>OV884018.1:31658774-32858774 GCA_930367235.1 Sarcophaga rosellei | reverse complement strand
TAATGTTGTCGAAAAATCCATGGCTAGCCTCGTAATGTCTTTTTATAAAAAAAAAAAAAAAATTACGACATAAAGTGCGATAACACACAATACATTATGCATTACCATCCATATTCTCTATAAAAAAATCATATTCCCAATTTTCATCAAACATTTTGCTGCGTGTATTTGCAAAAGACAAAAAATCATTCAAAAAAGTTGCGCAGCGTGGTCTTGCCTCATCAAGTGCTAAACGTCAACTGAATTGATTTTGTTCTCTGAGAACAACACAAAACAACAAACAAAGCAACAAACACACGATCATTATAAGAAACCATACAAGTAAGCTTGTAGTGTACGTGTGCCAACGCAGCGTCAGCAGATTTTTCTTTGCCTATCACATGTGATAGGAAATTTCGATTTTGAGCATCACTGTTCTATATACACAAATAGCAGATCATGCATATTTAGTTTACGCAAGCCTAGAAACATTAAAATCCCTAGCAACATGTTTATCAACATGTTTGTTAAGCGACATGTTTGTATATTACGAAAAAGCTTTTTGTTATTTCTCAACATCCTACTTAAATTAATAGGTCATACTTATTAGTTTACTTGTTTTTATATCCATATATCCTTTAATAATTTTTTTTATTTATTTGAATTTATAATGTAAATTAAAATTTCAAATTTAAATTTATTAATTATTTAGTTTAAGGATTATAGTTTTAAGTTAATTTCTTTTTATTTTTGTTATTATGAATTCTGAACTGCGACAGTGTCTTAATTTTTTCATTACAAATTATATGTAATTGTTACGAGCAGAGTAGCTTTGTCCTTGTACAACGTGTAGTGTAACGGGCCAGTCTTAACCTCACGGTAATAGTTTTGCATATTATTATCTTATATATAAAAATGAATGTGTGTTTGATTGTATGTTTGTATGTTTGAAGTTTATAGACGATTAAACGGCTGAACCGATTTTCTTGAAATTTTCACAGTATCTTCCTGTATGTCTGGAAGCGGTTATAGGCTACTTTTTATGTTGATATTCCAAATGAACGAGGGGCCATGCCCACGTATGCTACATACTACATGCTTAATATTTAATTACATTTGAAATATATTACTCATACGCATAGTATTACCCCTACAAGTATGCTATCTATGATTCTTGATGTATAAAACCAAAGACAATAAAGTATAAAGAGTGTGAATGTATATATAAAAATGAATGTTTTTTTTGTATGTAACTTATAGAATCTTAAACTATGCATTTGATTATGTGTTGATCGGACAAATACCAGACATTTTAGGATTCATCATTTATTTTTCTAATAACATTTAGTATAACTTATTCCCGTACAATGTGAATCACAAATTTGAAACATTTTAAAATTTGCAAAATTTTTAAAAATGCTTTTGGGTTTAATTGGATTGGTGACATTGTGAGAATCTAATAAATTTTAATGCATTTTTCACGTCGTTCCCGTGCAATCATGCCTGCAAAGCGACAAGCAATTGGTCGACCTAAACCTCATGCACGGAAGAAAAGAGCATTCCTGAGCCTCCGAATCAGACGAGCAACGAGCATTGAGACTGGAAAATCTACGAGTATATGCCGCTGAGACACGTTTGCATGAATCACTTGAACAACGAGAAGTAAAATTAGCAACTGATCGTCGTTCGTCTGAATCATCTGGACAACGGAAAACAAAATCAATAAAATTATTCAAAATTAATTGGATATTTGTGTAATGTTTTTCCTTCAAATTTATTTTAGTTGGTGGCGCAGCAACACGCGCAGGGTACAGCTAGTCTTATATATAAAAATTAATCTGTGTTTGTTTGTATGTTTGCATGTTTGAACTTTATAGACGATTAAACGGCTGAACCGATTTTCTTGAAATTTTCACAGTATCTTCCTGTATGCCTGGAAGGAGTTATAGTCTACTTTTTATGTTGAAATTTCAAATGAGCGAAGCGCCACGACCACATATACTACATACTTAATATTTAATTGCATTTGAAATATATTACTCATACGCATAGTTACCCTGACAAGTATGCAATAAAAAATCTATGATTTTCGGAAGTATGAAACTTAATGGAATACATCACATATGTAATTTTTTTAATGAATTTTACATCTATAAATACAAAAATTTATGTGTGTTTATTTGTTTGTGGGTTTGTTTGAAGTCTATAGTCTAAACGGCTAGACCGATTTTCTTGAAATTTTAACAGTACCTTCCTGTATGTATGGAAGGAACTACAGTTTCAATATAAATATTTTGGACAAAAATGGTCGAACTAGCAATAGTGCGTGTGGCACCTCTTATATAAAGTAAATACGAAAATCTGTATATCTGTAACTGTAACAGCTAGAGTCCCAAATTTTTGTACAAGTAACTTTAGTTTAAATATAAATATTTTGAACAAAAATAGGCGATCTAGCAAAAGTAAAGTAAATTATAAAATCTGCATATCTAGAACACCAGAACAGTTAAACTATTTATGTCAGCTTCCATATAAAGTAAATACTAAAATCTGCATGCTGTAAGGCTTTAACAGTTGGAGTCCTCAAATTTTATACAATAACTTCTGTTTATATACACCAATACCCCGATTTGCGTCGCTTCAGTTTGCGTCGCTTCGAAGTTGCGTCTTTTTTTAAGTTTCTGAAATTTCAATGTTGCGTCGTTTTTGTTTCAGTTTTCGTCGCATGGCTTCGAAGTTGCGTCGTAAATGCTTCGATTTGCGTCGTTGATATGAAAATGTTTTTTCAAAGCTAAAGCAGAAAAAGGGGATTTCCCGTTTAGTAGAAAGCAAATTTGCAGGTGTGCGTTGTTTTACATGTTAAGCGTAGTTATTAGTTTCGAATTATATGTCGTGGAGTGAAGTTCAGTCTGAAAGTTGAAATTGAAAATTCTGCTTCAGTTTGCGTCGTTTCGGTTTGCGTCTCATTTTTTCAGTCCCAATTAGCGACGCAAACCGGGGTATTGGTGTATAAATATTTTGGACAAAAATACGGAGTTCAACAAAAGCGGGCGTGACACCTCCCATATGAAATAAATACTAAAATCTGCATTTCTAGAACACCAGAACAGTTAGACTGCTCAAATTTTGTACGAATATCTCAAGGATCAATTTTTTTGGGCGATCAAGCATTAGGGGCGTGGCAAACTCCATATGAACTAATTATTAAAATTTGTATATCTAGAAAACTATAACAGCTAGAGTCCCCAATTTTGTATTCCAGCTATAGTAAGGTAGTGCCTCTCACGTGAAGTAATTACAAAAATTTGTATATTCTTATTAATTAATAATATTAGAAAAATTCTCTGATTAGTGAGTGTGGAAATTATTATATCTTGAAATATGCAATAGTAAGGTATATGACCCTTAAATGGTTGAGTTTGAAATTTTCAACTCACATACATAGTAAGTACTAAAGTTCATACTATTTAAATATTTATCTTGAAAAACATATACATACATATGTAATAGTTATGTTATTGTTTACTTCCAAAATTGGGTAACTAATAAAAATATTATTTATTTGTTGAATATCTTGAGAAATAAATTAGGTCATGTAACAATAGGCAGTAATATTTTCATTCATTACTTTTAATTACATAAGTAATAAAATGTAAACTGACAATATTTTTCCCAAATAAATTAAGTAGTTGCAAAACTCATAAAAAAAAATTACTTGCGACCGACACAAATACAATTATTTGTCGCATTTAAATAACCTTAATTTTTTTTTAAAAGGTTTTTGACCTGAACCGATTTCATATTAGGTGAAATATAAAGAAATAAATATCACACGTATTCGGTTTAGGAATTCAGTTGAATCTTTGATTCTAAACAAGTTAAACGTTATTTATTTTGCAATGCCCCCAAAAAAAGCATCCCTTTCCAGAAGCACCAAAAATGCATTGCGTTTGCAATCCCAGAGAGCAAATGAAAGTTCGGAAGAGCGTGAAATTCGCCTCAGGACAGAAAGGAGTCGAGCTTCAAGCTTTAGAGCCGCCGAAACGCCATCACAACGTGAAGAATGCATTTAAGTCAACGTGCCACAACATCAAGAGCTGCTGAAACGCCTTCAGAAAGCCAAGAGCGCCTTGAAAGTCAACGAAATCTTACCTCTTTAGCATGAGCTTCTGAAACGCCGTCAGAACGCGAAAGACGTCTTGAAGGTTTTCGACAACCCGAGACATTGTTGGAACCTGAAGGTCGACTGCAAAGCCAGCGAAATCGTACCACAACATCACGAGCTAATGAAACAGAAGTCCAGCGGATTCGAACATCAACAAGAAGAGCAGCAGAGAGGATAGAGCAATATGATTTGCGTCGAGAATAAAATCGTAATCGAATGGTGGTGAATCGACGTAATGTTTTTCATGGATACTCAGGTATTGCATTTAACTACACATCTGATGTAGATTATACCGAAGACGAATTTGGCGACATGTACACACTCTAAAATTAACTAGTTATATAGTTGTTGACCTCTACCTCTCCTTTAAAATAAGATTTCTTTAAAATTGAATATTGCATTAACCTTGAATTTGTTTACGTTATAAATATATATAGAAACAATCTTTACCTCTCATTGAAGTAAGGTCATGCTTAGAATAAACAACACTGCTTTTTACCGTTCAAAATATGTTTATTCCAATTTCTTTTGACCTTCCATTCCCCTTTAAAATTAATATCACTTAAATATAGAAAACCTGATCATGACCTTAATTTCTCCTTTCCTTTCTTTCTTTCTTTCTTTCCTTATACTTACAAATAATTTCATTTATCCCTTAATTTGTTATTGTTTTTTATTTTGTATTTTACTGCTATTGTTTTAGCTAACGGTTAGTTTTAAGATATAGATTAAGTATGAATAATCGTAATAAATATAATTGGAGTCAGTCTTTGACTTGCTTTCGAGTAATAAAGAATTAATCTTTTATGAAAAAAAGTGAAGACAACTTTAATTTTTAACTGGCGACGAGGATGGGATATGTTGGTGAAAAAAAAAACATATCCAGTGATAATCGGTATTGAAGTTATTTTTCTGTTAAATCGATATAAACCCAAATAAAATAAAATTTGAAATTAAAATTATAAGAAATTACAAAACAGTGAAGGATAAGTGTATTACAAATAAACAAAGAAAACTAAAGGAAAAAAATAACATTTTATAGTTTTGTAATTAAAAACAATATAAAGTTATAATACTCATAAAGTAATAGAAAGGAGTTGAGTGAAAAATATACGAACTAATTAAAAACAGATAAAAATCGTAATAAACAAATTTCATGTTAAATTTATTATATAAAAAAAAAAAAAATTAAATTAAAATATTAACTTAAAATATAAAGTTAAAGTTAAATATAAACTTAAAAATTTAAAGAAAATAAATAATGATTCTCCTATAATCAATTAAAACAAAAGGATATGGAACACTTTTAATTTGACATAAAAGAAATTTTACAAGAGATATAAAAAGAAAAGGAACTTCAATTTTGAAAAACTTAAAGAAAAAAAAAAATAAAATAATATTTAAAAACAAAAACTGTATTACGAACGAGAACTAGTAAAAGCAACAAAATTACTACCATGGCGTTAACACTAGCAGAGAGTCTACATGAAGCCAGAAGTTTGCCAGCATTTAATGGAAGCAGTGATTACACCATTTCCAATTATTTGAGGGACATCGCAACTGTATTACAGCTGACACCTGCCGAACATCAAGAGACGATCAAAAAAGTTTTGAGCAATAGGCTGCAAGGTAAGGCGTTAAAGGCAGCAGAAACATTAGTAAACCCTACATGGGAGAATATTATTAAAAAATTAAAAGAAGAGTTTGGTGTAAGAAGGAGTTTTTTAATTTAAGAACTGATGCTTTAAATGTAGAGGCTACAAATATAGAGGAATTACATTATAAGTTAGACAATATTTTAAGTTTAATGAATACGAAATATAGTTTAGAACCGGATGTTTTATATACTCCGGACAATAATGAGACATTAGTTTTTGATATTTATGTAAATTATTTGCCTACTAACATAAGAACACTTTTAATTCAAAATAACATTAAGTCAATATGTAATTCATATTCTTTTTGTTTGGAAAATAATCTACTTAGAGATATTAAATTATTTAATCCCAGAAGAACTAATAGTTTTCCAAATAATAATTTTAGAAATATGAATGGCAATATAAATTATAAAAGTAGTTTTCAACCTATGAAATATTCGAGAGAAAACCATGTGCGGGATACTCAGCACAGTGGTTATGACAATAATAATAGATATTTTGGAAATAATAAGGGCCATTCCTACAATAGTAACAGAAGACAACAGAATTTAGCTTTTAATCATGGGAATTTTCGACAAAATAATTACAGTAGAAATCAGGAACCTATGGAGGTTGATGCAATTAATGCAATGTTATTATATTTTCCTTTCCTTTAAGATATTCAATGTCAAAATAAAATTCATCCAAAAAAAATTTCCACCTAATTATTCTTGAATTTGGATCTTTCAGTGAATAAAGCCATTTTAATGGCTGGCGGTCCGTCTGAACGAGAAATTTTCGACCGTAAAGGCAAGGACGATAATATTTTACGGCCCATACAATAGCCAGCAACTCCTTTTCCAAAGTTGAATAATTTCTTTCATGACCATTTAACGTCCTGCTGGCGTAACTTATGGGTTTGCCCTCCTGACTCAGTACTGCACCAATGGCCAGATTACTCGCGTCAGTAGTCAAAACAAATTGTTTGTCAAAATTTGGGTAACATAACAAAGGTGGATTTATTAAAATTCTTTTCAATTTCTCGAATGCCTCAATGTATTCCTTATCATTAACATCAATTTTAATATCCTTTTTCAAATATTTGATTATAGGGCTAGCTAAAAACGAATATCCTTTAATAAATTTCCGGTAATATCCGGTTAAACCTAAAAATGATTTGATCTCCCTCACATTTTCCGGTAAATGTAACTTCTGTATTGCATTAATTTTCTCTGGATTCGGTTTTATACCCTTATTCGTAATAATATGACCAAGGTATTCCGTTTCCCTAGATAAAAATTTACACTTATCTATTTGCACCTTTAAATTATACTCATTAAGCTTATTAAATATTTTCCTTAAACTTTCAAAATGTTCGGTGAGGGAAGTGGAAAAGACTAATATGTCATCCCTATAAATTATGCAAATTTTATTGATATAATCGGCTAGAACATAGTTTAGCATCCTCTGAAACGTAGCAGGGGCGTTCTTTAGACCAAAGGGCATTCGAACGAATTCAAAGTGTCCCTTTGATGTAGAAAATGCCGTTTTCTCTATGTCACTTTCATCCATTAATACCTGATGAAATCCTTTCGCAAGGTCTAATGAGGAAAAATATTGTGCCTTTCCTAACTTGTCAAATAATGATTCTATATTCGGTAGGGGAAATTTGTCGTCCACTGTCACCTCATTTAACCTTCTGAAATCTATGACTAATCTCCATTTCTGTTAACTAGAATTATTGGATTTTTTCTTCACTATCCACAAAGGAGAATTATATGGTGATTTACTAGGTCGAATTATGTTCTGTCTCAACATGTCATTGATTTGTCCTTCTATTTCTTCTTCTAAAATTTGAGGATGTCTATAATTTCTGCAATAAATTGGCCTATCCGATGTTGTTATTATCCAATGTCTTACACAAGTTGTAGTCGTCAAGTTCTGACCTTCAATATAAAACGTCCTTTTGTTCCCATTCAAAAACTTTACTAATAATATTTCCTCTTCTTCATTCAAATTGGATGGTATCAAATCCCTAAGTTTATCAATTTCAAATTTTTCTAAATAATTCACATCCTCATAAGAAATATTAAAATTGTCCTCGAAAATGTTCATCCTATTGCCATTCACCAAAAACGAATTATTCTCGAAATCTATCATGGCCTTAAAAGGATACAGAATATTTATTCCCATTATACAATCAAAATTCTTATTGGTAAAATCAGTTAATTTTACAGTTAGTGGGTAATAACATTATTTCAGAGGAAGTTATAGTTAAAGTTCCCGGAGAATTCGGGGAGGATAATAGCACGATGTCGGTAGTATGCAATTAATGCATACCAATAATAATATTGAGAATTAATAATAGAAGAACCAAATGTTTAATTGATAGTGGTGCTGCAACTACCCTTGGGGACTGGGGGCTGCAACTACCCGAGGACAATTTTAATATTTCTTATGAGGATGTGAATTATTTAGAAAAATTTGAAATTGATAAACTTAGGGATTTGATACCATCCAATTTGAATGAAGAAGAGGAAATATTATTAGTAAAGTTTTTGAATGGGAACAAAAGGACGTTTTATATTGAAGGTCAGAACTTGACGACTACAACTTGTGCAAGACATTGGATAATAACAACATCGGATAGGCCAATTTATTGCAGAAATTATAGACATCCTCAAATTTTAGAAGAAGAAATAGAAGGACAAATCAATGACATGTTGAGACAGAACATAATTCGACCTAGTAAATCACCATATAATTCTCCTTTGTGGATAGTGAAGAAAAAATCCAATAATTCTAGTTAACAGAAATGGAGATTAGTCATAGATTTCAGAAGGTTAAATGAGGTGACAGTGGACGACAAATTTCCCCTACCGAATATAGAATCATTATTTGACAAGTTAGGAAAGGCACAATATTTTTCCTCATTAGACCTTGCGAAAGGATTTCATCAGGTATTAATGGATGAAAGTGATATAGAGAAAACGGCATTTTCTACATCAAAGGGACACTTTGAATTCGTTCGAATGCCCTTTGGTCTAAAGAACGCCCCTGCTACGTTTCAGAGGATGCTAAACTATGTTCTAGCCGATTATATCAATAAAATTTGCATAATTTATAGGGATGACATATTAGTCTTTTCCACTTCCCTCACCGAACATTTTGAAAGTTTAAGGAAAATATTTAATAAGCTTAATGAGTATAATTTAAAGGTGCAAATAGATAAGTGTAAATTTTTATCTAGGGAAACGGAATACCTTGGTCATATTATTACGAATAAGGGTATAAAACCGAATCCAGAGAAAATTAATGCAATACAGAAGTTACATTTACCGGAAAATGTGAGGGAGATCAAATCATTTTTAGGTTTAACCGGATATTACCGGAAATTTATTAAAGGATATTCGTTTTTAGCTAGCCCTATAATCAAATATTTGAAAAAGGATATTAAAATTGATGTTAATGATAAGGAATACATTGAGGCATTCGAGAAATTGAAAAGAATTTTAATAAATCCACCTTTGTTATGTTACCCAAATTTTGACAAACAATTTGTTTTGACTACTGACGCGAGTAATCTGGCCATTGGTGCAGTACTGAGTCAGGAGGGCAAACCCATAAGTTACGCCAGCAGGACGTTAAATGGTCATGAAAGAAATTATTCAACTTTGGAAAAGGAGTTGCTGGCTATTGTATGGGCCGTAAAATATTATCGTCCTTGCCTTTACGGTCGAAAATTTCTTGTTCAGACGGACCGCCAGCCATTAAAATGGCTTTATTCACTGAAAGATCCAAATTCAAGAATAATTAGGTGGAAAATTTTTTTGGATGAATTTTATTTTGACATTGAATATCTTAAAGGAAAGGAAAACAAAGTTGCGGATTTTCTTAGCAGAGCTCAGTTGAATCATGCATCAATAAATTTAGTTAGAAATGGAAAGGATAACTTTAAGGAAAATTTTTACGTGGTAGATAGAATTGTTAATAAATATAGAACACAAATAAGGATAATGAAAAATAAGGATCAGGAAAGGAGAACATTATTTGGAAAATATAAAATAATATGTGTGTCCGAGCGCGATTTTAGTAATCCACATTATTTGAATGATTTATTTAGAAGAGAATTGAGAAATGGGAAAGTTGGAATATATTCGGAGGGTGACGTCGGATATGATATAATAAAGAATAGATTAACTCAATTATTTTCAGATAATGGAAATTTAAATTTTGTTAGATGTACTAAAATTGCAGAGGATATTGAATCTGAGGAATCTTTGGTAAATATTATAAATGATATTCACATGAAAGGTAACCACAGGGGAATCCAGGAGAATTATGAGGAACTAAGGGACAAATATTTTAATCCACGATTGTACAAACTTTTGAACAGATATTGTAATAGCTGCAGACTATGTAACGAGAACAAGTATGACAGAAAACCAGTTAACAAACAATTTCAGTATACAATAACACCCGACAAACCAAATTCAATAGTACATATGGATATTTTTCAAATACAAAAAACTTACTTTTGAACGACAATAGACAAATTTACAAAATTGGCGACTGCACATAAATTAACTGACAAGAATATGGTTACGATTAGAGCCAAAATTGAGGAGCGAATTGCATTTTTAGGTAAGCCTGAGAAATTTGTTATGGATAATGAATTTAACAATGCCTTAATAAAATTATTTTGTCGGGAAAATAATATAAACACTCACTTCACTACTCCTAATTCTCATACTGGAAATTCGGACGTAGAACGATTACACTCGACATTACTGGAACATATCAGAATATTAAAGAATGATAGGGGAATTACTGATTCCGAGGAACTGGTCCTGAAATCTATTAATTTCTACAATAACACAATTCACAGCACAACGAAATTAAGACCAATGGATTTTATAAATAAAGTAGATTATATTTAGAGGAAATTAGGAAAAGAACAGAATCTTGCAAACGAAAGGCAATTGATAGACAAAATATGAAGAGGGAAAAAATAGATTTAGATTTACGGAAGTCAAATTTGTACATTAGAAATCCTTATGCCGCAAGGCAGAAAACTGCAAAAAGATATAACAGATATCACTACAGTAACCCAAATAAGATAGACGTGGCTCAATTTCGACGACCACCACGGTGTATAAATTGAACAAATTATTATATGGAAAACTACTTATTTATTTTTGTTCATTATAATATAGTATAATAAATATATAAATATAAGAAATAAATAATTATGAAGAAAAAAAAAAGTAAAAGTATTAATAATATATATGTATATGAAATAATTTGAATCCTACTCAAATATCTTATGATTTATAGTTAATAGTAATTAGTTTAAGTAAATCTAGAAATTTATTTAGTATTATTATAAATTCGAAGGGACTCGAATTTTATGGGAGAGGCGAGTTATATAGTTGTTGACCTCTACCTCTCCTTTAAAATAAGATTTCTTTAAAATTGAATATTGCATTAACCTTGAATTTGTTTACGTTATAAATATATATAGAAACAATCTTTACCTCTCCTTGAAGTAAGGTCATGCTTAGAATAAACAACACTGCTTTTTACCGTTCAAAATATGTTTATTCCAATTTCTTTTGACCTTCCATTCCCCTTTAAAATTAATATCACTTAAATATAGAAAACCTGATCAAGACCTTAATTTCTCCTTTCCTTTCTTTCGATCTTTCTTTCCTTATACTTACAAATAATTTCATTTATCCCTTAATTTGTTATTGTTTTTTATTTTGTATTTTACTGCTATTGTTTTAGCTAACGGTTAGTTTTAAGATATAGATTAAGTATGAATAATTGTAATAAATATAATTGGAGTCAGTCTTTGACTTGCTTTCGAGTAATAAAGAATTAATCTTTTATGAAAAAAAGTGAAGACAACTTTAATTTTTAACTAACTACTAATATGCGTGTTTAGTTACAACGTTGTGCTTCAGCTTCAAACTTTTCCAAACAATTGCTTGATTTAGGTACTGGATCCCATAACAAAGTATATAAAATTTCCATCAGACTTTTGAAGAATGACACAATCCAAAGAAGAATTAATAAATTGTGTATTTCCCAATATCGTGCAAAATTTTAAAAATATGCAATGTTTATGTGAACGTGCGTTACTGGCATCCAAAAATACTGACGTTAATTCCATCAACATCAATATTCTCAACAAGATCGATGGGAATCTAAGAACTTATAAATCGATCGACACAGTTTCAAATATTGAGGATGTCGTCAGTTATCCAGTCGAATTTTTAAATTCGTTAGATTTACCAGGCTTTCCACCAGGCTTTTTACTTAGAAATATTGATCCTCCACGACTTTGTAATGGCAGTCAACTAACAGTAAAAAAATGATGAAGAATCTTATCGAGGCGACCATTATAACTGGAAAGTTTAAGGGAACTGATGTATTGCTGCCATGTATTCCAATGACCACATCGGGGATGCCATTCGATTTCAAGCGACTGCAATTTCCTATTCGCTTAGCATTTGCAATGACGATTAATAAAGCTCAAGGTCAGTCCCTGCAAGTTTGTGGACTTAATCTAGAATATCCATGTTTCTCACATGGACAGCTTTACGTCGCATGTTCGCGAGTAGGAAAACCCGAAGATTTATATGTATATGCGCCAGAGGGAAAAACAAAAAATATTGTGTATCCCAAGGCATTAGAATAAGAATTATTTATTTAAGAAAAAAGTATATATTAAATTTTAGCAAGTAAGACATAAATACATACCGCATTAATGTACGACATTGATCAGGCACTGCCATATTTTTGAAAAAGATAGCTTTATTTTATCTGTAAGTTGTAATAACGAAAATAACTTTACAGTTCTCTTTAACTAAATCCAAGTTTAACGGCAAGTTGTAATAATGGTTCTTAACGTTTCTTTAAGACTTTGATATCGTGTGTTTGTGGCTTAAGTCTTTTGTCTTGTATAAAAAGTATCTAAGTGACAATACCATACCATAGGACACTTTGTAGCTTCCTAAAATAACTGTTTGCCTCCTAAAATAATTTTTACATCACTAATATCCGATTAAAAATGAAATATATCTCACATGTGGGGCCAATCGACAGCGTGTTGAACAGGATAAAGGTGCTCCTTAATGGCAATTGGTTATCTAATTCTATTGATTTATTAGAGCACCATCGCATTGTTGTTACTGATTTGCTGTTTTACCGCTATTTCAACGGAATGTGCAGGAAATAGAGACTTGCTCCTGAAAAATCTCACTCTTTAATTATCGATTGGCCAGTGGATCGCATAGTGCACTACATACAGAAATCATTTTTTAGGTGAACTATCCCTCTCTGTTATAAAAAGGTAAAAAAGAAAACAAAAAATTAAGGAGAGTTAAACAAAGTAAAAAGAAAAAGCGTTTATCTATGTCATATAAAAACATATGAATGTACACACGTCAGGTAAAAGTATTGCCAACAATTATTTCATTCCGTGATTAAAATTATAAGTGTTGTTTAAAGTTCTAAATTTGTTATGTTGTGCTTTCATTCAAGAATCTTTTTCAGAATTATAGACACATATATTAGTTATCTTTACTGAATTTAAATTGTTGTAGTCGCTGTAGTCTAGTAGGCAGTGTGTTGGCTTATTAATTGTATGGCCACGATTCTAACAGACGAATAACTCTGGGAGTAAATAAAATTACCGTGAAAAACTTTCTCAAAAATATGTCGTTCGGTGTCGACTTTGGACTGTAGGTCCCGCCATTCATGTATAATTTTAACGCACACAAGATATGTGATGTGAGAAGCTAGGACGTAATCCTGACTAAAGGGCGTACATATAGAATAATTTGTAAAAATAGATTATGAAATGAATAGCGCTTGCAAATCTTTCAAATTTGTTCTTCAAACCGGAAGACATCGCTACTCTCAATGACGAAAGGTACGGAGCTATACTAACTTACTAAACAATTTTTTGTTAAAACACATGAAACTTTTCGAACTGGGACAAGTCAGTCTCAATTCAGATATTAAAACTCCATAACGATTTAATACATCTTAGGCGCTGGCAACATACTTATGTTTGTAGAAAATAATCATTAAAATGCTAAAATTTGTAATTTTAATTATAAAATGAACATTTATTTATAAAACTTAAACTAATAAATGCAAATAGCTTACAAACATAAATAATTAAATAAATAATCTTAAAATAACCTCCTCTTTATTTTATCCACCTTAGTAGAGGATTCAGTGGCCTCATTCGGCATCGGCTGTAGTGGCAAATATTGTTTCTGTCGCGGTAGCAATTGTGGTTTCTGTTGCTCCTGGTGTGACAGATGTTGTTTGAGTTGTTGTCGTAGCTGCTTCTGATATTTTTCTGCATGGTAGTGTTGCGCTCGGGCAATTTCTCGTCTCAACTTATTCTTAAAAATGGTTTCACGACTGATGTTATGCAAATCATCTGAAGAACACTTATCGGCATTTTGTACTGTTTTAGTGATAAGTTCATGCGTCAATTGTAACTTTATGTAGGCTTTGCGCATAAAGCTTGGCTTCCTCTTTCTCAGCTCTTCACGATGTAAATAAAGCATGTAAGAAATGTCGGAATTTGTATGCTGCACTTGATGTAACTTATCCTTGGCATCAATGTTTGAATTGCTCTTCTTAATATTATTTCTAGCTGCTACGGGTGCCATGGTGATTATTCACTGTTATTCGAAAGTGCGTTTAGTTTGAGTGTTAACTCGAAGTGTTGTAGATGAACTGATATTGATTGCGAATATGTTGGCACTTTTATACAGACATGCATTCATCTACCTGCGGCATGTAACATCAAATATGAATTGATGGGGATGTTTTTAGGTACCTGTTAAGGAAATATGCTTATATTTTCCTATTGTTTATATAAGCGCAGTGTGTTTTCATTTCTTATTGTTTACCTGAAAAGCATTCAAAATATATTACCACTACCAATTGCGCCTATTAAAATCTAGTAGGATTTTATTTGACTTTCCATACTTAGGAAAATCTTTTTCGTTATTACATTGTGAAGAAATTTACAGCGAGTCACTTAAGCCACTCTTGATTGTTAAAAATTCTATTGAAAGTTCTTCTGTACGCAACATAGTATTAAACTTTAAAGCTCAAATATCTTTTTATTCATTAAAGAAACAAATCTATGACTGCAGATAACAGAGTAGTTAGTTTGTGGCATAACGCTGTTACAAGTAAGCTACTGAAAATCAAAGTAGGATTACCTTGTGTGCCACTCGTTGGGGAAATATTTTGTAACATTACGTTAAAAATAAATTAAAGAGTGGATAAGGGATAGTATAATAATAAAACAGCCTTAGGTAGTAAAATAAATGATTAGAAACGATACCTGTCATACATGCCCTAATAATATACAACCGATTTTGCCAGTTAACCGTTCATAATATACACTACAGGTATACGAATGTGTTCAGTTGTACAGGTCTTAACAAGCCCTCAAACCAGCCAAAGTCGGCTTGACCACTACACGAATTAAGACACAACTGTTCACCAAATACACATAATCGACACAGTGGAATTCTATTTATTTATATATTTTTTAACTTATAGGATTAAACTAACTATGTTATCTATATTGCTCTGACTTTTATAAATACTTCTGAAATGCGTTTAGTTATTAATTTATTAATTAATTAGAATACAATTGCATGCAAATTATATGTAATTATTACGAGCTAATATTGACTAATATTAACTGGTTCGGCTTAGTTAATAAAAAAGTGCAATTTAAAATTTATAAACAGTACAATTAAGTCAGTTTAGATATATATATATATATATATAACTTATTCTTCGGACCTACCCGCAGCCGCTATTTATTGTTTCAAAACCTGAACAAACATCTCGGCTGAAATTGATTTGAATTCAATGTTAAAATCCACTCAATAAGAAATCGAAAAAGAAAACTCTACAAAATGTAACTTTTTGAATTGATACGAAAATTAGTAGATTGTTAAACAAAGTGAATTGAACCACACGGAACTGTATATTAATTAATTAAAATTCGATTACAAATTATAAAATAATTATTACGAGCTGAGGAACAGACACATATGCTCGATATATTGAAACAGAACAGAGTCTCTGTTGGGAATCGAACCCATCATTATCAAGCTAATAGCAAACTTCCCGCTGGACTACCAGGGTACTAATGTTGAAAAATATTATCTTATTGTTATGAAAATGGTGTAACATCGTTTAGCATTAAAATGATAAACAAAAGCTACAAAAACATAAACAATGAACTTGTTCAGAATGAAAGAAAAGGGGACAGACAAGTAAAAAAATAAGGCAACAACAAACAATGAAAACAAAATACACAAACAACAATGAAACCACGATGGAGTTCTCGAGAAGGCGAAGCCACGAACACTCGTATTCAAGAACCTTCATCTGACTGTTTATGTGAGCATATAAAAAGGCAAGACAAAGTAGACAACTCTTAGTAAAAACTCAGTAAATCTTGTGTGTAAACGCGTTGCGTGTGATTGTTGTATACATCAAGTTGTAAACAATAAAGAATTTAATTGAAACTAAACACAAATTTATTTTTATTTTGTTTTCAATCAACGAAATCATATTTTAAAAAGGTAAAAACGTAACAATATATTATCTTAAAACCTGTGTTTTATATAGCTTAAGGTTAGATTATATTCGAACTTGTAATGAATCAAAAAGACAAGTGTGTTCTATGTACATAGTTGGATTAATGAATGGGAACTTCTTTTTTCTTTAGTTTATCATATTGGTCTTAAGAAAGAATTGTATAATAGAATACGGATTAACCAAGTTTCAATTTAATTTGCGGTAATTTTGCTTGTGTATAGAAGACATTTTAGGTTCTAGTATTAAGGTGGTTATCTATTTGAATAGAAGCGTGTTCCTCGTAGTAATTACATGAACAGAATTTTGTTCCCTAACTTCCCTTCTTCATAAATTTGACTAGTTGGACAATTTGTTTCTGATGTTATGTATTTGCGGTCGGTAATATAATTTTTGCATTTAATTTTAGATAAATTGTAGCCTTATAGTCCACGCACAAGAGGGACTGATTTCTTACTACTCGTTGCCGGCTTTGTCTTGCCTTCTTATATGCCGAAAGTTCGTGGTTTCGCCTTCTCGGGATCTCTATCGTCGTTTTATTTTTTTGTGTATTTTGTTCACGTTGCTTGTTGTTGCCTTCTTGCTTACTTGTCTATTCCCTTTTCTTTCATAATGATGTTGTTGGTTTCCTTGCAAACAAGTTCATTGTATTTGTTTCAGTAGCTTTTGTTTATTATGTTAATGCCAAACGATGTTACACCGTTTCCATTTTCGTAACAATATGTTTGATTAAATGTTGATTAATCGAGGAATCATGTGTTATGTAAAGTACATAATTATTGTAATAACAGCTTCAGATTACTTTTTCACTTAAAATAATAATTTAGGCGGTCCTGAATCAAAAAATTTTGTATTTGGAAAATAAGAACTAGCCTAATACACATATGTACAATGTACATATATAGACACAAGTACTTTCACTGATGATATTCTACTTTTCCTTTTTATTTTTCTGGCATTAATTTACATACGAAGGACGTGAAAGAAGAATAAAATGTTAATAAAAACTACTAATGAAACTAAAAGTACTTTACACTTCCAGTTCTATGAACACATCCATTTATGTATATTTAGATGTTAAAGCAGAGTGAAAAAGAGAGACACATAAGATAGGTATGAGGTGTTATTTCTATTTAGTGCTTCTTTTCTCTTGAGATTATTTTATAACTTTTTGTAACTTTTTTTGTTTTGCTGTTACTGAGAAACATGAAATGAGGAAAGGGCAACTTGACAAACTTTTTAAATTTTCACAGTCTAGTGAATACAAATAGTTTTGTATATCTTATACCTTAAAAAAGTTTTGTTATTCCAGTGTTTCTATTGCATTACACAAATATTTTCATACATTTTTTATATTTTGAATATGTCTCTTAATAACTTATTTGTTTTCACTTTTTAAAACTTTAAATACTTATTCCACCTCACATATTAAATTTTAAAACTTTGTTAGAATAATTTCAATAACCATCACGACACATTCGATTTCAGTACATTTACCATAGATAGTGGTTTTGAAAGTGTATTCTCAATAATGGAAAAAAAATTTTAAATTGTAGTTACGGTACGGTGCAACACTGTCAAATTTAAGTTTGTGAAGCGCGGATATGTACGATGTAGGATAATCTGCAAGTAAAGACAGTGAACAGTCATTTAGCAGTGGATATATCATTTAGCTAGAAATTAATGTCGATTAATGTGGATTATTATATGAAGTCGCCGTAGTCTAGTAGGTAGTGTGTTGGCTTATTAGACGAAAAGCCAGAGTTCGAGCCCCAGGCCAGACATCAAATCAAAATACAAGAAGTATTTCTTCGGCGACTTCCTCTCAGCAGATTTCTGGCAAAAATTCTGAGAGTAAATAAAATTGCCATGAAAAGTTTCTCAAAAATCTGTCGTTCGGAATCGACTTTAAACTGTAGGTCCCGCCACTCATGTGTAAAATTAACACACACAAAATAAGTGGTGTGAGAAACTAGGTCGTAATCCTGACTGAAGGGTTGTAATGACCAATTATGTATGTATGTAGACTGGATTATGCTTGGGGGTTACTGTGTAATTCGATTCGAAAGAAAAACTGATCGAATTCGATGAATTTCTACCGTGTATGTAATACGATTTTCGATAAGCAATTATCGAAAGTTAGGAAATTCTTTAGTCATTTTATAATAAAAATTTCCCTTTCGTTAATGCAACTGTGTAATACGAAAACGAATGTCAAAAAGCTTGAAAATAGTCGTAAATTATTCGAAATTTTGCAGTGAAATTCTACAGAAACTTAACAGTTTATTTATTAATTTTAATGTAAGTACAATATTAATTTTAAACAAAAGATTTAATGGTTTCAAATACAAAATACATTTTACGTTCTTTATGTGATAAAGGAGTGCCGTAAAATGAAATGTTACTCAGCAAAAACAGTTTGAAGTTATGGTGGAGCTCATGGTAAAGCACCCAGATTTATCAAACGGGGTCATTAAAGTTCTTGATGCAAAAACAAAATCCAAACAGCTATGGGAGAGATTTACCGAAGATAAATGCTGTATCTTCAGCCGCACTAATGGTTGGAAAAAGGCATATTTATTTTATAAAAACTCTTAATGCCTTAATTATGTTCAAACTATCAGTTCCTAGGTTTGGGCCGACTATAAAAATAATATAAAAGCAAAGTGCAGCCGCAATGGAAACAGCATTTCCGGTACAGGCGGAAACCCATCGAAGTTCTGCTCCCTTACAGCGCTTGAACTAAAAGTGGTCGATCTGCTTCCAACTGACGAGGCTGTTAAAGGTATGCCAGGAACTCCATCGCTTGGAATACGGCCATCCACTATTTCCAATTCAGTGCCAACAAAAAATGTTGATCTAAATGTGATCAAAGCTGGAAATCAAAATAAGATTCAAATAGAGTTAGACTCGTTAATTGAAGATGTAGTCAATGATGACTGTGTCCTAGCCAGGCCGGTTCAAAAAAAACGAAATTTTTGACAAAGTTTTAGTTTTTAAAAAATATCGAAATGAAAAGTCAAAAAGAAAGCTATAGCCAAAGAAGCGAATGTTTGAACTTGAATTAGAAAAACATAATCTCAACAATTAATTTTTTTATAAGTAACAGCCCAACCTAAATTACGGCGTAAAGCTCAAAATAAATGTCAAAATTTCTCATGCCCATATAAAATGTATGAGACCAACCATAATTGCGCGGCGTTAACGCTTTGCAATTGGAAAATTTATAATATTTGTTGAACAATGGTGGACTCCCGGCGCCAGCAAACACTCTAATTGATCTTCAAAAGATGAAATCTGCATGTTTACGTACATGTGTTTCCATCAGGTAGTAGCAGCTTTTTCAAAACAAAATACTCAAAAACTACTTACAACATCCCTTGGTTTGGTAAACAAAATGCCAAAAACCAATGAGTTAATCTGAAACGAGTGAACCAGCAGATTATACGGGTAAGAGCAGCTTTTTCAAAACAAAATAACATACTGTGTTACTACCTGATTGAAACACATTTACGTAAACATGCAGATTTTATCTTTTGAAGATCAGTTAGAGTGTTTAAATAGTTCCTGAAAGTAGAAAACAGAACGCACATTTGAGGAAATTCATTCGTTCTTCACTACTCAAATTATAAACAACAATCACTTTTACAATTTTCATCAGACTTGAAGAGATCAGCGATTACATACGCACACATTATTTTTATATATGTACGTAGAGATAGACATATAATCTTATGTATGACTTTTGTTTCAGCTAAAGAATGCAAAATAAAGTGGAAGAGTTTGAGAGATCGATACAGGAGGGAAAAAAATGCCGATGACCTTCCCTCAGGCTCTTCAAAGAAGATTGGCGCTCAGTGGAAATATTTAAGTAACCTGGACTTTTTAGCAGACTCCATGGAGTGCGCCAAGTAAGATTAAATTTCGGTTTACCTTTGTTATGTGTTAATATTTGTATGTATTTTCATTTATCATACATCAAGCAATTTCTATGAGGATATGGATGAAAGTACTGTAGAATGGCTCACTGATGACAACCAAGGCCATTCGACTGCCGCAAAAGCATCAACGAAAACACGATGATCTTTTTGTTGATGTTTTAATGGCTATGGAAAAAAAAATATGAGACGAAAGAGACATCGAGCACAATAAAATCTGAAAACTTTTTTGGTATGTTGCGGGAAAAACTTGACCGCTTGTCGGAACATGAAGTTGATGATGTCCAGCTGGAAATTCTACAGCTGGTTAACCAAAAAATTGATTTAAAATCGACTTAACGATTTATATACATAATTCATGTTTTATTTAATAATTCATTTATATAAATACTTTTTTGATTGATTAAATAAAAAGATAAATAATAATAAATTTTTAAATAAGTTATTTCTTACTAACTAAATTGAATTAAGATAGCTACATAATTCGTTTCTTAAATTCAGAGCTGTCTAAGAAGATGTATTTGCTGTATGCAAATCTTGTCTGCTTACACTAGGCAAATCTTTCCCTTCAGTTTCCTCTGGAACTCTGGAATTTATTTTGTTGAGTCTGAGGTAATTATGCAGCACTACTGTAGCTAAGACTATCTAAATAAATAAATAAAAAAAAATCAGTGAAAAGTGTGTAAATAAAATTTTTACAAAAACAAACCTTTTTGACATTTTCCGGCTCAAACGGTATGCATGTTCTTAAAATTCTCCATTGGGTAGTAGGAATACCTTTAATAATTAATAACAAAAATAATGTACATACGCAAAAATATGAAAAGCATTATTATATAGAAAGTATTTCTTACCAAAGGCTATTTCAATGCGAATTCTAGTGCCGCTTAATTTTTGATTAAATTTCTCTTTAGCAGAGTCAGATACTTTGGAATACGGCTTCATTATATTTTCTTTTAAAGGAAATGCAGCATCTGCAACGAAAAAATATGGAAAGAATGTGTCTGAACCGGGTAGTTTCTTTGGCGGCGGTGTGTTAAGAGTGTTTGTTAAAATTTTTTTCCCAAATTCCGAATTTTTAAAAACTCCTCCGTCCCTTTGACTTCCATAAGTACCAACATCCACTAATGTGAATGTGTAGTTGCTATCGCATACTGCAAGTAATACCTAGTAATGTACATACATATCGATGGCTTAATATAGAAAGGTCGTATCTCGTTTTTTTTTTCAAAATCGGTATTTTTACATATTCTGGTAGACAACCTTGAAACCCCCATACACATCCTCTGAAAAATTCAGGATCCTATGTTGACGAATAGTTGATTTACAGTAATTAAAAGAAACATAACATAACACTTTTGTATTAGATTTTATTAAGTTTTTTCCTTCTCCTGTAAAGTACTGAAAATGTAAGATACGACCTTTCTATATTAAGCCATCGATATGTATGTATTGAATATTAGTTAATATTAAAAACTAAATTCTAAAATACAGTAATCAAATGCTAATAAACTTACGATACTATGAAATTTTTTATAATTGAAATATTGAGAGCCAGATTTCTATGGACAAGCTATCCGTATATGCTTGCCGTCTACAGCCCCTAAGCAATTTGGCAATCCAGTGGAACTTAGAATCCAGAAACTTAGAAACGCTTCAGAAATTTTCTTCCACTCTGCTATATTAGTAGTGCTCACATATATGGTTTTAAGAGTTCGCCATAAAACCTCACATGTTTCGAAAACTATACACCGGGCCGTTTCCAAACCTATTCTAAACTTCATGGAAATAACATGAAGAGAAGATCCATGTGCTAAGAAACTAGATATACTAAAGAAATTGAGAAGAAATTATTTATCTGAAAAACTTATGTATGTACTCACTTTAAGGTAATATAAAGTCTCTGTTCAGGTTCAATGGGTTTTCTGCGGGAATTCTTTGTTAACCACGGTTTTATCAAATTTAATAAGGCGTGGAATTGTTCGTGGGTTAGTCTGGTGGACTTCACAAACAATTCCGGGTTGTTCTCTATTATGATATATACTCCTGTGGAGTAAAATCCGAAGGAGGACCGAGTTTTAAATAACTCCTTATTACTTTCCCGACGTTTCGCATTCATCATTTTAAGGAAAATCAAATCTTCCAAATCATTTATTATTTCCATTTCTTTTATTTTTATTTATATTATTTTAATAATTTGCACTTTTAACTGTTTTTTATCTTTAAACTGTTGCACTTTTTTATATTTTACTTTGTGGTTTCTTTTGTTTAAATGGTTTCATTTGTCATTGTTAAGTAATGACATGTTAGCTGCTTTCAGTCCAATTTTGCGATTTTATCTCTATTTTTTATTTTCATTTGGCGATTTTTATTAACATGGTAAGTTAACATTACTGTTCTTGGGACAAAGTTGACGCTTTTATTTAGGTTGCTCATTACCACAGAATACACACAGAATCGAAACCAGATTTTGACAGTTAACCTAGCATTGCGAAAGGGACAGAAAATATTACCAAAAAGTACTTCTGTGCCTCTCTAAATACAACTCTTTTTTGTTTATTTAGGTTTTTTTTTAGTTTTCGGGGTGGGTTTTTATATTGGCGAGAGTTAATAAAAAAAAATGTAATTTTTGTCTAAAACTATCAATAAATAATAAACACAACTAATGACAATAATCTTTTTAACATTTCCTTTCAAGAAATTAAAAAATATTGGCATCTTTAAGCATGAAACATTTTTTATGAGCAGTACGTCTTATTTTAATCTTGTAATATTTAGCTTCTTTATTACCTCTTGCACAAGAAACTATATTCATTATGACCGAAAATTACCCACATTTCGATTAATATTTAAATATTTAAGAATCTTTAAACTTTTCATTGAAGAAATTAAAAAATATTCCAAATTTTCCCTTTTTTAACACAAAATAAATGTTTATTTACATTTAGTTTTTCTACTTTAACCGCCAGTTTTCACTCTGTATATCTATTGCTTCTAACCATAGATGGGCACTTTGCAGTACCAGTAAAATTTCAGTAAAAATTGATTTTTACTGATTACTGAAAAAAATTTCAGTATTCAATAAAATTTTACTGGTAATGCAATCTAAATTTCATTTAAATTTCATTTAAATTTAGATTGCATTAACAGTAAAATTTTACTTTTTTTCATTTAAATTTCATTTAAATTTAGATTGCATTAACAGTAAAATTTTACTAAATACTGACATTTTTTTCAGTAATCAGTAAAAATCAATTTTTACTGAAATTTTACTGGTACTGCAAAGTGCCCATCTATGCTTCTAACACATTTGTTTCGCAATACATTTTAATATTTTGTTTCTCCCTCTAATTGGCAAGTTAAGCTACTGCTTTGAGCGTTTATTGAACGTCAAAGGTATCGATTCTGTGTGTATTCTGTGCTCATTACAGCGTAAAAGCTGGGCGCTAAATTACGTTGCGCTTTACGCCGTAATTTAGGTTGGGCTGTTAACCTTTTATTAATGAATTGTTTTTTTTTTGTCTTCATAAGTTTTTGTCACACATACGATTTTAAATAAATATAAATTTTTTTTAAATTCTTTCCATATTATTATTTATGGTGCTTAGTACCATTTTAACATTTTGTCCCATTTCTTGAGAATTCCTTTTGCAAACTTATTTCATACATGGAAACATTTCACATAAAATGCTTTTGTTGGCATTTAAATAGGTAATTTCATTACCAATAGATTTTGAGTTTGTCAGTTTATTATCTAATGTTTTGACCATTCTCTTTAATTTTTCGTGAAAGTGAATTCTGCAAAAGAAAAACAGGCAAAAATAATAATACTTAAGGTCAATTAAATATGACTTTGAATCCACTCCTGCATAATTTAGGTTTCTAACGACAGTTTCTTTTATGCAGCCAGAAAATTAGAAATAATTATTTTCCAATTTTAAGAGGTTTTCGAAGAAAATTGCTTATCACATGAAGGAACACAAAAAAGCAATCGGTCCGATAGACAATAAAACAGAATTTTCTTATAAAAAGTAAAAGAAATTCGAAATTCTAGACTATCATTCTTCCTACCCAAAACTCCTTGATTTTACTTCAAAACATACAAAATTTTATTGTCTCCACAAAATTATTTTTCTGTTGAACTGAAGTAGTATAAATTGTCATTGAAATTCAATTGGATACGAAATCTCAATCAAATTATAAGTCTTCACTTTAACCATTTTCAGTATTTATTTAAAACAGAGCCCGGCAATTCCTATGTACGCGTGCATGTCAGCCATTACTAAATTTACAACAACGTACTCTCACGATCAAAAACACACTCAGTCTCGTTTGAGCATTCATTGAAAGAGGTTGTGTTGTCGCATGCTTCTTGCTTTTGTACATGAAGATCTGCTAATGCAGGGATGTACAGTAAAAATATCCCAGAGAGTTTTCTATTAAATATGTATATTTCCAAAAAAAAAAACAAATTTTAATCTAAAATGCTTTCTTAAATCAATATAATCAAAGAAGTCTAAACGAATTTTACAAATTTTAATTTAATAAACTAATATTTTTAATTAAAATACCACCATTTAAAAATGTAAATTTTCCATGCCTGCATTGTAGTGAATGTAAGAGTATACATTTTTCTCTTCTCTTATTGTTCGCTCTCGCAACAACTGACCAATAGCAAGTGTTGCCGGGCTCTGATTTAAAACATTGAATTTACACAAAATTTGTCTCTAGCAAATATTAGAAAAAGGAAAAAACATAAAATAACTATAAAAACGACGAACTTTTATTAATTTCTGATTTAGTTATCTTACCTTCCTCCCTTTCCGTGAAGAATCATAAAATTTTTCCATGCTGTGACAACGCCGAATATTTCTTAATTTTTTTCGAAGTTTCAGAAATACATATTTTTACGTTTTTACCTTTTTAAAAACATTTAAAATATGAGTTCGTTGATCGCAAACGAAACAAAAATAAATTTTGTGTTTTGTTTCAATTAAATCCCTTATTGTTCGTAATACTTTTATGTGTCACAGGATACAACAACAATTGGCTTAGTTCGTTATTCTTCTTTACACTTCTGTTCGCGTAAGCACTAACAACTGTTTGGTAGGTCTTTACAATGGCGATCCCCAAACGACTGTTCTCTTCATACGCAACGCGTCGTTGCCTGCTTTGTCTTGCCTTTTTATATCACAGGTAAGCAGTCTGATGAATGTTCTTGAAGTCGAACGTTCGTGGATTCACTCCTATTGCGTTACTTTCTATTGCATCGTACCATTCGTTAAAGTTGTCATGATCAGAGCAATATATTTTAATAATAATATTTTAATGAAAAATTTTCCAAATCAGTTAGCTTAGCAACACTATTGGTCAATTCACACAAGCCCTTGTATCGTTGTATTGAGTGCATTGTTGGACGAATATACAACAGTGTATGCCTGTTGTTGATGGTTTTCATATAAAAATCCGATACAGTTATATACACGTTTTTTCATATGTCTTCAAAAAGTTGTATTGTATTGGTTTCATGCTATCATACATACATACACGCATAATTGGCCATTACAACCCTTCAGTCAGGATTACGGCCTAGTTTCTCACACCACTCATGTTGGGTGCGTCAATTTTATACGTGCGTGGCGGGACCTACAGTTTAACGTCTACTCCGAACGACAGATTTTTGAGAAACTTTTTCATGGCAGGTTTATTTTACTCTCAGAGTTTTTGCCAGCAATCTGCTGAGAGGAAGTCGCCGGAGAAATATTTTTTTTCATATTTCGTTTTGATGTCTGACCTGGGATACGAACCTGGGCTTTACGTCTAATAAGCCAACACACTACGTACTAGACTACGGCGACTTCATGCTGTCAGTTTATGTAAATCCCTGTGATCAAGAACAATAATTATGATACAAAATATTATCTATCCAATTTGAGTCAACAATTAACATATCAAAATTATAATTAATTACTTTTTTCTTTCTTAAAAACCTATCGTTCGGAGTCGACTTTACGCTGCAGGTCTCCCCACTCATGTATAAAATTAAAAGTATGGGAAGCTAGCTGGTAATCCTGACTGAAGGGTTGTAATGACAAATTATGTATGTGTGTGCAATATTACTAATTAGTTAATTTTAATAACTTTAACAATATTGTGTTTACAATTTATTTTTAAAGATCCAGCAGTTATTGTGAAGCTAAAATAAACTTTCAATTAAACAAGACTGTTAATTGAAATTGTTTGAAAAGTTTAGATATCTGAAAATAATTTTACGTATCATTTTTATAAAAATAATTTTTATTGAATTCATATTAATGATTTAATTTATTGAAAAAAAATTGATTTATCTATTGTTGCATGTTATGTAGCACTTCTATTTATATACACAATATATATAATTTACTTTTAAAACAGTTTTATTATATAAAACAATTTACATTAAATTTAAATAAATAATTAGAGTTATTAATAATGAATACTAATTATAAATATAATTATGCTTTAATATGCCAGAAAATAATTGTCATTTTAAAAACAGGCAATTAAATAAAATTGGTTATTATTAATAATAGCCAAACTTTTTGTGTAAAATTTCTAAAACTAATTTATATTAGTTATTCAAAATAAATAATATTATTCAATTTTTCATTATGTAGGTTCTTTCAACAGGAACTTTTGAACATTGACAGCTGATAAATGCAATCTTGTAGAAATAGACACAACGCGGAGCAGGCTATAGATCAGTTGAAATCTGGCTCTAATTATCATAGAAAAATTATTTACAGTGAGGAGACTTAATTTTGGATACAATATACGTCAACAAATAAATTTCTCGAATTTGAGACAATATCAGTGCACATGAGATCCAAAAATCACCGTTTGTTTTATTTTTGGAACATATTTTTTTTTTTTGGAGCAACGTCAGTCATACCGCAAGAGTTAAATTTTTTCATGTGGGGTTGCGAATATGAATATGTCACAAACGACAGCAGCAACCCGATTTAGGCGAAGTCATGGTAAATGGGACATGGGGGATGTGCTCCATCTAGAGAAGTCGTGGCGGACTTGTGAACGCTATTAAATATGTTAAAGGCTTTTTCAAGCGAAAAATATTTCAATGTTAACTCACACACACTTTATTTTATTTAAATTTAAAAAGAGGAAGTGCTTAATGAAGGATCCGTTGGAATCAATAGAAAACAATATTTTATTTGTTGGCACTCGTTCACAAAAGGAATAAAAATTTATTTTTTAATTTTTCTTAGAGATCGCGTTGTAGTTTTGATGCCATTTATTATCTTTAGGAATAATAGACATATTTCGCTTAAGAATACAAATAAAAACTGGCCATTTTTCTCTCTCTCTCTCTCCTACTGAATGAGAACATAAACTCTCGCGTACACTAAAAATGTTAGTGTACTCAAAAAACTTCACAAAAACGCAGTTTTTTCGTTGTGTACTGGTCTTTTTAGCGTACTTTCTACGCAAACATAGTGTTTGTGAACTCTGTTCAGTACGTTATGTTAGAGTTTGCGTTCATCTGTTGTGTACATGTTGTGTACGTAATGTGTTTGCGTAGGAATTCACATACACTTAAATGAAAGTTAAAAGTTTTTTATCAGTTACGTACGCAATGGTTAGTGTACAGTATTTTTTCGAACACTAGTACCAAGTGATAGTTAATAAACCTTCTGTTCAGTTTAGATGTATGAAGGTTCCGATAATGCTGGATAAAATGTTGTTACGGTTTTACCCTTTTTAAAACGTTTAAAATATGAGTTCGTTGATTACAAACAAAATAAAAATTAATTTGAGTTTAGTTTCTATTAAATTCTGTATTGTTCGCACTATTTGTGTGTGCCACTGTTTATAACTTGACGTATACAACAATAATTGCTTGTTCGCTATTCTTCTGTGCTTACAACGCAGATCTTTACAACGGAGATGTTGAAACCACCACTGTTCTCTTCATGCTTTGTCTTGCCTATTTATATGACTACGTAAACAGTCTGATGAATGTTCTTGAAGTCGAATGTTCATGATTTCCCCTTCTAGAGATCTCTGTTGTTGTATTATTGTTGTTTGTGTTTTTTGTTCACGTTGTTTGTTCTTGCCTTCTTGCTTTCTTGTCTATCCCCTTTTCTTTCATAATGTTATACCGTTTCCATTTTCATAACAATATAAATTTAAATAGCATATACCCAGGGTAAAAATATTTGATAATGTCAAAAGCTAATGGCGAATAATCACTTAAAACTGTATTTCTGTCTCTCTTTAAAAATGTTATAGACAGCAGAAATGGACAAAACTGCGAAAGAAGTTATATATTCCAACGACTTGAAATTCTAAACTGTACACTAGGGTGGGTCGAAAAAAAAAGTTGAGCCAGTCACCCCCTAGGATTAAAGGTATATTAATAACGTTCCCAAAAATATAAAAATTAATTTTTTGCCACGCCTAGAAATACCGCCCTTTTTGTTTTTTATATACTACGTCGCCCTTTTAGGTCCGATCATAACATATCATATATCAGTGTTAGTGGCTTGACAGCAGCTACAACTCACTCTAAGACGATTTTTTAATTCGACATCATATTCTATGCTCGACTTCTGGTATTTCGGATCCTTCCCCAAAATTAGTAATTGTGGCTATGCAGGCATAGAGAGCACTTAATTATATAAAATATTCGCTTTTAAAATGCTCACTTTTATGCATTAACAGCTATTTTACAGATATTTTAAAATGTTCAAATATTCATTCACAACCGTTCAAAAATTTACTTCAAAATTATTTATATTTTTAATGCCACATATTTAAGAAATTTTATTTTAATTCTGTTAAGTAATAATGTTTTAATGGAACATTTATAATTTATATTAATTGTCTGTATTATTATACTATACTATTTGAAACATTGTTTTCAAAAAATATGTTTTTACCATATTTTCAAGACCTAATTGATGGGACTTAGAAAATCGTCCGTCTAGCGGAGATGTCCGCCTATTAGAACTGTCCGCCAGTGGAGCTTTCACTGTATTTGCAATTTCTTTATAACTGTATTATTTTTAAGTATTTATTAATAAAATTTTTCTTACTTATCAACAACTACTACTGAATAAAATGGTCTTTCTTGTTTTTGATAATGGGACTTAAGAATCTGAAAATCCAATTTGCTTTGCAACGGAAAAATAAATACATATATTTTTTTTTAGAAATTTATTTAATGATGTTTTCGACACATTTTAATGCATTTTTTGTTTGTTGCGAGAAAGGTTGTGAATGAATATTTGAACATTTTAAAATATCTGTAAAATAGCTGTTAATGCATAAAAGTGAGCATTTTAAAAGCGAATATAAAATGGCGACGTAGTATATAAAAAACAAAAAGGGCGGTATTTCTAGGCGTGGAAAAAAAATAATTTTTATATTTTTGGGAACGTTATTAATATACCTTTAATCCTAGGGGGTGACTGACACAACTTTTTTTTGTCCATAGAGAGCGACCCGCTCTACTGTACACGGTGTACATGGGTGGTTTATGAAAATTTTAGAATCATACTTTTCTTTTACCGCTGTTTTTTAAAGGTAAAAGACTTTCTAAATTCAGGCATATTTCTAAATGTGTGAAAATGGTAATATCTCTCCATTTTTCCATATAACTCTGAATTAAGAGAAAAATGTAATTTACCTCATCAAACAATAATCCAACTGTAAAAATGCATTTTACGTCTTCAAGGAACACACCTCGGAACATGCTAGACTGTTGAATACAGTACAAAATGTTTATATGTATTATTCATTTATTTAAAAAAAAATTACTAACTTTTTTCAATGATGCAATCTAGCTTTTCATTATAAGCTTAAAGCTTAGTTTATTAGGAATAAATTGCGATGCCTTCACATCTCATGTGGGTCGACAGACCAGTCGAAACGTGGACGATAGGAGTAAGAACTTGTTTTCTACCAAATTAACTGATAAAAGTTGCAAAAATTGTAGCCCATTAAAAATCCCTGAAGAATACTTTTTTGACCTTTTCAAAGCACACTTTTAGTTATTTGGCCCTCATCTGCCCACAACTTATTATACATCAAATTGTAGATTTTTTATCCCTCTTTAAATGAAATAATATTGTGATTTGCATAGTCATCCTAAAGTAAAGAGTAAAGAGTAAAGAGAAATAATTTTTTTTAAATGTTGTTATTTTGAACTTTATAAATATTGAAATTTTGCGGCATTTGATACAGTTATGAATAACGACAAAACATTTGTTTAAGAAATTGTTGTTTTAAACTTTATATTGCAATTTAATTAATTGATTTCGCGATAGTGTTATACGTTTGGAAAATGTCAATATGGAAATTAAAATAGAAGGTTTATTCTGTCAGTGCCAATTTTCTAGAATGTATGTGCTTGATATTTGGAGATCAACAGCTGGTAATTATCATTCGAAAGAAATATATTTAAAATTATGGAGGAAAAATTGAAGGCTGAAAAAATAAAATTCGACCTGAGCAATTTAACAAAAGTTTTAAAAAGCCTTTGGGAGCGGATTGGTAAACTATGGACTAAAAATTATCGAAGCAAATTAATTATTCTGAAGGAGCATAAAAAATGGTTTGAATGTCTTTGTTGAGAAAAAACATTGTTTATTTGACATCACTAAATAATTGTAATATTGAAGCAAATGTGAACTGTAATGTTAACATTGTTGGTGAAGTGTCACAATCATATTGGCAAGCTGTAATCCGTTTTCTTTTTTATTTATCCGTTATTATTCTTAATACTTTTCTATAAATTACATATGTTAATGTATTATCTTTATTATTTTGCTAAATACTTTTATCAAATACACATTGAATTACTCCACACGTGTTTCACTTTTAACAGTCTTGAAATTATTCAGCTAGAAGCAAAATCCCTTGGAAAAGAACTACCTGCACCTAGTCAAAAGCATGGTCGTTCTGCAAATTTTTCAAGTCTTCAGAAAGAACAAAGAGATGTAATTCTTTAACCGAAGTTTTACAAAAACACAATTATCCCACGACATACAATGTGGAAATAAGGATATGAAACAGTTTAGATTGAAACATACAAGAAAAATATCGCGCACTGCTACAAATACAGACCTTTTAAATAGGCTCTTTTTAAGTTCAGATCCATGTATTTCTGGAGCCCGAAACTTACCAACAAAGAAAACAAGTAGTTTAAGTCAAGCAGTTTTAAATTTGCTTAATATTTCATATATATTAATATCTTATTTTACTTTATTATCTTACATTATTTAATAATAACTTTTACTGAATTTTTTAACTCTGTATAATGGAATAAAAATTTACAAAAATTTTTTAAAACAAACGAATTTTCATACTTTATTTCAAAAATTCTTAAAACAAATCTATAAGCCAATTAACCCTTCAGAGAACAAATGGCTACTTTGGCTACAGTTGTTAAAATTTAAGCTAGCTTTGTTGGTTTTGGAGATATTGATTTTTGAACGTTTGTGTATATAAAGGAAACCATTGTGCAAAGGTCCCAGCACCTGTGGAACTTTATATAGGATAGCCATAGTTCTAATTCCACTCTGTATTCTTCTTTGATACCTATGTACACTTATGCGTTGGTTAATGCTAAAAATGCGAATTTTGAAATAAACAATTTACTGACACTTTGGTATCATCGTTCATAGCAGAATTTTTACATCTTCTATAAATACATACTTCAAAATCACTTAATCGTATTTTGTTCATCTGAATTGTTGTAGTTTTTTTAATGATAATCGACCAACAAATTTCTGCACCAGAAAATTGAAAACGACATTGTGTAATATGTAAATAATCCTTTTTGTGTTTGCCATTTATCATACTTGTTTTGCTTTTGAATAAATTACGCCCAACTTGTTAATTTCTGTGGAATGTTGAATGGTTTAGCAACAAAACCAGCAGCCTTAATCTGAATGTTTTTGATAATTTTGCTGTAAATGTTGGCGTCTATCAATGTTGTCATAGTATTTAATAAATACTGTTGAAGATGAACAGTTGAAGTGGAGATTGTCTTTTGACTTTACAGCAGATTTCATTATCTTTGCTTATTACAGTAGCATACAAGATTTAATTTATAGAAATACGTTAAGCGCAGTAGTGAACAGAGAACAGCAATGAGTATTCAAAAAGGTGTGTAGATTCGAATCATACTCATAATTTCTGAATCTTATATGAAATCATACTCATACAACTCATATTCTAAATTTCAAGTACTCATAGTAGTCATATTTAACAATACGCACGATGTTGTTGATTTGTTTCTTGTAAATGTTGAGTCATCACACACACTACAATACTCACTAGAAGTTTGCAAGTTTGCTTTGATTGCTGTCTTTTTCTTTGTCTTTCTTCTTTTTTTGTAAATGCAACAAAAACTAAGACTGTAAATTTTGTAAATTTATTTTCGGTCCCTGAAAAATGCCACGTAGTCGGCGAAAAGGTGGTATATTTGGCATAATGTGAATATATGTACTAATATGCGATGATGGAATTATCCTGGCTTAAATCCACACCGATAAAGTCCAATCTGTGTTTTGATGAACGGCTTCATTCGTTCTTATATACACTCATAAGGATCCTGCATGCGGTATGAGGAAAACTTTGTCCCTTTTTCCCGCAACACTTCATGGAGTTCAAAATAGAATGAAAAATACAAATTGTTGAAATATTTTGAAAATCAATTTGATTTATATTCCCCAAATAATGTGTTTGGAAGATGTCTTTGTGATTGTTTGCGACATCGTTCTAAAGCACTCGGCCGATGTACTCAAAAATAATAATTTTTAATACAAAAAAGTCCATAATTAAATCCAATAGAACAAAATTATATAAATACATAAAACATTATCAACTCGAAAGGCTCATTTCGCTCTGGTGGGTATATGGATACCTATAAGAAAAGTTAAATATTATCATACAAAATACTTTTACATAATACATTTCCTAGTTATTTTGTAGTTAACTGAACATTTCTCTTCTCCTCTGTACAAAATTTATTGCCTTGGAATTTTGGTATTCCTTAGTTTTCCCAATTTTTTCTTTACGCCCTTTAAGCCCTAAAGGAAAATATTTTAATTTAGAATAAAAATTAAGATTTCAAACTTTAATTTGATACTAATGAAAATAAACTAATGCTGTGTTCGCACAAGCCTTCGAATTACTTCTCTCTCTGTTTTGATTTACTTATTTGAATTATCATGTTCACACGGCAGTTTTGTAATTCTTTTTGACAGTTCTTCTTTTCTTCTTTGTATTACTAAACTAGCTAATACCCGGTGTGCTTCGCTACCCCCCATCGGAATTAAATACATATCTCGTGATGCAACTGGATCGCCCACCATCAAAATTGTTACGCCATTATTGGAGTTCTGGAGTTCTATCAGCATGAATTGCGATTATGTGGTCATTTATATCAGATCTGTAGTTAAATGCAATACCTGAGTATCCATGAAAAACATTACGTCGATTCAACGCCATTCGATTATGATTTTGTTCTTTGCTGCTCTTCTTGTTGATGTTCGAATCCACCGACTTTCTACTCGTGATTCATTTGACAGAATATATTCCCATAAGTTGTAATGTTCTCACTGAACATACTTATGACAGCACAGCATTTTAAGTTTTACTCAATATTATAACAATTTGCGTATTTATTTGAAACTTTTTATTGAAACTTTATATGAAATATTGTGTGCATATCTGAACACCGTATTATAGATAATGTTTTGTTGAAAAATTTATTTGGAAATGGTATATGTTTAAGTTTTTTGTACACTGTACTGGGTGGGTGATTTTAATGGTTGTATGTAGCAATTTTTTATTGTTTCTTATTGAATAAACACATGTTTTATATTCATCAATACACGCTCTAGCTTTTTGCATAATAAATATTAAAATCATGTTTTGGTTAAAAATTATTGCATTGTTCTATTCAAATTTGTGAGTGAAAATGGTAGTTATTTATGTTACTGTAAACCACAAATAGATTTTATTACATATTTATGAGTTAATAACAATACGTGAGATAATTATTCAATTTTAATGACATATTCCTTTAAACATTACAATTAGAAAGATTTGTACAAACATTTTTAACATAATTCGTGCGTTTATTAGCAGATTTTTGTGTGGGTAACTAAAGGTTCAGTGTAATCAAATTAGCCATACTAGAACAATGATTCAGCATAAATATTTTCCATTTACAAGGATTTATTGTTGATATCTCGTGTGAATTAATGATGGCAGCTTATTAAAAGAGAAAATACAACACACTATAAATTTTATATAACTAAATATCATTTATTTTACAACAAATTTGATTTAAATTCGTTTCAAAAACATATAATATACACTCATCAACCAAACTTACATCTAATGCTTCTTCTAAATCTCGAAGGCCAATAATTTTTTCAACCAATAATTCAGATTTTCTTAAAATTCATGTTTATTCACCCTAATAATACTAATTCATCATTTCATTTTGATGATCTACACAATGCAGAGCAAGTACGATATAGTTGGTACACATTTTATTGCATATCATAATAGCATCAGACAGGATTGACGCAGGTCCGCCGTGACTGTTGGTGATTGCTTTCAAAAATAAAGAGTTCTTACCTACTTACTCAGTAGGTCATGACAATCCATTAGTCAGGATTACAACTTAGCTACACACTCCACTCATATTGTGTGTGTGTAAACCTTACGTTTGAGTATAATTTTATTGCAGTTTCAATGTTTTTCTAGAAGACTGCTGAAAGGATGTCGCCGAAAGATATATATTTTTTTCGATATTTCATTTTGTTTGAGAAAAAGCAGCCTTCTACTCCGGAAAATCGACTAGTTGATGTGGGCACCAAATATACCTTATTAAGCCATACATACATAATTGGCCATTACAACCCTTCAGTCAGGATTGCGGCCTAGCTTCTCAACACCACTCAAGTTGTGTGCGTTAATTTTATACATGAGTGTCGGGACCTACAGCTTAAAGTCGACTCCGTACGACCGATGTTTTGAGAAGCTTTTCATGGCAATTTTTACTCTCAGAGTTTTTGCCAGAAATCTGCTTAGAGGAAGTCGCCGAAGAAATACTTTTTGTATTTTGTTTTTGATGTCTGGCCTGGGATTCGAACTCGGGCCTTTCGTTTAATAAGCCAACACACTACCTACTAGACCACGGCGACTTCATTATTGAGCCATACTCCGCTTTAATGATCACAGTCGGCCTCAGAACACGTGCTAAAAATTCGGCGTTGTTAATAATTCTACCATTCGTTTTAATAAAGAACTGTATAGGAAAAGTTTGTGCCTCAAAAACAGAGTTGAGTTTTTGCCAGTTAGGGTTGTTTTTAATTTTATATATACAAGTTTTACCTTTATGTGATAGTTCCACAACACGTTGCGTTTGAAATGAGTGAATGGCGTGAGTATCGCCGTAGTCTAAACGGTATTGTGTTAGTCTCAGGATTCTTCTGGCAAAAAATCTAAGATTAAATAAAATTATAAAATTGCTGTGAAAGGTTGCTCCAAAAATCAATCATTCGGAGTGGACTTTAAACTGTAGGCCACTTATACGTACATACAGTCCTACGGCCTAGCTTCTCAACACCACTCATGTCGCGCGTGTTAATTTTATACATGAGTGGCGGAACCTACAGTTTTAAAGTCGACCCCGAACGACAACTTTTTTTTTTTTTTTTTTTTTGAGAAACTTTTTATGGCTATTTTATTTACTTTCAGAGTTTTGCCAGACATCTGCTGGAGGAAGTCGCCGAAGAAATATTTCTTCATATTTCGTTTCGATGTCTAACCTGGAATACGAACCCGGGCTTTACGTCTAATAAGCCATCACACTACCTACTAAGCTACGGTCACTTTCTTGTCACTTATGGATACAATTAATACTTTTAACATGGGTGGTGCGAGAAACTAAGTCGTAATCCTAACAAAGGGTGGTAACGACCAATTACGTTAGTTAATAACATTGAAATAAATAAAATCGTTTTTACTGCAATGTGAGGTCACTCTATAACCGTTATTTTAGTTACGTGGGATTAAATTGTTTACAGAATTCTTAATATCTCAAGACTCAAATCTTAAATTATGCAAATTTTCAAGAATGGCATTTGAAAATTCCATTCCTTCAGTAGAATTCAGTATATTTGGATTTTTTTTATTTTTTATTTGCCTATTTTATTGCTATTTATTTGCTATTTATTTTTAACCTTTGAGTGCCACAGTTTATGCAATAATATGGAAAAATTATTATAAAAAAAATTTAATATTTTTAACAAACCGTAAGAAAATTAAGGGAAACTTTTGTTGATTCTATATACATATGCATATTAGGTACCCCCAAGAAGAATTTAGAGTAAATTTAAAAGGTTCCAGTATATTCAAATGTTATACCAATATTTAGTAAGATGTCCCTTAAGTCAGTCGCTCCATTTGGCATTGAATGTAAAATATTTTTAGCGTTTTCTGTTAATATTTGCCGCCGTGCACTTATGAGCACGTTTTCCCGTTGACTTTTGTTTTAGGCTTAACGACTACGTATTCGTTCTTCCAGATGTTTCCTAAATACTTTTATTGGAACATAGTGCAAGGGTGTTAAGACTGTGGGCACTTTACAGGCATAACACATCTTCACATTAGCAGCAGTAATATTGGGTTCTCTGATTTGATTTGCTGGAAGTAACAACCAATACGAATTCTTAATTCTTCCGAACTTTTGGTGAATTTGTTCTTACATTTGTTGCTTACACATATTGTGGTATATAGAGTTTTGCTGTCCACGGTATACGCTCGGGAAGCTTTAGTATGTGAATGTATGCATTCAAAAAATTTTAGTAAGTCCTTTTCCTTAAATTGTTTAAGAAAATGGTATCTAAATCGAAAAGTAGAGCAATGGTGAGTTTTAAATTCGACTGAAGATATTTCAAGATAAACAAAAAGGATTGTTTGTATTGAGTATAAAATTAACGTTTATAAAGGGCGATTTTTTTAGCTATTATCTTTTTGGCAACACTGATTTAAACAGCTCACTCACGTTTCGTGGTTTGTTTCACTGTCAAACATCTTCAGTTTGGTCTATAATTTAACCATGAATCGTCTTACAAACGAACAACGCTTGCAAATCATTGAATTTTATTATCAAAATGTGTGCTCCGAAGATCCACTTCTTTATCGAAAAATTGTGTTTAGCGATGAAGCTCATTTTTGGCTCAATGGATACGTAAATAAGCAGAATTGTCGATTTTGGAGTGAAGATCAGCCAGAAGCATTGCAAAAGCTACCAATGCATCCAGAAAAAGTTACAGATTGGAGCGGTTTAGGGGCTGGTGGCATCATTGGACCGTACTTCTTCAAAGATGCTGCGAATCGTAACGTAACTGTGAATGGTGAGCGCTACCGTGAGATGATATCCAACTTTTTTTTGCCCAAAATGCAAGGCTTGACTTGCATGACATGTGGTGTCAAGAAGACGGTGCCACATGCCACACAGCACGAGTAACAATGGACTTATTGAGAGGCGAGTTCGGTGAACATTTTATTTCACGTTCGGGGCCGGTCAATTGGCCGACTAGATCGTGCGATTTAACGCCTTCAGACCATTTTTTGTGGGGCTATGTTAAAGTTCATGTCTATATAGGCAAGCCCGCTTCAATTGACGCATTGGAAGACAACGTTGAAGCTTTTATTCGTGAGATACCGGCCGAAATGTTGGAAAGAGTATGCCAAAATTGGACTAAGCGGATGGACCATTTGAGGCGCAGTCGCGGTCAACATTTGCATGAAATAATCTTCAAATATTAAATTATATGAACCGTACTATCGATTCAAATAAAGACTTCATGCATTTTCTGAATTTTATGTGTTTTTTTTTTGAAATTTTCCTATAGCTCTTAAAAAATCACCCCTTAAAAGCAACGAATTACACAAATGGATACTGAAGAGTTAGAAAGTCGACTTATGATCACTCTTTAGTCCCAATATGTGAATTGTAAACGAGAATAATTACACTATGCGACAAATTAAAAAAAATTAATGACATAGCGTAAGTTTCGAGTTTTGATAAGTAAAACTCAAAAATATTTTTTTTGTATTTCTCGAACCCTCCAAACTTGTTTTATTTGATAAAAAAAAATGTTTTTATTTTTGGACTTTACTCACAAATTTATTGATTACACAAACATATTTCAACCGATGTCCAAAGTGCAAACCTTATTAGAACGGAGAGGTATGGGCCTCTAAAACGATATACATATCGTCACCTGAAATGCAAAACAACGGATCATCAAAAAAATGAAAATCGGGTTTTTGATTGATTATGATTCATTAGATAAAAATACACGTCTCCAAAAAAAATTATGCATCTGAGTCAAAAAATAACGATTTTATAAAGAAAATTCAAAATAAACTACAATGTGTTTAGAAAAAAACCTTAAATGAATTACATTTTTTGTTTAATTAAACCGAATTTTATGCAATAAAACACAGTAAATTGAAATATTAACAAAAACAAACAACTCCATTGCCTTTTATTGAACCTCATTTAATCTCTTTTCGATTTTTCCACTTCATATTAAAATTTGTTCATTGATGATACGTCATTTTGTTTCAGAAAATTTAAATTCAAAATAACGTAACAAACATAACTTCAACACGTTTTTGAAAAATATTATTTTTTCTTCTGGAATTGATCTCCTACCCTTTTTTAAGCTTAGCTACAAAATTTTTCTTTCCTGTATGCAATATTTTCCATTTTATAACGTTTTTTGCTTCTCCTGTAAAATTGTGAAAAGTGATGATACGTTATTTTGCATTTTAGGTGACGATATACTTATATTATTCGACTTAATATGCTATGGGGTTTGCTGAGATTCTATACTATTGCCATTAGAATAATGTTAAAGAACTTTTTATAGTTATAATAGAATGATTCAGAGTTCGGTGATTTTTTATTACAATGCGCTTCCCATCGATAGCAACTGAACAGTTCCAACGGCGATGAAATTCTGCAGCCTGTTTTTCCATCCATCTTCGTTTGTAGAACGCTGTAAATAGATATACAATATATATGACTAGCATTATTTTTCATTTAGTTATAATCAACCAATCATAATTTGCTTTTTTCAGAATTACCAAGAGCCCAAGAAACCTAAAAAGTATCATGCGGCTGACGAGCTGATAAGTTTGGCAGCAAATCCAACTGTATGCTACTTAACATTTCATGCCAGACTCCAAGCAGTGAATATAGCTCAACGCCAACACCGACGACTATAACCCAACCAAATACATTTAGTCCGCAACAGACCCAAGTACCACTATCAGTAATGACAAGTACCACTACCATCAATGACCCCGTAAATTATTCAGATAAAACCAGAAATACAATAACAGAAATTTTCGCGTCCTTTCAATAGTCAGAAATTCCACATTTTTATGTAAATAGTTTATTTTATTTTTTTTTATTTAGTGTTGTAGTTATTTATGAATTACATGTTGTTATTTATTTATTTTATTTTTAGGAACTTTTTTATTTAATAAAAATTATTTTAATTATAAGCCGAAAAAATTAAGTCCATTAACAATTTGTTTTAATTACCTTTATATTATATTTTAATATCTTAGAAAAAAATGAATGAAAATATTTCTATAATTTATTTTTGATTATTTTCGTAGAATTCCTTCATGAGATTAGCCAATTTTTGTGTTTCTTCTACAGTAACAGCGTTATAAAGTGATGCTCTTATACCTCCGACGGAACGATGACCTTTCAGTTGAATCATGCCCTCACTTTCAGCCTTGAGCAAGAATGACTGTTCAAGCTTTTCATCACCCTGAGGGCTGCCAATTCTAAATGGTACATTCATTCGAGAGCGTACATTTTTTTCCACCGGACAATAGTAAAACCCATTGGACTGGTCTATTACATCATAAATAAGTTTCGATTTAACTTCTGATTTCTTGCACATGCCTTCTACGCCGCCATTCTGTTTTATCCACTGAAAAACTAAGCCCATTACGTAAATGCTGTAAATGTAATAAATGCACACAATTAGAATTTCAATGATTAAATAGAAGAACAAATCATTTAAAGATACTAACCCAAAAGTTGGCGGAGTATTTAACAGAGAATCGTTTTTCTGCATTAATGAAAAGTTTAGTATTGAAGGAGTTTCCTTAATTTGATGACCAAGCAAATCCTCACGTATTATAACTACTGTAGTTCCTGAAGGTCCAATATTTTTTTGTGCTCCAGCAAATATCACGCCAAATCGTTTTACATCAATTTTTCTGGAGAGAAAATTGGATGACATGTCACAAACCAAAGGTACACCGTTAGGAATATCGGGAACAAAATCAAATTCAACACCGTCTACAGTTTCATTATCACAATAGTACACATATGAAGCTTTTGAATCTAAACTCCAGGTCTCCAACCGCGGTACGGTAGTATATTTATCAAATTTTGGCAAAACCAAATTTACTTTACCATACTGGGTGGCTTCTTTAGCTGCTTTCGAAGACCAGGAGCCAGTTACTACGTAATCAGCTGTTCCGGTGCGCCCAATGAGGTTCATACAAACTGCAGCAAATTGACCAGTACCACCACCTTGCATAAGTAACACTTTGTAATTGTCTGGTAGATCCAAAAGTTCTCTTAGTGTTTTCATGGCGTCCTTTTGAATTTTATCGTACGTTGGCGAACGATGGGACATTTCCATTACAGATATGCCACTGCCATTGCAATTTAGCAAATTTTGCTGTACCTCTTTGAGAACCTGCGAATAAAAAAAGATATTTTATTATAATTATTTGGATATTAAAATACAATTATTACACATACTTCTTCGGGTAATTTAGCTGGTCCGGCAGCGAAATTGATAACCATATTTATATCACGTTTTAATTAATAGTCTTTACCACACAAATAACTCAAATATTTTACGACTTCTCGTCTGTATTTCACTTTTGTAACTAAGTAAATTGAACGTAAACATGTATTACTGGGAAATACATACATGGATATTTAGAGATAAAGTAGGAGAGAGAGTGAGAGAATATGCACTTCATTTTTCCGTTGTCTTAAGTAGCATAGCCACTGATCAATCCGTCATGTTTGTGATTGTGTTGGTAAAAGAGTACTCACACGCATAGGGATAGACGAGTTTGAAGAATATCAAAATACATAGTTTTGATTTTAGCTACCTGCTCCGTAGAAATTTTAAGATTTCGTAGGAGTAACATCACTCTTTGTTTCGCTTGTGTTTCGAAAGCAGATAAATAATAAAAAATATCGATGAAGATGTAGGAAAAAAATGTTATTTTAGAATGCATTGAAGTTGACCGCAATTTGCTTGCTTTATGACAGGTAAAATCAATATTATACAGTAATAGAATAAAAAAGTGAGATTTTATTAAATAAATATAAAGAAAAATATCCAAATGCAGAAAAATGCCGCGCAAAAAATAAACTTCGGTTGATTCTGGGCATTGTTGATTAATTGTTCAAACAAGTTCAATAACAAGCTCAAGTCAACAATAACAACATACGATTTTATTGACAAATAAAAGAGTATCACTGGGAAATATATGGACATTGAGAGACAAAGTAGGAGAGCGAGTGAGAGTAATGGATCATGGCGACGATCAAATTTTGCATATGTGTTGGAAATATGTGTTTTGCTTAGCACAGCAACACATGAAATTTAAGCCTTCAAATTTCATTTCAGAAATATTTTTTTATGTGTGTTTTTTTTTTTTTGAAATATTTTTCAGTGAAAAATAGTGTTTTTCTGAAAAAACATATGGTTTTTTATTGGCAGGTAGCTCTGTTTTTGTTTTTTTATTGTCCAATAGGAGTAATAGTAGAGTAATGAAATTTGGCACACCTATATTAATTGGCAAAAACATGATCATACCGAAAATTTAGTCATTTAAATTCAAGGGATTCGTGTCCTTCCCATATATCCTGAAATTAGAAATTGCTATAACTTGGAGGTAAAAATATATGTTAATAAAATTTGATCACTTATTAGTTTTAACATGCTTAACACTTCTTCCAAATTTCGTTCAATTTGGAGCAAGGATACGCCTACCTTCAAAATGTCCTTTTTCAAAAAAGTATCAAAAAGACATAAAAAAATTGAATGTATACTTTTTTCGAATAGAAAATTATGATTTAAATGTTTTACTAACTCATTAAAATTTAATTTTCGCACATCCACATTTAATTTTCTCGCATTTTAAGGATACATTTTTACCATAGCTGAAATACTAATTAAACAATATTTTATTAAACAATTTAAAATTTGTTTATATATATTAAAATATTTAAATTTATACATATAAGTGAAAAGACATTATTTAGATGAATAAACATACTTTAATACATATTACATACAGGCATATTATAAATATTTTACTCATTATCGCTGTTTTGGTTTTTAGTGTCCAGTTATTTCTTTTAAATATGACAGATGATTGTTTCATAGCCATTACCCTGGCGCAGGAGTTAAAAATAAAAACAAAAAACAAAAAAAAGGAAACTGCGAAGCGTCTTTGGATGAAAGAATGGTTGAAGAAAAGGGATGAATTTACGCACGAAAATCTTCTCAACGAACCCAAATTAAGTTCTCCAAATGATTTTCAATATGAAAATATATTATAAAGGTAATTAAAACAAATTATTAATGGACTTAATTTTTTCGGCTTATAATTAAAATAATTTTTATTAAATAAAAAAGTTCCTAAAAATAAAATAAATAAATAACAACATGTACCTTCTGGCTCTATCTGATTTATTTGTGGGGTCACTGATGGTAGTGCTACTTGCATCAGTTGTGGGGTCATTACTCATAGTGGTACTTGGGTCTGTCGCGGACTAAATGTATTTGGGTGGATTATTGTCGATGGTGTTGGCGTTGAGCTATATTCACTGCTTGGAGTCTGGCATAATATGTTAAGTAGCATACAGTTCCTATGCAAAGTTTCCATTTGTGCCTCCCAGCCCAGCTTCCGGCAACTTAATGATATGCATCCGTCGGTTGTTGGAAAGGCTATGCTGCCAAACTTATCAGCTCGTCAGCCGTATTAGATTATTTTAAGTTTCTTGGGCTCTTGGTAATTCTGAAAAAAGCAAATTATATTTGGTTGATTATAACTAAATGAAAAATAATGCAAGTCATATACATATATTCTATATATATTTAAAGCTTTCTACAAATGAAGATGAATGGAAAAAACACACTGCAGAATTTCATAGCCGTTGAAGGTGTTCAGTTGCTATCGATGGAAAGCACATTGTAATAAAAAATCACCGAACTCTGAATCATTCTTTTATAACTATGAAAAGATCTTTAGCACTGTTCTAATAGCAGTAGTGAATGCAAACTATGAATTATTTATGGTCGATGTTGGCACAAATAGAAGAGTGTCTAATGGTGTTGTATTAAGCAATGCAAGATTCGGAAGGCATTATCTGAAGATGAATTAAATTTGGCAAAGCCCTACCCATTGCCATCAAGTGATAAGGAAATACCTTTTTTGATACGCTTCAACTAACTAGCAACTTAACGAAACCGTACTCCCATATAGGGTTCACCGGGGAACAACGTATTTTCAATTATCTCTTAAGCTACGCCCGACTTATTGTTGAAAATGCCTTTGGTATATTAGTTTCTTAATTTAGAGTTTTATAGGGAGCAATTGAGCTTTCTCTCGAAAATTTTAAAACGATAGTATTAACTTGTTGCCATTTACACAATTTCTTAAGAAAGAAGTCAAATGAATACATTTCTGTATTTCAGAAGATAGTGAGAACTTGATAGAAGGAAATATTACAAAAGGTTTATGCAGAGAAGATTGCCCTTCTACATTATTGCAAAGCAGTCTCTTGTGAAATAAGCAAAAACAAGTTTTAATTGTTTCCTTGCCAAGTGCGAAAGAAGCGCACAGTTTGGCTTTAGTTTATTAATTAATTCTTATGCCTAAAATTATTCCAAATTTATACATAAATAATGCTGATCAAGCATTATGTCTACAGAGGAAGGTATAGCAAGGATTTCAAACAATTATTAAGAATATGAAAATATGAACATGTCCAACACTAACAGTGTTGATAGCATTGAGTATTAAATTGCAAACGCAATCAAATTGACCGTTGCTTTAAATTAATTGGTAGTTTGTAATAAAAACATAATAAAAGAATTACTTTAAACATGTGTCGGTAATGATGACATCATGAACATGCTACACTCTGCAGAAATTCTACAAGCACAGCTAAATTAATTAGAGATCAGAGAGAATTTTTAACTATTTTATTAATGAAGATCAAGTCTCTTGGCAAAAAAAATTTAAACAACAAATTAAACAATACATATATAAATAAAAAGAAATGTGAATTTAAACTGCAATTGTATTGAATTATTATTTATTCATAAGATCTTCTCACAAAGAAATACATATTGAAAAGAAATTTTGAAGCAGAGCATTTACGAAAAAAAAGACATTTTCTATTTTAAAAAATTTGCTATATTTTATGACAGTTCACAATAAAAGTACGATAAGGAAATGCATATACCATTTCGTATCCTTCATCCAGAGTTGGTTGGGATGCACATGGCTGTTCACTATCCCTCAGGAAATTCATAGCGAAGAAATAGTACAAATTAGGTTCCGTTTCTTCATCTGCTCCGGCACCACTTTTTTGTAGTCTGTCAACCCTTTTTGATTCTTTACTATACGCAGTATCCAGAAGCACATATGTATGTATGTATATATATTTTGAAAAACGTAAAAGTAGCTAAAAAACAAATATATATGTAAAAGTGTACTCCTATATCATTTATTCATTTTACATACAGAAACCAGAAATATAAATATTTAAAAAATTTGACCAAATTTAATTATGTACTGTTATCACTGTCGTTGGATATGTATAATCTTTTCTTCCTGATTGGTATGATGACACTTTCATCACTCGATAATTACGATTTTATATTGGCGAGACTTCGTAATGAAATCCGTAATTAACATTAGCCCTTTATTTGTTTGTTTAAATCTTCATAGACCTCCTCATATTGAGCTAAGCATTTATTAATATCTCGCATCTTTTATTAATACCTCTCGTTTTGCAGAAAATTATTTCCCAATTTTCGCCCAAATTCAAGTCCTTCGCGGATGACTTTTGCGGTTAACCCGAAATCGTGTAAAAAAAAGTACAGTGTAAATCAGGGGATAGGTGTACTGCTCATTTTTTCTATTACTATTACTGTATAATTTTGATTTTACCTGCCATAAAGCAAGCAAATTTTTTTCCTTCATCTTTTCCAATTTTTTTTTATTATTTATCTGCTATTGCAGATAAATTCGAAACAAAGAATTCGAAATCTTCAAATGTCTGCGGAGCAGGTAGCGAAAATCAAAACTATATTGATATTCTTCAAACTCGTCTCGCTCTATACGTGTTAATACTCCTTTACCAACACAATCAAAAAATTACGGATTGATTAGTTAATTTGAACAATGGCTATGGTACTTTAAGGGTGAGTTAGTATAAGGAAAGAGAGATGCGTGCTCTGTACCCGCTCGCATTTTTGGTGTGTTATCAACAAGAGAAGTTCGGTTGATTTCTCTTAATTGCTTCTGTATGGGAGAGTTCAATTTATACACATTTAATCCCTGTTTCTGCTTTTGTTGTTGTTTGCTGTTTTCTGTCTTTTGTTTATATTTTTGTTTTGGTTTCTTAGTTTACATATATTGATACATTTAGTTAAAAATGTCATTTATTGTTTATTGTTCTTTGCTTTGTTTATTGTTTTTCTTTATAATATTGGTTTTTGTATTTTGTGTACATGTTTTTGTTCATGTTGTTTTTCAATATTAACAATCAGTAATATTATCATAGCGGTGCTAAAAAAACAGGTCTGTTCAGCACAATATTTTTATTAATTTCATTGTTAGCTATGGGGTTCAAAAGTCCTTCTATATGGTCTCTCTTACCTAATGTATAGTATATAGATTCCACACAACTCTTCACTACCTTCTCTACGTTGGCCCTCAATTCAGGTATATAAAAAGATTTCTCCACTAAGTCTTGAGTTTTACTTTGTATAATCTTCTGTTCCATGCTACTCGGTATAACTATTATTTGTCTATCAGGGTTCTTATATAATAGGTAAAATTTTACATAATAGTCGTCATAATGAGCTATGTTCCAACACTTTATTGGTTGCTCTTATCCATTTTTGCTGAAGTTGAGCCTCCCTAACCCGATGTCTTAAAAAATCCGTCATCATAAGACACGAAACGCGACTTAAGGCATACTCATGCCTCATTTTCGATCCTAATCTATGCTTTATTTCGTATTCAAGGTCCTGTAAGGATAAGACCCATCTTGAAACCCTCGGTGAAACGTCCTGTCTCCTCATTGTTAATGGAAATGCGTTACAGTCGGCCACTATTTTCATTTCCAATCCCAGTACATAAATCCTCCATGTACTCTATTGGATGCAGCTGTAGGTCTTTATCATCTTGTTGTAGTAGAACAGCTCCATAACCATACATGGTTTTCAGTCACTGCCTTTGGATTAAATAATTTGAGTACGGGCGCCGTCACTAATAAATTTCTTAAATGCTATAATTTCATTCTGTCCCATTTCAAATTTTACATTCTTCCTCAAAAGGTCTGACAATGGCTTTGTTATTATAGCATAATATGACAGCGTGAAATGTTATATCCAATTCAACATCATCTACACTTACACAAACACTAAAGTCACCTATCGTCATTATTCTCTTGCTACCTATACCCACTGATGTTTTCTTCTCAGGACCGAGATCAACATTGCTCAAAAAGGAAAGTGCATCATAACGAATAGCGCTTATATCACTGCCACAAAAGCTGAAAGAGTTTTCCCCATAATCTTGATATCCTTGAAAATTCGACCAGATGGAGTGGTGATATTTTTAGATGCTGTATAAACATTTCTCTTATATCCGGTATTAACATCCTTTATTGAATTATTTTCCTTTTTCGTTCCACACTACACTCAAACACTTTGTGTCCAGAACGTTGGCATTTAAAACATTTAATTCCGACACTAGGGCAACTCTTTGACAAATGTCCTTTGTCACCGCACTTGAAACATCATCTTTCTTCCCTAGTCTCCGTCTTCGTCACTGTATTTTTAAATAAATTTCTACGTGGTCCTCTCAAGTTTTTACCGAAATTTTATCCCTTAATTCATTGATACTCTTCGCATCATACAAAACTATGCCCTCAATAAAATATCCGATAATGCTTTCTGAATCCAAACCAACTGGAGATCCAATTTACATAAGATTATGCAAATATTCGCGGAAAATCTCATTAACCCGTTTTCTTCGACTTCCCAATAAAAGATGTACTTCCCTTGAGGAAAGCTTGTTCCAAACTCCCGTTTTAATGAGTCCTGAAGTGATTTCAACTCGCAAACGTTGCCCTAATTTCTAATAAAAATTTTTGCAGCTCCTGTTAACAATTGTAGGGTGTAGATAAATTTCTGCAAGTAATTCCATTTTACTGTATTGCGCAATCTTCAAAGTCTTGAAGCCATTGGTCTATCCCTGGCTGACACTCGCCTGAAAATTTCGAGATTGTGTTTTCTACGTCCCTTCAGGCTGTTCTGTAACGTCAATCTGCAACTGAAGCCGCTTCGCCATACTCAGAATCTGCATCGGACCTATTTTTAAAATTGTGATACTGTTCTATTAAAAGTGCCTGTAAAATTGTGTTTGTTCCGTCCGTTTGTAGCCCTATTTCTGTCAATTTTGCTTGTAAACCCTCTTCGATTTCCTTACATTTCATGTGTTCTCTCGCAAAAAAAAATTTACTTCTATATTCAAACATCTTGAATTATACATACTTACTTTAGTTAATTACATCGGCTTTTCATTCCGTCATTCATTTCATTATATAGGTATGTACATCAAACAGGCTTACAGAGATCGTATTTCAATTTAATTTCTTACAGATATTCTTTTTTTTCAACTCGATCAAGTATTTATGGTTTTCAGGCCGCTTACTATATTTATTTTAGTGCAGTTTTTTTTAATCCTGCGGGATCGCCTTGATACTTTCAAGTGCGATCCCATATACACACGATTTTCCTAAGGATTCTTTGGTGTTGTGTATGTAATTTTTTGAAGTTTTTAGAGGTTTTGTGAAGTTTTATCGTACATACATTATTTATGGTATTTGAGAAGGAATTGAATGTTAAATGTTGTATGTTGTATGTTAGTGAACAGGTTGAATTATTTGCTATTGATATTGATTGAGGTAGTTGTAGTCTATATTTAGCATGTTAGCTTATTAGACGTCAGACCAATGTTCAAACCACAGGTCAGACATTTCCAATTTACAACGAAAGGTTGTAATGACCGATTATGTTTGTATGTATGTAATATTCCTGCTGGTGAATACTCTGAAGAAGAAAGCAGAAGCTCGTATTATGAACTGACAAAAGTATTGGCAGTAACAAACATGACAATTTGATGTTTATCGCCAAAATGGTACTACTTGGAACAGAAAACCCTTTGCCTTTAGTAGCTTGGGAAGAGAAAATATTACTAATTTTCACGCAGATTGCGTGTGAAAGAGAGAGCGTTATTGACACAATCGGTGTTCTATTATAACGGGAAACTTTTTTCCTCACACGACGTTGACATCAAATATTCCTACCGATATACATATGATCAGGTTTTACCCAGCCCTCAATACAGAGCATTACTGATTAGAGTGACAATAAACTGCCCCATCTAAATAATTAGGAACTTAAAGGGTTCGCCAAATAACTTTTTTTTGAAAATGCTATAAAAAAAATCTACTGAATATTTTCTCAAATTTCTTTTTTTATTTGACAGTACAATCCTTCCGGTTAATAATGGAAAATAATTTCATTCAAATGGCTGCCTCGGCTGGCCATGCAGTAGCCTACACGATCGGTCCAATTTTTAAGCACTTTATCGATTGTGTGCAGCTGTATTTCACCAATGGCTTCACGAATATTGTCCTTTAAAGCGTCAATTGTTTCTGGCTTGTCGGCGTAACACTTATCTTTGACTGCACCCCACAAATAATAGTCCAACGGTGTCAAATCGCAGCTCCGAGGTGGCCAAACGACATCAGCTCTGCGGCTGATAATGCGATCTTCAAAAACAGGGCGCACAACATCAAGTGTAGCTTCGGCTGTGTGGCACGTAGTGCCGTCCTGTTGAAACCAAATGTTGCCTATATCCTCCTCTACAATTTTTGTGAACAAAAATGCGTTCAACATGGCCCGATAACGATCGCCATTGACTGTAACGGCCAATCCTTGCTCATTTTCGAAAAAAAATGGCCCAATTATGCCTCTGGACCAAAATCCGCACCAAACACTGACTCGTTTTGGGTGCGTCGGCTTTTCAATGTATGCCTGCGGGGTTTCTGTGCCCCAAATGTGGCAATTTTGCTTGTTTACGTACCCGCCAAGATCAAAATGAGCTTCATCTGAAAAGATGATTTTTTGCCAAAATCGGCATCTTCTGTAGGCTACTCGTGTAAGCTACTGCATGGCCAGCCGACGCAGCCATTTTAATGAAGTTATTTTCCATTTATAACCGGAAGGATTGTATTTTCAAATAAAAAAAGAAATTTGCGAAAATATTCAGTAGTTTTATTTTACAGCATTCTCAAAAAAAAAAGTTATTTGGCGAACCCTTCATAAATCGCCACAAAGCAAGGGTACTAGATGTAAATTTATTACCATTTAGAAAAAAATAAAATCAAGGTGATATAAAGTGTCTGATTTTTACGTAAAAAACCATGCTGCGTAAATTTCATAAAAGTGATAATAAAATGTAAAGATATAAAAGTAGTCGCCGTTGTCTACTAGGTAGTGTGTTGGCTTATTAGACGCAAGGCTAGGGTTCAAATCCCAAAAAAAGATATTTCTTCGGCGACTTCCTCTCTGCAGATTTCTGGCAAAAACTCTGAAAATAAATAAAATTACAAAGAAAAGCTCCTCAAAAAATCTGTAGTTCGGGGTCGACTCTAAACTGTAGGCCCCGCCACTCATGTATAAAAATAACACACAACGTGAGTAGTGTGAGTAGCTAGGGCGTAATCCTAACTGAAGGGTTGTAAATGCCAATTATGTATGCATATGTATGACATAAAATAGAGTTATTAAAATGAATAAAAATATTTAAATTTTATAACAAAATCTATCAATAATCGTGACAATTCTATGTCCTACTAGAATGTAACAAAAGTGATACATAAGACAAAATTAAGAAGTTTTTTAAGGTTCGATTTATGGTTAACAAAACTTTTAGGAATGAAGTAGAAGGTAACTATTTATAAAAAATATTTAAAAAGTGCGGATATTTTGAAAATGATAACGTTATAAAACTGTCTGACTATGCTTGCTTGTCAATAATAGCATCATCAAAGGGCACTATGAGTTATAAAAATATTAATGAATTATTGCAAAGGAGAAAATTCTAAAAGGTTTAATGTTGTGTACATTACATATGATATCTACACAGTTTTTGATAGTGTTTCATAAAATTCAATATTTGTTAAAAATGTTCCATGTATTACTACAATCTTTTAGCATTTTTTCTCAAACAGTAGACTGCTTATCCTTTCCATTACATTGCTTATACATATATGTTATCTTGCAGCTGAACATATGGATGCCTGGCATAGTACCCAATTATCTTGTTTTTCTTTACGTAAGCACTTCAAATAATTTTAAGGTTTTTCATGTCATTAATTTTTATCATTCACTTCAGTCAAGTACGGTTTGGTTTCATGCCCAAAGTCATAAAGTGTTTAAATTTTGTTTTTAAAACCGTCTCGTCTATTTAAGTATTTACTGACAATAACAGCATGAGTGTGGTCGTCCTTTTTTCAAGTATTATTTGAAATTGTATAAATATTAAAATAATGACATTAATTTCTAAAACGATTTATATACTGATTCTTAGCATTATTTTAGTTTTATTTGTCAATAATCAAACAAATATGTAGATACAGTGGATCACAATAAAATTGGTTCACTTGGCATAAAGGACTCAAATGTACAAAAGAACTAAGAAAGATGTATTAAATTATTAAATTTAGGGATCAGTCAGTTGGCTGAATTTTTTTAAATGGTAAGTAAACAAAAAATTGAAATTAAATCAATCAATCAATCAAATCAAGGTCCATTTAGTCCTAAATGATACATTTAAACTTGCGTTCGTTAAATAAATCAGAAAAATTAAAACGTTTTCAGTATTTAGGTGGATGATATTTTTAGGATGCTCTGGTACCGGTTCAGCAAGCGTTTTTACATACTGAAAGTTTAATTTGCTTCGCTCCTTTAACAGGTACGAAATATTTTGTTTACTTATTTCAATTTAAAATTTTTGCTACAAATATCCAAAGATATCAAGCCAGCCATCCAGGAGAGACCACAACGAGGCTGCGTGTCAAATTGAATACAGCAAGACAAGGATCGTCCTAGATTTTACCCCGTTGTTCACAGTCAGCAACTTTATCTTCTTTGTATGCATTCAAATCCGCCACAACAATTTCATAATCTGCTAAGTACTTCTTAATATATTGTAAAAATAGCCTCCGCTTACTTGGTGTACAGACTATTGTTTGAGACAGTACATGTAATGTAGCTAAGCACTGTGGATACCGAATTGCACATTGTAACAGAAGTTAAGTAAATTAGACTTTAATTTAAAATTGAAATTATTTTAAAGATGAAAGTGTAAAAATAATAACTTCTGCTGGAATTCAATATGTTGCTAAAATGGTTTTGCCTTGTGAAATTTCTAGTTTTTTTTATACAAGATATTTATAAGGATTATAACTTCACTGTACAAGAATTTTTTTTTATAATTTAAAATTAATACTAGAGTCCATTGACTCTCAACATTAAAAATGATGACGATGGTTATGCCTGAACTCAGCAAATTATATTTATTTAAGATTTATGGGACTAAACATATAATAAATAAACGTTGAAAATAAATGTAACCTTGTACGTTAGAAAGATTTATGTATGAAATCGTATGCATTTTCTACAATTTTCTGAACATTTATGTTTACGAACAAAACAGATTAAAGTCTTTTTTTTAATTTTACAGACGCTTTTTAATACACTGTGTGTTTTTATTCAGTTTTTCTCCTGTTTTGCTCGGTAGTAATTGCTTTAAGCGATATAGATTTTGTTTAGAAGCAAATGTGTTTCGCAACACGTATACTATATGCAAGCGTTCTAAACTTTAATGAGTTTTCGATTACTTATGCATAACTTCCAGTCAAACACACGTAATTCAAGTTATTTGTATGTACAAGCAATCATTAAAATCTTACGGAAACTTATAACAACACAATCTCCAAACGGAGATTTCTAACGTATTAAAGTACAAGACATGCTTTAATAAATTCCATTCATGCAAGTATATTGCATTCTAGAAAACATAAACAACAAAAATATAATATGCACATATAATTAAGTACATAGTAACAACGTCTTCGTTAACAAAACCAGGACCGTAACAGCGATACTAATATTAAAATATGGAATAACCAACGAACAACTGTGAAAACACAGACGAAAAAATCTTGTTGAAATGGAATTAAAAAAAGTATTAATGAAACAAGCACTTGCTATTTATTCATTATTTTTTTCAGAAAATCAGTTCGTGTAAGTGTATAAAAAGGTGCGTTTGTCTAGTAGCATTATATACTCATATTAAAATTTTATATTCAATTTAATGTTTGTATATGTACACTAGCAGTATCCCGCGCACATTCCTGCGTCACCAACTAAAATAAATTTGAAGGAAATACATACATAATTGGCCATTACAACCCTTCAGTCAGGATTACGGCCTAGCTTCTCACACTCTCATGTTGTGTTCCTTAATTTTATACTTGAGTGGCGGGACCTACAGTTTAAGTCGACTCCGAACGAAAGATTTTTTGAGAAACTTTTTCATGACAGGTTTTATTTACTCTCAGAGTTTTTGCCAGAAATCTGCTGAGAGGAAGTCGCCGAAGAAATATTTTTTTTTCATATTTCGCTTTGATGTATTGTCTGGGGGTCGAACCCTGGCTTTATGTCTAATAAGAGAATATACTGTCACTAGACTACGGCGACTAAATTCTAAAATTTGAGAAACTGATGCGCCAAGAAGTGAGCATGGTCGCACAGTGCATATATTCGAAAATATTGAACCTCTGGCTGAGAGTGGTCATTATTTGTTTGTTAAACCTCTTTGCACTCTTTTTCGTTAAATAATAACAATTATCAGTCAATTTGTTCGACAGATCTTTATAACGGAGATCTTCAAACACACCGCGTCCTGAGACAAGACTGACTGAACTTTCACAGACTCACTCGCCTAATTTGCCTTGCCTTTTATATGGCAGGTTAAACAGTCTGATTAATGCTCTTGAAGACGAATGACTTCGCGAAATCTCTATAAAAGTAAACATGTTGTTTACATTTAATTTAAAAATGTTGTTTACATTTATTTTTGCATTGTTTGTTTGTTGCATTTTTGTTTACTTGTTTATCTTTTTTTTACACTAGTGTTTGTAGTTGTAGCATTCTAGTAGGTAGTGTGTCAGCTTATTAGACCGTAAGGTCACGGTTCAGACCCTACGTTAGACATGAAAAACACGAAATTATGAACAAATATTTACTTCTTCCGAGATTAAAATAAAGCTGGCATGAAAAAGTTTCTCAAAATCTGTCGTTCGGAGTCGACGCTAACCTGTAGGTCCCCCCTCTCAAGTATAAAATTAAGGCACACAACATGCGTAGTGTGATAAGCTAGGCCGTAATCATGACTGAAGCGTTGTAATGGCCAATTATGTATCATACATACATGAATATTTAGTTTGAAAATCAATTTGTTTGTTCTTATTTGTTTTTTAAAATTTGTATTCATTGTGAATTTTCTGTCAGGTGATTATGACAGTCTCTGCCAGCAAGAGAAAACAATAAATTTGCCTGTTGTTTTTGGTTTGTAGTAGAATTGCTCACGCCTTGTAAATAATTTCACCATGCCAAGGGTGGAAATAAAAAGATAGCAGCTCGCATTTTCATTTCTGACATTTTTTTTAATTGAATAGTTATATAAATGGTGAAATTACTTATCAGGTGTGGTTAGGTCGTCAGGTGATTATGTTGTTGTATAGAGGTAGCGACTGTCAAATTATTATTTGTTTATGTTTTCGTTTTGATTGTTAAAATTTTTAAATTTAACTAACATACAAATTTAAAAAATAAATATTGTAATTTTTGAAAATGAAAGTTTGTTTAATTTGTAAAAAAAAAAAGTGGAAGTGGTAGCTTTTTTAAAGTTCCACAGGATGAGCGAAGGCGTCAGTGGAACGAAATTCGCGGAATAAATTTCACGACAAACGCATTAGACTGTATGGACCATTTTAATTCCACACATTTAATTAAAACTGGTCAAAGACTTCTGCTAATGCCGAGTGCTGTCCACATGTAAGTAGATTATTATTATTTTTTTTTAATTTATATGCAAATCCAATACAATCCAAATTTGCTATACAAATTTGGAAGCGAGAAGGTGGTTACACTCAAAAGCAACCTAAAAAGGTTGCATAGATAGTGTAGAAAATGTTTCAAATGCAAAACATTATGTAGAAAAGGAAACGCAAACAGAGTAAGTTAATGCCTATTTTATAACCTATTTAGTAATTTATAATTTTATGATTATTTTACGATTCTAGTCCACTAATATTTGAATTTAGAGTGAACAAAAAAATATATTTAAACAAAATTAATAGTTTGGAGAACCAAATAAAAGAGCTAAAAATAAAACTACAGCAGACAAATATAGCTGTCAATTCTGTGCGCTCCATTTTTAACGAAGGTCAAATTAGTAAACTTACGTTTGGGCGGACCAAAATTGGAAATGGCCAGACATAGCTACCGCCATATGTTTACACGCAGCAGGTCTGCTAGCATACCACCATCTATACAAAAAAGGTTACCCGCTGCCACATCCCCCGATCTAAAAAGTGAGTACAAAGTTTGCGTATTCTCCTTCGACGAAATGAAGATACAACAAACTTTTGAATACGACAATGTTAAGGACATTGTTAGACATTGACATTATGTTCAAGTGATTATGGCTCAAGGACTTAGAAAATCTTGGAAACAGTCGCTTTTTTTTTTATTTTGATTGCAAATTGATAAAAATATTTTAGACAAATTAATAATTGAGCCGGAAAGGTTGGGTTCCCGGTAGTTGCAATAGTATGCGACATGGGATCTGCCAACCGTAAGTTATAGAAAGAGCTAGCAGTTACTTCAGGTAATTTTGTATATATTTAACACTTGTTTTTAATTTAAAAATTGTTGATTTTTATACACTTCTTCTACCTGAGAACGACGTTTTTTGGCACCAGTGAGTGCTACATAAGGGTTCAAAGGAATTCCGTAATTAAAAAATTTCGATAATAATTAAATCCAACTTAACTAATCCTAACTTAAATTAATAATGGATTGGTATCTTCAAGGACAGTGGAAAAACTTTTAAAATACACATCAGATAGCGATGTATAAATAGCATTTAAATTGTCGAACGAACATTTGTTTGTAAAGGGAATTGGTAAGAAAAATTATACAGTCAGCTAAAAAGCAGTAAAAAGTTAAATTGCCTGCACAACTTTTGTCGAACACAATAGCCAATGATATTCGGCACTGCTATAGTTTAGACATGCCGTTATACAACGCCTTTGATACGGCGAAGTTCATTAAATTAACGAACAACTGGTTCGACTTAATGAATTCATGTTTATACACTTATAATTACCCCGGCAAGGTGAAAATTGTAATTAATTTTTTTTCTTATTAGTAAATAGTAATTTATATAATTTTCTATTATGAAATAACCATATAGCATTAATCTTAAAGACCAACAAAAGGTTCTTCAAAAAATGACTGAGTTAATGTCATAACCTATTTTGCCACAAAAAAAAAATTAGAGTGGTTCCAAAAAGGCATTATTATTTCTAATAATACCTTGATAATGCTCCAAGGGTATGTTTCAAAGTTTAAAATTGAATAAACGCCTTAATTAAGATGTGCTCGAGCATTTCTTTCGAGCCATTCGCAGCAAAGGTGGCTTCAACAACCATCCGTCTCCAAAAGATTTTAAATACAGGATGAGGAAATACATTTTAGGTTTATAGGACTAAATTAACAATTTTTGTATAATTGTTAATATATATACCACTGAGTGGCTCAATGCAACTACAGCCATACAGAAACAACAACAAATTGAGACTGACGAGGCCATAGCACAATTATTGGAGGAAAGTGAGGAAGAACAACAAACTGATACTCTGATCGACCTAGACAAATTGTGCTTTCATGACATTGGTATTCTCAAAGAGTACGCTTTAGAATATTGTGTATGAGATTATACAGCTGAATATTAGAGAATATCAATGTCATGAAACTACGTTTACATGGGTAGATCAAGTATCAAAGGGATACCTAACGAAGCCAGACAGTGCATTAGTAGAAAAAATAAAAGCATTAGAAAAAGTTTTCTACAAACAAAATGGTCTTGAAAGCAAATTTATTGATGTTGCTGACAAAATTAAAGAATTGTTTTTTAAGTGTCGAATTCATTTTCGAGTTCCTCAATTAAATAAACGTTTAAAAATTCAGAAGGGCAAACAGAAAATAATGGCATACAAAAGAATGCTGAAAATAAATCTTTAAAATATCATCATTTTCACAGTAAAGTTTTAATATTCTTACAGATAAATTTAATGAAAATATTAATTCTTTCAATTATTATTACTATTAAAATAGTGGCAATTGTATTTATCGCATTTGCAAGCTATTGCTACAACATTTCTTTAAGAAGAAAGCCAGTTAACAAAAGAACCTATTACATCATTACATTAAATGCAAATCCAATGAATATTTTACTTTTCTTAGTTTATTTATGGTTAATTAATTTATTCAGCCTTATTTCGATTCTCGTATTCGAGCTGCGAATAAGTCGATTTTATGTAATGGTACTATGTTTGTCGAATACCTTAAAAATACAACCGTATCAAAACTTCTATTATAATTTGTTTACCGCCATAGTTAATTGTCAAGAGTTAAAAAAATTGCCGATTATTTTATTTTATACGACAACAAATATTTTAGAATGAAAGCAAAAAAATCGTAAGTTTTTTAAATTTATTATACACATACAATAGATTTTAAAAACAAATAATTTTTAGAAAAAAAATCTCTACACCGAAGCAGTTCGAGATGATCGAAGAACTGTTGGAACAATCCTACCACAGCGGGTTACATAAAGTGGACGCAAAGGAAGAATGGAAAAACATTTTAAATAAACTCAACTGCACAGGACCACCTTTTCGAACCGGTCCCGAGTGGATAAAAGTCTGGGCGGACTACAAGTGTAATTTGAAAAAAAAAAAAATTTCCACAACAAAATAGAGGTACGTGCTACCGGGGATGGTTCTAATAAGCTGCTTCTGCTTTATTGCAGCTAAGTAGTATAATAAGCCCTGAAGGAGGGGAAATATAAATAAAGTACCCCTAAGGATGAAGTTTTTGTTTTATGTGATTTAGACGAAAATGAAGAAATTGTCGCTGGTTCATCAAAAAATAGGATTACACCAAAAAATTAACAAAAATGTATCAGCTAAGAATGAGTAACAACAAACTAAAACAGCATTTAAGTTTTTACCTGAGTAAATAAAACTTGTTCCCTTTTCCTTATTTATACACTGTGCACAAAGTGCGATGCATAAAAAATAACATACACAATGTTTCGCACAGTATGCACAAAGGGCAGAGTAAAGTCTCAAATAATAAAGAAAATTCACAAAGTGCGGTGCTGAAAGATACATATAAATATACTGAGCCTACGAATTGCTCCATTTTTATACTAAGATCCTCGTATCGAATGTGTGTTTGATTGTATGTTTGTATGTTTGAAGTTTATAGACGATTAAACGGCTGAACCGATTTTCTTGAAATTTTCACAGTATCTTCCTGTATGTCTGGAAGGAGTTATAGGCTACTTTTTATGTTGATATTCCAAATGAGCGAGGGGCCATGCCCATGTATACTACATACTACATACTTAACATTTAATTGCATTTGAAATATATTACTCATACGCATAGTTACCCCTAAAGTATGCTATCTATGATTCTTGATGTATAAAACCAAAGAAAATAAAGTATAAAGAATGTGCAGTTTGGCATATTTTAGAAATTCACGACGCGGGGGAAAGATAGAAGGGAAGGAAAAAAATGTTGTAACCAACATTTGTGAAAAAAATCACCAAATAAGAAAAAATATAACCAAAATTAAATTCGTAGACTTTTGTTTTATTTATTTTTTTTTCAGAAATAACCAAAAAAGGCAACATCATTACTAGATTCAATCTTTGCGGATTTTTTGCAAATTACAATACATTTTGACTTTTTAGAGTTAATCCTTAAACCATTTAATAATAGTTACGTTATTGTTTACTTCTAACAATGGGTAACTACTAAAAATGTTATTTATTTGTTGCATATCTTGAAAAATAGATCAGGTAAGTTTAATAATCAGCATTTTATTGGGTGATGAATGGGCATGTAACAATAGGCAGTAAAATTTTCATTCATTACTTTCGAATACATAAGTAATAAAATGTAAACTCTCAATATTTTTTCCAAATAAAATAAGAAGTTGCAAAACTCATCAAAAAAAAATTACCTGCGACCGTCACAAACATAATTATTTGTCAAATTTAATTAGCCTCAGTTTTTTAAAAAGTTTTTTGACCTGAACCTATTTCATATTAGGTAAAATATAAAGGAATAAATATAACACGCATTCGGTTTTGGAATTCAGTTGAATCTTTGATTCTAAACGAGTTAAACGTTGAGTGACATTTATTTTGCAACAATTTATAAAAATGCCCCCAAAAAAGCATCGCTTTCCAGAAGCACTAAAAATGCATTGCGTTTGCAATCCCAGAGAGCAAATGAAAGTTCGGAAGAGCGTGAAAGTCGCCTAAGGACTGAAAGGAGTCGAGCTTCAACCTTTAGAGCAGCCGAAACGCCATCACAACGCCTTGAAGGCCTACGCCAACGTGCCACAACATCAAGAGGTACTGAAACACTTTCAGAAAGCCAAGAGCGCCTTAAAAGCTTCTTAAACGCCGTCAGAGCGTGAAAGACGTCTTGAAGGTCTTCGACAACATGCGACAACCGCACGAGCTACTGAGACACCGTTGGAGCATGAAGGTCGGCTACAAAGCCAGCGAAATCGTACCGAAACATCACGAGGCACAGAAACGCCTTTAGAGCGTGAAAAACGTCTTGAAGGTCTTCGACAACATGCTACAATCGCACGAGCTACCGAGACACCGTTGGAACATGAAGGTCGGCTACAAAGCCAGCGAAATCGTACCATAACATCACGAACTAATGAAACAGAAGTCCAACATGAATCGCGAGTAGAAAGTCAGCGGATTCGAACATCAACAAGAAGAGCAGCAGAGAGGATAGAGCAATATTGTTTGCGTCGAGAACAAAATCGTAATCGAATGGTGGTGAATCGACGTAATGTTTTTCATGGATACTCAGGTATTGCATTTAACTATAGATCTGATATAGATTATACCGAAGACGAATTAGTGGCAATTGGTGACATGAATGAAGTTTGCCAATATTGCAATGCACTCAGGTACAAAAATGAAACACCTGGCATGTGTTGCTCTAATGGTAAAATCGTTTTGTCTGATTTACTTCCACCTCCAAAACCACTACAATCACTGATTTCAGGTAAGTTTTTCGAAATATATACTTTTTTTAATTTAACAAAATATTAATAAATAATAAAAAACAAAATAAAAAAATGACCTCTTTTGGTGATACCAAAGTATTTCGAGACAACTTTATGCCAACGTTTCGTTTTCAAGGTCAAATTTATCATAAAATGGGATCATTGTTGCCAATTCCAAATGAAGATCCTAAGTTCTTACAAATCTATTTCATAGGAGAAGAGGATAACAATGACCAAGTGCACCACCGCCAGCATTATAACCCTGACACAAAACAATGGATTGTTGCCGATTTACAAGTGATGTTTCATGAAATCAACGAATTGGTAAGGATCTTTAAGTTCACGATTAAGTTCAGATGACCACATAATCGCAATTCATGCTGATAGAACTCCAGCTGGACAACACCAAGGATGATACAATGCCCCAACAATGGCGTAACAATTTTGATGGTGGGCGATCCAGTTGCATCACAAGATATGTATTTAATTCCGATGGGGGTAGCGAAGCACACCGGGTATTAGCTAGTATAAAAATAATTTCAAATGTGCAAGCAAGAAGTGCACAATATCAAAAAAGTGTGTAAATACTTATACTGGATTTCACTGTTTAGCTTGTGCATACAATTTAATACAAATTTATTGACATAAAAAACCATTCATGTACAGTGTACATAAGACATTCAAGTTTCTTTTGATATACATTTTTTTGATGTCACAAAATAAGCAATAGAATTACGGATGAATTGTGATTGCTGGATTTATTTCTGTGCAAAATTTTTATAGCAATTCAACTACTCTACTAATTGCACCCAATTTAAACGGTAATATTGTGTGAACTACTGAAGCCAAGCGTCAAAACACTTATTGAGCCTTATCAATGCGGCATCAAACCTGACAAGTGCACTATCGACCAAATCTTTACTTCACGTCGAATCTTTTGTTACTTGTAAAGCATAGTGGGTTGTGGTGTAATAACAATTTATAATTCTTTGAAATTGAAATCTGACCGAAGTTTGCAGTTGAAATTATGGTTTAATAACTTAATAGTTAATCAAAAAACATACACTTTAGTAATCAGTGGTTCATAGAAAACTAAATTTCTTCATTTGTAAATAATAATACTACAAATATATGCAAATGCAGCTAATTTAATGCGGTAATTTAAAAAAATGCAGTAATGCTGAGTGGACAAAAGTTAAATTATTGTTAATGTGAATTCTTCCAAAATCAGGTGAAATAGTTGGGGCATCTTGTTACAGCAGATGGCATATCCACGCCCTCATAATCTTCATGAATTACACAGTTTTTTGGGACTATACATATACTACAGACGCCTTGTGCCTAACTTTGCAGCGTGGCTGCAAGCTTGCATGAGCTCAACAAGAAATCAAAAGTATGTCAATGGGGTGAGTCACAAGTGTCACACACCAATTCTATTTCGAATATTATTTAACAATAAAACCATTACGTTATATTATTTTAAACAAAAAAAAAAACAAAATATTTATTTCAAGAAACAATTCAATTTAAACAATAAGAAAAAGAAAAAACGATTTCAGAGAACACGTCTGCACTTGTCTGCTGCCACAAAAGAAGAGAGTGTTCTACTCTCCTTTCATTTGACATTTACTATCAATTATGCAGAGTTGTATTTGGGGGATGTTGTGACAGTTCGGCCAATCCTGACCTGGGATCGTCCTCGATTCCATAGTCGTCGGTGTCATCAAAATCCAATTCGGGAAAGTTTCGGCACCATGGTTTAATCTTGTCTGAAGAGAATACGGAACAGAATTTTCTCGATGATACTGTCATTCCAGGTATATCTTCAATCAGATATCGATCTTTATCAAGTATTCGAGAAATGATGTACGGTCCTTTATATTTGGGTTCTAGCTTTCTGGACTCGCCCGTTGCTGCAGGTTCATTCTCAATCATTGGAGTGTTTCTGATCAAAGCGTACCTTCCATTTATTCTTCTCGTTGGTGACGATGATGTTTGCCAGCTCACGCTTTTCCGCCATAGGAATATCAGGTTCAGTATCACTGATGTCATCATGAATGGCAGCTATAATATGATTCTGGACGACATCTATTAACTTAAAATCAAAAACTAATTCGTTGGGGCTCAACCCTGAGATGGCGTTCCGCTGCGAGTTAACACTCCATTGAAGATCTCACAACGCAAGATCCCAATCACCTTTTGTTTCGACTGCAGTACGTAAATATGATAGGATTATGCCATTTGCCCTTTCTACCTGACCGTTGGCCCTGGGGGTGCGTACGGCTGTCTTCACGTGCTTGATTTTATTCTGCTCACAATACAGTTCGAATGCTTTTGACGTGAATGCGGTGCCTCTGTCGGTCACAATAACTTTCGGCAGACCAAAATAACTTGTCATCTCGTTCAGCGCCATTATAACTGGTTGCGTTTTTGTCGATTTTACTGGTTTAACTATTAGAAACTTACTAAAAGCATCAGATATCGCCAGCACGTATGTATTTCCTCTTTTGCTACGGACAAATGGACCCAAATGATCTAAATGAATTCGGCGGAAGGGTATGGGTTCGCTAATATACATTTGACCTTCAGCCTTACCAGATTTGGCCCGATTGTAACAACACTCGATGCACGATGCAATATAGTTTTGTACGTATTTTCGCATTTTTGGAAACCAAAAATGTTGTTGTATGCGTTGGATAGTCTTTTCGATTCCAAAATGACCAACATCATCATGACAAAACTTAACCACTCGCCAACGAACTGACTTAGGAACAACAAATTTCTTCTTACCTTCCTGCTTACGATATAGGCGTTCATTTACCAGACAGTAGTCCTGCTTCAGTAGGGTTTTCTGTGACGAATATTTTTGGTCCTTTAAAACGGGAACAATATTCAGTAAATGTGGATCTTGTATTTGCATCGTTAACAGCCAATCTTCAACTGCTATATTCAGACTCATTATACGATCGATCTCGTCCATTTCAGGAGGGGTTCGGTCAGGTGCACGGCTTACTGCGTCAACGTGACACATACGGGAACCTTGACGATGTATTATTTCACAATCATAATCGAGAATCCTCATCGACCATCGGGCTACTTTAGGTATCATCTCTTTATTTTGTTTCGCTTTCGCAATTGCCGAACAATCGGTGACCAGTCGGAATGACTTACCTAAAACGTATATACGAAATCTTTCGAGGGATTCGACCACAGCTAACATTTCGAGTTCATAGCTGATGATTCTGTTGGGGTACAATGGCGACTGAAATAGAAAACGGGCCTCCATGATTTACCATCTGTAGACTGGAGTAGTACGCCAGCTATTCCAACTGCACTGGCATCGGTGTGCACTTCGTGTTTAGCAACAAAATCATATAAGCACAATACTGGACAGGTACATAATATTTCGATCAGCTTTCGGAAAGCATTTTGCTGTTCGTCACCCCAAACAAATTTGACATCCTTGCGTAGTAAATTAGTCAGTGGCTTGGATATTAGCGAGTAGCCCTCTACGAATTTTCGGAAAAAGCCAGTAAGTCCCAAGAATCGTCGGACTTCGGTTACGTTCGTGGGAGTTATAAAATTACGTATGGCACTAATCTTACCATCTCCGGGAGTAATACCATTCTCACTAACCTTATGCCCGAGATACGATATTTCCCGTTCCATAAATTTGCATTTATCAAGGCGTAGAGTTAAGCCAGCATCTTGTAGTATACTCAAAAACTTTTCCAAACGTTGGAATCCTTCCTCAATAGTTTTACTGGGGATGATAACATCATCCCAGTAGACTAGCATCTCACTTGGATTCATTTTAGCTATTAAGAAATTCATCACGCGTTGAAATACAGCTGGAGCGTTGACTAAACCAAAGGGCATTCTGTTGTACTCGTAGTGGCCCTGCATTGTAACAAACGCCGTATGTTGTTTAGAAGATTCTTCCATTTTTATCTGATGGTAACCCATTCGCAAATCTAATGACGTGAAGTATCTGTTTCCAGCCAGCTGCGCAAATTGTTCCTCTAAATTGGGCATCGGAAAAGGCGTTTTAGCAGTGATACGGTTCAGTGCACGATAATCGACGCATAAGCGATGTTCATTATTCTTCTTTTCGACCAAAACTATACCTGAAGCGTAGGGTGAATTTGACGGTCGTATTATGTCGGCATCCAGCAATTCTTTCACCAGACCATCTACTATTGGTCGTTTAGAAAACGGTATGCGATATGGTTTAACGTTCACTGGTACATCGGAGGTTAGTTTAATATCCATGTTGAAAACCTTACATTCGCCCAAATCTTGTGGGTTGTCTGCAAAAACAGTGGATGTCCATCTAACACGTCCCAGAGTTTAGTCTGTTCATCAGGACTCATTTCCTCATTACTCGATATGATCATTACCTTCTCCAAATGGCATTCATCACCTTCTATAACCAAACGGCTACCTTGTTGGCATAGAACATTTCTACCGAGTAACACGTTTTCACATATGAGATCATCTGCTACAATCAACACGTTGACATTATGCGATATGAATCCTAAGTCGAACTTGACCGGTATTCTTATATTTACCATGAGCAAAACCCTCCAGCGTGATAGAACATGGGATTGCTGATTCAAAATTCATAGCAAAACTCTCTCGCATAAGTGTACATTTACTTCCAGGATCGATAAAAGCATTCGTCGTTATACCATTCACATTAACCTCTTTTACTATCGCTTTCAATTCTGCTTTCGATTCATCAATTTGGTTGATGGTTCGTCTTATGACAATTCGTACATCTGGGTTTACGTTGGGGTTCAGGACAATTCTTAGAATAATGTCCGATTTTGTGGCAATTAAAACATTTAACGGTGTTGTCGCCACCTTTCTCGTTAGAATTAATTCGATAATTCCCTGACGTTGGGGTAAAACATTTCACCTTCGTATCCTTCGTTGAGTGTCTTACCTCATTGTGCACACAAAATGTCACAATATCACGTAGTAGTTCGCTACACTCGTTATAATTGTTTGAAATTTTCATTTTCAAATTTGGTTCGTTCATACCATTAATAATGTGGTGGGATATGGCAGAATCTGACAGTCCACCTCGTTTACCCATTGCCAGCATTCGATAATAGTAATCTTGTGGAGCCTCGTCTCCGTTTCGTTTCGTACGTGACATCTTAACGTGGATATCCGCTTCGTTTTCCACGCACGGAGAATCATTTAAAAATTTTCGAGCAAACTCCGACCACGACCTAAATACCATTTCCAAAGAATCGATCCAGTATTTAGCGGCACCTTGCATTTTCTGCTGAATTGCAAAAATCAAAATCCCATCATTCCAACGATAAGCATTTCTTAAAATGTCTACACGATTAATAAATTGTTTTGCATTCAACGACGATGATGACGTAGGGTTGAATTCCGGCGACAAAGCAACTACATCGCGTGTATTAGTATAGCTGTTATTAAAATTCGGGCTCACATTCGACTGTTGGCCCATCTCGTTTCCATTAAAATTATCGACTGGAATCGATGGACTAGAAAACGTTACCTGTTTTCGTGGCGTGAAAACAGGTGTATAATGATGACGTTGTACGTTGTTAGGCATAGTACAAGCCTCAGTCACAAAAACTGGCAAATTTTCTTGTCTATAATTATGGTCATAAACGTTATTCATATTATTTCCACCAGATACAAAATTCTGATTAACAGGTATGTTATTGATTTTCTATTTATTACAACTCCGGATATAGTATTTTTACTGTAATCTTGTTAACTGAGTATTTAAAGCAGTGTGCGTAGAGTTTTCGCATGTGGCTTTTTAGGAAATTTATACCGAATATTCGACGCTGAATTAAAAAATAGAAAGAGGTATGTATTTCGAGAGCTTAGATAGTAAACACTAATACAAACACCAGAATCACTCCAGCGTCTTTTTGGTGGAAGTCAAGAAAATAAGTGACTGCTCAGTTTCAAAATTTCCGCTGAGATTACACAGTGAAGAAGTTCTTTTCGAACATTATGTCGCATCAATAAAATTATTATCATTTGACAACTGAACTTGAACTTTTTGAGCGTTTGATATTAAATAACGAAATAGTTTAAAGATTTAGGTTTGTATTTTGCTATTAAAAATAAGATAATTTAGTTAGTCAGGATTCTCACATCACTTATGCTGTGCGTGTTAATTTTAGTCTTAAACGGTGGAATCTACAGTATAATGTCGACTCCAACGACAGTTTTTTCAGACATTTTTCATGGCAATTTTACTTACCTCAGTCGCTGACAAAAGATTGTTTCATATTTTGCTTTTTTCGAGTTGAGTGTGTGTTAGTTTGCTTAAAAACGTTGTTATTGTTCTTATTACTAAAAACAACTTTTAAAATCACTATCATAGCTTACGCCATTTGAATTTATAGGTCGATAAATCCCGTCCGACTACGTGCTTTCCAAAAATACTACATAATTGAGTTACTACGTAACACCATTGGACAGTACTTTTAATCAGGACTTGACGACATAGCCTAGCAATTTCATCATAATTCTTTAACCTAATGCATTTATCAAATATAATAAAAATTATTCTTATAAAAAATTCTTACTTTAAATGTGTAATCATCTCACAGTAGCGCTCACCATTCGCAGTTACGTTACGATTCGCAGCATCTTTGAAGAAGTACGGTCCAATGATGCCACCAGCCCATAAACCGCACCAAACTGTGACTTTTTCTAAATGCATTGGTGGCTTTTGCAATGCTTCTGGCTGATCTTCACTCCAAAATCGACAATTCTGCTTATTTACGTATTCCGAATAGCCGCTTCGGTGTGTCGATTAAACTGACCATAAAATGGAAGAAGCGCGCGATGAACGTTCTTAACAGAGCACGCATTTTGATAATAAAATTCAATGATTTGCAAGCGTTGTTCGTTTGTAAGACAATTCATGTTTAAATTATAATTTCAATTCAACCAAACTGAAGATGTTTGACAGTGAAACAAACGTCCGTGAGCTGTTTAAGAGTATGGAATAGGAATAGAGATATCGGTAGATTTATTGTTAATATAAATAAACTTACCTTCCACCTCACTCGCCATTTTTATTTGACGTTGGTGATATTTCAAAATACAAATATCAACAGAATATATTCCCATAAGTTGTAATGTTCTCACTGAACATACTTATGACAGCACAGCATTTTAAGTTTTACTCAATATTATAACAATTTGCGTATTTATTTGAAACTTTTTATTGAAACTTTATATGAAATATTGTGTGCATATCTGAACACCGTATTGTAGACAATGTTTTGTTGAAAAATTTATTTGGAAATGGTATATGTTTAAGTTTTTTGTACACTGTACTGGGTGGGTGATTTTAATGGTTGTATGTAGCAATTTTTTATTGTTTCTTATTGAATAAACACATGTTTTATATTCATCAATACACGCTCTAGCTTTTTGCATAATAACGTGCAGTGCCACGTCGTACAGAAACGTACGACACAAAAAAGCCTATATAAAATAAAAAGCAAGGGTCAGAATGGGCTAGGGATTTCTCAGAAATCGGTTTTTATCACTAATACACTCAATTAACAAAAAAAAAATGTTTGGCCTCCTGGGAAGGTTTTCGTCAAAACGGCTTGGCACTCAAAGTGTTAAAAGTTATTGCATTGTTCTATTCAAATTTGTGAGTGAAAATGGTAGTTATTTATGCTACTGAAAACCACAAATAGATTTTATTACATATTTATGAGTTAATAACAATACGTGAGATAATTATTCAATTTTAATGACATATTCCTTTAAACATTACAATTGGAAAGATTTGTACAAACATTTTTAACATAATGCGTGCTTTTAATAGCATATTTTAGTGTGGGTAACTAAACGTTCATTGTAATCAAATTAGCCATACTAAAACAATGATTCAGCATAAATATTTTCCATTTACAAGGATTTATGGTTGATATGTCGTGTGAATTAATGATGGCAGCTTATTAAAACAGAAAATACAACATATTTTATAAATTTTAAATAACTCAATATCATTTATTTTACAACAAATTTGATTTAAATTCGTTTCAAAAACATAGAATATACACTCATGAACCAAACTTACATCTAATACTTCTTCTAAGTCTCGAAGGCTAATAATTTTTTCAAACAATAATTCAGATTTTCTTCAAATTCATGTTTATTCACCCTAATAATACTAATTCATCACTTCATTTTGATGATCCACACAATGCGGTGCAAGTACGACATAGTTGCTACACATTTTATTACACATCATAATAGCATCAGACAGGATTGATGCAGGTCTGCCGTGAATGTTGGTGATTGCTTTAAAAAAAAAGAGTTCTTACCTACTTACTCAGTAGGTCATGACAATCCATTAGTCAGGATTACAACCTAGCTACACACTCCACTCATATTGTGTGCGTGTAAACCTTACGTTTGAGTATAATTTTATTTCAATTTCAATGTTTTTCTAGAAGACTGCTGAAAGGATGTCACCGAAAGGTATATATTTTTTTTGATATTTCATTTTGTTTGAGAAAAAGCAGCCTTCTACTCCGGAAAATCGACTAGTTGATGTGGGCACCAAATATACCTTATTGAGCCATACATACATAATTGGCCATTACAACCCTTCAGTCAGGATTACGGCCTAGCGTCTCAACACCACTCATGTTGTGTGCGTTAATTTTATACATGAGTGGCGGGACCTACAGTTTAAAGTCGACTCCGAACGACAAATGTTTTGAGAAGCTTTTTATGGCAATTTTTACTCTCAGAGTTTTTGCCAGAAATCTGCTGAGAGGAAGTCGCCGAAGAAATACTTTTTGTATTTTGTTTTTGATGTCTGACCTTTGATTCGAACTCGGGCCTTTCGTCTAATAAGCCAACACACTACCTACTAGACCACGGCGACTTCATTATTGAGCCATACTCCGCTTTAATGATCACAGTCGGCCTCAGAACATGTGCTAAAAATTTGGCGGTATTTAATAACTCTACCATTTGCAGCAATGATCGTACGTAGGATTTTATTTTGGGATATTTGAATTTTATATAAATTGGAAGTTGAGAAGTATCACATAACTACATAAATTCCATATCGATTTTAATATAGAACTGTATAGGAAATCTTTGCGCCTTAAAGACTTGACAGAGTTGAGTTTTCGCCAGTTAAGCAATTGATTTGGGTTTTTATTTTATTTATACAAGTTTTACCTTTATGTGATATTTCCACAAGACGTTGCATGTTTGAAATGAGTGAATGAGTGTATCGCCGTAGTCTAAAAAGTAGTATGTTAGTCTCAGGATTCTTCTGGCAAAAACTCCAAGATTAAATAAAATTGCTATGAAAGGTTGCTCCAAAAATCAATCATTCGGAATGGACTTTAAACTGTAGGTCCTGCCACTTATACATACATACAGTCCTACGGCCTAGCTCCTCAACACCACTCATGTTGCGTGTGTTAATTTTATACATGAGTGGCGAGACCTACAGTTTTAAAGTCGACTCCGAACTACAGATTTTTTTTCTTTTTGCCAGACATCTGCTGGAGGAAGTCGCCGAAGAAATATTTCTTCCTATTTCGTTTCGATGTCTGACCTGGGAGACGAACCCGGGCTTTACGTCTAATAAGCCAACTAAGCTACGGCCACTTCCTTGTCACTTATGGATACAATTAATACTTTCGACATGGGTGGTGCGAGAAACTAAGTCGTAATCCTAACAAAGTTCAATAACGACCAATTACGTTAGTTAATAACATTGAAATAAATAAAATCGTTTTTACTGCAATGTGAGTTCACTCTATAACCGTTTTTTTCGTTACGTGGGATTAAATTGTTTACAGAATTCTTAATATCTCAAGACTCAAATCTTAAATTATGCAAATTTTCAAGAATGCCAGTTGGAAATTCCATTCCTTTAGTATACAACTATTTTTTAATTGCCTAACAAATAAATTACCCTCTTCATCGTTATTTCCAGCATAATTGCAATACGAGACCTATAAATCTATAAATTTAATATTTGAGTGGCATGCCATAAACATAAACGTTTTTTTAAGTTGAGGTGATCTCTGTTTTTGGCTTTCTTTCATAGCTTTCTTTTCTCACTCACAAACGCTTTAATATCAACTGAATTAAATCTACTTTTGGAAATATTGTTTAAAACTGTAAATTCGCTAACGGCAGGAATTTTTTGTGTTCTAGAAATAAATTTGAGGACAATTTTTGGCTTATTGAGTATTATAGTCTGCAACAACATGAAATTATTTTAACACTTCCTGCAACATATTATTCAACAAAATTTGTAAAGTAATTTAACGATCTTACAGAATGTACCTATTGTGGTTTCCAGCTGCCTCTGATTGGAAATATTGGCAGACTCGTTACTTGCGTTCTGATTACAGTTATACACCATTTGATTTGTCGGTTGAATAAAGAGTACCACTAAAATTGTTGTCGTTAGTTTATAACAGCAACTGACACTGTTTATAGCGAATACCGCATATAAAGGGCAATCCATTGCGTGGTTTCCAAAGTGTGGGACTGGAATTCGACATCTATCAAACTAAGTTGTGAAACCAATTTTTTTCTTTTCAGTTGAAAGTCTGACATTGACGAAAATGGATCGCCTAACTATCACACAACGCATAAAAATTATCAAAACGTACTACAAAAATGGTGATTCTGCCACAGCCACGTATCGTGCTTTAAGAGGAGATTATGGTTTACATAATCGTCCAACTACGCAAGCAATTGGCAAAATTGTGAAGAAATTTAAAGAGACTGGAGTGGTTACAAATATTGAAAGGCCTGTTCATCATCGTTTCGCTCGTTCCGCTGAAAATATCGCTATTGTAAGTGAAAGTGTTGCCGATGACCCGAATATGTCGATTCCTCGTCGTTCTCAGGAATTAGGACGGTCTTACGGCACGTTATGGCGTATGTATTTTGCATTTAGATCTACACCTATATCCATATAAAGTCCAGCTCACGCAACAATTGAAGCCAGCTGACCATTCACAACGTCGTACATACGTGGAATGAGTGCTTGAACAACAGGCGGTGGACGGCAATTTTACGAACAAAATTTTCTTCAGCGATGAAGCACATATCACACTCGGTGGGTATGTTAATAAACAAAACTGTCGTATTTGGGGTTCTGAGAATCCTCAAGTAATTGAAGAGTGGCCATTACATCCAGAAAAAGTCACTGTTTGGTGCGCTTTTTAGTCCGAAGGTGTGATTGGACCTTACTGGCTGAGATACCGCTCAATATGTGTCAAAAAGTGGTCGAAAATTACCTCAAAAGAAACAATGCTTGCAACACTTCGCGTGAAGGTCATTTAAATGATGTAGTGTTTCACACATAATGTCAACGTTCAAGCTTTACAGGAAAAAAGTAATATCATGAAAAAAATATTTTATATGTGTTCTATTTACGTTTACTTTTGAAACCACGAAATGGATAACTCTATAGTATTTACTGAATAATAAAATCCATCATAAAATGTTTCTAACATCAAGTGAAGCCATCAAGTGTTTGCTGTTGGTATTCTAATACAAACAGTGTCGTTGTTTTGATAACCATGTATAGTGAGTGGTCAGCAAAAAGTTTAGTACCTTAATATATTTTAGCAATTTTATGAGTTTTATGCAATAATATGAAAAAATTATTATAAAAAGAAATTTAATGTTTTTCACAAACCGTAAGAAAATTAAGGAAAACTTTTGTTGACTCCATATATGCATATTAGGTACCCCCAAGAAGAATTTAGAGTAAATTTAAAAGGTTCCAGTATATTCAAATGTTATACCAATATTTAGTAAGATGTCCCTTAAGTCAGTCGCTCCATTTGGTATTAAATGTAAAATATTTTTAGCGTTTTCTGTTAATATTTGCCGCCGTGCATTTATGAGCACGTTTTCCCGTTGACTTTTTAAGCTTAACGACTACGTATTCGTTCTTCCAGATGTTTCCTAAATACTTTTATTGGAACATAGTGCAAGGGTGTTAAGACTGTGGGCACTTTACAGGCAAATCACATCTTCACATTAGCAGCAGTAATATTGGGTTCTCTGATTTGATTTGCTGGAAGTAACAACCAATACGAATTCTTAATTCTTCCGAACTTTTGGTGAATTTGTTCTTACATTTGTTGCTTACAGATATTGTGGTATATAGAGTTTTGCTGTCCACGGTATACGCGCGGAAATCTTTAGTATGTGAATGTATGCATTCAAAAAATTTTAGTTAGTCCTTTTCCTTAAATTGTTTAAGAAAATGGTATCTAAATCGAAAAGTAGAGCAATGGTGAGTTTTAAATTCGACTGAAGATATTTCAAGATAAACAAAAAGGATTGTTTGTTTTGAGTATAAAATTAATAAATAATATATATATATATATATAAAGAATAAATAATAAAGGGGTTTTTTTTAGCTATTATCTTTTTGGCAACACTGATTTAAGCAGCTCACTCACGTTTCGTGTTTTGTTTCACTGTCAAACATCTTCAGTTTGGTCTATAATTTAACCATGAATCGTCTTACAAACGAACAACGCTTGCAAATCATTGAATTTTATTATCAAAATGTGTGCTCCGAAGATCCACTTCTTTATCGAAAAATTGTGTTTAGCGACGAAGCTCATTTTTGGCTCAATGGATACGTAAATGAGCAGAATTGTTGATTTTGGAGTGAATATCAGCCAGAAACATTGCAAAAGCTACCAATGCATCCAGAAAAAGTTACAGATTGGAGCGGTTTATTGGCTGGTGGCATCATTGGACCGTACTTCTTCAAAGATGCTGCGAATCGTAACGTAACTGTGAATGGTGAGCGCTACCGTGAGATGATATCCAACTGTTTTTTGCCCAAAATGCAAGGCTTGACTTGCATGACATGTGGTTTCAACAAGACGGTGCCACATGCCACACAGCGCGAGTAACAATGGACTTATTGAGAGGCGAGTTCGGTGAACATTTTATTTCACGTTCGGGACCGGTCAATTGGCCGCCTAGATCGTGCGATTTAACGCCTTTAGACTATTTTTTGTGGGGATATGTTAAAGCACATGTCTATAGAGATAAGCCCACTTTAATTGACGCATTGGAAAACAACATTGAAGCATTTATTCGTGAGATACCGGCCGAAACGTTGGAAAGAGCATGCCAAAATTGGACTAAGCGGATGGACCATTTGAGGCGCAGTCGCGTTCAACATTTGCATGAAATAATCTTCAAATATTAAATTATATGAACCGTACTATCAATTCAAATAAAGACTTCATGCATTTTCTGAATTTTATGTGTTTTTTTTGAAATTTTCCTATAGCTCTTAAAAAATCACCCCTTAAAAGCAACGAATTAGACAAATGGAAACTGAAGAGTTAGAAAGTCGACTTATGATCACTCTGTAGTCCCAATATGTGAATTGTAAACAAGAATAATTACACTATGGGACAAATTAAAAAAAATTAATACCCCTGGCTAATGACATAACGAAAGTTGCGAGTTTGGTAAGCAAAACTCAAAAATATTTTTTTTGTATTTCTCGAACTCTCCAAACTTGTTTTATTTGATAAAAAAATGTTTTTTTTTGGACTCTACTCACTAATTTATTGATTACACAAACATATTTCAACCGATGTCCAAAGTGCAAACCTTATTAGAACGGAACGGTATGGGCCTCTAAAACGATATAGATATATACTTATATTATTCGACTTAATATGCTATGGGGTTTGCTGAGATTCTATACTATTGCCATCAGAACAATGTTAAAGAACTTTTTATAGTTATAATAGAATGATTCAGAGTTCGGTGATTTTTTGTTACAATGCGCTTCCCATCGATAGCAACTGAACAGTTCCAACGGCGATGAAATTCTGCAGCCTGTTTTTCCATCCATCTTCGTTTGTAGAACGCTGTAAATAGATATACAATATATATGACTAGCATTATTTTTCATTTAGTTATAATCAACCAATCATAATTTGCTTTTTTCAGAATTACCAAGAGCCCAAGAAACCTAAAAAGTCTCATGCGGCTGACGAGCTGATAAGTTTGGCAGCAAATCCAACTGTATGCTACTTAACATTTCATGCCAGACTCCAAGCAGTGAATATAGCTCAACGCCAACACCGTCGACTATAACCCACCCAAATACATTTAGTCCGCAACAGACCCAAGTACCACTATCAGTAATGACCCCACAACTGATGCAAGTACCACTACCATCAATGACCCCACAAATTATTCAGATAAAACCAGAAATACAATAACAGAAATTTTCGCATCCTTTCAATAGTCAGAAATTCCATATTTTTATTTATTTTTATTTTATTTATTTTTGATTATTTTCGTAGAATTCCTTCATGAGATTAGCCAATTTTTGTGTTTCTTCTACAGTAACAGCGTTATAAAGTGATGCTCTTATACCTCCGACGGAACGATGACCTTTCAGTTGAATCATGCCCTCACTTTCAGCCTTGAGCAAGAATGACTGTTCAAGCTTTTCATCACCCTGAGGGCTGCCAATTCTAAATGGTACATTCATTCGAGAGCGTACATTTTTTTCCACCGGACAATAGTAAAACCCATTGGACTGGTCTATTACATCATAAATAAGTTTCGATTTAACTTCTGATTTCTTGCACATGCCTTCTACGCCGCCATTCTGTTTTATCCACTGAAAAACTAAGCCCATTACGTAAATGCTGTAAATGTAATAAATGCACACAATTAGAATTTCAATGACTAAATAGAAGAACAAATCATTTAAAGATACTAACCCAAAAGTTGGCGGAGTATTTAACAGAGAATCGTTTTTCTGCATTAATGAAAAGTTTAGTATTGAAGGAGTTTCCTTAATTTGATGACCAAGCAAATCCTCACGTATTATAACTACTGTAGTTCCTGAAGGTCCAATATTTTTTTGTGCTCCAGCAAATATTACGCCAAATCGTTTTACATCAATTTTTCTGGAGAGAAAATTGGATGACATGTCACAAACCAAAGGTACACCGTTAGGAATATCGGGAACAAAATGAAATTCAACACCGTCTACAGTTTCATTATCACAATAGTACACATATGAAGCTTTTGAATCTAAACTCCAGGTCTCCAACCGCGGTACGGTAGTATATTTATCAAATTTTGGCAAAACCAAATTTACTTTACCATACTGGGTGGCTTCTTTAGCTGCTTTCGAAGACCAGGAGCCAGTTACTACATAATCAGCTGTTCCGGTGCGGCCAATGAGGTTCATACAAACTGCTGCAAATTGACCAGTACCACCACCTTGCATAAGTAAGACTTTGTAATTGTCTGGTAGATCCAAAAGTTCTCTTAGTGTTTTCATGGCATCCTTTTGAATTTTATCGTACGTTGGCGAACGATGGGACATTTCCATTACAGATATGCCACTGCCATTGCAATTTAGCAAATTTTGCTGTACCTCTTTGAGAACCTGCGAATAAAAAAAGATATTTTATTATAATTATTTGGATATTAAAATACAATTATTACACATACTTCTTCGGGTAATTTAGCTGGTCCGGCAGCGAAATTGATAACCATATTTATATCACGTTTTAATTAATAGTCTTTACCACACAAATAACTCAAATATTTTACGACTTCTCGTCTGTATTTCACTTTTGTAACTAAGTAAATTGAACGTAAACATGTATTACTGGGAAATACATACATGGATATTTAGAGATAAAGTAGGAGAGAGAGTGAGAGAATATGCACTTCATTTTTCCGTTGTCTTAAGTAGCATAGCCACTGATCAATCCCTCATGTTTGTGATTGTGTTGGTAAAAGAGTACTCACACGCATAGGGATAGACGAGTTTGAAGAATATCAAAATACATAGTTTTGATTTTAGCTACCTGCTCCGTAGAAATTTTAAGATTTCGTAGGAGTAACATCACTCTTTGTTTCGCTTGTGTTTCGAAAGCAGATAAATAATAAAAAATATCGATGAAGATGTAGGAAAAAAATGTTATTTTAGAATGCATCGAAGTTGGCCGCAATTTTCTTGCTTTATGACAGGTAAAATCAATATTATACAGTAATAGAATAAAAAAGTCAGATTTTATTAAATAAATATAAAGAAAAATATCCAAATGCAGAAAAATGCCGCGCAAAAAATAAACTTCGGTTGATTCTGGGCATTGTTGATTAATTGTTCAAACAAGTTCAATAACAAGCTCAAGTCAACAATAACAACATACGATTTTATTGACAAATAAAAGAGTATCACTGGGAAATATATGGACATTGAGAGACAAAGTAGGAGAGAGAGTGAGAGTAATGGATCATGGCGACGATCAAATTTTGCATATGTGTTGGAAATATGTGTTTTGCTTAGTACAGCAACACATGAAATTTAAGCCTTCAAATTTCATTTCAGAAATATTCTTTTATGTGTGTTTTTTTTTTTTAAATATTTTTCAGTGAAAAATAGTGTTTTTCTGAAAAAACATATGGTTTTTTATTGGCAGGTAGCTCTGTTTTTGTTTTTTTATTGTCCAATAGGAGTAATAGTAGAGTAATGAAATTTGGCACACCTATATTAATTGGCAAAAACATGATCATACCGAAAATTTAGTCATTTAAATTCAAGGGATTCGTGTCCTTCCCATATATCCTGAAATTACAAATTGCTATAACTTGGAGGTAAAAATATATGTTAATAAAATTTGATCACTTATTAGTTTTAACATGCTTAACACTTCTTCCAAATTTCGTTCAATTTGGAGCAAGGATACGCCTACCTTCAAAATGTCCTTTTTCAAAAAAGTATCAAAAAGACATAAAAAAATTGAATGTATACTTTTTTCGAATAGAAAATTATGATTTAAATGTTTTACTAACTCATTAAAATTTAATTTTCTCACATCCACATTTAATTTTCTCGCATTTTAAGGATACATTTTTACCATAGCTGAAATACTAATTAAACAATATTTTATTAAACAATTTAAAATTTGTTTATATATATTAAAATATTTAAATTTATACATATAAGTGAAAAGACATTATTTAGATGAATAAACATACTTTAATACATATTACATACAGGCATATTATAAATATTTTACTAATTATCGCTGTTTTGGTTTTTAGTGTCCAGTTATTTCTTTTAAATATGACAGATGATTGTTTCATAGCCATTACCCTGGCGCAGGAGTTAAAAATAAAAACAAAAAACAAAAAAAAGGAAACTGCGAAGCGTCTTTGGATGAAAGAATGGTTGAAGAAAAGGGATGAATTTACGCACGAAAATCTTCTCAACGAACCCAAATTAAGTTCTCCAAATGATTTTCAATATGAAAATATATTATAAAGGTAATTAAAACAAATTATTAATGGACTTAATTTTTTCGGCTTATAATTAAAATAATTTTTATTAAATAAAAAAGTTCCTAAAAATAAAATAAATAAATAACAACATGTACCTTCTGGCTCTATCTGATTTATTTGTGGGGTCACTGATGGTAGTGCTACTTGCATCAGTTGTGGGGTCATTACTCATAGTGGTACTTGGGTCTGTCGCGGACTAAATGTATTTGGGTGGATTATTGTCGATGGTGTTGGCGTTGAGCTATATTCACTGCTTGGAGTCTGGCATAATATGTTAAGTAGCATACAGTTCCTATGCAAAGTTTCCATTTGTGCCTCCCAGCCCAGCTTCCGGCAACTTAATGATATGCATCCGTCGGTTGTTGGAAAGGCTATGCTGCCAAACTTATCAGCTCGTCAGCCGTATTAGATTATTTTAAGTTTCTTGGGCTCTTGGTAATTCTGACAAAAAGCAAATTATATTTGGTTGATTATAACTAAATGAAAAATAATGCAAGTCATATACATATATTCTATATATGTATACTTAAAGCTTTCTACAAATGAAGATGAATGGAAAAAACACACTGCAGAATTTCATAGCCGTTGAAGGTGTTCAGTTGCCATCGATGGAAAGCACATTGTAATAAAAAATCACCGAACTCTGAATCATTCTTTTATAACTATGAAAAGATCTTTAGCACTGTTCTAATAGCAGTAGTGAATGCAAACTATGAATTATTTATGGTCGATGTTGGCACAAATAGAAGAGTGTATAATGGTGTTGTATTAAGCAATGCAAGATTCGGAAGGCATTATCTGAAGATGAATTAAATTTGGCAAAGCCCTACCCATTGCCATCAAGTGATAAGGAAATTCCTTTTTTTGATACGCTTCAACTAACTAGCAACTTAACGAAACCGTACTCCCATATATACACCGGGGAACAACGTATTTTCAATTATCTCTTAAGCCACGCCCGACTTATTGTTGAAAATGCCTTTGGTATATTAGTTTCTTAATTTAGAGTTTTATATGGAGCAATTGAGCTTTCTCTCGGAAATTTTAAAACGATAGTATTAACTTGTTGCCATTTACACAATTTCTTAAGAAAGAAGTCAAATGAATACATTTCTGTATTTCAGAAGATAGTGAGAACTTGATAGATGGAAATATTACAAAAGGTTTATGCAGAGAAGATTGCCCTTCTACATTATTGCAAAGCAGTCTCTTGTGAAATAAGCAAAAACAAGTTTTAATTGTTTCCTTGCCAAGTGCGAAAGAGGCGCACAGTTTGGCTTTAGTTTATTAATTAATTCTTATGCCTAAAATTATTCCAAATTTATACATAAATAATGCTGATCAAGCATTATGTCTACAGAGGAAGGTATAGCAAGGATTTCAAACAATTATTAAGAATATGAAAATATGAACATGTCCAACACTAACAGTGTTGATAGCATTGAGTATTAAATTGCAAACGCAATCAATTTTACCGTTGCTTTAATTTACCAAACAGAAGTGACATCAACAATGTGTGTGCATGTATATAAGTACGTTATTGGTAGTTTGTAATAAAAACATAATAAAAGAATTACTTTAAACATGTGTCGGCAATGATGACATCATGAACATGCTACACTCTGCAGAAATTCTACAAGCACAGCTAAATTAATTAGAGATCAGAGAGAATTTTTAACTATTTTATTAAGGAAGATCAAGTCTCTTGGCAAAAAAAAATTTAAACAACAAATTAAACAATACATATATAAATAAAAAGAAATGTGAATTTAAACTGTAATTGTATTGAATCATTATTTATTTGTAAGATCTTCTCACAAAGAAATACATATTGAAAAGAAATTTTGAAGCAGAGCATTTACGAAAAAAAAGACATTTTCTATTTTAAAAATTTGCTATATTTTATGACAGTTCACAGTAAAAGTACGATAAGGAAATGCATTTACCATTTCGTATCCTTCATCCAGAGTTGGTTGGGATGCACATGGCTGTTCACTATCCCTCAGGAAATTTATAGCGAAGAAATAGTACAAATTAGGTTCCGTTTCTTCATCTGCTCCGGCACCACTTTTTTGTAGTCTGTCAACCCTTTTTGATTCTTTACTATACGCAGTATCCAGAAGCACATATGTATGTATATTTATTTTGAAAAACATAAAAGTAGCTAAAAAAACAAATATATATGTAAAAGTGTACTCCTATACGTTATTCATTTTACATACAAAAACCAGAAATATAAATATTTAAAAAATTTGACCAAATTTAATTATGTACTGTTATCACTGTCGTTGGATATGTATAATCTTTTCTTCCTGATTGGTATGATGACACTTTCATCACTCGATAATTACGATTTTATATTGGCGAGACTTCGTAATGAAATCCGTAATTAACATTAGCCCTTTATTTGTTTGTTTAAATCTTCATAGACCTCCTCATATTGAGCTAAGCATTTATTAATATCTCGCATCTTTTATTAATACCTCTCATTTTGCAGAAAATTATTTCCCAATTTTCGCCCAAATTCAAGTCCTTCGCGGATGACTTTTGCGGTTAACCCGAAATCGTGTAAAAAAAAGTACAGTGTAAATCAGGGGATAGGTGTACTGCTCATTTTTTCTATTACTATTACTGTATAATTTTGATTTTACCTGCCATAAAGCAAGCAAATTTTTTTCCTTCATCTTTTCCAATTTTTTTTTATTATTTATCTGCAATAGCAGATAAATTCGAAACAAAGAATTCGAAATCTTCAAATGTCTGCGGAGCAGGTAGCGAAAATCAAAACTATATTGATATTCTTCAAACTCGTCTCGCTCTATACGTGTTAATACTCCTTTACCAACACAATCAAAAAATTACGGATTGATTAGTTAATTTGAACAATGGCTATGGTACTTTAAGGGTGAGTTAGTATAAGGAAAGAGAGATGCGTGCTCTGTACCCGCTCGCATTTTTGGTGTGTTATCAACAAGAGAAGTTCGGTTGATTTCTCTTAATTGCTTCTGTATGGGAGAGTTCAATTTATACACATTTAATCCCTGTTTCTGCTTTTGTTGTTGTTTGCTGTTTTCTGTCTTTTGTTTATATTTTTGTTTTGGTTTCTTAGTTTACATATATTTATACATTTAGTTAAAAATGTCATTTATTGTTTATTGTTCTTTGCTTTGTTTATTGTTTTTCTTTATAATATTGGTTTTTGTATTTTGTGTACATGTTTTTGTTCATGTTGTTTTTCAATATTAACAATCAGTAATATTATCATAGCGGTGCTAAAAAAACAGGTCTGTTCAGCACAATATTTTTATTAATTTCATTGTTAGCTATGGGGTTCAAAAGTCCTTCTATATGGTCTCTCTTACCTAATGTATAGTATATAGATTCCACACAACTCTTCACTACCTTCTCTACGTTGGCCCTCAATTCAGGTATATAAAAAGATTTCTCCACTAAGTCTTGAGTTTTACTTTGTATAATCTTCTGTTCCATGCTACTCGGTATAACTATTATTTGTCTATCAGGGTTCTTATATAATAGGTAAAATTTTACATAATAGTCGTCATAATGAGCTATGTTCCAACACTTTATTGGTTGCTCTTATCCATTTTTGCTGAAGTTGAGCCTCCCTAACCCGATGTCTTAAAAAATCCGTCATCATAAGACACGAAACGCGACTTAAGGCATACTCATGCCTCATTTTCGATCCTAATCTATGCTTTATTTCGTATTCAAGGTCCTGTAAGGATAAGACCCATCTTGAAACCCTCGGTGAAACGTCCTGTCTCCTCATTGTTAATGGAAATGCGTTACAGTCGGCCACTATTTTCATTTCCAATCCCAGTACATAAATCCTCCATGTACTCTATTGGATGCAGCTGTAGGTCTTTATCATCTTGTTGTAGTAGAACAGCTCCATAACCATACATGGTTTTCAGTCACTGCCTTTGGATTAAATAATTTGAGTACGGGCGCCGTCACTAATAAATTTCTTAAATGCTATAATTTCATTCTGTCCCATTTCAAATTTTACATTCTTCCTCAAAAGGTCTGACAATGGCTTTGTTATTATAGCATAATATGACAGCGTGAAATGTTATATCCAATTCAACATCATCTACACTTACACAAACACTAAAGTCACCTATCGTCATTATTCTCTTGCTACCTATACCCACTGATGTTTTCTTCTCAGGACCGAGATCAACATTGCTCAAAAAGGAAAGTGCATCATAACGAATAGCGCTTATATCACTGCCACAAAAGCTGAAAGAGTTTTCCCCATAATCTTGATATCCTTGAAAATTCGACCAGATGGAGTGGTGATATTTTTAGATGCTGTATAAACATTTCTCTTATATCCGGTATTAACATCCTTTATTGAATTATTTTCCTTTTTCGTTCCACACTACACTCAAACACTTTGTGTCCAGAACGTTGGCATTTAAAACATTTAATTCCGACACTAGGGCAACTCTTTGACAAATGTCCTTTGTCACCGCACTTGAAACATCATCTTTCTTCCCTAGTCTCCGTCTTCGTCACTGTATTTTTAAATAAATTTCTACGTGGTCCTCTCAAGTTTTTACCGAAATTTTATCCCTTAATTCATTGATACTCTTCGCATCATACAAAACTATGCCCTCAATAAAATATCCGATAATGCTTTCTGAATCCAAACCAACTGGAGATCCAATTTACATAAGATTATGCAAATATTCGCGGAAAATCTCATTAACCCGTTTTCTTCGACTTCCCAATAAAAGATGTACTTCCCTTGAGGAAAGCTTGTTCCAAACTCCCGTTTTAATGAGTCCTGAAGTGATTTCAACTCGCAAACGTTGCCCTAATTTCTAATAAAAATTTTTGCAGCTCCTGTTAACAATTGTAGGGTGTAGATAAATTTCTGCAAGTAATTCCATTTTACTGTATTGCGCAATCTTCAAAGTCTTGAAGCCATTGGTCTATCCCTGGCTGACACTCGCCTGAAAATTTCGAGATTGTGTTTTCTACGTCCCTTCAGGCTGTTCTGTAACGTCAATCTGCAACTGAAGCCGCTTCGCCATACTCAGAATCTGCATCGGACCTATTTTTAAAATTGTGATACTGTTCTATTAAAAGTGCCTGTAAAATTGTGTTTGTTCCGTCCGTTTGTATCCCTATTTCTGTCAATTTTGCTTGTAAACCCTCTTCGATTTCCTTACATTTCATGTGTTCTCTCGCAAAAAAAAATTTACTTCTATATTCAAACATCTTGAATTATACATACTTACTTTAGTTAATTACATCGGCTTTTCATTCCGTCATTCATTTCATTATATAGGTATGTACATCAAACAGGCTTACAGAGATCGTATTTCAATTTAATTTCTTACAGATATTCTTTTTTTTCAACTCGATCAAGTATTTATGGTTTTCAGGCCGCTTACTATATTTATTTTAGTGCAGTTTTTTTTTAATCCTGCGGGATCGCCTTGATACTTTCAAGTGCGATCCCATATACACACGATTTTCCTAAGGATTCTTTGGTGTTGTGTATGTAATTTTTTGAAGTTTTTAGAGGTTTTGTGAAGTTTTATCGTACATACATTATTTATGGTATTTGAGAAGGAATTGAATGTTAAATGTTGTATGTTGTATGTTAGTGAACAGGTTGAATTATTTGCTATTGATATTGATTGAGGTAGTTGTAGTCTATATTTAGCATGTTAGCTTATTAGACGTCAGACCAATGTTCAAACCACAGGTCAGACATTTCCAATTTACAACGAAAGGTTGTAATGACCGATTATGTTTGTATGTATGTAATATTCCTGCTGGTGAATACTCTGAAGAAGAAAGCAGAAGCTCGTATTATGAACTGACAAAAGTATTGGCAGTAACAAACATGACAATTTGATGTTTATCGCCAAAATGGTACTACTTGGAACAGAAAACCCTTTGCCTTTAGTAGCTTGGGAAGAGAAAATATTACTAATTTTCACGCAGATTGCGTGTGAAAGAGAGAGCGTTATTGACACAATCGGTGTTCTATTATAACGGGAAACTTTTTACCTCACACGACGTTGACATCAAATATTCCTACCGATATACATATGATCAGGTTTTACCCAGCCCTCAATACAGAGCATTACTGATTAGAGTGACAATAAACTGCCCCATCTAAATAATTAGGAACTTAAAGGGTTCGCCAAATAACTTTTTTTTGAAAATGCTATAAAAAAAATCTACTGAATATTTTCTCAAATTTCTTTTTTTATTTGACAGTACAATCCTTCCGGTTAATAATGGAAAATAATTTCATTCAAATGGCTGCCTCGGCTGGCCATGCAGTAGCCTACACGATCGGTCCAATTTTTAAGCACTTTATCGATTGTGTGCAGCTGTATTTCACCAATGGCTTCACGAATATTGTCCTTTAAAGCGTCAATTGTTTCTGGCTTGTCGGCGTAACACTTATCTTTGACTGCACCCCACAAATAATAGTCCAACGGTGTCAAATCGCAGCTCCGAGGTGGCCAAACGACATCAGCTCTGCGGCTGATAATGCGATCTTCAAAAACAGGGCGCACAACATCAAGTGTAGCTTCGGCTGTGTGGCACGTAGTGCCGTCCTGTTGAAACCAAATGTTGCCTATATCCTCCTCTACAATTTTTGTGAACAAAAATGCGTTCAACATGGCCCGATAACGATCGCCATTGACTGTAACGGCCAATCCTTGCTCATTTTCGAAAAAAAATGGCCCAATTATGCCTCTGGACCAAAATCCGCACCAAACACTGACTCGTTTTGGGTGCGTCGGCTTTTCAATGTATGCGTGCGGGGTTTCTGTGCCCCAAATGTGGCAATTTTGCTTGTTTACGTACCCGCCAAGATCAAAATGAGCTTCATCTGAAAAGATGATTTTTTGCCAAAATCGGCATCTTCTGTAGGCTACTCGTGTAAGCTACTGCATGGCCAGCCGACGCAGCCATTTTAATGAAGTTATTTTCCATTTATAACCGGAAGGATTGTATTTTCAAATAAAAAAAGAAATTTGCGAAAATATTCAGTAGTTTTATTTTACAGCATTCTCAAAAAAAAAAGTTATTTGGCGAACCCTTCATAAATCGCCACAAAGCAAGGGTACTAGATGTAAATTTATTACCATTTAGAAAAAAATAAAATCAAGCTGATATAAAGTGTCTGATTTTTACGTAAAAAACCATGCTGCGTAAATTTCATAAAAGTGATAATAAAATGTAAAGATATAAAAGTAGTCGCCGTTGTCTACTAGGTAGTGTGTTGGCTTATTAGACGCAAGGCTAGGGTTCAAATCCCAAAAAAAGATATTTCTTCGGCGACTTCCTCTCTGCAGATTTCTGGCAAAAACTCTGAAAATAAATAAAATTACAAAGAAAAGCTCCTCAAAAAATCTGTAGTTCGGGGTCGACTCTAAACTGTAGGCCCCGCCACTCATGTATAAAAATAACACACAACGTGAGTAGTGTGAGTAGCTAGGGCGTAATCCTAACTGAAGGGTTGTAAATGCCAATTATGTATGCATATGTATGACATAAAATAGAGTTATTAAAATGAATAAAAATATTTAAATTTTATAACAAAATCTATCAATAATCGTGACAATTCTATGTCCTACTAGAATGTAACAAAAGTGATACATAAGACAAAATTAAGAAGTTTTTTAAGGTTCGATTTATGGTTAACAAAACTTTTAGGAATGAAGTAGAAGGTAACTATTTATAAAAAATATTTAAAAAGTGCGGATATTTTGAAAATGATAACGTTATAAAACTGTCTGACTATGCTTGCTTGTCAATAATAGCATCATCAAAGGGCACTATGAGTTATAAAAATATTAATGAATTATTGCAAAGGAGAAAATTCTAAAAGGTTTAATGTTGTGTACATTACATATGATATCTACACAGTTTTTGATAGTGTTTCATAAAATTCAATATTTGTTAAAAATGTTCCATGTATTACTACAATCTTTTAGCATTTTTTCTCAAACAGTAGACTGCTTATCCTTTCCATTACATTGCTTATACATATATGTTATCTTGCAGCTGAACATATGGATGCCTGGCATAGTACCCAATTATCTTGTTTTTCTTTACGTAAGCACTTCAAATAATTTTAAGGTTTTTCATGTCATTAATTTTTATCATTCACTTCAGTCAAGTACGGTTTGGTTTCATGCCCAAAGTCATAAAGTGTTTAAATTTTGTTTTTAAAACCGTCTCGTCTATTTAAGTATTTACTGACAATAACAGCATGAGTGTGGTCGTCCTTTTTTCAAGTATTATTTGAAATTGTATAAATATTAAAATAATGACATTAATTTCTAAAACGATTTATATACTGATTCTTAGCATTATTTTAGTTTTATTTGTCAATAATCAAACAAATATGTAGATACAGTGGATCACAATAAAATTGGTTCACTTGGCATAAAGGACTCAAATGTACAAAAGAACTAAGAAAGATGTATTAAATTATTAAATTTAGGGATCAGTCAGTTGGCTGAATTTTTTTAAATGGTAAGTAAACAAAAAATTGAAATTAAATCAATCAATCAATCAAATCAAGGTCCATTTAGTCCTAAATGATACATTTAAACTTGCGTTCGTTAAATAAATCAGAAAAATTAAAACGTTTTCAGTATTTAGGTGGATGATATTTTTAGGATGCTCTGGTACCGGTTCAGCAAGCGTTTTTACATACTGAAAGTTTAATTTGCTTCGCTCCTTTAACAGGTACGAAATATTTTGTTTACTTATTTCAATTTAAAATTTTTGCTACAAATATCCAAAGATATCAAGCCAGCCATCCAGGAGAGACCACAACGAGGCTGCGTGTCAAATTGAATACAGCAAGACAAGGATCGTCCTAGATTTTACCCCGTTGTTCACAGTCAGCAACTTTATCTTCTTTGTATGCATTCAAATCCGCCACAACAATTTCATAATCTGCTAAGTACTTCTTAATATATTGTAAAAATAGCCTCCGCTTACTTGGTGTACAGACTATTGTTTGAGACAGTACATGTAATGTAGCTAAGCACTGTGGATACCGAATTGCACATTGTAACAGAAGTTAAGTAAATTAGACTTTAATTTAAAATTGAAATTATTTTAAAGATGAAAGTGTAAAAATAATAACTTCTGCTGGAATTCAATATGTTGCTAAAATGGTTTTGCCTTGTGAAATTTCTAGTTTTTTTTATACAAGATATTTATAAGGATTATAACTTCACTGTACAAGAATTTTTTTTTATAATTTAAAATTAATACTAGAGTCCATTGACTCTCAACATTAAAAATGATGACGATGGTTATGCCTGAACTCAGCAAATTATATTTATTTAAGATTTATGGGACTAAACATATAATAAATAAACGTTGAAAATAAATGTAACCTTGTACGTTAGAAAGATTTATGTATGAAATCGTATGCATTTTCTACAATTTTCTGAACATTTATGTTTACGAACAAAACAGATTAAAGTCTTTTTTTTAATTTTACAGACGCTTTTTAATACACTGTGTGTTTTTATTCAGTTTTTCTCCTGTTTTGCTCGGTAGTAAATGCTTTAAGCGATATAGATTTTGTTTAGAAGCAAATGTGTTTCGCAACACGTATACTATATGCAAGCGTTCTAAACTTTAATGAGTTTTCGATTACTTATGCATAACTTCCAGTCAAACACACGTAATTCAAGTTATTTGTATGTACAAGCAATCATTAAAATCTTACGGAAACTTATAACAACACAATCTCCAAACGGAGATTTCTAACGTATTAAAGTACAAGACATGCTTTAATAAATTCCATTCATGCAAGTATATTGCATTCTAGAAAACATAAACAACAAAAATATAATATGCACATATAATTAAGTACATAGTAACAACGTCTTCGTTAACAAAACCAGGACCGTAACAGCGATACTAATATTAAAATATGGAATAACCAACGAACAACTGTGAAAACACAGACGAAAAAATCTTGTTGAAATGGAATTAAAAAAAGTATTAATGAAACAAGCACTTGCTATTTATTCATTATTTTTTTCAGAAAATCAGTTCGTGTAAGTGTATAAAAAGGTGCGTTTGTCTAGTAGCATTATATACTCATATTAAAATTTTATATTCAATTTAATGTTTGTATATGTACACTAGCAGTATCCCGCGCACATTCCTGCGTCACCAACTAAAATAAATTTGAAGGAAATACATACATAATTGGCCATTACAACCCTTCAGTCAGGATTACGGCCTAGCTTCTCACACTCTCATGTTGTGTTCCTTAATTTTATACTTGAGTGGCGGGACCTACAGTTTAAGTCGACTCCGAACGAAAGATTTTTTGAGAAACTTTTTCATGACAGGTTTTATTTACTCTCAGAGTTTTTGCCAGAAATCTGCTGAGAGGAAGTCGCCGAAGAAATATTTTTTTTTCATATTTCGCTTTGATGTATTGTCTGGGGGTCGAACCCTGGCTTTATGTCTAATAAGAGAATATACTGTCACTAGACTACGGCGACTAAATTCTAAAATTTGAGAAACTGATGCGCCAAGAAGTGAGCATGGTCGCACAGTGCATATATTCGAAAATATTGAACCTCTGGCTGAGAGTGGTCATTATTTGTTTGTTAAACCTCTTTGCACTCTTTTTCGTTAAATAATAACAATTATCAGTCAATTTGTTCGACAGATCTTTATAACGGAGATCTTCAAACACACCGCGTCCTGAGACAAGACTGACTGAACTTTCACAGACTCACTCGCCTAATTTGCCTTGCCTTTTATATGGCAGGTTAAACAGTCTGATTAATGCTCTTGAAGACGAATGACTTCGCGAAATCTCTATAAAAGTAAACATGTTGTTTACATTTAATTTAAAAATGTTGTTTACATTTATTTTTGCATTGTTTGTTTGTTGCATTTTTGTTTACTTGTTTATCTTTTTTTTACACTAGTGTTTGTAGTTGTAGCATTCTAGTAGGTAGTGTGTCAGCTTATTAGACCGTAAGGTCACGGTTCAGACCCTACGTTAGACATGAAAAACACGAAATTATGAAAAAATATTTACTTCTTCCGAGATTAAAATAAAGCTGGCATGAAAAAGTTTCTCAAAATCTGTCGTTCGGAGTCGACGCTAACCTGTAGGTCCCCCCTCTCAAGTATAAAATTAAGGCACACAACATGCGTAGTGTGATAAGCTAGGCCGTAATCATGACTGAAGCGTTGTAATGGCCAATTATGTATCATACATACATGAATATTTAGTTTGAAAATCAATTTGTTTGTTCTTATTTGTTTTTTAAAATTTGTATTCATTGTGAATTTTCTGTCAGGTGATTATGACAGTCTCTGCCAGCAAGAGAAAACAATAAATTTGCCTGTTGTTTTTGGTTTGTAGTAGAATTGCTCACGCCTTGTAAATAATTTCACCATGCCAAGGGTGGAAATAAAAAGATAGCAGCTCGCATTTTCATTTCTGACATTTTTTTTAATTGAATAGTTATATAAATGGTGAAATTACTTATCAGGTGTGGTTAGGTCGTCAGGTGATTATGTTGTTGTATAGAGGTAGCGACTGTCAAATTATTATTTGTTTATGTTTTCGTTTTGATTGTTAAAATTTTTAAATTTAACTAACATACAAATTTAAAAAATAAATATTGTAATTTTTGAAAATGAAAGTTTGTTTAATTTGTAAAAAAAAAAAGTGGAAGTGGTATCGTCAAAGCGTTTTTTAACGTTTTGTTCCGAAATGAACACTCACTTCACAAAATTAGAAAAAAATATTTATTTTGATTTTTATAAATTGTTACTTTTATTGATTTCACAAAATTTTATTTTTACATAACTGTTTATTTATTTTTGTTGTACAGTTCAAATTATGTTGGTCGCAGTAGAACAAAGTTTACAAGTTGATGATCACTTTACTAATGATAATTTCTCTTTCAATGTCTTTTTATATAGTCTTCAATTGTTATGTACAAGATATAACGGTTACATCACGCGATTTTTTGTTCTTATTCCTTCTTATTCTTTATTTCTTGTTATAATTGTACATTGTAAATTTTTGGAGACTTTTTGTTTTTGTTGTGAAGTTTTGTAATTTCTAAGTAATTAACCCTTTGTGGGAGACACAAAAGTGCAAATTCTTAACATTCTGCCCCCCCCATCGGAAGCTCTGCTTGCGATGGTATTGTCTGGCTCAATTGGAAGCTTGCATACCTTTGTTATTGCTCTTTTGTGGATGCCATCTGATGTTTTGACTGTGACCACACGTACTCTTCCATCATCACCTTGGTTTATTTTTACAATACGTCCGATAGGCCATTTTAATGGTGCACAATTTTCGTCTTTTAGGAGGACCAAGTCGTTTACCTTCAGGTTTGAGCATGGATGATTCCACTTTAGTCGTAGTTGCAGCTGCTTAATGTATTCATTGTGCCAGCGACACCAAAATTGTTGCTGAATCGATTGTATATAATGATATCTTTTTAATAGGTTGAGATTTGTATTCAGCAGTGTTGGTTCTGCGATTGTTGTGAGATTTCGACCAATTAAAAAATGTCCAGGTGTTAACGCGGTGAGGTCGTTTGGATCATTGGACAGAGGTGTAAGTGGGCGACTGTTTATGACAGCTTCAGCCTGACAACAAATGGTATGTAATTCATCATGTGTCAAAACGTGATTACCAATACAACGTCGAATGTAATTTTTTCCTTGCTTGACCGCACTCTCCCATAATCCCCCAAAGTGTGGCGATCGGGGTGGTATAAATTTCCAAGTAGTGCCTTCATTACGACATGCAGTTTCAACGTCAGTAATATGTTGTTGTGTATGAAAGTGTGCTAACATTTGTTGTAGTTCTCGGTTAGCGCCAACGAAGTTGGTAGCATTGTCTGAGTATATGGTCCGGCATTTACCGCGACGAGCAAAGAACCTTTTTAGCGATGATATGAATGCTGTGGTTGTTAAATCTGGTACCAATTCCATGTGTACCGCCTTGGTGACGAAACAAATGAAAATTGCTAAGTAGACTTTAATTGGTGACCTACCTCGTACTTGTTGAGTTACTAAGAATGGTCCACAGTAGTCGACGCCTGATACTTCAAATGCGTATGATTTTACAACTCGATCAGTCGGTAGGTTACCCATAATTTGTTCTGATATCTGAGGCCGAAAACGATAACACAATATGCAGTCGTGAATTACTCTCTTTGCAGCATTTTTTCCATTGATAATCCAAAACTTTTCACATAATATGTTGAGTAAAGTTTGTGCACCAGCATGAAGGTTTACTTGATGATAATGACGAATGATAGTTGTTACGAATGGATGTGTAGATGGTAAAAGTACTGGATGCTTTGCATTAAATGATAGGGTTGAGTTTTCAATTCTTCCTCCTACCCGAATCACCCCATTGTGCATAAAGGGTGTAAGTTGCTTAATTTTTGACGATTTATCGACACAATTATGTTGTTTTAATGATTTTATTTCAGCAGAAAAATGAATTTGTTGTATTATACGACACACGAAAAGCAGAGCATCTTCGATTTCTTCAGATGTTATTGGCTGTTTGGACGAATTTTTGATGATAAAGCGACGAATGTAGACCATAATGCGTAGGAATTTATTGTAATTGTTTATGTATTTGTGATTATTGAACGATTCTAATGATTGCGTGCACACTAAAGCGATTTTACGACGACGTTGTTCTGGGATGTTGTCCATACAAGCAGAAGGTGTGATGGGTCATAAATTTTTGTCTTGTTTGATGAATTCTGGACCACAAAACCATAACTGATTACCGATTAGTTCTTTGACACTTGCTCCTCGCGAAACTATATCCGCTGGATTTTTTAATGATGGAACGTGATGCCATGTGAATGTTTTAGTCAAATTTTGGATTTTTGTTACTCGATGAGCTACAAATGGTGACCAACGATATGGTTCACCTTTTATCCATGCTAATGCAATGGTCGAATCGGACCAACAGTGAATGTTTTTAGGCTACCACGAGAAGATCTTCAAGACATAATGTAACAATTCTGATAGCAAAAGTGTTGCACAGAGCTCTAATCTTGGCAAACTTATTTCTTTTGTTGGTGCTACCCTAGATTTAGCACACAATAACGACGACGAAACTTCACCATTTGCGTTGGTCACTGCATAAATGCACGCGCCGTATGCTTGAGTACTGGCATCTGAAAATGCATGAATTTCTGTTGAATTGATAACAGGTACATACCGAGAAATGCGTATGTCATTTAGCGAAGCCAACTCGTTCTGAAAAGAAACCCATCTGGTGTAAATTTCCTGAGGTACACTTTCGTCCCAATTTAGCTTAAGTTTCCACAGGTCTTGCATTAAGATTTTGCATGTTACAATTATTGGATTCAATAAACCTAAGGGATCGTAAACACTTGCCAACTGTGACAATATCATTCGTTTTGATACTTTCAACTGTTTGTCTTGTATATTGTAGTTAAACAAAAAGCAGTCTTCCTTTGGAGACCATTTCAAACCAAGTGCTTTTATGTATTCGGTTTTTCCAAAAGCGACAATTTCTTCTTTGTCGCATTCAGCAACATCTTCAAGAACTTTGTTGTTGTTTGATGCAAATTTACGAAGGGGAAAACCACCCCTTTTCAACAATTCGATCACCTCCTTCTTAATTTCAACAACATCTTCGATTGTTGAACCACCAGTAAATAAGTTGTCTACATAAAAATCTCTAAGAGTGACAGTGGAACCAATAGGGAAGTTGACAGCTTCTTCAATAGCCAATTGTCGAAGACATTTTACAGCCAAATAGGGTGCGCTATTGGTTCCATATGTGACGGTTAACAGTTCGTACAAATCAATTTCATTCTCACCTGAATTTCGCCATAATATGGTTTGCCATCTGGTATCTTGTTTGTCGATAAGAACTTGCCTGTACATTTTGGCTATGTCTGCCATTAGAACGATTTTGTGTGCTCGAACTCTGATCAAAATAGTGGCCAAGTCGTCTTGCAATGTAGGACCAACTCGCAGGATGTCATTAAGGGAAAGTCCGCTTGAAGTTCGACACGATGCGTCGAACACTACCCGTAATTTGGTGGTAGAGCTATCGAGTTTTGTGACACAATGATGAGGGATGAAATTACGCGATTCTAAAGAGTTTTCAATACGAGCCATATGATTTAGTTGCTGGTATTCCTCAATGAACTTTGAATACTGGTTGTGAAGATCTACGTCTCGTTTTAATTTTTTCTCAAGACCAAGAAATCGATTTCGTGAGATGTTATACGAGTCGCCAAGACAGTTTGGATCTTTTTTAAATGGCAACCTAACGATGAATTTTTTGGTGATTGGACATCGAGTTGTTGTTTTGGCAAAAAATCGTTCACATTCTTCTTCTTCGGTCGTAAATTGTGTATGTGGTGATGAATAAATATGTTCTATTAACCAAAAACGTTCTAACATGTCGTCCAATTTGGGTTCAATAATTGTTGCATGAAATGATGTATGTAATGACGATGCTATGTTCTTGTGAACTGGTCCAGATACAACCCAGCCCAGTTGAGTTTTTTGTAGTATTGGTAGATTATCACCTAACTTAATCTGACCTACCATAAGTAAATCATAAAAAATGCTGGCACCAATTAAACAATCAATATGCCCCGATTTCTCAAAATGTGGATCGGCTAAGTTGATGTTAGACGGTATACTAATTTTGTCTTTCTCAATAGTACTTGTCGGTTGAAGGTTAGTTATATGCGGTAGAATAATTGCTTGTATGGTTGAGCTGTATGAATTTTGAAGCGATTCAATAACAATGGAACATACCCCTAGAGATTTGACGGTTGCCGTACCAATGCCATTAATTTGTATATTGGATTTTTCTCGACGTACTTGTAGATGTTGTGCTATTTTTGATGAAATGAAATTTACCTGGGATTCGGAGTCTAATAACACACGAGCTTTTATTTTGATGCCAGATGGTGTACCAAGATTCACGATTGCAGTTGCCAATAGGACGTCACTTTTGAATTCTGTTGCTTGACACGAGGATGGTGAATTATCTGGTGAAGGTGTAGACGACTCTTTTGTTGACTCCAAATTTGATTGATATTGTGACACCTCACGATGTAATAACGTATGATGGGAAGCATTACAAACCTGACATTTGTGTTTAGATGGACAATTGCTCATCATATGATTCACGCCTAAACAATTTAGACATAATTTGTTGCGTTTTGCCAGTGCAAATCTATCTTGCGAGGTCATTTTCATAAATGATAGGCACTTAAAGGGACCATGGATTCCTGATTTGCATAGAGTACATTTATTCCATTGTTCACTAGCCACGAACGAAGCCTTTTGTTTGCATGGATACAATTTTTGTTGATGTGACGATGACGAAGGATGATTTGCGAGGGCTGAGTCAATGAAACTAATGGTTTGACAACGCTTCTCTAGAAATCCAGCCAAAGCTTCCCAATCTGGAAGCTTAAACGAGGTGGAGTCATTTTGATTAAATTTTGATGATACTTCTTCCTCCCAAAGAGCTTGTGTTTCTTTATCTAAGCGTGATGTTACCAGATATAGCAAAATTCCGTCGACGATTTGTATATTAGATGCAAAAGATTGAAGCGCTCGAACATTAGTGTTGATTTGATCGATGAATTGACGTAGCGATGACACATTAGGTCGCGTGATTTTTTCTACTTCAAACATTTTACTTAGATGGGCCTGAAAAATGTACCTCTTATTGTCATACCTAGCCTTTAACAGTTGAATAGCCTTGTCGTAATTGGACCCAGTGATTTCTAGTGAATGAATGATGTTTGCTGCATTACCTTTCAAACTTGATTTCAAATATTGAAACTTTTCAACGGGTAATAAATCTTTGTTTTGATGAACTAATACGTTGAAGGTGCTATAGAAATCTGTCCACTCCTGTGGTGCTCCCGAAAATGTTGACAATTGCAAATTTGGTAAATGAGTTCGCCCAGACGTGGTTTCCAATCGAGTACTGTTGAGGTTGGTCTCCGATTGAGACTTTAAAACTGCTATGTGCTCTACCAATTTTGCTTTAGTCTCGGCGTACAGTTCTTCCACCGATTGTCGAATAGGGTCATCTAGTTGTGTTTCGTCTAATATTTCGAGCTGTGATTGGAGCTCTTCAAACTGCTCATAACTGCGATCCAACAACGATATTTTGATCTCGGTGTAATGAAGCGAAAACGTGTCTAAATTGTTTAAGTTGTTTTTTGCCGATTGAAAACGATTTTCTAGTTGTTTTCTTTGGTGTAATTTGAACTGAACGTTCCGATCTGATGGAGGAGTTTGCACCTCACAAGTTTTTCCCGATTTACCTTCGTTCTGCATATTGACTAAAACTATTACGATTAGGAGACTGAATTTTTTTTATACCGATTGAGGTATCCGGTTCGAAGGACCCTATGATAACGTCAAAGCGTTTTTTAACGTTTTGTTCCGAAATGAACACTCACTTCACAAAATTAGAAAAAAATATTTATTTTGATTTTTATAAATTGTTACTTTTATTGATTTCACAAAATTTTATTTTTACATAACTGTTTATTTATTTTTGTTGTACAGTTCAAATTATGTTGGTCGCAGTAGAACAAAGTTTACAAGTTGATGATCACTTTACTAATGATAATTTCTCTTTCAATGTCTTTTTATATAGTCTTCAATTGTTATGTACAAGATATAACGGTTACATCACGCGATTTTTTGTTCTTATTCCTTCTTATTCTTTATTTCTTGTTAAAATTGTACATTGTAAATTTTTGGAGACTTTTTGTTTTTGTTGTGAAGTTTTGTAATTTCTAAGTAATTAACCCTTTGTGGGAGACACAAAAGTGCAAATTCTTAACAGTAGCTTTTTTAAAGTTCCACAGGATGAGCGAAGGCGTCAGTGGAACGAAATTCGCGGAATAAATTTCACGACAAACGCATTAGACTGTATGGACCATTTTAATTCCACACATTTAATTAAAACTGGTCAAAGACTTCTGCTAATGCCGAGTGCTGTCCACATGTAAGTAGATTATTATTATTTTTTTTTAATTTATATGCAAATCCAATACAATCCAAATTTGCTATACAAATTTGGAAGCGAGAAGGTGGTTACACTCAAAAGCAACCTAAAAAGGTTGCATAGATAGTGTAGAAAATGTTTCAAATGCAAAACATTATGTAGAAAAGGAAACGCAAACAGAGTAAGTTAATGCCTATTTTATAACCTATTTAGTAATTTATAATTTTATGATTATTTTACGATTCTAGTCCACTAATATTTGAATTTAGAGTGAACAAAAAAATATATTTAAACAAAATTAATAGTTTGGAGAACCAAATAAAAGAGCTAAAAATAAAACTACAGCAGACAAATATAGCTGTCAATTCTGTGCGCTCCATTTTTAACGAAGGTCAAATTAGTAAACTTACGTTTGGGCGGACCAAAATTGGAAATGGCCAGACATAGCTACCGCCATATGTTTACACGCAGCAGGTCTGCTAGCATACCACCATCTATACAAAAAAGGTTACCCGCTGCCACATCCCCCGATCTAAAAAGTGAGTACAAAGTTTGCGTATTCTCCTTCGACGAAATGAAGATACAACAAACTTTTGAATACGACAATGTTAAGGACATTGTTAGACATTGACATTATGTTCAAGTGATTATGGCTCAAGGACTTAGAAAATCTTGGAAACAGTCGCTTTTTTTTTTATTTTGATTGCAAATTGATAAAAATATTTTAGACAAATTAATAATTGAGCCGGAAAGGTTGGGTTCCCGGTAGTTGCAATAGTATGCGACATGGGATCTGCCAACCGTAAGTTATAGAAAGAGCTAGCAGTTACTTCAGGTAATTTTGTATATATTTAACACTTGTTTTTAATTTAAAAATTGTTGATTTTTATACACTTCTTCTACCTGAGAACGACGTTTTTTGGCACCAGTGAGTGCTACATAAGGGTTCAAAGGAATTCCGTAATTAAAAAATTTCGATAATAATTAAATCCAACTTAACTAATCCTAACTTAAATTAATAATGGATTGGTATCTTCAAGGACAGTGGAAAAACTTTTAAAATACACATCAGATAGCGATGTATAAATAGCATTTAAATTGTCGAACGAACATTTGTTTGTAAAGGGAATTGGTAAGAAAAATTATACAGTCAGCTAAAAAGCAGTAAAAAGTTAAATTGCCTGCACAACTTTTGTCGAACACAATAGCCAATGATATTCGGCACTGCTATAGTTTAGACATGCCGTTATACAACGCCTTTGATACGGCGAAGTTCATTAAATTAACGAACAACTGGTTCGACTTAATGAATTCATGTTTATACACTTATAATTACCCCGGCAAGGTGAAAATTGTAATTAATTTTTTTTCTTATTAGTAAATAGTAATTTATATAATTTTCTATTATGAAATAACCATATAGCATTAATCTTAAAGACCAACAAAAGGTTCTTCAAAAAATGACTGAGTTAATGTCATAACCTATTTTGCCACAAAAAAAAAATTAGAGTGGTTCCAAAAAGGCATTATTATTTCTAATAATACCTTGATAATGCTCCAAGGGTATGTTTCAAAGTTTAAAATTGAATAAACGCCTTAATTAAGATGTGCTCGAGCATTTCTTTCGAGCCATTCGCAGCAAAGGTGGCTTCAACAACCATCCGTCTCCAAAAGATTTTAAATACAGGATGAGGAAATACATTTTAGGTTTATAGGACTAAATTAACAATTTTTGTATAATTGTTAATATATATACCACTGAGTGGCTCAATGCAACTACAGCCATACAGAAACAACAACAAATTGAGACTGACGAGGCCATAGCACAATTATTGGAGGAAAGTGAGGAAGAACAACAAACTGATACTCTGATCGACCTAGACAAATTGTGCTTTCATGACATTGGTATTCTCAAAGAGTACGCTTTAGAATATTGTGTATGAGATTATACAGCTGAATATTAGAGAATATCAATGTCATGAAACTACGTTTACATGGGTAGATCAAGTATCAAAGGGATACCTAACGAAGCCAGACAGTGCATTAGTAGAAAAAATAAAAGCATTAGAAAAAGTTTTCTACAAACAAAATGGTCTTGAAAGCAAATTTATTGATGTTGCTGACAAAATTAAAGAATTGTTTTTTAAGTGTCGAATTCATTTTCGAGTTCCTCAATTAAATAAACGTTTAAAAATTCAGAAGGGCAAACAGAAAATAATGGCATACAAAAGAATGCTGAAAATAAATCTTTAAAATATCATCATTTTCACAGTAAAGTTTTAATATTCTTACAGATAAATTTAATGAAAATATTAATTCTTTCAATTATTATTACTATTAAAATAGTGGCAATTGTATTTATCGCATTTGCAAGCTATTGCTACAACATTTCTTTAAGAAGAAAGCCAGTTAACAAAAGAACCTATTACATCATTACATTAAATGCAAATCCAATGAATATTTTACTTTTCTTAGTTTATTTATGGTTAATTAATTTATTCAGCCTTATTTCGATTCTCGTATTCGAGCTGCGAATAAGTCGATTTTATGTAATGGTACTATGTTTGTCGAATACCTTAAAAATACAACCGTATCAAAACTTCTATTATAATTTGTTTACCGCCATAGTTAATTGTCAAGAGTTAAAAAAATTGCCGATTATTTTATTTTATACGACAACAAATATTTTAGAATGAAAGCAAAAAAATCGTAAGCTTTTTAAATTTATTATACACATACAATAGATTTTAAAAACAAATAATTTTTAGAAAAAAAATCTCTACACCGAAGCAGTTCGAGATGATCGAAGAACTGTTGGAACAATCCTACCACAGCGGGTTACATAAAGTGGACGCAAAGGAAGAATGGAAAAACATTTTAAATAAACTCAACTGCACAGGACCACCTTTTCGAACCGGTCCCGAGTGGATAAAAGTCTGGGCGGACTACAAGTGTAATTTGAAAAAAAAAAAAATTTCCACAACAAAATAGAGGTACGTGCTACCGGGGATGGTTCTAATAAGCTGCTTCTGCTTTATTGCAGCTAAGTAGTATAATAAGCCCTGAAGGAGGGGAAATATAAATAAAGTACCCCTAAGGATGAAGTTTTTGTTTTATGTGATTTAGACGAAAATGAAGAAATTGTCGCTGGTTCATCAAAAAATAGGATTACACCAAAAAATTAACAAAAATGTATCAGCTAAGAATGAGTAACAACAAACTAAAACAGCATTTAAGTTTTTACCTGAGTAAATAAAACTTGTTCCCTTTTCCTTATTTATACACTGTGCACAAAGTGCGATGCATAAAAAATAACATACACAATGTTTCGCACAGTATGCACAAAGGGCAGAGTAAAGTCTCAAATAATAAAGAAAATTCACAAAGTGCGGTGCTGAAAGATACATATAAATATACTGAGCCTACGAATTGCTCCATTTTTATACTAAGATCCTCGTATCGAATGTGTGTTTGATTGTATGTTTGTATGTTTGAAGTTTATAGACGATTAAACGGCTGAACCGATTTTCTTGAAATTTTCACAGTATCTTCCTGTATGTCTGGAAGGAGTTATAGGCTACTTTTTATGTTGATATTCCAAATGAGCGAGGGGCCATGCCCATGTATACTACATACTACATACTTAACATTTAATTGCATTTGAAATATATTACTCATACGCATAGTTACCCCTAAAGTATGCTATCTATGATTCTTGATGTATAAAACCAAAGAAAATAAAGTATAAAGAATGTGCAGTTTGGCATATTTTAGAAATTCACGACGCGGGGGAAAGATAGAAGGGAAGGAAAAAAATGTTGTAACCAACATTTGTGAAAAAAATCACCAAATAAGAAAAAATATAACCAAAATTAAATTCGTAGACTTTTGTTTTATTTATTTTTTTTTCAGAAATAACCAAAAAAGGCAACATCATTACTAGATTCAATCTTTGCGGATTTTTTGCAAATTACAATACATTTTGACTTTTTAGAGTTAATCCTTAAACCATTTAATAATAGTTACGTTATTGTTTACTTCTAACAATGGGTAACTACTAAAAATGTTATTTATTTGTTGCATATCTTGAAAAATAGATCAGGTAAGTTTAATAATCAGCATTTTATTGGGTGATGAATGGGCATGTAACAATAGGCAGTAAAATTTTCATTCATTACTTTCGAATACATAAGTAATAAAATGTAAACTCTCAATATTTTTTCCAAATAAAATAAGAAGTTGCAAAACTCATCAAAAAAAAATTACCTGCGACCGTCACAAACATAATTATTTGTCAAATTTAATTAGCCTCAGTTTTTTAAAAAGTTTTTTGACCTGAACCTATTTCATATTAGGTAAAATATAAAGGAATAAATATAACACGCATTCGGTTTTGGAATTCAGTTGAATCTTTGATTCTAAACGAGTTAAACGTTGAGTGACATTTATTTTGCAACAATTTATAAAAATGCCCCCAAAAAAGCATCGCTTTCCAGAAGCACTAAAAATGCATTGCGTTTGCAATCCCAGAGAGCAAATGAAAGTTCGGAAGAGCGTGAAAGTCGCCTAAGGACTGAAAGGAGTCGAGCTGCAACCTTTAGAGCAGCCGAAACGCCATCACAACGCCTTGAAGGCCTACGCCAACGTGCCACAACATCAAGAGGTACTGAAACACTTTCAGAAAGCCAAGAGCGCCTTAAAAGCTTCTTAAACGCCGTCAGAGCGTGAAAGACGTCTTGAAGGTCTTCGACAACATGCGACAACCGCACGAGCTACTGAGACACCGTTGGAGCATGAAGGTCGGCTACAAAGCCAGCGAAATCGTACCGAAACATCACGAGGCACAGAAACGCCTTTAGAGCGTGAAAAACGTCTTGAAGGTCTTCGACAACATGCTACAATCGCACGAGCTACCGAGACACCGTTGGAACATGAAGGTCGGCTACAAAGCCAGCGAAATCGTACCATAACATCACGAACTAATGAAACAGAAGTCCAACATGAATCGCGAGTAGAAAGTCAGCGGATTCGAACATCAACAAGAAGAGCAGCAGAGAGGATAGAGCAATATTGTTTGCGTCGAGAACAAAATCGTAATCGAATGGTGGTGAATCGACGTAATGTTTTTCATGGATACTCAGGTATTGCATTTAACTATAGATCTGATATAGATTATACCGAAGACGAATTAGTGGCAATTGGTGACATGAATGAAGTTTGCCAATATTGCAATGCACTCAGGTACAAAAATGAAACACCTGGCATGTGTTGCTCTAATGGTAAAATCGTTTTGTCTGATTTACTTCCACCTCCAAAACCACTACAATCACTGATTTCAGGTAAGTTTTTCGAAATATATACTTTTTTTAATTTAACAAAATATTAATAAATAATAAAAAACAAAATAAAAAAATGACCTCTTTTGGTGATACCAAAGTATTTCGAGACAACTTTATGCCAACGTTTCGTGTTCAAGGTCAAATTTATCATAAAATGGGATCATTGTTGCCAATTCCAAATGAAGATCCTAAGTTCTTACAAATCTATTTCATAGGAGAAGAGGATAACAATGACCAAGTGCACCACCGCCAGCATTATAACCCTGACACAAAACAATGGATTGTTGCCGATTTACAAGTGATGTTTCATGAAATCAACGAATTGGTAAGGATCTTTAAGTTCACGATTAAGTTCAGATGACCACATAATCGCAATTCATGCTGATAGAACTCCAGCTGGACAACACCAAGGATGATACAATGCCCCAACAATGGCGTAACAATTTTGATGGTGGGCGATCCAGTTGCATCACAAGATATGTATTTAATTCCGATGGGGGTAGCGAAGCACACCGGGTATTAGCTAGTATAAAAATAATTTCAAATGTGCAAGCAAGAAGTGCACAATATCAAAAAAGTGTGTAAATACTTATACTGGATTTCACTGTTTAGCTTGTGCATACAATTTAATACAAATTTATTGACATAAAAAACCATTCATGTACAGTGTACATAAGACATTCAAGTTTCTTTTGATATACATTTTTTTGATGTCACAAAATAAGCAATAGAATTACGGATGAATTGTGATTGCTGGATTTATTTCTGTGCAAAATTTTTATAGCAATTCAACTACTCTACTAATTGCACCCAATTTAAACGGTAATATTGTGTGAACTACTGAAGCCAAGCGTCAAAACACTTATTGAGCCTTATCAATGCGGCATCAAACCTGACAAGTGCACTATCGACCAAATCTTTACTTCACGTCGAATCTTTTGTTACTTGTAAAGCATAGTGGGTTGTGGTGTAATAACAATTTATAATTCTTTGAAATTGAAATCTGACCGAAGTTTGCAGTTGAAATTATGGTTTAATAACTTAATAGTTAATCAAAAAACATACACTTTAGTAATCAGTGGTTCATAGAAAACTAAATTTCTTCATTTGTAAATAATAATACTACAAATATATGCAAATGCAGCTAATTTAATGCGGTAATTTAAAAAAATGCAGTAATGCTGAGTGGACAAAAGTTAAATTATTGTTAATGTGAATTCTTCCAAAATCAGGTGAAATAGTTGGGGCATCTTGTTACAGCAGATGGCATATCCACGCCCTCATAATCTTCATGAATTACACAGTTTTTTGGGACTATACATATACTACAGACGCCTTGTGCCTAACTTTGCAGCGTGGCTGCAAGCTTGCATGAGCTCAACAAGAAATCAAAAGTATGTCAATGGGGTGAGTCACAAGTGTCACACACCAATTCTATTTCGAATATTATTTAACAATAAAACCATTACGTTATATTATTTTAAACAAAAAAAAAAACAAAATATTTATTTCAAGAAACAATTCAATTTAAACAATAAGAAAAAGAAAAAACGATTTCAGAGAACACGTCTGCACTTGTCTGCTGCCACAAAAGAAGAGAGTGTTCTACTCTCCTTTCATTTGACATTTACTATCAATTATGCAGAGTTGTATTTGGGGGATGTTGTGACAGTTCGGCCAATCCTGACCTGGGATCGTCCTCGATTCCATAGTCGTCGGTGTCATCAAAATCCAATTCGGGAAAGTTTCGGCACCATGGTTTAATCTTGTCTGAAGAGAATACGGAACAGAATTTTCTCGATGATACTGTCATTCCAGGTATATCTTCAATCAGATATCGATCTTTATCAAGTATTCGAGAAATGATGTACGGTCCTTTATATTTGGGTTCTAGCTTTCTGGACTCGCCCGTTGCTGCAGGTTCATTCTCAATCATTGGAGTGTTTCTGATCAAAGCGTACCTTCCATTTATTCTTCTCGTTGGTGACGATGATGTTTGCCAGCTCACGCTTTTCCGCCATAGGAATATCAGGTTCAGTATCACTGATGTCATCATGAATGGCAGCTATAATATGATTCTGGACGACATCTATTAACTTAAAATCAAAAACTAATTCGTTGGGGCTCAACCCTGAGATGGCGTTCCGCTGCGAGTTAACACTCCATTGAAGATCTCACAACGCAAGATCCCAATCACCTTTTGTTTCGACTGCAGTACGTAAATATGATAGGATTATGCCATTTGCCCTTTCTACCTGACCGTTGGCCCTGGGGGTGCGTACGGCTGTCTTCACGTGCTTGATTTTATTCTGCTCACAATACAGTTCGAATGCTTTTGACGTGAATGCGGTGCCTCTGTCGGTCACAATAACTTTCGGCAGACCAAAATAACTTGTCATCTCGTTCAGCGCCATTATAACTGGTTGCGTTTTTGTCGATTTTACTGGTTTAACTATTAGAAACTTACTAAAAGCATCAGATATCGCCAGCACGTATGTATTTCCTCTTTTGCTACGGACAAATGGACCCAAATGATCTAAATGAATTCGGCGGAAGGGTATGGGTTCGCTAATATACATTTGACCTTCAGCCTTACCAGATTTGGCCCGATTGTAACAACACTCGATGCACGATGCAATATAGTTTTGTACGTATTTTCGCATTTTTGGAAACCAAAAATGTTGTTGTATGCGTTGGATAGTCTTTTCGATTCCAAAATGACCAACATCATCATGACAAAACTTAACCACTCGCCAACGAACTGACTTAGGAACAACAAATTTCTTCTTACCTTCCTGCTTACGATATAGGCGTTCATTTACCAGACAGTAGTCCTGCTTCAGTTGGGTTTTCTGTGACGAATATTTTTGGTCCTTTAAAACGGGAACAATATTCAGTAAATGTGGATCTTGTATTTGCATCGTTAACAGCCAATCTTCAACTGCTATATTCAGACTCATTATACGATCGATCTCGTCCATTTCAGGAGGGGTTCGGTCAGGTGCACGGCTTACTGCGTCAACGTGACACATACGGGAACCTTGACGATGTATTATTTCACAATCATAATCGAGAATCCTCATCGACCATCGGGCTACTTTAGGTATCATCTCTTTATTTTGTTTCGCTTTCGCAATTGCCGAACAATCGGTGACCAGTCGGAATGACTTACCTAAAACGTATATACGAAATCTTTCGAGGGATTCGACCACAGCTAACATTTCGAGTTCATAGCTGATGATTCTGTTGGGGTACAATGGCGACTGAAATAGAAAACGGGCCTCCATGATTTACCATCTGTAGACTGGAGTAGTACGCCAGCTATTCCAACTGCACTGGCATCGGTGTGCACTTCGTGTTTAGCAACAAAATCATATAAGCACAATACTGGACAGGTACATAATATTTCGATCAGCTTTCGGAAAGCATTTTGCTGTTCGTCACCCCAAACAAATTTGACATCCTTGCGTAGTAAATTAGTCAGTGGCTTGGATATTAGCGAGTAGCCCTCTACGAATTTTCGGAAAAAGCCAGTAAGTCCCAAGAATCGTCGGACTTCGGTTACGTTCGTGGGAGTTATAAAATTACGTATGGCACTAATCTTACCATCTCCGGGAGTAATACCATTCTCACTAACCTTATGCCCGAGATACGATATTTCCCGTTCCATAAATTTGCATTTATCAAGGCGTAGAGTTAAGCCAGCATCTTGTAGTATACTCAAAAACTTTTCCAAACGTTGGAATCCTTCCTCAATAGTTTTACTGGGGATGATAACATCATCCCAGTAGACTAGCATCTCACTTGGATTCATTTTAGCTATTAAGAAATTCATCACGCGTTGAAATACAGCTGGAGCGTTGACTAAACCAAAGGGCATTCTGTTGTACTCGTAGTGGCCCTGCATTGTAACAAACGCCGTATGTTGTTTAGAAGATTCTTCCATTTTTATCTGATGGTAACCCATTCGCAAATCTAATGACGTGAAGTATCTGTTTCCAGCCAGCTGCGCAAATTGTTCCTCTAAATTGGGCATCGGAAAAGGCGTTTTAGCAGTGATACGGTTCAGTGCACGATAATCGACGCATAAGCGATGTTCATTATTCTTCTTTTCGACCAAAACTATACCTGAAGCGTAGGGTGAATTTGACGGTCGTATTATGTCGGCATCCAGCAATTCTTTCACCAGACCATCTACTATTGGTCGTTTAGAAAACGGTATGCGATATGGTTTAACGTTCACTGGTACATCGGAGGTTAGTTTAATATCCATGTTGAAAACCTTACATTCGCCCAAATCTTGTGGGTTGTCCGCAAAAACAGGTGGATGTCCATCTAACACGTCCCAGAGTTTAGTCTGTTCATCAGGACTCATTTCCTCATTACTCGATATGATCATTACCTTCTCCAAATGGCATTCATCACCTTCTATAACCAAACGGCTACCTTGTTGGCATAGAACATTTCTACCGAGTAACACGTTTTCACATATGAGATCATCTGCTACAATCAACACGTTGACATTATGCGATATGAATCCTAAGTCGAACTTGACCGGTATTCTTATATTTACCATGAGCAAAACCCTCCAGCGTGATAGAACATGGGATTGCTGATTCAAAATTCATAGCAAAACTCTCTCGCATAAGTGTACATTTACTTCCAGGATCGATAAAAGCATTCGTCGTTATACCATTCACATTAACCTCTTTTACTATCGCTTTCAATTCTGCTTTCGATTCATCAATTTGGTTGATGGTTCGTCTTATGACAATTCGTACATCTGGGCTTACGTTGGGGTTCAGGACAATTCTTAGAATAATGTCCGATTTTGTGGCAATTAAAACATTTAACGGTGTTGTCGCCACCTTTCTCGTTAGAATTAATTCGATAATTCCCTGACGTTGGGGTAAAACATTTCACCTTCGTATCCTTCGTTGAGTGTCTTACCTCATTGTGCACACAAAATGTCACAATATCACGTAGTAGTTCGCTACACTCGTTATAATTGTTTGAAATTTTCATTTTCAAATTTGGTTCGTTCATACCATTAATAATGTGGTGGGATATGGCAGAATCTGACAGTCCACCTCGTTTACCCATTGCCAGCATTCGATAATAGTAATCTTGTGGAGCCTCGTCTCCGTTTCGTTTCGTACGTGACATCTTAACGTGGATATCCGCTTCGTTTTCCACGCACGGAGAATCATTTAAAAATTTTCGAGCAAACTCCGACCACGACCTAAATACCATTTCCAAAGAATCGATCCAGTATTTAGCGGCACCTTGCATTTTCTGCTGAATTGCAAAAATCAAAATCCCATCATTCCAACGATAAGCATTTCTTAAAATGTCTACACGATTAATAAATTGTTTTGCATTCAACGACGATGATGACGTAGGGTTGAATTCCGGCGACAAAGCAACTACATCGCGTGTATTAGTATAGCTGTTATTAAAATTCGGGCTCACATTCGACTGTTGGCCCATCTCGTTTCCATTAAAATTATCGACTGGAATCGATGGACTAGAAAACGTTACCTGTTTTCGTGGCGTGAAAACAGGTGTATAATGATGACGTTGTACGTTGTTAGGCATAGTACAAGCCTCAGTCACAAAAACTGGCAAATTTTCTTGTCTATAATTATGGTCATAAACGTTATTCATATTATTTCCACCAGATACAAAATTCTGATTAACAGGTATGTTATTGATTTTCTATTTATTACAACTCCGGATATAGTATTTTTACTGTAATCTTGTTAACTGAGTATTTAAAGCAGTGTGCGTAGAGTTTTCGCATGTGGCTTTTTAGGAAATTTATACCGAATATTCGACGCTGAATTAAAAAATAGAAAGAGGTATGTATTTCGAGAGCTTAGATAGTAAACACTAATACAAACACCAGAATCACTCCAGCGTCTTTTTGGTGGAAGTCAAGAAAATAAGTGACTGCTCAGTTTCAAAATTTCCGCTGAGATTACACAGTGAAGAAGTTCTTTTCGAACATTATGTCGCATCAATAAAATTATTATCATTTGACAACTGAACTTGAACTTTTTGAGCGTTTGATATTAAATAACGAAATAGTTTAAAGATTTAGGTTTGTATTTTGCTATTAAAAATAAGATAATTTAGTTAGTCAGGATTCTCACATCACTTATGCTGTGCGTGTTAATTTTAGTCTTAAACGGTGGAATCTACAGTATAATGTCGACTCCAACGACAGTTTTTTCAGAAATTTTTCATGGCAATTTTACTTACCTCAGTCGCTGACAAAAGATTGTTTCATATTTTGCTTTTTTCGAGTTGAGTGTGTGTTAGTTTGCTTAAAAACGTTGTTATTGTTCTTATTACTAAAAACAACTTTTAAAATCACTATCATAGCTTACGCCATTTGAATTTATAGGTCGATAAATCCCGTCCGACTACGTGCTTTCCAAAAATACTACATAATTGAGTTACTACGTAACACCATTGGACAGTACTTTTAATCAGGACTTGACGACATAGCCTAGCAATTTCATCATAATTCTTTAACCTAATGCATTTATCAAATATAATAAAAATTATTCTTATAAAAAATTCTGACTTTAAATGTGTATAACATATGTAATATGAAATGTCACAAACAAACCGCATACGTGTGTGCTTGTGTGTACATTACATTATGAATGTTATATATTGTTACGAAAATGGAAGTGGTGTAACATCGTTTAGCATTAAAATTATTAGCAAAAGCTACATAAACAAAAACCGTACAACAATAATAGCAGTAAGAAAGAAAAGGGGATAGACAAGTAAGCAAAAAGGCAACAACATAAACAAAATACACGAACAACAACGAAACAACGATAGAGACCTCGAGAAGGCGAAGCCATGAACATTCGACTTTAAGAAAATTCATCAGACTGTTTACGAGGGCATATAAAACGGCAAGACAAAGTAGGCAACCAATAGTAAGAATTCACTCAGTCTTGTGTGCAGACGCGTTGCGTCGTCGCCGTGGTTTGAAGATCTCCGTTGTAAAGATCAGCGTTGTTAGTGTCTATGCAATAGTGGAAAGAAGAATAACGAACGAAGCAAATTATTGTTGGATACATCAAGTTGTAAACAGTGGCAGACAAAAATAGTACGAACAATAAAGAGTTTAAACACAAGTTAATTTTTATTTTGTTTGCAATCAATGAACTAATATTTTAAACGTTTTTAAAAAGGTAAAAAGTTTGGGGCAGCAACAGGTAGATGTCCACTGTTAACGTGAAATATTTAGATGAGATATGACACCTCACTAACTAATAATTGCATACGTTGTTACAACAACCAAATTAGACTGCGCTATGTCGGTAGCAGCAATTCCACAACATCAAATCTGTTTATTTTTTGAATCAAACTAATTACTCACCCAACTTTCGACTTCCTCGTATGTATCAAAGTGCTGTTACAAAAATGCAACCGGAAAGGAAAGTTGGGTGGAGTGGCAGTTCCGACATTAATGCTTTGATTGTATCGTGAAGTGGTTATGCTTTGTGTGTTGGTGCATTGTCAGATTGCAATTTTAACTTTCGTGCCTTGTGGTCCTTTCTAGTCGTTTTTCGATCAATGCATTTTTTAAATAGATTATTTGTTATCGGTAGCGTTCTGTATTATTGGTTTTACCAGGTTTTAGGAACTCATGGCACACCGGTAGGACCAGACGGTTTTTCGGTTTTCAATTCATTTAATTCATGCGGGACATATTTTCCAGACTTTTTGACCGTTTCCGTAGCTTATAAACGGTCAGAAATTGTTTCATGTGCCACATTTAACTTTTGAATAAATAAGAAGTTTTTTGTTCACTGATTGATGTATAATAGTATAGTATAAATTATATGCTGACTAGGCTCCATATGTCATCGCCAACACAAAAAAAAATTAAGGGTCGTTGACAACAAAAGTCCTCTATTAGATAATAATGATAACCTAATCTAATTGTACTAAAACTTTTTTGAGTTAAATTTTTTTTAATTTTTATATAAAAAGTAAATTAAATTTTTTAAGCAAATTTTTTTGTATCTAATTATTTTAGGTACAAATTGAGTTTTTAAAACTTTCAAATATGGTGAATAGTTTTTGAAATATTATGTAAATTATCTCCGCATGATTTAGTTACAGAAACTTATTTCAATTAGTGCATATGAGAAATATAAAACAAAAATATTTCTTCGGCGACTTCCTCTCAGCAGATTTCTGGCAAACACTCTGAGAGTAAATAACATCATCTGTCGTTCGGAGTCGACTTTAGACTGTAGGTCCCGCTACTCAAGCATAAAATTAAGGCACACAACATGAGTGGTGTGAGAAGCTAGGCCGTAATCCTGACTGAAGGTTTATAATGACCAATTATGTATGTAACAGATGTTGTGTATCGTTGCTGTTCACCAGTGCAAATAATATAAATGAATTAAAAAGAAAAGTGAGAAAACTCAAGAGAACAAAACCTGTTATGTCGAGAGAATAAGGATAATGGTAAAATTTCAAAGGATGAAATATTCACGACAGGGGCAATTAGGTTTTTGCAACAGGAACTGAAATAAACTGTAGTTAATTTTTAAATACAATTGTAAACAAAATTAATAAATTTAGCTTTAAAATAGATGAAGTTCTTTACATTTTGAATTAAAAATAATTACAGAATTCCGCGGATCTAAGCACATGAAAAAATGCTTGTAAGACAGCGCTTGCAAGCGGGGAGTGCTTGTATCGAAATTCCACGCCTGAGGGCTCTTAGCCGTGAGTCTTTCAAGCTGATAGAATTCTATTTCTCCCATTCCAATAGCTTTGTTTTCGATTTAATGAAGGCTGGGCGGAGAGGACTTCGATCATCTTCTACAGTTCGGGTGCACTGCGAACAAATTGCTGAAGGAAATGGGCTACAGTAAACTTTATAGATATACTCAAGAGTCCTAGGGTAGCACTAATTTCGTGGAGAATCAATCCGATGACTTCACGACACCTGCACCAGTTCAGTTTGGAAGAAGGAGAAAGGTTTTACAAATTACGAAAGGTGAACATTAATGAATGTGGTATTTTATTTATTATGATTAAACAATACAAAAAAAAAGGATTGATAATTCAATTAATTGAAAGACTTGAGAAAAAAAAAAGAGTTCTTGAGTTAAATTAAATATAAAACATCCTCCGTCGTACGTCTTAACCTCGCGGCGTCTTCTTCTGAACTGCCACTCACACTTCGCTCTTCTCTACTCTACTCGTTACTTCATTCCCACAATTCGGCCATCCTGCGCTGAATTCGCCTCGAATTCATCATCATCTAGGCTGGAATACCACGGCTTCATATATTCTGCACAGGTTGCCGTGTTCCTTGGACCTTCAGACAGACCAACCTTCGTTACATCATAGGTGTCGTTTCTTTTCACATTTGTCACCTCATATGGACCTAAATACTTTGCCTTCAACTTAAGTCCTGGACCAAACTGGGTACGTTTGATTGCTACCAAATCGCCTTTGTCATACTTGTTTGGCCTTTTCCGTCGTAGGTTGTATGTTTTACAATTTTCAGCTTGAACTTTTGCGATTTGTTGTTTTGCCTCGTTTCGGAATTCGTTACGCTGGTTATTAAAAGTTGAAATCAGTTCATCCTGGAGTATTCTAGCAATTTCATGTTGTTGTTTAGTACGCATCTTTACTCCAATCATCAGCTCAAACGGAGATGTATTTATGCTTCTTGAGTACGTTGAATTAATAATTCGTTGGACATCATCAACATATTTATACCATTTCGTTGGGTCGTCGATGCTGAGCTTAGCTAAAATTGGTACGATAATGGCGTTGAGTCGCTCCACTTGCCCATTCGCTCTTGGTAAGCCTGTCGTTATAAGGTGATGTCGAATATTTTCCTCTTCACAATATTTTTTAAAATCCTCGGAGGTGAAAGCGGAACCTCTGTCGGAAATAATTTTCACTGGGTTTCCGAACACTACACTCTGATTTTTTAATCGCATTATGACTTCATTTGCTGTTGTTGAGCGGGTTGGATACAGCCAACAAAACTTTGTGAAAGCGTCGATAACTGCAAAAATGTGTCTATACCTTTTACTTGTCGTCTCCAATGGACCAAGATGATCGATGTGGTAAGTATGAAGCGGTTCGTCGTTCTTATGAATGGGATGCAATTCACCTTCCTGTTTACCTCTCTTTCTGTTGTTGATTATACAGTGTACGCAATTGGCTTCTTGTGGGCAAAATGACCTTTCTCGTGAGCACACCTTATAATTTCGCGCTGCATACCGTTAGGCACCACTACCACTTCATAATCATCCACCAGTTTGTACAGCAAGTCACCTTTCGAAAAATAGTTATCATGGGAGTCTTTTTCCTGTAGAATATTTATTATCGCCATTAACTCATCATCACGTCTTTGAGCTTGTTTTAGTCGTATCAGGGTGTTGTCTTCTCCTATAGTCATGATCGGGTGTCTACTTAAAGAGTCGACATGCCTCATTTTGGTTCCAGCTCGGTGCTCGACCTCATAATCAAATTCTTGTAACAATAATACCCATCTGGCAACTCTAGTACACAAGTCTTTCTTTTCCATAGTTTTCGTGAATGCGTTGCAGTCAGAGACAATTTTAAAATGAAGACCTAGTAGATACACACGAAATTTTTTCAATGCTTCAACCACGGCGAGTATTTCCAATTCATAACTGGTGTATTTTCTTTCCGCATCTGTCGTCTTCTTACTCATATAGTAGACTGGATGAAATTTGTCGTCGTCGGGTAGTTTTTGAAGTAAAATGGCACCATAGCCATCAATGGAAGCATCCGTGTGTAGCTCTGTCTCATACTGTTGGTTAAAAATACTAAGCACTGGTTCCTCACTCAATATATTCTTCAAGGTATTAAAAGCTTGGATTTGCTGGTCATTCATCTCAAATTTCACATTAGATCTCGTCAAGTCACTCAATGGTTTGGCAATTAGTGAAAATTCGGGAATAAATTTTCTGAAATAGCCCGCGAGCCCCAGAAAACTTTGTAACTGCTTCAAATTAGTCGGTACAGGAAATTTAATTACGGCATCAATTTTTGAGGGTGAGGGCAACACCTTCCCATCTTCTATAATGTGACCTAGGAATTCCACTCGCCTCTTCAAAAATGAGCATTTTTTTAAATTCAACTCGAGCCCGTAGTCTTTACAAACACTTAAAACTTCCTCTAGATTTCCGACAGCATCATCTTCATCTTTACCAGGTATAATTATGTCATCTACATATGGCAGCGCAATACCTCTTCGGGTTAAGTCGCGAAATATCGTATTTATGAATCTTTGGAAAACAGCCGGTGAGTTTGAGAGTCCAAAAGGTACTTTACAAAACTGGTACTGACCGCTGTGTGTAACAAACGACGTATACTTCCGACTTGGAGCGGCTACATCAACATGAAAAAATCCGTTCTTCAAATCAATTGTACTAAATACCTTGGCATCTTGGAGTCGGTCCAACTGGTCCTCGATTAAGGGTAAGGGATATCGATCCTTCACTATGGCCTTGTTGATTCGTCTATAGTCGATGCATAGTCTTAATGAGCCATCTCGTTTCCTTACCATAACCACGGGGCTACTGAACTCCGACTCTGAATGCTCTATTATCCCGTCGTCCAACCATTTATCTATTTGTTCATCGACAGCTTTACGTTCTACTATGGGCAATCTGCGCGGTCTCGAAAATATTGGAGTGTCGTCTTTCAAAATTATGTTCATCTCGACATTTGTAGTTCTACTTTTATCCGGCATGTAATTTTGAACCAAATCCATAACCTTAACCTTGGTGTCATGTTCAGCGACAACATCAATATCAACAAGATCGGTATCATTCTGTTCAACAGCGTCTATTAACATCATACTATGTACCTCGCAATCGTCGTCTTTCTTGATCTTCTCGAATTTGACTTCATCTGGTGTTATAATCACGCACGCATACGAACAAAATTCCTTACCGAGTATAACGTCTACATCTACCATGGTATGTGGCACGACATGAAATGTCAGATCATATGTCTCATCGTCAATTACGACCTTACTTGTAAAATTACCCAAAGGTTTCACTTTGTTGTTACCGAATCCTACCAAATAAAAATTCGATTTATCGAGTTTCGGCTTGTGCAGGGCTTTGTAAACTTTCTCGCTTACAACGTTATATTTACTGCCTGAGTCAAATAATGCTAACCACTCTTGTTCGTAGAATCTTATTCTTTTGTGCATAATATCATCGGCTATTAGATGTCGAACGTTAGCCTTTTCCACTTTAAGAGGACACTGTTTTGAAATATGTCCAAAATTATTGCAGTTAAAACACTTTGCACCTTTGTCCTTGTTGCTGCAGTTCTTGGAGGTGTGGCCTCTTTCGCCGCAGTTAAAACATAATTCCTTTTTGACGTCCTTCTGTTGCATTTTGGCAGGTTGCATTCGTTTAAAATCGTTTTGTGGCTTCATCTTTTCCTGCATAATTTCATAGCACTTTAACTTTTCTTTGAAGTCTCTTAAATTCGATGCACCGTACAAAATTGATTTGTTGACAGTCAAGTCCCGTATACCATCTATGACGTACTGCATCAAGGCGTCATCTTCAATGTTACCACGTGAAGCAAGTTCTTTCATCTTCAAGAAATATTCCTGGTAGCTTTCATCTTTATTCATTTTTCTTTCCGTCAACATCTTATGTAGCTGTGCGCTGTTCGTCGCCGTCTGGAATTCATCAATCAATGCCAATCTCAATTTACGCCAAGTAGTAATGCCACGCTCACCAGCTATAAATAATTTCGCTAGACCCTTTAATGATCGTTTTGCAAAAATAAATTTTTGGAAATCATCCCAACACATAATCGAGGCGGTTTCCTCAAATTCCTCCAACCAAACGTTCACCGGAAGATTACCATTACCATCGAAAGATCTAACTGATTCTTCGATATCGCGGAAATTCAAGGAAAACTTGGGCAAATTCTGACACGCTGCTAGCGGTACATTTGCAACTGTTCTACTCGGTTCACTATTAAAACTTGCGTCACTGTGTGCACGTATAATCTTGCGCTCATTACCATGATTGTTGACATCATTACCACCTTCATTATTGTCATTAACATCGTCGTTAATCTCGTCATTCTCATCATCCATACTTTCAACACTCTTCAACATCATGCCTCTTCGCAAATTATCGAAAATATGTTTAAACAAATTACTGGCGTTGTAATTAATACCAAGTAGGTTACAAATTGAAACTAAATCGGCCGTACTTAAATGGTCCTCAACGTAAGCTGATTTTTCTACGAAAAGATTATGCGTTTCATCATAATCGAAGCCATCGAAAGTACGCAAACGTTTTCTATTATCACGATCTCCTTCCACACCGTATATAAATTTATGCAAGGCAACCACCACAGCCCGCTTAGCCGTTTTCAAACTGTTGCTTACTGCCTCATAATCCCCTAACGACGGCATGTTCAAATTTGTACTAATTCGTTGTTTCAATTCTATACTTGTATTTCACTTCTCCCTTCGTGTGGCAAAATTAACTGCGTATTCGTCGTCAATACTATACACGTTGTTTCAATACTAAACGCGCACGTTTCCTCGCACATACACAATGAAATAACTCGTCGTAATCGTCGTTAACAATTTTCGTTCTGTTATTTTACTCTTTTCATTCTCTTCATACGCAAAAACACAAAATCATAAAATTTCGTCGTAACCGTCGTTAGCTCTCTCGTTTTGTCTCTTTTACTCCCACGTCGTGTTGTTCTTGTACTGTTTTCGTCTGCAAACACACACAAGGAAAACGATGCGTTATGATCGTCGTTAGCAATTTCGTTTCGGCAAGACTCGTCCACTAATACGTCGTTGCTGTTCTCGTATTCTTTCTATATACATACACAAAATTTTCTTTTCTCACTTTACATTTCCATTACAATGATGTGTTAACACTCAATTATCCGTGTTGAGCCCCCAAATTTGTGGTATTTTATTTATTATGATTAAACAATACAAAAAAAAAGGATTGATAATTCAATTAATTGAAAGACTTGAGAAAAAAAAAGAGTTCTTGAGTTAAATTAAATATAAAACATCCTCCGTCGTACGTCTTAACCTCGCGGCGTCTTCTTCTGAACTGCCACTCACACTTCGCTCTTCTCTACTCTACTCGTTACTTCATTCCCACATGAATTGTAATTAATGATGAAAATTGGCTTCCAATGGCAATCAAGAAACGTTTAACCGTGCGAACAAAGGAGCTAGAGGATTAATTTTGAAAAGAAAGTTATCACAAAGAGGGTACATGTATATTGTTACGAAAATGGAAATGGTGTATTATCGTTTAACATTAAAATGAGCAGAAGCTACACAAACATACACAACGAAATTGTTACAAGTAAACCAACAGCAACATCAGTATGAAAGAAAAAGCGATAGACAAGTAAGGGAGAACACAACAACAAACAATGTAAACAAAATACACGAACAAAAATGAAGTCGCAATAGAGTTCTCGAGACGGCGAAACCCCGAACGTTCTATTTCAAGGACCTTCATAAGACTGTTTACGTGGGCATATAGAAAGGCAACGAGTAGTAAGAATTCATTCAGTTTTGTGTGAAGATGCGTTGCGTGTGAAGAGAACAGTCGTGGTTTGTAACAGTAAAGATTTGTTGTGTTGTAAGCAAATAATAATAGCGAACAAGCAATTATTATTGTATACGTTGTATACGGTGGCACACAAAAGTAGTGCGAACATTAAAGAGTTTAATTGAAACTAAGCACATAGTTGTTTTTATTTTGTTTGCAATAAACGAACTCATATATTCTAAACGTTTTTAAAAAGGTAAAAACGTAACAATATGAATTATTTTTAAAGTAAATTTAAAATATGCGGTAAAGTTTTTCGGGCATATATCGAAATAGCTTCAGTAGATTTTAAAGCAAAAACCTAAATTCCACTGCTTCTGGAGTATTGTATTTTTATTTAAATGTTTTTTTTATTTCATTATTTTTTTTGTAACGTAAACAATTTAATTTGGAAAAAAGAGAAATACAGTTTGTCATTGGTCTTGATGTTGTTATGTTCGTAATGCTGCTGTTATAGCTTTATATACACGATGTTAGACAAAACTTCAATGACAAAATTTACAATTACATTTGTGTTATTTTTCAGGGAAAAATGTACTAAAGTTTTACATTTTTTTTTCCACTGAAATGTTCATTTGAATGTTCATGTGTATAAAAAAGCAACCAGCAATAAACCACTAATAGAGAGGAAAAAACAACTGTCCATCTAAATAATAAGCTCCATTTAAATGAACGACCAACACGTAAATTAACAGAAGTTGTGTGGGTTTGTACAGTGGATAGCAAAAGTCTAGGTACTCCAATAAATTTTATAAGTTCCATGAAATATATAAATAATGTTTTATATTTATTTTATTAATTTATTTCAATTTTATTATAAAGCAATAATTTGTTTAATGTTTTTCACAAATCAAAAGAAATATGAGGAAACCTTTCTGCTGTCTTAATATTTGTAAGTCGCGTAATTGGCCATTACAACACTTCAACATCGCACCACTCATGTTGTGTGCCTTATTTTTATAAATTGAGTGGCGGGACCTATGTGCAATTTAACCCATTAGTGCGCAGTGTCCGTTATAACGGACGCTCCAATTTTCTACTATACCACTTTCAAAAATTTTAAATTCTAAATAACAAGTATTATATGTTGTTGCTGACATTCCAACGAAACAAGATTTATTACATTCTGTTCAAAAAATTCGATCTGAGTGTTGCGTTTTATGTAAAATGTGGAATATCAATTCGTAAAAAAACGAAAATTCCGAACAGGGTAAGAAAAAGTCGAATATTTTAAATAGGATGTAAATTATTATAAGTTTTTGTGTTTTATTATTTGTGAATAAGTATAACGACTCAATTGATGTAAAAAAATTATGATAAAATGTAATACCATGAGCGTAATGTGACTTTCAATGTAACGTCCGCTAAAACGGACACTGCGCACGTAAAGCAATTGTTAAACTATAATAGGTAAAAAAATTTTTCATACATGGGCCAACAATTTCCGCAATATTGTTTGAACTGGACTACCTTAACGTCAATGAGCTCAATGATATTCCAATTTAAACTATTCCCGCACTAGGTGGATCCGATTCTGATCAAGATGGCTATAAAAGTGATGATGAGCATGAAGAAAATCGCATCTGCTATTTCTTTAAGACTAGCTGTTTCAAACGAACGTCTGTAGTATCATCCCAATGGTCTGACATGTGTGTCTCTTCACATTATTCGTCGAAATCTTCCTAATTCTTACCTTGAATCGTATGGTATCCCATGTACAAGAGGTTTGCGAATGATGAAATTGATGGCATATGCACGATATGATGGTAGAAACAACCTTATTAATATTCTAAAATTGAAAATTGATGTGGATATTGTGGAAATAAAACAAAATTTATTTGCAACAAATATGAAAAAGGCTTTTATCCCTAAGATTTCTTTAAAATCTATCATACGCCAAGTGTACCTAGTGCACAGTGTCCGTTATAACGGACGGTCTATAACTCCAAAACTATAAATTTTTTTGAATAAAATGTTTTTTTAGACTATTTAATCACATCATTTTTATTAATAATTGATGAAAATTATAGAAGGAGAGTAGCCAGGGAACTTCATCCACTAATGGGTTAACGTCGACTCCGAACGACAGATTTTGAGAAACTTTTTCATGGCAGGTTTATTTACTCTCAGAGATTTTGCCAGAAACGTGCTAAGAGGAAGTCGCCAAAGAAATATTTTTTTCATATTTCGTTTTGATGTCTGGCCTGGGGCACGAACCTGGGCTTTGCGTCTAATAAGCGAACATACTACCTACTAGACTCCGGCGACTTCTTAAAAAACTGCACAAAATTACTCTACTAAACATTGAACAAATGACTCATTTAAATTCTCCTTTGTGGTGAAAGTAAGACTTTACCGTGCATTAAAAATTAGAAACTGAAATGTATTTCATTTTGAAAAACTGGAGCAGAAAAGAAAATGACGATAAAACGTAATGAAGAAAAAAGAAATAAAGTTTAACCACAAGAAAATCTAAGCAGAATAAAGTGAAAACAAATCAGTGTTTATCCTTGTTTTAGCTAATTATTCTAAAAACTTTACGTAACGTGAAATTAATGACAAAAACATTTGTGACTAAAATAATGATTAAAAAAGGTATAATTTTTTCACTTTGCATAATTTATTTTTATATTTAACTTCGAACGTATTGTCACACAATTACGAATTACCAAGTGTACCAGTATGAAGTGGTGACCAACATAAAAATATCTGCTTTTAATTATTTTTATTTTTTGTGTTTTTGATGACATCTGTGAAATATACTCAGTATATTTTTTGTCATCAGAAAATGATGACTTGCGGAAAGCATTAATTTTTTTTATTTTCATTTGAAGAAAAGTGCTAGGAAGTCGTATAAAATGCTTGTCGACATCATGCTCTATCAGGAAAACATGCAGAAGATGGTTTCGACGGTTGAGAGATAATAATTTGAGAAATGAAGTACGTGGAAGGCCATTAAATTAGTTTGAAAACACCGAAACGAATACTTTTTTGTTTGCTTCAACAGTCGAACAGTTTTATTGACATAACCGCACGTCGCCTGAAAGATGGAAGAAACATATAGACGGCAATGGCCAATAGTTTGAATAATTTTTTTTTACGTTCCTGTTAGAAATCAGTGTTTCATTTTTACAAAAAAAAACGATAATTTCATTCGTGGTATGTTATAATTATTATTCAACTAAATGCTGCCTTAAGTGCTATTGAACGGAAGTCTCATTAAGATTGGTCTGGCAGTAAATGAAGGCAAAACCAATTTTATTCTGTCGATAAGCAAGGACATGCGGCACAGTTGATCCTAGATTACGTCAGAGCACTACACTACTGGTATAGTCAGCGAATTTGTTAAACTTGGCTCCTCCGTCACCACCGTAAATTATGTCAGTCAAGATCAAGAGATCAAGCGTAGCATCACTCTTGCCAACAGGTGCTATTCTGGTCTCAATAAGCAACTGAGTTGAAAAGACCTCTCTCGCTCAGCCTCCGCGTGCTTCGTTATGATGAGCTGTATGAGCTGCGACATGGAAGGCGAGCAGCAATTTAATATCTAGCGGCTGTCTTTCGAATGAAAGAGGAGAGCAGGTATTTGATGCAGGGATTTGCGGAAATCGTTGAAGAGGACGACCTTGCCTGCATTTGAATAACCAAATAAAGGAATCCCTGTCATCGAGTGGTGTGATCAATTGGCGAAGGTGCGCTAGAAGCAGAGGCCCATGAAGGCATGTGTAAAGGCAGGCCGAAATCTGTTAATGCTAAATGCACGGCTAAATGCACGGTCTTCACTGTAATAGCTCACCTTACCACATACAGGATGAGTAGAGCACCCAATTTTGTAAATTACCTAATACCAAAACCTTTTTCACAATACTAAATTTAACACATTTTTCTTAATAATTCTACAATTTTATTTTTTTGTCTACTCCGTTCGCACCCATTAAATTTCAAACCATTATATTTCTAAGTCCGTGCTTAAGAATATGTATAATGCTATGTTGTCTTTAGTCAACTCCGTCCTTCGTGCACAGAAATTTTTTGCAAGAGTTTGTATTTGAATACACAAGCAGAATTTTGTGCTTTAGACCATTTGCCGTCGAAAGCTGAGTGTATTTTAGCTGTTTCCCCATTAAGGTTCGATAGAATTACAGATAGACCATATTTTTTAAAGAATCCCATTCCTTTTTTATGCGTATTATGTTCAACCCAGTTATCTAGTTGAAAAACATAGAATTTTCTTCAAGTTTTGTGATGAGTGCTTCTTTTAGAAATTTCCTTTAACAATAATATGCTAACACTAACAAATACAATGAACTTGTTACAAGTAAAGCTTTAACATCGGTATGAAACCAAAGGAGATAGACAAATAAGCGATAACACGTCAACAATCAATGTGAGCAAAGTACACAAACAACAATTAAGTCGCGACAGAGTTTTCTGGAAGCGACAGAGTTTTCTCTTTCAAGAACGTTCATCAGATTGAATACGTGGGCATATAAAAAGGCAAGACAAAGCAGGCAACGAGCAGTAATAATTCAGTCCAGATCAAGCCACTATAGACTGTTGTAATCTAGTTATCACTGCTACGCGAAATTTATCAAAATCGTCGCGTTATAATTGTTTAGTAACACGGTGCGACAGTTCAAATACACACAGCTAATGACATAGTGTAAGTCGTGAGTTTTGTTGAGTACACACAAAAAAATAAATATTGTGACGGCAAATAATTTCAGCATTTGATGATTTTGCTATTGGGGTGAATAAAAACTTGTTGGAATAAATGAAAACCTTTTGTCGCAAGAAATTTTCCAACAAAATTTTTTTTACCGCAACAACATGAAAGTATTTGAGTTTTTTTAACAGCAAAATTATTTATTGCAAATAGAATAACATTTGTCGTTAAAGGTTTTCCTCTGAAATAACGGCACATTGAAAATTGCTGTTGACGTAAATGATTTGCATTTGCAGTAACTAATAATTTTTGTTACCATAAAATATTTATTTTTTTTAATCAAATAATATTACTGTTGTCGTAAAAAATGTGCATTTGGAAATGACATGATTGGTAGAGTTGTGCGGATCAGTATTGAGTAGTTTGTCGGTGTGAAACAAGTTAAAAATGAGCTTTTTAGTTTTAAAATAATTAAAATAAAAATTAAAGTGTTTCAAATAAACAAACAACAATGTCGGAAGACATTTTTCAGGAAACAGTTTGTATGGTGGATTTATCCAATGAAGTGGTTGCATTGCTTTCAACAATGAATATAATATATAATAGAAACAATTTCTACATTCATAGAATGCGGCATCAACAAAGTCGATATTTTGAAAATAATGCATTCAAAAGACATCGACGAAATATTTTCAAAATTAGGAAGGGGGTTTATCATTTTTCACCATGAATTGCAAAAGTGGCGGAATCAGAATAAGGTACGTAAGGTTATTTTGTTCATTTACTTGTACATTCTTATGAACTTTTTGCACGCTTGTAACAAAAGTTACTATACATAAACTATGTATATTTAAAATCTTTAAACGCTTTTGCTACAAAATAGTGTTACCGTGCTGTTATAAGAATAGACAATAAATGCTAATACATACTATTGTACAATTATGAAAAAATTATTATAATTATTTTATTTTTTATATGTTTATAATAACTTCATGTCTAATAAAAATTGGCTGGTACACAATTTGAAACAAATATGGCAGCAAACATCTGAAAATCGGCTAAAAGAAAATAAAATACCACTGGACGAATTATTAAAAGCTTGACCCAGATACAAAGACCCTAACAGATTTGAACTTATTGATGTGGAATTGATGGAATTTTGAAATATATAAATCGGCAGAAAATCTTGGTAAGTTCATGAGACATATTCTTCTCTTTAATTTATTGAATGAAAAAATGTTTTAACAGATTCGCGACATCTTTATTTCTTTTATTTACTACATGCAGTTATAACTCCTCCACGGATCAACCATCTATATCTGATGCACAAAAGGATATGATTGGCCATATAATAAATATAAACAATTTGGTCCAGTGGGAAGATGATGCCAGATCACTTGCTGAGAAAGAAAAGCTTATATTTAATATTTTAAACAATAAACTTAAAATTGCAAGAATTTTAAATAAATATTCTCAAACTAAAAATAATGTTTTCATTTATATATATTTGCATTTGCGACAAAAGTATATTAAACTGTTGGGGCAACAATTTCTGCATTTGCGACAAAAGTATATTGAACTGTTGAGGCAACTATTCCTGCATTTGCGACAACAGAAACTGAACCGTTGTGGCAACAAATATGACATTTTAGGCAACATTTTTAACTTTGTCTCTACAATGAATTTACACTTTGGGACAACAGAAACATAATTGTTGACACAAATGCAAAATGTTGTTGGGCACAATCCGAATGTAAATTCTATTTGAATCAAAGTCAAATTATCTTGGCATTACAGTCTTTTTTTTTTGTGTGTAGAACTCAAAAATATTTTTTTATACTTCTGGAACTCTCCAAACTTGTTTTATTTGTCAAAACCGGTATTTTTGATCTTTTCACACACAATTATTGATTACCCAAATATTTTTTTAACCTATTTTCAAAATCCAAAGTTTTTAAAAGGGGATAGAAGAGCCTTTAAAATGGTATACATACATATGGTTCAAACTTAAATGTTATGAGTGTTGATCATGTAAACTTGGAAAATATGATTTTTTTCCAATTCTTTCAAGTTTAGCTATTCGTAATTGCAAAATTTAATTAAAAAAAAAAATAAAATAAAAAAGTGATGACATTCTGAATCATCATTGATCAAATCGGACAAAAATTACCGTAGTTATTATTTAAAATGTATAACAGTCGTGTTATATTTATTATATATGTGGTTTTATCAAATGAACTTTCTTTTCAAAAATTTTGATGGATCTTGACTATCAGAAGTCGCCTAATATTTGTGTTTTTTGCAAATATTATGATTTCTTTTTGCGCAAACATTGGCCAACTTCTGGTATACGCTCAATCGTTAAATTTACACATTTGACAATATATGAAAAATATAACTCGACTGTTAGACTCTTTAAATAATAACTTCTGAAATTTTTGTCCGATTTGATCAAAAGAAGTGTCAATTTCTTCACAAGATAATGGACTTTCAAAATGTCATTACATATTCCATACTTTTTAATTAAAGTTTGCTACCATGAAGGGGCAAACTTGAAAAAATATTAAAAAATTTGCATTTGTCGAGTTTACCTCATCAAACCTAATATCATATTAAGTCAGATAAAATAAATAGTTCCAAAGGCCTATCCTTTCTAATATACTTTAGATTTTGACCATCGGTTCAGAAATGTTTGTGTAATTAATAAATTTGTGCGTAAAGTCAAAGAGAAAAAAAACAGTTTTTGTCAAATAACACAAGTTTGGAGGGATCAAGAAATAAAAAAAAATATTTTTAAGTTCTACTCAACAAAACTCACAACTTACTCTATGCCATTAGCTGGGTGTATTTATTTTTTTTTATTTTTGTTTATTTTTTTTTAACCGAACGTCCCCGGCCTCCCACTAACCCACCCTCACCCGACCGCGGAGGGCTCGACCCCATTACGTAGGGACACGTACACACTACAGTCCGGACTGTAGCAGGTAAGGGAAAAGTAATGGCAACGAGAACATAAATCAGCTACATAACTTAATCACAAGCTGAATAAAGTAACAATAAACAGGAACTAACTATGACAACAACGAAAATACATTTTTATATAATAATTTACAAATTAATGCCAGCATATAAGCTACGTTTTATATTACAAACACTACAATTAAAATCAATAAAATCATAATATAAGTTAAAATCATTACATAATCTACGAAAATGAAAATTACATCCATAGCTCGTTCTATAGAAATCTAAAGAAAGAGGACGATAGTGCCGTGAAAATCTTACTGGAATACTGAAATTCAGGTTACAAAGCAAAAACTCAGAATCAATATCACCTTTATCCACATTAAAAACAAAACAAACACCTAAAACAGCCCTTCTACGTTCCAAAGTTGGAAGTTTTATCAAACCTAATCTAGCCTCATATGACGGAAACCCATTGGCATAATCCCATCCTAAGCCACGTAAACAGAATAATAAAAACTGCCTCTGCACAGACTCTATTGAATCACTATGACAACAATAGTATGGATTCCAAATAATAGACGCATACTCCAAAATAGGTCTAACAAGTGAAATGTATGTGTAGCAGTCTAGTTATATGAGGATCATAGATTTCCCTCGCCCATCTTTTCACAAAACTAAGAACAGCCCGAGTCTTGCCAATCATCATACTAATATGATCAATAAAAGACAGTTTCGTATCCAATAATACTCCCAAATCAAGAAAAAGTCAGTTTCCAAAGGCCAAGAATCAATCACATAAGTGGATGAAATCACGCATAGTATAATTAAATTAGAATTGAAATTAAAACTCTTAAACGTTTTCTTAAAGCAATAAAAAAAAAAACAAAATTGGTTGCAATTACAAATTGTTGTTGGCGTCTATTTGTTTCATCAGACTTTTCTATTTTGTAAATGCAATAAAATTAACGCGCTTTCTGCTATTTGCAGCAGTAGGTATTTATCTAAACAAACAAAAAAAAAGAAAATAAAAAATTGTTTTTAATTTTCAATATTGAAATCTAAATTGAAAAAGTTTTGCATCTATTTTAACTTGAGTAGTCTGCTTCAAAGTTGAATAAATTTTATTTTCTTTTTCACTTTCTTTATTTCGTCTACAAGGCAAATCAAACGGTCCAGTTGATGAAAATTAAATTTGAATAAATTTGTTAAAAGCGTCAAAATCTTATTTATCTTTATATTTTCTTTTGTTGATTTTATATTGAAAGATTGTAAGTAAGAAAGCATACAATTTTAAATGTTTAACAACAAGTGTTTAAGAAGCTGTTTTAATCTATTGTTTAACGTTAACGACATGTTTGCCAATATACTTTTTCACGTCTTTTTTGTTTTAACTTTTGTCTTAGCTTTAGTCATGACTACCATATTTGTATTTCTAATGTTAACGAAAATTTCGGTTAAAAAATTATGAACATTTTCATTTGGAGATATTAAATAAAAAATGCACAATTTTTTATAGAAATTCTTTTAATTAAATATTTTTCAGTAACTCCAAATTTAGTAGCAGATAGAATATTCTTACTTGTAGATTTCAAATCTGTTTTCAGGAATTTCATTATAAGTATTGTTACGAAAATGGAAATGGTGTACCACCGTTTAACATTAAAATGATAAACAAGAGTTACACAAACAAATACAACGAACTTGTTACAAGTAAATCAACAACATCAGTATGAAAGAAAAGAGGATAGACAAGTAAGCGAACGTAACCACAACCAGTGTGAACAAAATGACATACAATAACGAAGTCGCGATAGAATTCTCTAAAGAGCGAAACCATGAACGTTTGACTTCAAGAACTTTCATCAGACTGTTTGTGTAGGCATAAAAAAATGCAAGACAAAGCAGGCAACCAGTAGTAAGAATTCAGTCAGTCTTGTGTGAAGACGCGTTGCATGTAAAGAAAACAGTCTTGGTTTGAAGATCGACGTTGAAAAGATATACAAAGAAGAATAGCGAACAAGCAATTATTATTGTATTCGTCAAGTTGTAAACGGTGGCACACAAAGGAAGTGCGAACAATAAAGAGTTTAATTGAAACTAAACACATATTTGTTTTTATTTTGTTTGCAATCTACGAACTTATATTTTAAACGTTTTTAAAAAGGGGAAAAATGTATTATAATATCAGAGAACTTTTTGAATGCATTCTCGTTTACTAAACATTCGTTGATACATTGCTTTTGCCATGCATTCTTTCAACATCAATTTCTTGGAACATCAACTGCTATGTTCACATTTGCTGTCGTACTCTATATTTTTTTATATCACAATGAAATCTCGAGTAGCCAATAATATCTCATACAATTATATACAGTCTTCGGTGGTAGAAGTATACACACAACAATACTTCGGAAAACAATTTTACTTTTGATTCAGTAGGCATATTTCTATATATTCGTTTTATATTCGTAGCTCTTTTGAATGATGGATGACTTTGAGAGAAGCCATGCAATGCAATGCATGTACATATTTAGTTATATTAATTTTTCCCGTGCATTGTTTAAATGAAAATCAAAATAAGTTATTCCCTGTTACTCATTTCTTATCTCGAGATTCGATATACTAAGCAATGCATCGTTTTTTATACATATTGTTCAAACGAGGTTTGAACACATATGTTCCAACAAGCATTCCATCAAACTAAAAGAATGTCTCCAGTTCGTTTTTGCACATAATTTGGAATCTCTCCAAATGTGCCGTTAATAAGGCTGTCTAAGTAAAGCAGAGGTTTGGTAAAAGAAAAATTATATTTAAACTTCACTTCTTTTCTTACCATCGGAGATAAAACAACCTCAAGTGCGAAACAATTTAAATCTAAATAAACAAAAAAATATATTAAAAGTGAAAAATTTAAAACTAAAATAGTTAATAATTTAAATGAAGTTATAAGAAATCATACTCACCCTAAGTGTTAATTAATATATACCCACCTAAATACATATATAAATTTTTAAATATTGTCTATTTAACTTATTGCTTACCTCAAGTGTTGCATTAAGTGTTACTTAAATATATACTTACTCAAAAAAGAAAGTAAAGTAAATGAATTTTTATAAACCAAAAAAATACATACTTACCTAAATTACTTACCTGAAACTATGTACTTACCTGAATTACTTACCTGAAATTATATTTATTTATTTAACTGTGTACATACCTATATGAAAATATAATAGTTATCTAGAAAGATTATATCTAAAATAAAATTTGTGGCTGATTGGTAAAATCCCAAACTTCTGAAGTAAACCTACTAAAATTAAACAATAAATTTACATCATCAAACAATAAAAAAGGTAAGGAAACCAATTCCATTATCTCCTTTATCTCTACTGGTGAAATTAGAATGTAATTCCATTTCTTTCTTTTTTCTCTTAATGTGCGCCTTCCAATAATTGTAACTCTTTCTGAGTAATTACAATTAACATCTCCTGAAGATCATTCGGGCTCTTCACAGGAGATTTATAAACAAAAAAAACTACCCCTATTTCTTTGTTTCACATATATATTTTGATTCAACAAATAGAAATAATTTCTGATAGTTTAAAGGTAACGGAAAATTTAAAAAAATTGGAAAGTGGGTGCCACTGACAGACAGATGGATTACCGAAAAGCGACTTGTGTAATTTTGCTCCAAAGACACGATTCAAAATCAGTTTTGCATACAATTGTTACTGACGAGGAATTTATTAACAGAATCCCAAACCGAATAACCCATGGGTTAATTTGGAACAACTATTAATTCAGCTGAAAACCCAGATTGATTCGACATAAAGAAAACCCTCTGTGTCTAGTGGGACCCGTTTCGAGTGAATCTTTTTTTTCACAATAATCCTAAATTTAGCTAGTTTATCCACAATTTTGTTGCCAAAAACGCCGCCCAATCTGATAATCTGACAAGACCGCTTATTTACCTCATACGCTCCCAGACGACATGTGTCTAGTGTTGCATACATATATTGTAATTCTTGAGTTCTTTGATAAGTGCTGCCTAACAAGTTCGGTGGTCTAAACTATCCCCATAAATTTAATTTGTCCTGAGTCGGTCTCCATCTTAAACCAGTCAGTGAAATCAGCTCAGCCATCGAAGAGTTTATCCAAACCAATCCAGACTTCCGTCTTAGGTATTATCGCATTCGTTGTATCAAAGAAGTATAGTCTGTCCTTCCGATAGTCGAAATTACCTTACCCTGCCAAGTAAGTTCATTCAGCAATGCCGAGTTATTCGTCCTACAGAAACTCAATAAACCTAGCCTGTCCAATTCAAAGAGGTCTCTAGCTGCCATCTTCCTACATTGTCTTCAATCGGGGTTATATGAAGAATGACATCCAGAGCTGCCTGAGACGTGCTTATGCTGTCACTAGTGAGGCCCAGCTTTATACTTTAGAAATAATGTTTCTATTGCTCATAATATTCAATGCACTCCACCATAGCATCAATAGATAAGAAACGTTCACCATTCCGGATGTAAGGCCCCAATTCCTGCCCATAGAATTTATTAATTTTATTAATCTTTTGAATGACGGAGTAGTGTTTTTAGGATTCGACGATTCTTCATCAATTTACTGGTAGTCATTTCATTTCTTTTTGAGGTATTGAATGTATGTGTCTAAAGCTTGAAGCTTCCTTCCTCCAATCATTTATTTTGTGTTGTATTGTTCTTTAATATTTTGATTTTCACTCCTTCAAAGTTAATTTGCTGTCAGTTGTATAAAGAGAAGATGTTCAATAGTAAAACCACAAATAGGAAAACCACATATTTGTGGCAAAATAAAAACGAAATACGTATGAAATTCAATATCCAAATTTTAATGAATTGTTCATGTTTCGGAAGAATACATTTTTGAATCAAAGAATTGAACCAATATCGTGCGGTTTGGTTTACAGCTCATAATTTTGCTTCATATAAAAAATACGTTACTTTGTAAGAATGTACTACTCACTGCACAGTCAGTCATACATATTTGCTTTTATTATTTATTATTTTTGTTTAAGTCGCCGTAGTGAAGTCAGTAGAGTATTGGCTTCTTATTAGTTCAAGGTCAACACACTAAATGTAAGACAACGTCGGTCATCAAATTCAAAGTACGGTACAAAAATGACCATAGGTGCATTAATTTTCATTTAAAATCATAAAAAAGTTATAATTTCTATACTAGCTTCAAGAGCATCTAATGAATTTTGGGTTGGTCGTTTCATCTTTCCATAATTTTTCATTCTGTCGTCTAGGCCATCATTGCCAATTGGGAGCATTATGACCTAAAATGGTATCTAATGATTGACAACTCGCTTCCAACAGGAGACTCTATGATTTTGGAAAGTGTTTCGCAAAGGGACTTAGGAACAAAATTGTATGGAGTAATGTAGAAGCCGCATATTATCTTAAAAAGGGAACTATTTGAGTCAAGAAATGATCTTATAAGTAGAAGGTTTTGGTCTCAGAATAAAACATTCCGAGCAAAGAAAACGTTTATCTTATCGAAAGGTATATAACATCGTTGAAGTGATGCAACGCATCCGAAATGGTTAAAATCTGCCAAACATTTTTAAATACAAAAGTCCAATAATGCCCACGTTGCTGGTTAAGTAAATATAAATACATGATGTACTTTTACCTTTAATTGACGTAATCCGATTTACTTTTTCTTTCATGCGGGTATAACGAATAATAAATTCATGTGAACTAAAAGAAAACACATGAATTTTGTTGAGGGCAACATTCTACAAACAGTTTTAATCCTTTCTTGACAAAAGTTTGGCTGAAAATATTCTCAAAAGAAAACTGTTAGCATCTACTTTTGCCTAAAAAGGTAGTACATTTGGTTCCTAACATTAACCCACAACTCATATAGGACACACATAATGAAATGCGCAATGCTGTTAAAATAAAGGAGTTTTCTGCTTATAAACGTAAATTTAGTTCTCTGTAAATTGACGTGTCCGCGACAAGAAAATGGTCTAACAGGAGCTCTAACGGGACACCGCTTTATTGGCAATTTCATTCACAAGCTCGGTCTGCCCCAGCAGGATTATTGCGACAGCTTCCATCTTCGGTTTTTGGTTGACAGAACGTTTGAAGATCTGGGAATGGCAGCTAACGTGAAACCAATGGAACTAACTGGTTTCATCCAATAACTTACGAATCCTGTCAAGGAGACTTACCTCACACTGGGTAACACAAATGCTCTTGTGAACCACGGACTGAAGTAGCCTGTAAACGGCAAGCCACTCGCTAACCTGACCTAAATCAACAATGGGCAACGATTGCTAAAGGAATCGCGAGATGTGTGGATTTTGGTAAATATGTTTAAATGAAACATCAGACAATAAATATGTAAATTATGTGTCTTACTTAAAATGTTATAAAACTAAAATACACCAATTTTCGGGAGGATACTAGTTTTGAGAAACGCATAGCTATTTCCTTTTTAATTTTTTTACTGCCATTATTACGTCTTGCGTTAAACTTAGTTTTTTAGCTAAATGTAACTAAAGCTGGATTCACCCATCGTTTCGGGACAAAATTTTTGTTCAAAGTTTTTTTTTTTAACGCAGTGGACTTAAAACCATTTTAAAAACGGTTTAAAATTTTAAATAACGGTTTTAAAGTTAAAACCTGAACATAAACTTATACCCGCCAGTGTGAAGACTCTATTATTAACACTTTGTTTTCCAATTGTTTTCTTCTTATTATAGTCTTTAATAGGTACAAATAATGTTTTAATCCCTTATCTCTACTTAGAATTGTTTTTAGTTTGGTTCTTATACATCAAGCAATCGCGAAAGTATGTTATGTTTTTTACACTCAATTCTTTTTTATGATCATTTACGTTCATGCACGTACTTCTACTAGTAAGTTACATTGCAGCCACTTAATTGTTTGTCTTTCATTTTTGCCATGAGATACTTAGTTTCTCCAATACATTTTATAAAGAACAAAAATAACACACACAAAGAAAAGCTGAAAAAGAACTAACATAATTGTGCAATTCACATTACATTGAATCGTTAATTGTTGACTCAAGTTACATAGAAAATATTTTGTATTTTTATTCTGATGGGGGGAGGTGGTACAAGGAAAAGAAAAGAAAAATGTTTTCACAAATAAAAATATTAATGGTTACTGGGGGTTGATAATTTATTCTTAGGTATACGAACCTTTTACTTTGGGTTGCAGTAATTAACTAACTTTACAATGTTATAAAATTCTTAACCTAGGACACGAATTTGAATATTTAAAAACTGACGAGTAGGCAGAGATGTTCGTACTCTCTTGCGACAGTTGGCCATCTTCAAATAAGCGCACTTAACGTTTCACGCGTGAACATCCCGGCCCCCTTGCCTTATTGCAATATAATAAGTCAATGAAAGGTACAGGTTATGATATTACAAATTCAATTTAAAAAAAAATTTGTTATATGTTATAATATAGTATAAGGATAATAATAGCATAAATTTAATTCAATTTAATTAACAAATTTTGAATTCAATAAAAAATAAAATTCAAATACATATATGGTAAATAGTTAATAATAATAAAAAATATAATTTTCATATTAATGATGTTTCTTTACACGCCAAATTTTCCAATTATAGTCCAGCCTAAAACTGTGTCCTGAGCCAGAGGTGAGCCAATTGTTTCGGGTTGGATTTGGGGCTTAATGAGCCTCGGATATATGTCAGCCCCGAGAATGACATTACTGTCAATATTTTTATAAAAATTTGGGTCTGCGAGCCGTAGATTTGTATACAGGGAGGCAACACGCTCATCGATTTTTTCCTTTCGGCAGTTTTATGGGTAGATTGCTATCAATTTTAGCGTTGGGAACAAATATTGGGCCATCATCAAAACGTGGTCTTATCTAACTTTGCACCAACGTTCGCTGCCGCTCGCTTCTATCGGAAGTTTGTACCGCTCAATGAGGAATTCTGCAATAGAGCTCGTTTCGACACAGGGATTCAAAATTCCTCTGACGTTGCCCCAACTCTCTCCAAGCTCAATTTTTACTGTGATCGTGGGCAAGAGAGTGACAGTGCCCGTCCTGGAGCGGGGTAGATCGGTAGAGGGCTGAGAGATCTTTTTGCCTTCACTTAGGCGTTTATGTCGATGCAGAAGAGTATGATGTTTGCCTCTACACTGACGACACCGATCGGTATTGCGACACTTTTGGACCAAGTGGGAGTGAGCCAGACAGTTCTCGCAGTATTTATACCGTCTGACCATTTTCAACTTGTCCGCAACGTTCATCTTCTTAAACCTAATGCATTTCCTTAATGGATGATCCTTTCTACAAATTCGGCAATCATTAGTCGGCTTACGATAGCTCTTCTCCTCTAGTGGGGACTGGCTTCTGATGTTGTGACGTGGCATGTTTTGGCTGTGAAAAAGGTATAGAGAAAAAATTTAATTAGTTTGTTCTGAGTTAGGGAGTAAGACTAATTTAACAATGGGCCTTGTAACGATGCCATTGGCAGTTCGTATTTCGGCGACTCTGACTCTGTTATCGCTACCGCGGATAACCTTTTCAATGCGGCCAAGCCGCCATTGATTCGGGGGCAAATTTTCTTTCCTTATAACAACAAGGTCGTCGATAGCGTAATCACGCTGGGGATATTTCCATTTAAAACGCTTGTGAAGCTCTTTAAGATACTCCTCTTTCCATCTTTGGGCAAAATGGTGGTGGAGTATTTTAAGTTTTTGCCAACGATTGACATAGGACAATGTATGAGCTGACAAATCAGGCTCTGGGGGTGCCAGTAACGGCGTTCCTATAAGGAAATGTCCTGGGGTAAGCGCACACAGATCCGCAGGATTTTCACTGATTGGGCTGAGTGGCCTGGAATTTAAACATGCTTCAATTCGGGCTAACATTGTAGAAAATTCTTCAAATGTAAAACTCTGACTATGAGAGATCCTTTTTAGATGCATTTTGAAGCTCTTTACGCCAGCTTCCCAGAGACCACCCATGTGTGGAGCACCTGGGGGGATAAAATGCCATTCAAGTAGAGCGGAAATATGTCCATCTAAGAGTTTACGTCGTAGTAGTGACACAAAGTGCTCTTTGTTAGTGTCCAGTATGTGCGAAGCACCAACAAAAGCAGTACCATTATCTGAATAAATGGCACTTGGGGAACCTCGACGGGAGAAAAATCGTGCAAACGCAGCCAAAAAGGCCTGAGCAGATATTTCGCTCGTAGCTTCCAGGTGTATGGCTTTGGTGGCAAAGCAAACAAAGACTAGCACATAACCCTTAGTAACCTTGCATCCACGCCCTGCATACGTTTTTATGTCAAAGGGGCCAGCAAAGTCGACGCCAGTGTTAGTAAATGGGCGAGAAAGTGCTGTTCTTTCGGGGGGTAGAGCTGCCATTATCTGCTGACTTTTCTGTTGTTTTTGAATAACACACGTGCGGCAATTTGATAAAATAGATTTTATTAAAACTTTAAGCCTGGGGACATAATAATTTAGTCGCATTAGTCTATACAGAAGAGCATTTTGACCATGAATCGAATATTTATGCAGATATGCCAGATATAATCGAGTGTAGCTTGCATGATATGGCAATATTATTGGAAATCTTTCGTCGTAGCTTAATGTTGGGCAGTTTGATAAACGACCATTAATCCTCATAATCCCAGCGGAGTCCAAAAAAGGGTTGAACGTTAATATGTGACTCTTCTTAGATATTTGTAGACCCTGCAATAATAAGTTATATTCATTTTCGAAGTATAACCTTTGACAGGCAATGATCATACGAGACTTGGCATGTTTCAGTTCAACTCGTGTGAACGTATCATTCGTTACCAACTTATCCTTTAGTTTTCTATTACACCGGTAATAAAAGCGAAATATCCAACAGACGATACGCCAAGCGCTAGGAAAATCGGAAAAGTCCTTTAAGATGTCAGTATTCTGGAGTTGATTCAGATGAACTTTGACGGGGTTTGCCTGTTCCTCAGTAGAGAAATCACTTAAGAGAGTTTTCGGCCATTGACTCTGAGGAAGTTTGAGCCACGACGGTCCATGCCACCATAGATCATTTGTCTTTAATTGCAGTACTGTGAGTCCACGGGTTGCCAAATCAGCGGGGTTACTTTTTGATTCAACATGGTGCCAAGATTCACTCCCCACCTTTTCAATGATGGAGGAAATCCTGTTTTCAACGAAGGTTTTCCACCTGTTAGGGGGTTTTTGTAGCCATGCCAAGACTATAGTTGAATCAGTCCATAAAAAGAGCTTACAATCTTTGAGATTAAGCTCGGATTGAATGGATTCGACCATTGTTGCTAGTAGTTCTGCTCCACAAAGCTCTTTCCTCGGCAGTGAAACGAATTTGACAGGGGCCACTTTAGTTTTAGCGATCAAGAGGTGTGATGAGACTAATCCTAAATTTTCTGAACGGAGGTATAGCGTTGCAGCATAAGCTTTCTCTGAAGCGTCGCAAAAGCCGTGTAGCTCGGTAGAAAAGGACGGATCGAAGTCAATGAAACGGGGAATTTCAATTTTCTCTATATTAATATAGTCATCCAAAAACGACTGCCATTGTAGCAAAGTTGATTCCTTTAGACTTTCGTCCCAGTTCGTTTCGTCCTTCCAGATTTGCTGCATAATGATTTTCGCTACAATTATTTTGGGGGCAAGCCAACCAGCGGGATCAAAAAGCTTTGCTATCTCTGATAAAATTGACCTTTTTGTAGTCAATGATCGGTCAGGTGCGTTCTTCAGCTTAAAATAGAAATTATCCTTTCCTGCGTTCCAGCGTAGGCCTAAGGTTTTTGTGGTGCTAGAGTCTGACAATTTCAGGAACTCTGTATCCAGCAAATGATCGGGGGATAGATCTTTAAGTAGAAAATCGTGGTTTGCCTTCCATTTACGGAGCGCGAAACCAGCTGACTGCAGAACCTCAATGAGTTCATTTCTGGCCGTAAGTGCAGATGATAAAGTATGAGCGCCGGCAAGTACATCGTCTACGTACATAAACTTCTTGAGAATGTCTGAAGCAACAGGATGCGTTACTTCACATAATTTCGCCAACTCGAGTAACGTACGAATGGCCAGGTAAGGCGCACAGTTTACGCCAAATGTCACTGTAGTAAGCTCAAAATCACTTGGCTCTTTACGGGGGGAATTTCGAAAAATTATTCTCTGAAAGGGGGTATGTGACGGATGCACCAAAATCTGACGATACATCTTTTCAATGTCCGCATTGAACACATATCTAAAGAGCCTCCAGCGCAACATAAGAATGGTCAAATCTGATTGAAGAATAGGACCGGGGTAAAGTAAGTCATTAAGACTATTTCCATTTGAAGAGGGGTTCGAAGCATTGAATACTACCCGTAATTTCGTGGTAGTACTATCGGGCTTTAGCACCGCATGGTGCGGCAAGTAATACGTATTATTTAAAGTAGACGGGGTGACACTTGTCATTTGGTTCAAAGATGTATATTCTGAAATGACTCGGTCATATTCAGATTTCAATTGCGGGGTTCTCAATAACCTAGCCTCATTTCTCAAAAACTGCGACAAAGCAATATGGCGAGAGCTGCCAATATTAATAGTCTCAGGATACTCCCTGCGAAATGGGAGCGAAACTACAAAACGTCCTGATTCTGTTCGGTATGTACTCGATTTGTACAACTCCTCGCAGTAGATATCTTCGCCAGAGAGACGACTCTTCCTTGGAACCTCTTCAAGTTCCCAAAACTTTCGCAGCTGATCGTTCAAGGCAATTTCGTTGAAGAAGGCTGACACCGAAGAAACACAGGTGTGTGTAGCTACCTTTCCTGTCACAATCCATCCGAAAACTGTTTGTTGTGCGACTAATGCCCGATCGTTGTCCCATCGCAAACCATTTCTGATAATTTTAGGATAAACATCTCCACCAAGTAGGAGCTCAATCTCAGAGCACTTATGCAGATGAGTGTCCGCCATTTTTAAATCGGCAAACTCGCTAACTCTCAGAGATGAGAGGGGGTAATAAGGCAGTTGACCCGTAAGTTTTCTAACAACGAAGGCATCCGCAGAGGTTTCAAAAGAGCTATCAATAGGTGAGCCTAAACGAATACTGCACAATTGAGTAGAAGTGGCAGTCAAAGCTTCATTTAGGCCATGAACTTCAGTTTGTGACTTACGACTTGGAAGGCAAAGCTTATTTTGAAGTTTTCTTGAGATAAAGGTTGCTTCGGACGCAGAATCAATTAAGGCTCGAACGGTGTACTTCAGATCCTTTGAATAAATATCGACAAGAGCGGTACCAAGTATTACTGAGGAATTCGTTGTGGACTGTATGTGCGTAGAGTAAGACTGTCTTATGCGGGCTGCAGCTTCAGCGGGCGTAGAGGGGGTTGTATCCAAATTTGATACTTGAGGGGGGTTAACAGTATGAAACCTGTTAGTATTCGGGGCTGAGGTTGCAGCTTGAGACGAAGTTTGGGGGTTGATATATTGTACTGCATTTGACGAGTTATCCGTTCGGTGAAGTAAGGAGTGGTGTTTATGCTTGCATATTTGGCAGACATATTGACTTTTGCATTTTTTAAATTCATGCGAGGTGCCGAGGCAGTTAGTGCAACGCTTTTGTTTTTTCACTATCGCATAACGTTCTTCTACAGACATGCCAAGAAAAGAAGGACAAAGTCTTAGGGGGTGAGCTGCAGAACAGACTGAACACTGTGAATTTTTATCATTAGATACGCCCGTGCGATAACTTTTGACCTTCTTATGGTCAGGGGGGTTTGCTTTTTTAGGATTAGAAGGCCTGAAACTTTGAGAATTATTGGGAGTGACAAATGTGGTCCGAATATCAGCTACAGATTCTAATGTTTGGAATCGAGATGTTAGAAAGTCGTCCATTTGCTTCCACGTGGGCAATTCTGTGCTGTTAGGTAGCGACTGTTCCCACAGACTAAGTGTGATTTCCGGAAGACAGGTCGAACAAATATATATAAATATTATATCCCAATTTTTAGTTTAAATTTTCAGGAGAGTGAGATTTGTGATACAATCATTGATTGTCCGTTGAATACGCCTGATATTGCTTCCAGTTTCCTTAAAAATAGGTGTTATATTGAAAAGCGTTTTCAGTTGAGCATTGACTAGTATCCGTTTATTTTCATATCGATTGACCAAATTCTGCCAGGCCATTTCAAAACCATCGTTGGTAATTGGACAAGTTTTTAGTAATTCCCGAGCTTCTCCTTGAGTCTTTTTTATTAAATGGCACATCTTTTCTACTGGAGATAAACGCGTACTATTTCGATATAAAGCCGTGAACATATCCCGAAAAGTCGGCCATGACTGATAATCGCCGTAAAATACCTCAGTATCACAAGGTGGCAACGAAATATTTGCAGTGTGGTCGATTTGGGGGGTTGAAGGGGGTTTAGAATCTAAAGACACTTTTCGAGTAAGGCCATCCAGAAGTTCACTCGTCTTCGCCATAACTTTGACATGGGCCTCAAATGTTCTATAAAAACGCGATTTGATCGTTTCCAGCTGGACTTCCTCCTCCAACTTATCAAATTTTCCTAAAATAGTGTCGTAGCATGCCCTAAATTCCGACCAGAGACGGACAACTTCATCCCTTTGAACTCCAACCGTATGAACCGAGTGAGTATCGATAGGTAAGTTGTCAAAGTAGGCCTGGAATTCGACCACCCGATCTGAGGCACGAATGAATGAGTCTAACAACGACATACTGAAAACCTAAAGAGGTCTGAATAGGCTAATAAAGCTGGGGATTAAAAAACTGTTAACCAAGTTTCCCGCAACTGTAGGAAAATAAACCAATGACTCTCTAATACGCCGGGAAATAGATAATACGAGATAATTCGAGATCGGCAATCGATACAATTTTTAATTTACACTAATATTATACGATTTTAGTACGATTAGGTTAAATCAAAATGTGTTAGGGATATGATTATATTCGCAAATTATATTTATTAAAGAAATCAAGTATTAAATAAAAAAAAAATATGTAGAAGGAAATGTGCGTAAAATTAAGTACGGTTAAAACTTGTGTGCAGTTATAAAATTCAGAAAAAAAAACGATTCAGTTTTATAATAAATTAATGCAAGAATTCCAGGTTTTTATATCTCAAAATATTTAAAATAATCAAGAATTTTCTTCCTTTTTTATATTAAATTGAATTTTTTAATAATATCTATTTTCCCTTTTTTGTGGAAACAGTGTAACGCATTTATCAATATAACAAATGAATCTATCCTTTTCTTTTGCGAATTCTTTTATTTTATTTATATGTTCGTTAACCTTGCCTATATGTTTAATAAAGAAAATATATACTTTGCTTTATTATCGTTTAAGTTCACCAGTTGATTCTTCTTATTGTTCGATCTTGTGTGTGTGGTGTTTTGTTTTTATATTATTATGATTTTCGCATGGCTCCAACTCATTTACATTCACATATGTACGCACATGTTGGTTCGAACAAATGTTGTGTGCTCGTTTTAAACCGTTTTCATAATGTTGCGTGTGATCAGAATCAAACCTGTCGCACTGTTGTCGCACTCAAACACTTGGCTAATATTTATATTAAAAGATAGATCAAACCCGCTGGATAAAAACAAATATAATTCACAGACTGGTGTTAAAAGAATTTTCGCCAATTACACTCAATAACAAGAATTTTTGCGTTTTGTGGATTTCGTTACACTTTACAAAGGGATATTTTATTTAAACGAGACAAAAAAATCTATATAACTGCATATACAAGGTTTTGTTGTTTTTTTCCTTTGCACTCGCGATTTTTTATTTTTGTATTTTTTTTTTTTTTTGTTTGTATTTATTCTTTTTTTTCGTTTATTTTTTTTTTCTTGATTTTTGTTTCAACAAAAAAGTATTTGACACTGTTCACTGTATACATATGTATTCCAATGAATTTGTTAAAATATAAAAGTGATCGACTTACTTTTTGTATGATGATATAATCGGGTTAAATCCAGAGATGAACCAAAGATATGTATATGGGGTATATAGAGGGGTTGTTGGTGATTTCACCGGGGGTTTGCTAGTCCACTCTGAAAATAGAATTTTGTGAATTTTTTCTTTTCTCTTTTCCAATCCGGCTCGAAGGACCAAAAATGATGGGGGGAGGTGGTACAAGGGAAAGAAAAGAAAAATGTTTTCACAAATAAAAATATTAATGGTTACTGGGGGTTGATAATTTATTCTTAGGTATACGAACCTTTTACTTTGGGTTGCAGTAATTAACTAACTTTACAATGTTATAAAATTCTTAACCTAGGACACGAATTTGAATATTTAAAAACTGACGAGTAGGCAGAGATGTTCGTACTCTCTTGCGACAGTTGGCCATCTTCAAATAAGCGCACTTAACGTTTCACGCGTGAACATATTCTTCTTCTTGATTACTGGCATTAACATAAACTGATAGCACGAAACCAATACAACTTCCAAAAATATATGAAAAAAGTGTGTATAAGAGTATTGGATTTTTATGTGAAAATTATCAACAATAAGCATACAGTGTTATATGTATATTCGTCCAACAATACACTCAATACAACAATACAAGGGCTTGTGTGAATTGCCCATATATGATTCGTTATGAACTGTATCATAAACTACGAGTACAATTTGTTTTGAGTTTTCAATTTTTGATTGGCTGTCCAAAGTTAGCAAAACGTGCAATCATTTGGTAAATTCGTGATCAAAGCGTACTTAAATATTATTGCTTTAACATTTTGAGCAATATATACTGAAAACCAAATGTATATCTTAGCTAATAAAACAATAAACTAAATTATGATTTTTCTATTTCTTAATATTTTGTTTTAAATTTAAATGAAAAATATAATTTTATCCTACTGTTTAGTTTAAAAAGAAGTAAAGTAAAGTTCGGAATCATTGTAGTCTAGTAGGTGTGTTGGCTCATTAGACGTGAGGTCACACTTCAAATTCCACGTCAGACATCTTCAACAAACTGCAATATAAAATAATATATCTTCAGAGCTTCCTTTCTGCAGATTTTTGGCAAAAACTCTTTGAGTAAACAAAATTGCCATGTAAAGTTACTCAAAAATCTGTCGACTGTAGGTTCCGAAACTCATGTATAAAATTACTACACACAACATAAATGGTGTCAGAAGTTCGTAATACTGACTGATGAAGTGTTGTAATAACCAATTACGTATGTATGCATACTTTTAAACTATTTGGAGCTTCCCGTTTTAAAGTAAAAAAAATACGACATTTTTGATCCTTTTGAAAGACTTATCGCTTCAATTATGTGAGGTATACATCAGAGATCAGCAATGAGTATTCAAAAATATGAGTAGATTCGAATCATGCTCGTAATTTCTGATACTTATACGCATTCATACTTATTTTAATATCATATTCATACTACTCATATTCAAAGTTCGAAGTACTCATCGTACTTATACTTAACAATACGCATGATGTTGTTGATTTCGACTCTCCTTTACTCAACATTTACACGAGTATGATTCGCGTACGAACACTACAACACTCACTAGAAGGTAGTGTACTTGCTTTGTTTGCTGTCTTTATCTTTTTCTTTCTTCTTTTTTTGTAAATGCAACAACAACTAAGACTGTAAATTTTGATGAATGGTTCGAATCACTCGAATCATTTATGAGTATTATAAGTATTTTTCTAAACTTATGAATTTGAATGAGTAGGTGTATGAATCAAACATATTTCGAATGTTATGAGTTTGATGTCAACGTTATACTCATGCTCATTGCAACCTGTGCTTATAAATCAATGTTGTAATGAGTACGAATGAATCAGAGTAGTTGAATTTCGATACTGTTGACGCACTCATACTCGAAATTTCATGAGTACTTATGAGTAGCGAAAAAACGATTCATTTCTGATCTCTGGTATACATCCACCACAGGAGGTCAAAAAAGTTCAATTTTCCACGATTGGCGCATACATCGGGCTGAATTTGACAGATTGCATGGATCATGTTAGTTTTGCGGATCGCTGTGGTATGTCGCCTATTCGCATACAAAGCAACTTAAGAATACCCCATAAGAATAAGTCCAATGGGATCAAATCTCACATACTCTGGCCGTCCAATCACTCGCGTAGAATATCCAAACAGTTGTCGGCTGTGATACACGTAGCGCAATCCTTTGGTATCCACATGTCGTTGGCATAAACATCGGTTTCAAAGAAATATGAACCGATGATCACGCCAGTACAAAATCCACACCGAACAGTGACAGATGCGTTTAATATCATATTGATTGGTATCGTGCCAAATTTGCCAATGTTGCTGAATTACATACCACTTAATCCAAAAGTGGATTTCATAAACGAAGATGATTTTCTATGTAAATTTTAGTAAATTTTGATAAAAAAAATTTTCTTTTATCATATATTTATTTATAATGCTTTAGCAAAGTGGACTGAATTAAAAACAACTAACGTAGAAGATGTAGATAAGCTAAATATAGTACATAATAATGCATATAATTCACAAATCGCCAGTAATCGTGGAAATAAAAAACTTAGAGTACTAAAAAAAACTTAAATTGTGCTCACAATTAATTTTTTTAAAAAAATTTATTTAGGCGCGTATGTAAATATGCATATATGTATCTTCCTCTATGTATCTTCCTCTATTTATGCTGGTGTTCTTAAAAAAAAAAAAAATAAACAAGCGCAGCTCATGTACAAGTATTATGAAGTACGTATAGGTATTATTATTTGTTTTCAACCACCTTATCAGTAAATAAGTAAATGTCCTTTTGTCCATCAACAACGACAACATTTACTTAACATGCGCATACTTCTCATTTAGTTAATCGTAAATTCTGTACAAGATCTTTAAGTTGAACTCATATAAGCATACTTACCTGGCGTAGGGGTTACCGTGATCACTAAGGCGGTTCCCCCGGAGTGAGGCTTGGCCATTGCACTTTTGGTTGAGTTGACCTTCGCGATTATTCCTAATGCGAATAACTCGTGCGTGTAATTTTTGGTAGCCGGGAATGGCGTTCGCGCCGTCCCGATATTTACAAATTAATTTCAGTATTAAGGTAGAATTAGACAAACGTTCACGTACCTTACGTTGGTTTCTGATAACAATCAGCGTTGCCATAATTTTTTTTCAAAAACTTCAAATTAAGAGAAAAAAAACTGATTTTCAACTGAAAAAACTGCACATCCAAAAAATGTATAATTCAGTTCATATATTTTTTTTATTAAAGCATAACAAAACATACCAAAACAAATTAAATTAAATACATATAATAAAAAATATAAATATAATTCAGTTTTATAAAAAGTGTTTGAAATAACATTCATTTTCGTAAATTGAGTTAATTTCTCCTGGCACTTAATACTAATTAGATTTGTACATTTCTTTGGTAAATTTGACTGCCATTTCTTTTGATTGCACGAAATTGTTTCAATTACTGTTATTTTTTTTAAGAAAATCTTTAGTTCTTAAAAAGCCACACAGTGTTGGCACTTCTAATCTGTTCCTAGTTTTATTTTTATTAATATTAATTTGTGAAAAAATTCTTGCAATATTAGCAGTTGCAACAGGTACTGACAAAATTGCATATACCAGTTTTTTTAAATTAGGGAAAGCTTTAGTTCCGTCGCCACGTTTTGTTTTAAATATGACTTCCCAAAAAGTTTCAATATTTTCTACGTCTAATAAACGCAAGTCTTCAAAATTAATGTGCAGTAGTTCACGCCACTCATCATCTGTTTCTTGAATGTAGTTCATTTCTATTACATTTGGCACAAAACGACATAATTTAAAAATACTTTTATTGTTATTTTTCACAATTATGGCTTTAGAAATTGGAATTAAAATAACAAAATTTAAATTAAAAAATTTAAGTGTAAAAACTGCTAAATCTGCATAATTTACAGAAAAACTTACTTTTTTAAAGAAAAAACTTCAAAACTGCTCAATGCTCAGGAAAACTGCACAATGCAGATAAATCTGCACATTTGGCAACGCTGATAACAATGCAAATGAATGGTGATGTAATAGGACTATTGTAGTTTGACTGAAAATGTGGGACAAATACCGTTTGGTAATTTCATGTTTATACAGTCACGTAACTCAGTGCTTAGCTAGTGTGAACAAATATAAGGACAACAACAAAGCTATAGTTCCAATCATTCTGAAATTTGATCTATGTATTTGTTTATTACACTTTTACTTACAATAATATTTCCATTAGCAAAAAATAAACGAAATAAATTTAATTGACATTTGGATGGTTTTTTGAGTTTAGGTAGGTATGTAGAGGTGTCGGGTGGACACTTTTAGGTTACATAAACTATGTAAAACCACAGTTGCTCCATTGTCCCTCAATCCTGGAACTACTCCGAACTTCTGATGAAGCGACTTAGGCTGCTAATGGCAATACTTGACGGTTCCTCTAAATCATTCTCCTTCAACAACAAGCCGGGCATGTTGCCAGTAGGTGAAGAGGTATTTCATCCTCTGCCTCATCTCATTCTAGAGAAATCATTTACAATGCGTGCCCCTTCATAGCTCCAACAAAAAAACTAAACTCATCACTGTGCGCCCTCCATCCTACATTGTCCAGATCATAGATGGGCACTTTGCAGTACCAGTAAAATTTCAGTAAAAATTGATTTTTACTGATTACTGAAAAAAATTTCAGTATTCAGTAAAATTTTACTGTTAATGCAATCTAAATTTGTATGAAATTTAAATAAAATTTAAATGAAATTTAGATTGCATTGTATGAAATTTAAATAAAATTTAAATGAAATTTAGATTGCATTACCAGTAAAATTTTACTGAATACTGAAATTTTTTTCAGTAATCAGTAAAAATCAATTTTTACTGAAATTTTACTGGTACTGCAAAGTGCCCATCTATGGTCCAGATTTTCTGCGCCGTTTTGTCAATATCCGAAGTCGATCAAACGTTACTGAATTATTGAATTTAGAACTCAAAAATTAAAATTTAGCAAACCAATAAAGCTGCCACTTCACACCGAAGCTGCTTATTGTTGCCAGTTGTTATTATTTTATGCGCAACTATTTTTTTAAATGGAACAAATAATTGATAAAATAACTAAAAAAAAATAAGCGAGTGATTCTAAATCGGCAAAAATCGGCTGAACGGTTTAAAATCACATAAATTGGAAATTTTCTGTATCCAGAACAGCTTTTCATGTTTTCAAATCACTTTCACAAAAGTGGTTTTCGGAACATGCCTGACTGTAAGTTGTACATTGAGTTGAGTAAAACTTAAATTATTTTTTGTTTTTTTTGTATTCCTTCTCTTGTGAAGAGCTTTACACTTTGTTTGATAAAATCGACAAACAATTCTAGAAGTTGCCATGCAGAAAATAAATTGAATACAGATAGAAGGAAAGGTACCAGTTAGTAGCTTTGAAAAGTACTAGGTAGATGTACGAGTATACATTGTGAGGCAGTAAAATTATCGTTTAATACAATTCACATTTCACATAATCTCTTTTATTCATTTAAGGGCCATTATTACAACTTGACGATAAACTTGGGTTTAGATAAGGGTAACTTTAGCTAAATGGAACTGTAAGGTTACCTTTAACTTATTTTCGTTATTACAACATACACGTAAAATTTTTCAAAAATATGGCTGTACCGGAGCAATGTCGATAAAACTGCTCAATTAAACAAGTTTTTTTTAACGCAGTGGCAATGACGGGCTTCGTTTTTTGTTGTATATGCTCATTTTGTTTAATTTTGAAGTTGTAATATTGAAAATAACATATAATATGGCAAGTTCAATCATAAACTAAACTTGAAAACTTACCGGCAGGCTGATCCTCCCTTTAGCTTAACGCCCACTTCTATCCCATTGGATACTCATAATAATGAAAAACAATTTATCTGCCCGTTAAAATGATAAGATAAGACCTCCACTGCATATCTATTTGTTAAAAAGTCAAACATTTTTTAACCAACATATTATTTTTTTTATACAATAGGACAGTGACTATTGTCCGAAAATGAAAATGGTTTTAAGTCGTTTAACATTAAAATGAAAAATCAACGGACTTGTTTCTATGATCAACAAATAAACAAAAATATAGCAACAACATCAGTATAAAAAAAAGGATAAACAAGTAAACAAACAGGCAACAACAACAATGCAAGGACAAACGTAAACAAAAGATACAAGCTACAATCACGTAAACAACATGTTTACATTTATAGAGACTTCGCGAAGGCAAAGTCATTCTACTTCAAGAGCATTCATCAGACTGTTTACCCTGTGATATAAAGGGCAAGACAAAGGCAACGGAGTCAGAAAGAATTCAGTCAGTCTTGTGTGAACATCTGAAGATCTCCGTTATAAAGATCTATTGGACAATTGTTATTATTTACACAAAAAGTGAAAAGAAAAATAATCAATAAAGCAATTGTTGTTGCTTACCTCAAGTTGTGAACAGTGACACACAGAATTGTGCGAACAATAAAAGAATTATTTAAAAATAAACACAAATTTATTTTTAATTGCAGTCTACGAACTCATACTTTAAACGTTTTTTAAAAGGTAAAAACGTAACAATATATTATATTCTCTCAAAAGTATTTTCATTAAACGTTTAATTTTATCCGTTCTACGCTTATCGGGTATATATTCAAATATAATAAATGTTTGCATTGTCATTGAAAATCTCCTTCATTGTTCCATGGCTATATTCATAGTCTTTGCAAATTCACTCTTTTCTTTCATATATTTACTTTCTTATTTTCCAATTTTGTACATCCAATTCAACTTTTGGTAGGTCAAAACTATCATTTGTAATTGATTAGCATATGTACGCATTCCTTTTTTTGATTTCCCAAGACCCCGGAAAAAAAATCCAGTAAAAGCGCGAAATTTCAACAATAGAAATTTCGGTGAATTGCTGGCACGGGATTACCGAGAAAAACCCCTACGTTTACGCAGGCTAATCACAATTCCATTATAACCCTTTTTTGTTTATCCTGCAACATTTTTCATCATCAGTTGTGAACGGAAATATGTTTCCAAATATATTTCCAGTATAGTGATGAAAAGTGCGCATCTTTCAACGAAATCCAGTAAAAACGAGATGTTTAAATACGATGTGCACTCACAAATTGTATTCAAGAGCAGCTACGCTATAATAATACTGTTGGACATTATTGCTCCAACAACACAAGAATTGAAGAAAAAAAGTACAAGAGAAACATTTTAAAAAGTTGTTTACGTTGCCTCATGAAGGGTGGTTACAAACCTATTTTAAGGCTTCAGGAATTCCGCTGCTTATACAATTTTCTTGCTATTTTAATGTCAAATTAAATTTTTCCGTCAAAAACAAAACTTTTTCTAAATTTTCACATATTTAGGTCGGTGGTACAAAATGACAAACTTTTTAAACGTTATGTCATATTTTTAATAGCTTTTAATTAACAATTCATAAGATTTTTAAGATCTGAGAAATGTCAACAACCATATCGAAGATTATATGCGGTATGCTGTCATTTTTTGAACTCAAGGTTGAATAGAAGAGGAACCATACTAGGTGGGCAATTGGTGAATTTAATTAAAGATTTTCCAATAAAGAATTGAAACGTTAAAATTAAATAAATTTTCTTTTAAAATCTTATTTGTAACAATGTAATTAGGCGTACATGGTATTAAATTCTATAAATTAAATAAAACATTTGAGTAATAAGTACAATCAAAGTATTCTTCAAGACTTATTCAAGATATTCTTGGGTTACTGATATCCTTTCAAAAAAATACGGTCGTATAGCGACTTATTATGAAATAATTTTAAATTCTTTGTTTCAATTCATTTCTGTCTAAATAAATTATTTTCAAATTGACGAGTTAGATTTGTATTACAAAGAAATTTTAATATACAAAATTGAAGAACTCCAAACGGTAAAGTACCTAGGAATCCATTTGGACAAATTCCTCTACTTCAATGAACATGTCAACATGCAAATTAAAAAAGCCAGAAATGCTTATTTAATGTACAAAAATCTATTTTTTTCTAAAGACATTAAACCTGATATCAAGCTTCTCATGTATCAAACCTTAATACGTCCAATTTTAACATACGGTTGCCAAATTTGGTTTAATATTTCTCCTTCATATATGGAAAAAATACGTAAATTCGAAAGAAGATGCCTAAGAGCATGTACTTCATTATACAGATCCCCAAGCAGTGAATTTACGAAATATATAAGTAATTCGAGACTATACAATGCTGCCAAAATTAGCCGAATTGATAATTTCATCATACACCTTATTAGAAATCATATTAGATCTTGTTGTCACCATTACGAAAATAACCTAATAATGGCTCCCTATTATGTCAACGACGAATATACATATATACAAAACACTACAGAATGGTTATGTTCCTCCTGAAGCATTCGTGTACCTGGATAAGAACGGTTTTATACAAAACCAAACAGGCATTCCTATATTTTTTCATATATATGGAAGAGCAAATGTTAAAGCTATCTCTAGTAATCAACTGACAGCTGAGAATAGAAGATTCGATACGAGCCTTTTTCGTGATGATAAGAACATATTCCCAAATCTAAATATTAGTAAATACTGGTGGCTTAGTTAAGTTCTTTTTCTTTTAATTCCTGACTTTTTCTTTTATTATAATAATTCTTATTGTAATGTTTTTTGAATAATTTTTCATTACGAAACATTGTTACTAAAAACAGATATAACCTTGTATATAACTGTATAAAAAATATTAATTTTTAAAAAATGTTTATACTGTATATATTATACCTATTTGTATTATACTAGAGAGCTCGTTTATGGGACAGTGTGTAGTTATACGATATTTATACTATTATATTGTTTATTTGTAGTATTTATAATAGCAATTACACGAAAAAAAAGACAAAATAAATAACAGCTAATTTGACAAATATACCTTCAACAAGTTGGCCGTTATTGTCTGTTAACGTTGGAAAATCTCTGTTGTTGTTTATAATATTACTTGGTTATATTTTGTTCATTCATTTTTCATTTACGGCTTTTATCAAAAAATAATAAAAACCTGGACGTCTTTATTTACGACGGCAGCAAGCGAGAATCATATCTCCGTAGGTTGCAACGAAGCACCCGTTTATTATTGTATGCTAAATAGGAAGATTAAAGGAAGGCTTTATTAACAGCCCATACTACGGCTACTCTTAAGAATGACGATTGAAAAAACGAAAATTTCATTTTCTATGAAGATTGAAAAAGAAAGTAAAAGGAAAAATAAAAAAAAATTATTTAATTTGTTACAAGCTAAAATTCATATTAATTTTATTTCCGACTAAAAACCTTGTTTTTCTTTAATGCAGTGTGCGATCCACTGGCCAATCGACCACATACGGATGTGCTGGCTGAGAAGACGAGCGTTACCTAGAAATATATGATTTTCGGGAATAAGTCACCTTATTTCGTTCGAGCTAAATCCTTTTGTAGTAGCGATAGAACAGTGAAACACAAACCACATTGCAACGATGATCAAATGATTCAATGGAGTTGGATACACTACCGTCATTAACGAGCTACTATGGCCTCTCCTGTACACGGTCGAGAAACCTCAAAATAGACGTTAAGGCATCAACCCATACATGAGATATGTATTCCATTCTCGGTCAGTTATAAATGGTGTAATAGTAAGATCAGATGATTAGATCTTAAGAAGGTACTGAAAGAACTGAAAAATGTGTTGATTCCAGCCAACATTACACTGAATTTTCACGCTAAAATGTCAAGAGCTTCTGACTCCTTAATATGTACATCACTCATAGATTAAGATGATGCAATATAGTATTGCTGCACTTATGTGCCAATAAACAACACTGGGATAGATTGTTTAAACCTTAAACAATTTTTTCCTGAAAATAATATAAAATTTCTAGATTTTTGGAAAAAAAATTAATAAATGAAGCTGAGAGACGCTAGCTTTTAATTTCTAAAAAAATTTTTTTGTTTTATTTTTGAACTCAGATATGTACACACATTGACTTTATATGTTTTACTACAATAGGATTAATTTTTGTTTTTAAAAACTTTTAATTTATCTATGTATTTATTTATTCTGACGATATTTTTACGATTTCAATAAACGTCTTTGATGATTTTTACGATTTTTTCTCCAATATTTGATGGTTTGGTGCCTCATTTATGTATCTGGCAACTATTCCCATAAAATATTTTTTTAATTGTAAGTGTGAAAAAAAATCTGAAAGCATTCGCTAAGCAGGTGTACTTGTAGCGATCTTATCGACAAATAAAAAAAAGAGCATAAGCAATACTTGTGAATACTCTTTATGAATGTGAATTCTTTATGAAGTGGTAATCATTGGTTTTTAGAATTATCACAATATTAGGCTGCTGAAATTATCCGTTATCATTAAGTTGTGAATTCAAAAATAAATTGTAGACATTAAAATAATAATCTTGAAAGTTGACATATCTCTCCTTAAAGTGAGTTGATTTTTGCTTTTATTAAAAAGTATTTTTATTTTAACTTGTCAAAGTTTATTCAAATCTACATTATACCGGTATATACCTAATTTATATTAGTACGTAAATATTTTCGAAGTTTACCAGTAGTAGAAGTTTACAACAAGAGATTAATGCTTAATCCCAAACTTTTTTAAGTATTATATCTGCGCTCCCAAATAAGCCGCGTTGTAAAAACTTGTGTTGTTGACATCTCAAACAATAAGTAAATACCAAACGGAACATGTGGCAATAATTTGTGGTTCTTTTGAAATAAATTGTCCTCAAAGAATTTCAATAGAATATTTTCCGTTCTTCCCTCTTTTTTCACTCCCACCCGCTCACATTAAAATGTATAATGTTAACATTCTCTTCGCTCAATTTCGTTCCTCTTATATTTACACATGCTTCAAAAGAATTCCTAGCAGCAGTTACAAGTCCTCAAAAGTTTTATGTCACGTCTGAAATTCAATAGGTTGACAGTCATTTTGTATGTCATCAAAACAAGTTTTGGATACATAACTTGTGCTAATTTGCAACTATAAAACATTTGCCGAACAAAAGATGAACGTCCAATAAATAATATATTCAGTTTGGAGTAGACTCTTGTATATAAATTATGGTGACGTAGAGTGATTAAGAAAACCTTTGTAAATAAAGTTCTTTTATTAAATTAATACTAAAAGAGGTCAATTGAAAATTCTAAATAATAACACTCGCTCAGTAGAGCGAGAGGAGCATTCGGACGACTGCACTCCGTATGGAGAAGCTCATATACATATATCTAGGCGTACCAAGCTAAGAATATACAACGCTTGTGTAAAGTCAACGTTACTATATAGTAGCGAAACTAATTCTAACGCCATCAAGCAAAAACTTCAGGTACTCATCAATAAATGCCTAAGAATTATATGTAGAATATTCTGGCCCAACACAGCAACGCAGATCTGTGACTCTCAGAGAGGAGGAACCCATACAGAAACAGATCAAAAAGAAAAAATGGGGGTGGATCGGCCATACATTAAGAAAGAAGCCCGACAGTGTTACAAGAATGGCACTAGAGTGGAATCCCCAGGGCTCAAGAACCTGTGGCACACCAAGAAACACCTGGACACGCACGGTCCTACAACATCTAAGGCTTAATGACTTGACAGGGGAAGGCGCAAAAACATCAGCGGAGAATCGTGTCAGATGAAATGCTTTGTGGAAGCCATATGCTCCTTAGAGGGGTATTAAAATAAAAAAAAAAATTGGATTACCAGCCCTTGAAAATAGTACCAGGTTTACTATTGCCACATATTTGGGGGTTGGCCGGTAGAAAAACCCACAATTGACTTCTTGTAACCCCTATGGACAACATGAAAGAAGAGGGGAGGTATAAGTAATTGTTAATAAACGAATTTTTAAGTTATGGAAAGAGTTGCAAAATAATAAGGACTAAGTATTATTTGACCTTTTAAACATTTATTCGAAAGATCCGATCGAATTGTTATTGCCTTCTAGTTTTAAATACTAAAATTTAAGTATATCTGCAGAAAATTTGTTTATATTATTTGCTGATTTAATTGGACCGAAATTAAGAATTATTTAAATTTGTATTACTTGGTTCAATAAATTATTTTCATGAAAAGTGAAATTAAATGTCAATTAATTTTAAAATATTTTGTTCCTTGAATCTCTTTTCCTATTAAAGTTTTAAAATTTAAATTGAAATTCAAATATGTATATTTAAAATCACTTTTCTGTTTTCGTTGTTTTTTGTTTTTCTAACCATTGACCTTCACACCTTTACAAACTCTTCTCATATTTCCATAGAATTTCCAGCTGTCATGGTTTTTTCTATCTTTGGCGTTAGGTTCTACAGAGAACAGTGTTACTTTATTAGAAATGTTTTATACAATATTTTATTACTACATCCTCTTCTATACATAATACATACATAAATACGTACACTATATTTACATACACACCATACCATATGTATGTATATACAAATTATTGTATTTAATTGCTTTGTGGACAAATTGTCTGCTATAAATATTAGGGTGACCCTTATTTGTACGTATTCCAATTCTCCAAATAAATGGCAAAGAATTTTATGAACTAAAAATTCTAAAATTCGGATATATGCAGTGCATAAACATGATTGCTTTTTGTCGCCTTTGAGACGTCTTGACGGTTGCGCATTACACTAGACTACAGCCTCTTTATCTCTCGAATCATTTATTAGTATTATAAGTCTTTTTCTAAATTTATGAATCTGAATGAGTGGGCGTATGAATCAAACATATTTCGGATGGTATGAGTTTGATGTCAACGTTGTACTCATTGTAACCTGTACTTATAAATCAATGAATCAGAATGAATCGAATGAATCAGAGTAGTTAAATTTCAATACTGTTGATTCACTCATACTCGAAATTTCTTCAGTACTTATGAGTAGCGAAAAAACAATTCATTGTTTATCTCGGTTACCGTCTCTCGAATAATGTTGATAAAAAGTATTGACATGAAAAAGAAAATAAAATTTTGCTATCCTGTGTTTTAATAATTTTTTTTCAAATGTGTAAAGATGATATTTATAGACTTGTAAAACACCATGGCCATGTATTAACTTCAGCCACGTTAAACTGTATGTATAGGTTGGGTATACTTCATTGCGGACAGTGAATGTGTACATTGAAATAAAACTTTTATACTTCCCTTAAATTTGTAGATTTTATTTTTGCTGAGGAGTTGAATCAGTACTTACTTACCTAATTGCAACCCTTTGGTCAGGATTACGACCTATATTCTCACATCACTGATGTGGTATGTGGTAATGTTATTCATAAGTGTCGGCACTGAACGGCAGGTTTTTTAAACGCCTTTCGTGGAAGACAGCTGAGAAGAAGTCGCCGATGAAACATTTTTTCATACTTCATGAGGTCTGAGTTGTGATGATGTGTGAACAATGGCCTCATAAGATTACAACCAGTACATAACATCGATTATTTTTTATTTTATTTATTTATATAATTAACATAACACAACAAGATGTTAATCTTATAAGTTATAGTGTTATGCATAAGAACACTAAGATATAAAATTTAAAAAAAAAAACTAATATTAATTAAGTATTGGAAATTAAGTTAAAAATGAAGAAGTAAAAAAGTAAATTTTAAATATAAAAAAAGAATTAAATATAAATGAAAATATAACAGGACAATAACAATACTACAGATGTAAATAAAAAAGTTGAAAAAAAATTGGGAATTATAGAAATATAAAAATGACATATTTTAAAAATCGGTTTAAGAAAGTAAAATATATTAAACGATATAAAATCAACCTAATATCATAAAAATCTATTATTAAGAGAATAATTTATATAACTCCTTTTTGAACGCATTTGCATTGCCTAACTTTTGAATTTGGTTTGGTAGAGAATTCCAAAGACTTGTGGTGTGTATAAAAAACTGTCGCTGTGACAGAAGGGTTCTGTACCGTTGTTGAATAACCTTCAAGCCCCGGAAAGATCTTTCAAATCTAATTCGGTTCAACAAATATTCTGGCTGCCTCGAGTTCTATGGAATAAAATGAGGCATTTAATTTTCAAAAGATTATCAAATCTCACACTAAATATCTGGTAGGCCAAATGAGAAATATGATCCCGGCGACCTCTAAGGAATACATATCTTTTAATTATTAATAATTCTTTTATATAAATCTTTTAATTATTAATAATTAATACTGATTCTAGTCTACTCTAGCAAATAATGAATTTAAAAGCATCATTCTGAGAATTCAATTTCTCAGGCAGTTCCAATGGGCTGGGAAAATGATAAAGTTCTTGGTCTGATTATGACGTTATGTCACTTACTATATATTCATTAAACGGAAGCATAAACACCTTAGAAGTGTTCCACTCGTTTCTCACGTTTCCAGTAATAAAAATTTAACCTGATTTCAAGAAATCAATATGTCATACTTTTCTTAACTCTTTAACTCGTAACATCAAACTTCTCTGACTTAACTTTTTCGATGAAGAAGTGTGTACCTAAGATTTAAAAAAAAGAGAATTTAATCAGTGGTCATGGAGCTTTAAATCTTCTTCTGTATTTGTTTGTGCTATATGCTCTCATTCAATCGTAGGACGCAACGCACGTAAGTAAACATTGTAATAATATATATATTCTTGCGTATGTATACAATACACGTAAACAAAAGGACACACATTTCCAATTGCATTGTTCGTTTGACAAGCATTGGATGTAGAGTAAGATTTATTTTCTACAAAAGTTAAAGCGTGTTGTTTCCACTTGTAAAATTTACTGTCGTTTACTTTACTTATTTTTTAAGTTAATATACATATACAATGAAACCTTTGCACGAAGAAGAAGGATGAATGGCAAATTTAAATCAGAAAGCTTTGTTGTTTGTTACTTCTCTCATTGACGTCATCGAAAACTTGTGAAGAGAGCTGACTGCCAATAAACTGAATTTTCTCATTCCCTTCAATCGAAGGTACTCGACTATAATACCCTATTCTACAAACAACAAAATAAAATATAAGAAATATTTCTTCAACGACTTTCTCTCAGCAGATTTCTCGCAAGATCTTTGAGAGTGTATAGTTACGTTTATACCCTTTTAAAAACGTTTAAAATATGAGTTCGTAGATTACAAATAAAAATAAATTCGTGTTTAGTTTTAAATAAGTTATTTATTGTTCGCATAATTCCGTGTGCCACTGTTCGCAACTTGATTTAAACAACAACAATGGGCTTTATTTGTTATTCTTCTTTACACTCTTCCGCGTACACATTAACAATTGTTTGTTAGATCTTTACGGCGGAGATCCTGAAACCACAATTATTCTCTTCACACACATCGCGTCTTCACACAAGACTGACTGAGTTCTTTCTGATCTCGTTGCCTGCTTTGTTTTGCATTTTATATCGCAGGGTAAACATTCTGGTGAATGCTCTTGAAGGAGAATGACTTTGCCTTCGCGAAATCTCTATAAATGTAAACATGTTGTTTACATTATTGTTGTTTGTGTATTTTGTGTGCATCCTTGTAGTGTTGTTGTTGCCTGTTTGTTTACTTGTTTATCCCCCTTTTTTATACTGATGTTGTTGTTATATTTTTGTTTATTTGGGGATCATGCAAACGAGTCCATTGTTTTTGTTTAGTAGCTTTTGTTTATCATTTTAATAACATCATTTCCATTTTCGTAACAATATAAAATTGCCATGAACAAACTTTAGTGCAGAGTCAGCTTTAAAATGTAGATCCTGCAACTCAGGTGTAAAATTAATACATACAATAGAAGTGGTGTGAGAATCTTGGTCGTAGTCCTGACTGAATGGTTGCAATGACCAATTATGTAAGGTTGTAAGTTTTTGCGGAGAACTACGTTGATTCGAGATATCTACTATCAAAAGTTCTCGAACAAGGTCCTGAGGGCTAGCTATGAAACAAAGATCATACAAAGATTAAATTCCTTATAAAGATTATCAAACATCAAATCCGCGACCCATCTACGAGTATCAGTTTTCATTTGGTCCCTGGATTAAATTGCTTTTAGTATTTATGGCCCCATAACCAAATGCGTGCTCGTTTTTATTAATTATTATTCCAGATGGACGCAGTTCAAACTTCTTCGATAATGACTTAATGATAATGAGGAGTTTTTTTTAATTGATTTCTGGAAAATATGTTTTAGATTTATGAAATCAATTCATAATTTAGATTTTTACATAGGCTTGTGGCTTAGTTTGATTATTATTAAAGAAATAAATAAAGGAATTTATGAAAAACTATGATGAATTAACAAATTTTCGACATAATTTGAGGTTTTTAAGTTGGAAAAAACGATTTTTCCTTTAATGTAATCAATTCTATTGTTCCATTTTAGAACTCTAACACAGTTACCTTATTTTACTAATAATATAAAAGAAAAAAGCTGTATAAACTGTATTAAAAAAAAGTACTCAAAATGATTTTTTTCCCTACAGTATCGGTCAAAAAATTTTGGACTAAAACTGCTTTTATGTCATTTCTTTAAAGAAAAATGGTTACAGATTTTTGGGCGAATTTGTCTAATATGTATTGCCCGACACTATAAATATTATTTTCAGTTTCTAGACACTTTTACATGAAATAACCGTTTTTTATATTTTATTTTTTAGTTTCAACCATTTGTAGTAAACAAAGTTATAAAATTGATTTTATAACAGTTTTTTTTATTTCTCTTTCTTCCTACTTCAGAAATATGAATAGAAAGTAGAGAAAAGATTTGAGTGCGTTGGAAAAATACAATGGTTGAGTAGTTATTATTTATTTGTGGACAAAGAAAAACGAAGCTCTTTAATATACATTTTATATTATGACATAAAGGTTTTTAGGAGGATAAAATGATTGCTTAAAGTAGAGAGTAGTTTAATGTTGTAGTACTGGCCTAGATTTTTATTAAAGGTTTTCAAAATTTATTTTTATTTTTGCATTAATTACTCTGTGTCTCAGCTATAAGGGCGCCTTTTTAATGCTCATATTGTCTCTTTTGAGAATTTTTCTAGTCCAACAAAATTGTTTACTCATAAATATACTAATTCGTTTAATTATCATTTCTTCTATTTTGCGTTGTACGGAACAAGAATTGGTAAATTTGGAAAATCTTTAAAAAATTTGTTGTTGATTATTCCACATGTTGCATGTTACCTTATTTTAATTGTATTAATTTTAATTTGTCTGTATTTACTGTTTAGTTTTATATAAAATAATGAATTTAAATGAATTGAACTCCCCTAATGTTGTAATGAAATTAGTAATAAGGTCAATGAATTATCAAAATAACAAGGTCAGATAAAAGCAACGGAGTTGCTGAATAAGTAACACAGTTAGAATTAAGTACATAGAATAAGTTACAATTAAGAAATATGAAATAAATGAGTTCAGTTGATAATTAGAAACGAAATTAACCGGTCTTGCCTATTCAATGATTTTGGTCTTCGCGAGTTATACAAGGAAAACTTATTAAGTGCCCAAATTTTGTTTAGTACATATTTAAATTATAAATTAATTAATTTAAAACTCTTCCTAAAAAGATTAGGAAAAAACAAAATTCTTTGAAGTTGCAGACTTCAAAACGAAATATGATAAAATATTTCTTCAGCGACTTACTCTCAGCAGATTTCTGGCAAACACTCTGAGAGTAAATAAAATTGCCATGAAAAGTTTCTCAAAAATCTGTTGTTCGGAATTGACTTTAAACTGTAGGTCCTATCACTCATGTATAAAATTAACACACACAACATGAATGGTGTGAGAAGCTAGGCCGTAATCCTGACAGAAGGGTTGTAATGGCCAATTATGTTATTTCTCTATGTATAAAAAATTCTTTATTTGACAATTTACCTCACTTTACTATAATTTACATTACAAGTTATATTATAATTGTAACGATCTGTGTAACATAGACCAGAGTCTCTGGTGGAAATCGAACCCACGACCCTCACGTTAATAGTCTAGCACTCTACCCACTAGACTACCAGGGTATTCACATCACCACTTTATAACTTTTTGAAGCATGTTTGAGTTTTAATTGCCAATTTTCAGTTAAGCTGATGAGTGATCCACTTATTCTGGTCTTAAAATTTTAGCAGGTCTCTCTTGTCTTATTTTGTTTTATTGTCTGCTTTTCACAAGTAGTGCAGTTTGCTCAGTATTATTGCCGTGTGTGAATGTGTCACATTAAGGGCCATTATTACAGCTTGCCGTTCACTAAAGGGAGGATTTTAACGGACAAATAAATTGTTTTTCATTTTCATTATTATTTCATTTCATTAAGGTAGAAGTGAGCGTTAAGCTATAGGGAGAAGATCATCATATCTTGAACTTTTAAAGTTACTTTAAAGTTACCTTGAACTTGAACTTTAAGTTAAAGGTAACTTTACATTTCCCTTTAGCTAAAGGTACCTTTAACTAAACCCAACTTTAACGTAAAGTTGCAATAATGGCCCTAACAGTAAATTTTGTCTAATGTTTCTGTAAACATGTAGGTTTATTCTGCGACAAATCCTCAATTCAATACCATACCTTCTCTGGCTGTAGTTTTACAGAATTTGGACTAAACTGTTGTTTTTCCCCTTATTTTTTTGTCATGACGTTTTTATTTCAAACTAGTGTCACTTACCCTTTTTAATAAGATAATAACAGTCAATTATTATTTATCGACACTTATACATGTACATAGTTTGGAAAGTGAAATAATGTGTCCCATAAGGGAGCAGCAATAACACAATATATAAATTGTATTATATGTATAACAAATGCTCCACTTTCACATTTGCTTTTATAAAAAATCACCTGTAAAATTATTTCTGCCGCAGTCGATTGACAGAATGCGTTTTATTTCTTCAGTAACATTCTTTTAACAAATAATTAATGAACTAGTTATAATACTCACAGGCAATTTTCACATCACTTATGTTTTTTAATTATTTTCCATAAGCCTCGCAACCTAAAACTTTTCATGGCAATTTTATTTGCTCTCAGATTTTTTGCCACAAATCTGTTGACAAGTAGTCATCGATTGTTGAAGATGTCTGACCTGGAGTTTGAACCATGACCAACGCACTACCTACTACACCGACTTAAAAAGCAAAGTTATCACATAATAAGTTAAGGCAATACAATTGGATACAACGGGAGTCAATAGTATTGACGAAGATAGCCAAATCAAAGGACTTTGACCCAAAACGATGATTAAGACATATCTGATATTAATATGATATTCTAATAGCATTTATATATTAGCTCTGTGCCACTTAGGAACGCTTACCTGTTTTTAAATGAGGCCACAAAGCATACAGTTCGAAAGTTTTTCCTGCTTCAGATGTATTCTTTTCAAGTATTCATTTTAACTATAAAATTTGGTGGCTTTGGTTAATAAGAGCTAGATATAATTCATAATCAAATTTAAAATTCTTGTTAATAGAAACTTCGATTAGATCACATTGTTACGTTTTTACCTTTTTAAAAAAGTTTAAAATATGAGTTCATTGATTGCAAAAAAAGAAAATAAATTTGTTTAGTTTCAATTAAATTCTTTATTGTTCGCACTACTTTTGTGTGACACTGTTTACAACTTGATGTATACAACAATAATTGCTTGTTCGCTATTCTTATTTGCTTACAGCGCAGATCTTTACAAGGATATCTTCAAACCACGACTGTTCTCTTCACACGCAACGTGTCTTCATACAAGACTGACTGAATTCCTGAAGTCGAACGTTCGTGGTTTCGCCTTCTCGAGAACTCTATCGCAACTTCATTGTTGTTTGTGTATTTTGTTCACGCTGCTTGTTGTTGCGTTCTCGCTTACTAGTCTACCCCCTTTTCTTTAATACTCATGGTTTTTTGCTTTTGAAGCTTTTGTTTATCATTCTAATGTTAAACAATGTTACACCATTTCCATTTACGTAACAATATTTTTATTTGATTCACATTTTTAGATTTTAAATACAAGTAAACTAATTATTGTAACATACTGCAATAGCTTTTAAGCTCTTTTGTTGTGTCTGCTACAGTGATATTAAATCTAGATATTTGAACTCCATTGTTTAAACATCTATTATTTAAACAGAATACATATATCAAAAATTTTTAACACAATTTGCTATCTCTTTAATCCTTTATTAAAACTTTAACAATTGAAAGGACGTATTTAAAATGAGCATATGTAAGCCTATTTAAACAAACATTTACCAGAACGGTTAGATTTGCATTGCGTGTGTTTGTTCAGTTGTTTTCGTGCTTCCGTTGACCGGGAATGTATTATGCGATATACATAGATTCTGCTTATGTATTTGCTTATGTATTTCGCAACACGTAAAAGGAAACATTATTAACTTTAATGAATCTCCGGTTACTTGTGTGCAAACATTTGGAAAATTATACACAAATACACATATTTGCAATCATTATATAGAATCGCTGGAAGGTTATAACAAGCATTGTTGCCATCTCTTCTTGGGTGAGCAGTACGTTGCCCACGGCTCGAAGAAGTAGGAACTTCGCCTGTTTGACGGCAGCTTCCCATAGTCCTCCGAAGTGCGGCGCCCGCGGTGGTATGAAGTTGAACTTCACCCCGGACGACGCTGCGTACGACTCGACGGCCTGTCGACTCTTGTCGAACGCGAGTTGCAGCTCTTTGAGTACACGGCTGGCTCCGAAAAAAGTTCGTCGCATTGTCGCAGTGAACTTCCTTGGGTAGTCCTCTCCTGGCGGCAAACCTTTTGAAAGACATAATAAAAGCATCAGTGGAAAGATCAGATACTAATTCTAAATGTACTGCCTTAGACGTAAAACACACAAAAACCGCTATATACATTTTTAATGGTGGTCTCCCACGTAGTCTTAACGAAACGTTAACAGAACCACAGTAGTCCCCTCCGACTATTAAAAATGGTCGCGAAGCTCTCACTCTGTTAGTGGGTAAATTTCCCATTATTTGGGACATAAGCTTCGGTTTATAGCGGAAGCAATGTACGCATTTGCTAACTATTCTCTTGCATTCTTCTTTCGCATTGATCAACCAAATATTCTCTCGCGAAAGAGCTATAAGTGCTTTTGTACCAGCATGACAATTTTCTAAATGCAAGTTCCGCAAATAGAGAGTGACAAAGCTATTTTTTCCTGGTAATAATAGTGGAAACTTGGTATTGTACTTCAAGTCTGCATTCAGCAGTCTTCCACCTACCCTTATTAATGAAAACGATCTATTCTCCTCAACAAATGTATGTATGAATGGTGTCAACCTCTGCATATTAGAGGGTAATACAAGAGATTTCTGAAGCTTGAGTATCTCCTCAGAAAAATTAGTTTTCTGGACTGTTTCTACAAGTCGAAAGAAGGCCCATTTCAATTCGATTGCAGTAGGTGGACAATTTTTCTCAACCTTACGTTTTCTCAAGATGTCGATAAATCTGATTACAAACGCAGTGACTCGTAACAATTTTTTGTACGAGGAATACTTTTCCATTAGATCCAACAAGCAATTTTGTGGATCCTCTACTGCAAGAAATACATTTGTCTCTCTTTTCTCCAATAGTATTTGGTTCTCTGTTAACTCGAAATGTTTGTTAACAGGCCAGGAAGAACTGTCATTTAATAAGAATGACGGTCCCTCAAACCAGATCGATTGCTTTAATTCCTGGACGTCACATCCCCGAGAAACAATATCAGCTGGATTATGGTCAGTTGGCACATGTCGCCATGAAACTTTCTCTGACCACTCCTGAATCTCAGCTACTCTGTTTGATACGAACGTAGCAAGGGAGGATGGATGGGTCTTTACCCAATGTAGAGTTATCTCCGAATCTGTCCAGAAATAAACTTGATCGATCTTAAATTCCAACATGCGCTTAATTCGAATCCACAACTTAGCCAATAGGTGTGCAGCACACAGCTCAAGTCTCGGAAGAGATTTTGTCTTGAGTGGAGCAACCTTCGATTTTCCAGTAAGTAATCTGACAGTAACTTTGCCAGATTCAAAACTTCTGACATAAATGCAACACCCATATGCTCGCATTGAGGCATCAGCAAATCCATGTATTTGGACGTTTGCTGTGGAAGTTGTTTGGACGAATCTTGGGATTACTATTGAATCGATCTCCATTAAATTAGATTTGAGATTTTCCCATGAAGTATCAAGTCTCATGGGAATCGATTCATCCCAGTCAAGCTTTTGAATCCAAAGTTCTTGTAGTAAGATTTTGGATTTTATACCAATAGGGCACAAAAGTCCGAGAGGATCAAATAACCGAGAAGAAACTGATAATATGTTTCTTTTCGTCGCTTTCACATCCTTGAAAGACTTTTCCAAATGAAACTTTAATGAATCATTCTTCGGACTCCAATGTAAGCCCAAAGCCTTAGCCGAATCGGAATCGCTATGCAACAGTTTTTCACTTTGCAGAGTACTAACAAATTTAGGATGATTTGAAAACCATTTGGCAAGGTTAAAACCAGCCGAACTAAGGATCTCAGTGACTTGATTACGAATTGTAATCAGATCCTCGTAACTTTCACCACCGGTTAACAAATCATCAACGTAAAAATCACTGCGAACAACCTTTGAACCAATAGGCAAAGTCTCTTTGTACAAATCGCTCAACTCAATCAGACATCTTATAGCTAGAAATGGGGCAGACGCTGTGCCATAAGTTACAGTGTTTAGTCGAAACACCTGTAAGCTATCAGATGGATTTTGTCTCCAAAGGATTAGTTGGAAATTCCTATCATTCTCGTCGATTAAAACTTGACGATACATTTTCTCGATATCTGCAGTGATTACGTACCGATGAAGCCGAAAACGGATGAGTGTAGAATACAGTTCTTCTTGAATAGTAGGACCGACCATTAGCAGATCGTTTAGTGACACATGAGAAGATGTTCTACACGAAGCATCGAAAACTACTCGAAGCTTAGTAGTTGTACTTTGAGGCCGCAAAACACATTGATGGGGTATGAAATAATGAGGAGAATCTGGCGTATTATCCAAAAGTGACATATGCCCCAAATTGAAATACTCTTTCATGAAGTCATGATACATATGCCTCATCGTGTCGTCTTTGGACAGTCTTCGTTCCAATGAGAGAAATCGCCGCTTTGCGACTTCGAACGAAGAACCCAACAATTTTGTATCAGACTTGAAAGGCAGTGAGACTACAAATCGTCCTGACGCTAAACGTCGTATTGAATCTCGAAATTTATCCTCACATTGTTGCTGCTCCTCTGAATACACTTTCATTGACTCATTTGGAACCTCCTCCAGTTCCCAGAACTTCTTGACTATTGACAAAAAAAAATGTTGCTCTCGTTTTCGATCGAAGTACTCAAATGACAAACGCTAGAATTAATGGAGCCCTTTGATTGATTGTATTTGCCAGTGACAATCCAACCAAGCGAAGTCTTCTGAAGGATTGGAAGGCTCGGGCCAGATTTTATCTGACCAACACACATTAATTCGAAGAAGATTTCCGCTCCGATAAGCAAATCAATCTTTCGTGGTTTGTGGAAGCACGGATCAGCTAATTTTATATTGTTAGGAATATGAAAGCCGTTTGTGTTTATAACACTATCAGGTTGGAAATTAGTTATTGAACTCAATACCCAAAATTTCGCATTGAATTGAGTAGAGTTAACCCTCGACGTGACAGTTAAGTTAACGCAAGATTTCGAAAGTGAATTCGTTTCACTAATGCCAGTTAAATTTAGTCTGCCTCCTTCTCTTTTTAATCGAAGTAGCTGCGCTAGTTCCTCAGTTATTAAATTCGGTTGAGATCCGGCATCCAAAAGTGCTCTCGCTGGTATCAATTTACCAGAGCTACTTCTTACACTGACCACTGCTGTCGCGAGAATAACTCTTTCATCGGACGAAGAATAATTCACCGATCCATGTGAAGTCGATGAGTGGTTAGTGCAGTTGTTATTTGAACTTGCACTTGTAGTGTACCTATGTAGCAATGAATTATGCGAGCTACCACAAATTCTGCATTTGGATGAGGTACACTTCGCTACTGTATGCCCCTTTTTCAGACAATTGATACATGCTGGCACTGATTTAATAAAGTCAAATCTTCGACTTACTGGCTCAGCAGTGAATGAAGGGCAATTATTAATATTATGCTGAACAGATTTGCAAAATAAGCATTTGTCAGCAGACAATTTGGATTTTGATACATTTAGTGAGGCTCTATTATTTCTCCTCGGAAAGTGTTCAGTTCTTTGAGTATCGAACCTCGGCCTTGAATTTGAAGACTCATCAGCTGCAATATGCTCATGTCGTTTGTTCAAGGCGGATTCACAGTCTGACCAAAGGGGAAGTTTCTCAAAATCAAGTTGTTCTTCCCATTTCGATTTGGTGACTGGATCTACCTTTGACATCACTAAATGTATCAGAATGGCATTTGTAATTTTCTTATCGTCACCAATTGACAATAAAGAGTCGTAGATCGCGGAGACTGTATCTATCATGCCTCGCAAAGCAATAGCTGAAGGTTTTGTGATTTGTGGCAAATCAAAAAGTTTTCTGATATTATCAAAAAATATAAGACATTCGTTGTCATAAACCTTCTTCAAACTTGCTATTGCTTTGGGGTAGTTTTCCTCTGAAATCTGAAAAGCTTTTACTGTACCCAAAGCTTCGTCAGACAAGCATGATATCAGATGATTGAATTTTTCGATATCTGTCAACGTCGGATCGTTATGAACCAAGTTCTCAAACAAACTCATAAAGTTTTTATAATCGGAATACTTTCCGTTAAACTTAGGGAGTTTCATATTTGGGAGCCTCGACTGGTGTGGTTGCCCAAGAAAGGACATTTCTGGCACATTCGATTGCCTATTCTTACCCAAGAGGCTCAAAAACAGTGATTTTGTGGTCACACAAACGTTCTCAAGCTCAGCTCTATCATCATTTTCGGGATCCAAATTATCCACATCAGACTGGAGCTTCATAGCTTGGTCAATATAATTTTTTAATATGTCAAGTCGACATTCCAACTTGATTGGATTAAAAGAAATTGTCTTCTCCACAATGGATTGACGAATTCGAATTATATTGTCAATAACCTTTGCTTTTTTCGTAATTAACTTTTCCAAGCTCTCCGATTTGGAGGGAGAATCTTGTCTCTTTCTACTAGTCATTTTTCAATTAACTTATGAACTCAAAGCAAATCGAATATAAATTAATTTATTGGTTAAATAAAATTCCCAGAGGACGAATAATTTGCTTTGGACTAGGAAATCTAACGAAGTTATCAAACTCTCGTCGGTTACAAAATATTCGGATTTATGTTCTATCTCACTTCTGTTATTCGCAATACTGGTTCCACAATCAGAATAATTAAATTGCACTATGTGTTCATTCACCTCACAGACTTTGATAAATAGAAAATTTATCAAGTAAAATAACGAATTTGTTCTTATAAAACAACAATTAAACAATTAAATAAAATCGAATTGTGAATTGTCCCACTGTAAACAGCTGTGAAATGTAAATATTGTGAATGGTAAGGGAACGACGGAATGGAACACTGATTACATGCAATTTATATTCAGCGAATAAACAGAACAAGAACAAGCAAAGAATGAGAAACAATCTGTCTAAAGTTAACAAAATTAAATGTAACAAAAAGACCCGCGAATATTTTTGTTTTTCAATTCTCATAAAATATAAATTATTCGAAATAGGAATACCGACGGTAAAAAGTTTAATAAATAAATATGCAAAAATGATAAAATTACTGTCGCGATCAATAGTAATTTATGCGCACTTGTGTGTACGAAACAATAACAACGCACACGATCTTCACGAAAATAAGGGTGGTATGTATAAAAAATGTGTATATAAATATTGAAAATATAATAGAATAAAATCAATAACTTAATTATAGTGTAAATTAATTCTTGTGTTCGACTAATAAGTGAGTTAATTTTTGATTAATTTTCAAAAATCTCTTAATTTTGCTAGAGAAGCAAAATTAAGGTAATATAACACAAAGAATTAAATACACTTTACCTCGTAATCTGAGTTGGAGTTGCTACTTCCCAGATTTTGTTCTCGCCTGCAGAGAATACAACGGCAACGAGTCATCAGTCCTTTTACTTCCTCTTGAGATGATGGGGGTTGTAAAATTGGTGTTGTTGGAGATGAGGTGATGGCGTGATGCTGTATGATGTTGTAGTGATTTGTTGTATGTATGTGTGTAGTTGGTATTTTATGTTACACTGTTTTTAATTGGTTTTGTTATATGTAGTCTGTTTTTTGTTGCATGAAACACTTTTCGTTTTGTTGTTTTTTTTTATTTTTTTATTTTTGTTTTCTATATTTTCTATTTTTGTTTTTTATGTTTTCTATTTTTATTCTTTCTTTTTGCACAACACTATATATGTATATATTATTTTAATTTTAATTTATTTGTTTATTTTGTCACTTTCTTGTTATTGTCACTTGGTTATATGTGGTGTATTGTTATTGTGTTTGTATTGTTGCGTTTTTTAGATTGGCTTATTTAAATTTTTGTTTTAAATCTTAAACAATTTATAAGATTTACCAATCAATTTTTATTCGACATATTTTATCGAATAAACCAAACCGCACAATTCCGAATAATTTTAATTAACTTATAAAATTATGTATACACACGAAAGATTTTGGTCTTTTTTATCGAGTACGAAATCACTTATTAGTCCCTGCTCGGGCGCCAAAATGTTTCTTCCTAATCTTTTTTAGGAATATTTTTAAATTTTTAAATGATTAAATAAAATATGGGCACTTAATAAGCTTTTTCTTGTCACTCGCGAAGACCAAAATCATAAAATAGGCAAGACCGGTTAATTTCGTTTCTAAGTATCAACTGAATTCATTTTATTTCTTAATTCTAACTTATTCTATGTACTTAATTCTAACTGTGTTAATTATTCAGCAACTCCGTTGCTTTTATCTGACCTTCTTATTTTCATAATTCATTGACCTTATTACTAATCTTATTACAATATTAGGGGAGTTCATTTCATTAAGTTCAATGTTTTCATATAAAATTAAACAGTAAATAAACAGTAATTTATCAAATTATAATAAAGTCACAAACAAATAATATACAATGGAATAATCAACAACAGATAGTCTTAAACAAATAGTCGAAGAAAAAACAAACGAAAAACAAAACAATTCGAAAAACAAAATAAGGCGAAAAAGAACGGAGTTAACTATCAGGTGTACATTTATTGTGAACCAACCTAAATTTTTTTTATTGGCGATGACATCAATCAAACCTATTCAGTATTCATCAAATCAATGAACAAACAATATCATATTTTTTTCATCGTGTTAAAGATGACGTACCAGAAAATGATAATTTGTTTTCATTTGAAGAACAGTGCTGGAGAGACATATGGAGTCAAATCAACGGCGAGTCATATGGTAATCCTGCAGCATAGAGAAAAAAGTTCGATGGTTCAGAGATAAAAATTTGATGTGAGAAAGGTTAAATGTGGACGACCATCAAAAAAGCATGAAGACGCCGAATTACATATAGTATTGGATGAAGATGACACTTTGAGTATAAACAAATGAAATTTAGCGAACGTACTGTCAACGCACCTTCTCCACACACATCGCTCAATTTCATTCTGGCTTGAACAGCATTTTTACCCTTTCTGTAGTAAAACAGTAAGATATGTCGAAAATGCTGCTTATCTCCCTCCATATTTAATAGCGCACCAACCAAAAACTATTGCGTAGAATTAATTGTAATTTTTCACACACAAGCCTTACTCTCAACACATAAAAATATTATACGGCTGAAGTGTGAAGTTGGGTGCAAAAAAATACAATTAAATCCTCTGTCTGAAAAAAAACGAAATTAGTTTCCGAACAACCCAATAATTATTTTATAATAATTAAGTTACAAAACCGAACTGTATGCTAATCTGAATGTTATGTATAGTATAGTTAGTGTACTGAAAGATAATGAATTTGTTGTAAAAATAAACTTTGTGTACTCAAGACCAAAAATTATTTAATAATTCATTCTCAACGCCAGTTTAAAGCTTACATTCATTCCTTATGCTTGAGAACTATAATATTTAACATACACATACGTCTTTTGTAAATACCAAATACACACATACATATATTTCACAACATTCTAAAACATGCAAAAATAACATAAAAGCAAAGTGAATGAAGTTTAAAGATAAATTAATGGATGCCAAGATTAACAGGACAGCATGGTTATAAATTTTGTGTTCTTTTTCTCAAGGTTTTCTTCAAAAACATTGAGTGACAGTGTCAGCAACGTCTATTTAAACTCCAATTTGTTTCTTATCCTAAAATAAACGACTGCATAAATTATTTCAAAAATGTTTCATCGTAATGCCATGTCGGAGGGATGGAAATTTATTGCTTACCAAAAGGCAAGTTTATTAGTTTAAAGAGTTTTCGAAGACATTTAGGACAACTATCGAACAGATGGCTAACGCAAGTGATGGATAAATGATATTAAACCAGAAAGTTCGACAGACACAATACGGCTACATGAGGCCCATTGTGATACACAGTTTTAAATTTTCTCAAATTCCCGAAACCATTCGAAGCTTCTGATGAAGACCATGGCAGACACCAAGATACTTTTTCCTTCTCAGACATAGTGCTGGGATTATGTATATCAATAAGATTGTATCCTCATCTTCATCGACTTTATAGCTTATGTACTAATAAGCTATATGTGGTGTCAGTGGCTAGATGGTAATGATGAAGTGTTGTAATGACCAATTATTTATGTAAATTAAGTTGAAACATTTTTAGTTCTACTACTTCAATAGTGCACACTTATCTCGGTCCCCGGGCACTGTGGCATTCCGGGAAACTGTAGAGCCGGTGAGCTCGCCAGGACTGGCGCAATAATTTCGGAATCCTCTTCCCTACGGTTTGAACCGTGGCCTCTCTTCTCATAAGGCGACTCACAACCTATTAGACTATGGCGACTTCTAGGTTTTAACGTTTTTTAAGTAAAAAAATTTACCGCGCCCATTTTATTTTACTTTCATGCAATTAATCGCGGAAGTAAGACTGCTAATGTGTTTCTGTGGACTAAAGATAGGCTCAAAAAATATGGGATGTGCATTTAATCGGTATAAATTCGAATTTCGAATCTGGGAATACTTATGTCACAAAATTATAATTAAATTAATTAAAATTATACTATCTCCACTGACCGTAATGAATTGATTTACACTTGATCAACGTTGGGACCACACGATGAAGTGGATTTTGCCAAAACAAAAACATCTTTTTTTCTAATGAAGCTAATTTTCATCTTGGTGGGTACGTCAAAATTGCGGTATTTGGGACTCAGAAAACCAAAACGTGGTCTTACAGAAGAAAATAAACCCATTACGCGTAACTATTTGGTGCGGCTTGTGGAGCAGAGGCATCATTTGTCCATATTTATTTGAAAATGAGGACAGCGTAACAATTACGATCAATGAAGATACCTATCTCCCCATGATAACCGATTTTTTGTATTCGCATCATTGTATTGATGCGAACGATGTTTGGTTGCGAAAAGAGGGTAGAACTTGCCAAACATCTCATGCCACAATCGATTTACTGCATCAAAAGTTTGATGGCCGTTTAATTAGCCGAAGTGGTCATGTCAATTCACCACCAAGAAGCTGAGATTGGACACAGTTGGACTATTTTCTGTGAAGTGCCGTTAAAAAAAGTGTTATGCTAGCAAACCACATACAATTGAGCATTTGATGGTCAATGTCGAGATACCACGCCATACACTCAAAAAAGTGCAAGAAAAATGTTTCGATCGAATGAGGTACAGTGAAGCCAGCCGTGGCAGCCAAATAAATGAAATAATACTCAATTCTAACCGGAGAAATTATACTTCACTATAAAACAATTAATTCGGCAAAATTTCAAGCCGTTTTTAATTTATTACGTTTTTAAATTTAAACTTTTCAAACACCCGGTCGCCGTAGTCTAGTAGGTAGTGTGTTGGCTTATTAGACGTAAAGCCCGGGTTCATATCCCAGGTCAGACATCAAAACGAAATATGAAAAAAAAAAATATTTCTGCGGCGACTTCCCCTAAGCACATTTCTGGCAAAAACTTTGAGAGTAAATAAAATTGCCATGAAGGGTTTCTCAAAAATCTGTCGTTCGGAGTTGATGTTAAACTGTAGTTCCCGCCACTCACGTATGCAATTAACGCACACAAAATGAGTGGTGTGAGAAGCTAGGCCGTAATCCTGACTGAAGGATTGTATTGGCCAATTATGTATGTAATGACCCGCCCTATATAACTAAATTTTGATGAACGTCTAGGCAAACGTTTTTGAAACATTATTAGTTAAACTTTTGGATAATTTCATGCAAGTAATCGCTTGGATTAGTGTCGAAAGTGCTTGTGTTGACTAAAGGCGAACTCATTGAACTAAGTAACTGATGTTTTTATATATCAGAAACTGTGTTGAAAGAGTAATTTGATAGAACAGAAAATAAAAGATATAAAATAAGTACAAAAAATTAATGTTTTTTGTTCCCCTAGGCCCTCATCGTTGACAGCTGCCCTTTCTCTTTCAATTATATGCCACATTCCCACACCTTTTTAAATAAGTTTGATATTTGATATTTTTTATTTGAGTACTAAAATATTCACAAGAAAAAAATAACATGTTTTGTTTACATATATAAATTTTTCTTTAAAATTGAATTGTTAAATCGAAAACGGTTGACGTAAAACGTAAAAAATCGGATATCTAAAGTTTTAATTTTTCTCCTTACGCAGAAAATGTTTTCCTTTTATTTCGTTGCTTTAGGCGCCACACAAACACGTAAAGAAAGAAAATTTTTTTCTTTCTCGTTGCTTTTGCTCACGTACAAACTCAGAACGAGGCTAAAAACGAAACTTCCGTAAAGGAAATGAAAACAATAACTTTAACTAAATGCAATGGCATATTAATTTTTAATGAAAGGAAACACTTTATCAATACCACGAAGAGGCACTTTGCAACTTCATCAATACTTTTGTTGTTCGCGGTAACTTTTAATTGAAAAATTTATGGAATTCTTTGCTCAGTCAGAGGCAAACAATATTAATAAAAATATAATCGAAAAAGACTTTTAAAAGAATTTAATTTCCATGCCAAGATCACAGCAGGCATAAAGTCAAATCTATTCAGTGAGGATTAAATAATGAAAAGGATTTTTTAAACTTATTTAATAGTAAGTTTCATAAGTACGTATGAAAACATCATATAAAATCAATGAAACGGTTTAATTAAAAAGATTTAAAATAAAGTCTACTAACTACCATTTTAAACATAAGAACTCAAAATAGAGTTCCATCTGGCACGCCCAATACACACATACATACATAATTAGCCATTACAACTCTTCAGTCAGGATTACAAACGAGATTCTCACACCACTTATGTTGGGTTCCTTAATTTTAAATTTGAGTGGCGGGACCTACAGTTTAACGTCAACTCCAAAAGTCGTATCAATATCTCCATAGGAATAATTAAATATCGTTTCGTAATAAATTTTATAAACCGATGCTTAACCATCATTAGAGGTATTTCCTTTAAATATGTTATTTCGTTTTGAGATGTGGTGACTTATCGTCAAACGTGCAGATTTTAAGATTTATTAGGTGTGTTAATTTTCGGTTTGGTGACGTGGTGACTTTAAGCTATTTTTAAACTTGTCTGCGATCCTGTAGGGTATTTTTGATGGCAAATACAAAAAAATTAAAATATATTGTTACGTTTTTCCCTTTTTATAAACGTTTAAAATATGAGTTCGTTGGTCGCTATTCTTCTTTCCACTCTTGCATAGACACCAACAATGCTGACCCTTACAACGGAGATCTTCAAACCACGACTGTTCTCTTCACACGCAACGCTTCTTCACACAAGACTGACTGAATTAATGCTCTTTGTGTATTTTGATTACATTATATGTTGTTGCGTTCTCGCTTACTTGTCTATTCCCTTTTCTTTCATACTCATGGTTTTTGTTTTTGTTGCTTCTGCTTATCATTTTAATGTTAAACGATGTTTTACCGTTTCCATTTACGTAACAATATGTACTTTTGGAGTGTTTCATTTATTTTTTTTTGTTGAAAATATGGCAACCACACAACGTGAATGTCTCTATTCCTTTTTGTTCCTTTTAATTGTTTCGTTTCTAGAACTTTGTATTACTTCAATATTGTTCATTCCTTTTTAAACCTTTGTACGATAAACACCAAGTTGAATTAAATAAAGATTATTTTAAAATAAAATAACAACAGGTAATGGGCCCAGACGGCGTAACCTTAAAGTGAAAATTATTTTTGTGCTAAAGGACAAGTCAAAAAGGAAAATGAGTAATATTTTGCAGATCGAAAAGTTGGATGACTCCAACTATGAGAGCTGGTCGGTGCAAATGAAAAGTGTGCTAATACATAGTGGTTTTTGGCAAATTGCATCTGGAAGGGTTGGAAAGGAATCGTGTACAACGGAGAAAGACAAGGCAAAATGGGACACGGATGATGAAAAGGCATTGGCGTCAATAATTTTAAGTGTAAAACCAACTCAACTTGGTTATATAAGGAACGCCAAAACATCCTATGAAGCATGGTTGACTTTACAGACAACATACCAGCCAAAAGGTCCCATACAAAAGGTATCTTTGTATAAACGTTTGCTCAGTCTTCAAATGAAGGATGGTACCAACGTGATACTCCACGTTAAAAAGTTTTCTGAGACGGTGGAAAAATTGGCTGAAACGGGCATAGAAATGCAGGAAGAGCTTTTGAGCATAATGTTATTGTGCAGCCTCCCAAAGGATTTTGAACATTTTGTGGTCGCTATGGAAACGCGTGACAATCTTCCCAGCCTAAGTGTCATCAAGCAGAAACTTCTAGAAGAAGCAGAGAGGCAAAAAGAAATGGTGGAAGAAGAAGCAACCAACAGTCAACAACAACAAGCTTTTAACGTTCGCTCTACACAAAAACAGAAAAAGCAATACAACAACAAAAAGCCCTTCACTGGAAAATGTTTTATTTGCAATGTAGCGGGACATTTTGCTAGCCAATGTAAAGAGAAGAGAAAACAGCCAAGGCAACAACAACAGGCATTGTCTATGGTGACAAAAACAACAACAACTGCATTGGGTACAGTTGCAGAAACAAACCTGAAAATGAAACTAAGTGTTTGGTATGTCGACAGCGGCGCAACGGCACACATGTGCAATGATAGAAATATGTTCAAAAGGTTTGAGCAGCATAATGAGCAGATAGCATTGGCAGGCGACAAATTCATAACAGCAACTGGAAAAGGTGATGTATATTTGAAATTTAACAATATGAATATTACTTTGGAAAATGTACTGTATTCTTCCGAGTTGCAGGGCAACTTCATTTCTGTAACTAGAGTCGTCGACAGAGGTCTTACAGTCAAGTTTGACACGAACACAGCAACGGCTCGAAGGCAAGATGGCACGATTGTATTTCGTGCTAGAAGGGAAGACAACCTTTTTGCTGTGTATAAAACAACAGAATCACTGTTTGTTATGTCTGATACCAATGAACTATGGCACAACAGGTTTGGTCATTTAAACTACAAGAGTTTGAAGGAGTTGTGTAAGGCAGGCATAATAACAGGAATGCATGTCAACAATGACAACAGACATTGTAGAACATGTATGATGTGCAAAATACATGTTCTACCGTTCCCAAATGAAAGTGATCATGTATCAACGAACATATTGCAATTGGTACACTCAGATGTATGTGGACCATTCGGAACCCAATCACTCGGTGGCGCTAGATACTTCATTACATTCATAGACGACAAGTCGAGGAGAATATTCGTGTATTTTATGAAGGCAAAGAGAGAAGCGTTGGAGAAATTTAAACAATTTAAACTGCAAGTGGAGAAAGAAACGGGTCATAGAATTGTGACTTTACGTACAGATAATGGTAAGGAGTATGTGAACAGTGCTTTCGAAACCTTTCTGCAACAACAGGGTATTCAACGTCAGTTGACGGTACCATATACACCACAACAAAACGGCGTGGCAGAGCGCTGTAACAGAACACTTGTTGAGATGAGCCGTTCAATGATGTTCCATTCCGGCGTACCGCAGAATTTGTGGGCAGAGGCTGTTAATACATCAGCTTACATTCGTAACAGATGCCCAACGAAAGCGAATGAATTCAAAACACCATATGAGGTTTGGTTTGGTAGACGACCTAGTGTTAAGCATTTGCGTACGTTTGGTTCATTTGCGGTTGCATTAAACAAAACGAAGAAATCGAAGTTCGAGCCAAAGGGCGAACAATTTATAATGGTAGGCTATTCGGCAGTGGCGAAAGCATACAGAATGTATGACAAGAAAACACATCGTATAGTTGAACAGAGGGATGTTTTGTTTGATGAAAATATTTTTTACAAAAACAACAATACATATGGGCAGCAGCAGTTATGTAAAGAAAAAGATTATTTAACATTGTGTGCAGAGAACAATGATGACGTAGAAAATGTTGCGGAACAGACAGAACGTGTTGATGATCGTACACTAAACATTAATGTCGTAGAAAATGTTGCAGAGCCACTACAGATTGAACATGTAAACGATTGTGAGGAAAATGTTGCAGAAATTAAAGATGAAGAAAAATTTAGCACAGCTGATGAGAATAGCCAATCTGAGTCGCAGGAAGAAGAGGCTGAACAAGAACCAAGATTAATTAGAAAGGGCAGACCGAAAATTATTAGAGATGGTAAACCTGGCAGACCGCGCAAACAATTTAATGAATTGAATAGTATGATTGAAATGAAAATTCCACAGACTACAAAAGAGGCGATTACTTGCAATGAAAAGGACTTATGGTTGGCTGCTATGAAGGCAGAAATTTCATCACTTGAAAGAAACAAGACATGGACATTATCCGATTTACCAGATGGTCACAAAGCGATTTCATGTAAATGGGTATATGCCCTAAAGAGAGACAAAGAGGGTAACATTGAACGTCATAAAGCTCGTCTAGTGGCAAAAGGGTGTAGCCAGCAATACGGAATTAATTATATGGAAACATTTTCCCCAGTAGCCAGGCACTCAACAATAAGAATTTTATTGGCTTTGGCCGTTGAATACAAAATGTACCTTCATCAAATTGACGTAAGTACCGCCTACTTAAATAGTGATTTGCACGACGAAATTTATATAAAACAGCCACAGCATTTTGAAAATAAAAAATATCCTAATAAAGTCCTACGCCTTAATAAGGCTATATATGGCCTAAAACAATCGGGAAGAGAGTGGAATTCCAAGCTGGATACAGTTTTGAGAAAATTTGGATTTCAACCGACTGAAGCTGACCCCTGTCTGTATAAGAAGAAGATAGTTTGGTATTGATAGCCGTATACGTGGACGATATCATTATTGGATGTACAGATAAGCGAATAGTATTAGAAGTCAAAATGCAAATATGTAGTGAGTTTGATGTGTCAGACAAGGGACCATTGCACCATTTTTTGGGTCTTGAAATTGATCGGTGTGGCGAAACAGGTGCAATAAAGTTTGGACAAACGAATTATATAAATAATATGTTGGAAAAATATGGTATGAGTGAGTGTAAAAGGGTTTCAACACCACTTGAAGTAGGTTATCAACCACAATGTACTGATAATTGTCAGAAGGTTGATCAGCAACAATATCAATCAATGATTGGCGCTTTGATGTATTTGGCCATCACAACCCGACCAGACATTTTACATTCGGTATCAAAACTGGCCCAAAGAAATTCTGATCCTCATCATGAACATTTACAAGCGGTAAGGCATATATTGAGATATTTGTCAGGTACAGCAGATTATAAATTAAATTATACGACTTCGGGAAGCTGTTCATTGTCCGGCTACGTAGATGCCGACTGGGGTGGCGACATTTCTGATCGCAAGTCATATACTGGTTTTTCATTTTTTGTCGGTAGTTGTTTGGTGTCGTGGGAGTCAAGGAAACAACATTCTGTAGCGTTAAGCAGTACTGAGGCAGAATATATGGCGGCATCTGAAGCAGCGAAGGAAGCGGTATATTTGCGACGACTACTAATGGAATTAGGTTATTCCAAAGGTGAACCAGTTACTCTTCACATTGATAACCAGGGAGCACAGAAACTGGCAACCAACCCCGCATATCACAGAAGGAGTAAGCATGTGGATATAAAATACCATCATATAAGAGAAGTTGTTGGAGCAAATGAAATTGTTTTACAATATTGTCCGACGAACAATATGGTGGCTGATGTTCTAACGAAGAATCTGTCTAGAGCTAAACATAATTATTGCATTAATGAAATGAATATTAGATAAATTAATGTAAAGATACATCCACGTTGAGGGGGCGTGTTGAAAATATGGCAACCACACAACGTGAATGTCTCTATTCCTTTTTGTTCCTTTTAATTGTTTCGTTTCTAGAACTTTGTATTACTTCAATATTGTTCATTCCTTTTTAAACCTTTGTACGATAAACACCAAGTTGAATTAAATAAAGATTATTTTAAAATAAAATAACAACATTTTTTTATGGCGACCTAAATTTTAAAATTTAATTGAAATTTACATGAAAATATGTATCAAGGAGCCTTTGAAATTGCTTTTTTCGAATTTCAGGTAAAATTTTTCAAATCCAAATTGGCAAATATTTATAAACTTCTTCAGATTTATACGAAAATCAGTATACCGAGTTTTTTGACATTGCTAATTTCAAATCTGAAGTAAAATTTATCAAATTCAAAACAATGGATCCAATATGGCAACCTAAATTTTAAATGTCTTCAAACTTATAAAAAAAATTTGTGTATATAGTGCTTTTTGAGGTTATTGATCTCGAATCTGAAGAAAAATAAATTAACTATATTATTATTTTATATACTATTTATTAAATCAACTTAAAGCTAGTTATTTCTCAAGCAGTGGTGGTTGACACTTGGATTACTTTTATATGAGATTAACTACTTTAACATTACTACTTTTAGTTAGTTTAAATTGACTATAAGTTAGCTAAATTTCACTGCATGAAAAGGCAGTTGTTTACAAATTGGCTTTAAACTCACTATTTGTAACATGCTACAAAACTTAGCTATTATATTAATTATTCGAAGTAAAACAATTTTTAAAAATTTATATTTTAATAAATAAATAAAAGTTTATTCATATAAAAACAAAATAAATAAAAAAATTATCTTCAATATAATAAAAAAATGTAAACAGTAAAAAAAATACAACAACAAATATTTTTCTATTTCTTATTTTTAAATATTCACTGCAATTACATTCACTAAATTCATATCGAGGGTATACATAATACTTAATTCTATGTAAAATATATTCTTCATACGCACCCATACCCATACTGCCAGTAGTGGAATTACATACTACTCTGAAAAGTATGCAATAAAATATGAGTTTATTTTTGTCGTATAACGAATTAATGGAATCTAACATCACTCATTCGTATACTTGGAGTGATTAACTCCACTTTTGGAAAAATCTTAAATTTAAATGTCAAAGTACTTGGGATAGTCATAACTTTTTATATTTATTATAACTCTCCTGAAAATAAAGATTAACACCATTAAACGACAAATTTTTTTTGGGCCATTAAATAATAAGTAAATTATTTCAGAAGATATTTTATTAACTCCATACCCTTATGAAAATCGTTTTAATAACACAATTCAAATGCATGACTAGCAAATAAAAATTCAGTCTGCAGAGAGTGAGGGCAAAAATTAAAAAGGAAACCCACTTAAAAAAGACAAAACGGTCTCGCAGTCAAAGGGCTATCGATCGAATATCAGGATCAGAAAAAATGTTCGTATTTTCTTTCGACGTAGAAAAAGCTTTAGCCTTTCCTAAATTGGCCATATCTGTAGCTTATTATAAGCGAAATTTTTATGTTTATAATATCGGATGTCACAGCTACCTAATGACTCAGATTTTGCCATTATTGAATCACATGCAAAAGAAATTCAAAACTTTTATTCACCAGATAATTGATACGATATAGTGAAAACATGCAAAAACAATGCATCATTTAATCAAATCCAAATGACACACCAAGATTTTTTCAACAAAACCTTTAGAAAACTCAATAATTAACAGAAAAGTAATCGTTATAAAGTTTCCAGTAAATTGGCTTAAAATACGTTGTATAAAGTTAGAAAGGTCAAAACCCCATCTCATACAATTCATATATGACTATACTGAAGATTTAGAATTTAACGAAATTAATATGAGGAAATCTGTAGCAGGTGGGCCACAAAGTATGAAAAATGTATATCAGACTTTTTTATAATCCTAAAGGCAGAACTGTTACAAGGGAAAAAAGGAGAGACATTCTTTCCTTCTGGTAACCATAATTACTTTAAAAACTTTGGAACAAATCGAAATGACGAGTCCTTACATACATCCGATGAAGAAGATATTATTTATACTGCTGATAAATTAATCACAAATAATATATTATAACAGCACTGTAAACACTAATTTTTATGGAAAATTTGTAATAAAAATATATAACAACTAACTTTTTCTGTATTAAAAAGCCGAAAAATTTAAGTACCTAATTTAACTTTATTACTTTTTTAGTTGCCGATCGATTAACTCTACCAGTCACATGAAATTTATAACATTACTGACATTATAATTTTTTTTTTTGCTATTCATTCTTATTAATTTTATATGCCATTAGATGAAAGCTGTATATGTATTTATGTATTCAACAATATATGTATATTTGAATGTATATTGTAAAGGAAATTAAAAAAAAAAAATACTTTTTTTCAACGCATTTCTCAAATTTTTGTTTTATGGAGTTAATCGATTTGTGCACTGAGCGGCTCATATCATAAACAATATACATTTTCAAATATTTTAATTTTTTGATTTTATGTTTTTATTTTTAATGCACTGAGCACGAATGAAACGTTTTTATTATTTTTAAGGAGTCACGTAACTTAGTTTCTACATCCTGAGAGCCGAGTGATCGACAGGCATCTGTTTAAAGATATACATATGTAAATCTATACATCTTTTTAGACTTGGTTAATTCTTATATTTTCAAATTAGGACTTATCTGTTAAGACGTCATAAAAAGCAGCAGAGTCTTTTAATCGTTTTTTAGCATGAACTTCATCCAAGTTTATGTCCATTCATAAATTTGTTGGAATATTTTCTGTAAGCGTTTTTGGCAAGCGGCCCTTCAATATTGATTTCATTGTATTTATCTGAATAGAGTAAAAATGAATTATATAAAGGGTCCGCCAAATAACTTCATTTAAATGGCTGCCTCGGCTGACCATGCAGTAGCCTACACAAGTAGCTTACAGAAGATGCCGATTTTGACAAAAAAAAAAATCATATTTTCAGATAAAGCTCTTGGCGGGTATGTAAACAAGCAAAATTGTCGTATTTGGGGCACAGAAAACCCGCACGCATACATTGAAAAGCCGACGGAGTGGCCGTTACAGTCAATGGCGATCGTTATCGGGCCATGTTGAACGAATTTTTGTTCACAAAAATTGAGGAGGAGGATATTGGCAACATTTGGTTGCAACAGGACGGCGCTACGTGCCACACAGCCGAAGCTACACTCGATGTTTTGCGCCCTGTTGTTGAAGATCGCATTATCAGCCACAGAGCTGATGTCGTTTGGCCACCTCGGCGCTGCGATTTGACGCCGTTGCACTATGATTTGTGGGGTGCCGTCAAAGATAAATGTTACGCCGACAAGCCAGAGACAATTGACGCTTTAAAGGAAAGTATTCGTGAAGCTATTGGTGAAATACAGCTGCACACAATCGATAATGTGCTTAAAAATTGGTCCGATCGTGTAGGCTACTGCATGGCCAGCCGAGGCAGCCATTTGAATGAAATTATTTTCCATTATCAACCGGAAAGATTGTTCTTTCAAATAAAAAAAGAAATTTGAGAAAATATTCAGTAGCTTTTTTAAAGCATTTTCAAACAAAAAAAAAAGTTATTTGGCGGACCCTTTATTATATAAATGTATAAACATATTTAGATATCTGATTAGAAAACTTACGTAGTCTTTACTATTTTTGATGGTTTTATTTATTTTACTAAGCCATTTATAGAGTCTAAAGGGAATGTAGAGGCCAAATTATTTAGTGTAACTTCTTCTTCTGTAACCCCGGAAACACATTTCTTAAATATAATTTTTTACATTTCTTAACAATAAAATTTATTGGCAAGTCTTGAAAGCAATCGCGGGACGGCCTGTATTTAAAATACCATTCACCAAGCTTTTCCCTTAATATTTTTCTTGCTACACACTATTTTCACTGAAAATGTTATCAACACTATCAATCTGACTAATAGGTTGACTTGTACGTGGTAAGTCAACAGATGGGCTTATACTTTAGATTCTGAATCTGCAACATTGCATTAGTTTTGTGAAATTTAAAAATTCTTTCTTTTTTAAAAAGCGTCCTCAAACGTGTTCTACTTGCACCTTTCATGTGTTTTTGTAATAAATATTAAAACAACCACACACACAATAATATTTAATTAATTACACTTCTAAAACCACTTTTACGCGCACTCACAAATAAAAATATCATACCAGCCTTGGAAAAAAAAATCAATAAAAAAAACATGCTGAGGGACCCGAAAGCAGACCGAATAGCAACTGAAACTGAAACTAAACGAGAAACAGATGCCTACTGGAGTTACACAACCTCAATGAGGAGAGCTTGCAAATGTCGTTGAAGCCCTACGGCCCACCCACTGGAATCCAAGGGATCCCACTCTTACAGCTCTAGCTCTTTAAGTTAGTCCATAGAAGCTAACTTAAAGTTAGTCTTTTTGCAGTTAGCTACTCCTTTGAAGGCAGAGTAGTTTTGATGTGTTCTTTATCATACATCAACTAGGAAAAAATGAGTTTTTGAAAGTGTAAAAAATTACCTTTTGCCTCAAAATTGAGTTAAATTCTGCAGAAATATTAACTTTTTTCATTAGTTTTACCAAAGCATTAAGATATACTGAAGTATGTATGTACTTATGTATGTATGTAATTGAATGCTAAAATTAAAAGTGAAAAGAGGAAGCAATTGAACCACTGAGCTTGATGTGATAAATTTATTTTGTTATAATTTTTTTTATTAATTAAAATGATCTTCTCTTCTTTCCAAATACTGGTCCTGCAACAACTATTAATAGAAGATGTTGTTCATTATCTATGCAATATTACAAGTCAAATCTGTTGAATAATTACGTTCCCTGCCATGTGTACTATTTTCGGTTCACGCTAAGCCTCATTTCTACGCCAAGCTGAATTCTTGAACTTAAAATGTTTATATCCAAAATCTAATAATTGGTAAGAATGTTTTATGTGACGTAATGATGTTTAAAGTAATTTTTGAGTCGTGTACTCATAACGGTACATGTAGCGTGGTAATTAGTTATCAGAGCACTTTTGACCTTTTACTGAATACAGCAGTTGTAAATGCATCGATTTTGTATAATACAAAAAACCAACAGTTCAATTTCACTTTTACGATATAGAAAGCTACTTGTTTCATATATAAGTATTTTCTGAAGAAGATAACCATGTACCACCTTCTAGAAAAGGCCATAAATTACAAAAAGGTAATGGAACCACTGCAAATCACGCAATGCAGAAAGTGTGAAAAACTATTATTGTGTTATCGAACTTAAGTAAAATATATATTCTCTTTTTTACATCACTCTTATATCAATTATTTTATGTGAACTCAATTTAATTTTTTATTGTTATTTTATGCATTTTGCTGTCTTAGTATTAATAAATTTTAAAATAGACATTTTCTCAGAAACATAAGAAAAACATGTATTTAAAGAAATTTATAAAAATAGTTATCGTGTACCGAAAATGGTGCACGTGGCCCAGAAATGACACCTTCTCATAAACAGCTTGGCAGGGATTGCATTAAGTAGGAAGTTGAAACAAACTTAGCTTGTGTCAGTTCTCCACTGGACGATATGTATAAATTAGACTTCACAACCTAGCCATTTACAATCAAGCTATTTACACCACTTATGTTGTGTGTGTTAACTTTATACATGAGTGGCGGGGCCTACAGTTTCAAATCAAATCCGAAAGACAAGATTTTTGAAAAACTTTTATGTTAATATGTTATATTCAACTTAATTCATTTAGGACCATTATTACAAATTGCTGTTAAACTTGGGTTTAGTTAAAGGTACCTTTAGCTAAAGGGAACTGAAAAGTTACCTTTAACTTATTTTCGTTATTACAACTTACAGATAAAATTTTTCAAAAATATGGCAGTGCCGGAGCAATGTCGATAAAACCGCTCAATTAAACAAGTTTTTAAACGCAGGTTTTAAACAAGGTTCGATTTCTTATTTTATATGCTCATTTTGTTTAAATTTGTAGTTGTCATATTGAAAATAATATATAGTATGCCAAGTTCAATTATAAACGTAACTTTATAAATTACCGGCAGGATGATCCTCCCTTTAGCTTAACGCTCACTTCTATCTTATTGGGTACTCATAATAATGAAAAACAATTTATCTGTCCGTTAAAACCCTCCCTTTAGTTAAAGGCAAGTTGTTATAATGGCCCTTGGTTGCTCTGGTGTATTTAAATTTATATCGTATAGTTTTATTAGTTAGGGTTACTACTCTCCTTTGTCTTCGGAGAATTATAAGAAAGCGGTTTTTCTTTATACTATGTATTTGTGCACTATTATTTGGTTTTTACCTTCTTATAAAATCTTTAAGCAAACGACATAAAAATTGCTGTTTCCGAAATACTTACAATTACATTTTTATTATTATATATAGCTTTTGTTGAATTGAAAAAAGTCAATACAAAGATAAATGAAATAAAAATTAAAAAATATATGACAGCAACAGAAGAAATAAATTTGTTTTTTCTCTTTTTCTTTTTGCTACTTTAACAGTCGTTGTGCAATTGTGTAAAATAAGTAATACGATTTTGAAAAGATTTTTCAGCAATTAATTTATTTATTAAATATTCAATTAAAAATTTGGAATAACAATAAGTTTTCAACTACCATAAAAACTATAACAAACTTGAAATTATTTAAATTCGTTCAGCACCAGGAATAAGTTATATTTTCGTTTATGATTGTGTTAGTAATTGTAAAAATATATTTCATATGAAGCTGACAGCTGCATGTAATTCTCCTTTTTCAGCTGATGTGACCGACAATGTTCAAAATGGAGGATTTGGATAAACTACAATACTCACTAAAAGGTTGTGTGTTTGCTTTGCTTGCTGCCTTTGTCTATTTCTTTCTTTTTTTTGTAAATGCAACAACAACTAAGACTGAAAGTTTTGATGAATAATTCGAATCACTCGAATTATTTATGAGTATTATAAGTATTTTTCTAAAGTTATGAATCTGAATGAGTAGGCTTATGAATCAAACATATTTTGAATGGTAATGAGTTTGATGTCAACGTTATACTCATACTCATTGTACTCGTACTTATAAATAAACGTCGTAGTGAGTACGAATGAATCAGAATAGTTAAATTTCAATATTGTTGACTTACTTATATTCAAAACCTCATGAGTGCTTATGAGTAGCGAAAAAACTATTAATTGCTGACCTCTGGTGTAAACTTCCCTATAATGAGTACTAACCCAAGCAGTGAAAAGTTGGTTTCACAAGTCATATGATTTAATAATGTTTCGTTTTCTCAGTTTTTATTCTCTCAGTATTTATTTAGTATAAGTTATCATAATTTAAAGCAGTGTTGTGCATAAATACATCTTGCAAATTCGTAAAAAATATCGTAATCATGAGTATACGTATGGAAATTTGTTTGCTTTTATTTGAAAAATATGAATGGAAATAATCGTGTCATAACTTTGCTACAATTTATTTTATTACGAAATTATCAGCAATTTATGAAAATTGTTTTAAACCATTTTTTTCTTTTCAATACAAACAAAAAATAGACGCTTACGTACATAAAAATCAATAAAATTACCACACAATGTGTTTGCATACTTATGTTAAAACAGAATTTTCATTTATGTAAAAAAGAAACTGCAATACACCACAAAAAAGTTAGGGCTGAACATTTCCAACAACATAAAACTTGACTGCTTTCTATTTTTAATTAAAATAAACAACATTTACAGAAACTTCATGGTTTTTAGTTTTTTTTTTTTATTAGACTGATCCACCCACTAGGGTGATCGATTATTCGACATATTTCAAAAACCGGTTTTCGAATAGTTCGAATAGTTGAAATTTTAAAAAAACCTGTTGGAAATTTGAAAATTCAAAAAAACCGGTTAACCGGTTTTTTGTTTAATAATTGTAAAATTTCCAAAAATTTGTTTTCAATTTATTTTATTAAAAACAATAACAATAAATACATTTTTATTGAAATTCATTCAGAAAAGATACTTTAAAAGTAACAGTTTATGTAAAAAAATACTTAAACAATAACAGTTAAAGTAATTTTTTTTTGTTTTTATTCTGTTTTACTTATTAAAAACTTTAATTTAATTAATTTAATTAATACTATAAAATATTTACATTTTTAACTTAAATTCATTTAATTTATAGCTGTTTTTACTTTTCATTTAATAAAACAAAGTTAACAATTATTAAACAAAAAAAAAATATATAATATTTTTATAAAATATAACAAATTATTAATAACTAAATATAAAATTTCATTTAATTGTTATTTATTTCAAATTGTTATAAAAAACACTAAGAAAAGTTAATAAAAATGAGATCCATGTTTTCAAAGAGATATCTACACCATTAGTTTTAGTTTAGAATATAATAATTATGAATTTCCATTTTTAGTTCAGAAATTTTTAAATGAATTTGAGAGCTTTCTAACTGTATTTCAGAAATTTCAATTTGGCATTACCATTTTTTTTAAATGTTTCGAAAATTCTAAAATATAATTAGAAATTTATAAAATGCTTTTAAAAATTTCAATTGGAAATTCTTAAAAAATATAGATGGAATTTATGTGCTTTGTTTAAAATGATCTCTTAAAAATAAAATACAATTCAGATGCTTGGGAGAGTATCTATTCCTTTCCTTTGTTTTTATAAAATTGCACATCGAAAAAGCTCTCTCACTTAATGTACTAGTGAGTACATATGGTTAACAAAGTTTTGTATAATTTTGCAAGTTTGTCAGTCCTTTTCTGACACTTATCTAAATAAATAAAGTCATTTACAATATCTTTGTCTAATACAGTTTTTGTCGTTTTTGGGGTTTTAAATTTTTTTTATTGTGTTATTTAATTCTTCTAAATTGTTGGCGGAACTGTCAATAATATACGTCATCATTAACAAAAAATTTTAGAATTTTTGTATTAAATGTTAGAAAATAGTAAACTCAAAAAACCGGTTTTTATAAGCAAAAAATCCGGTCTATTCGATATTCGAAAAATCAACATTTGGAAAAAACCGACAGCTGTAAAGTCAAAAAAACCGGGTTTCCACCGGTTTTAAAACCGAGTTGATCCCCCTATTACCCACAAGAGGAAAGATAATGTAGTTTTGCAAACGGCGCTTAATACATTAACATTCCTATTTGAAATTATCTGATAGTTGCAGCTCCTCCAGCAATGATGTTATTTAGCAGTGATGTTCGATTATAATGCCCATTCACTAGAGCCTTACTTAGTTACCCACTACCGAACTTAGTACAATCTCGGCAAACCGACTCCTAGAATAGATAGTGTAGAATTGTTGAGCGATACTAAGGGGAATAAAATAAAGCTACACTAGATTTAGTTGCTTAAGACAGTGTCTAACGTTTTGAAGTTGAACAAGATTAGACTTATTGGTCTGAGACCCTTCGATTATTGGTCTGGGACCCTTCGGATGTATCCTGTAGCCCTGCCGTCAGCACAAATTCAGTGCTATATATACAGTTATGTATTTCTGAATTAATTATGATGGCTTATTGTATGTAAACTCACTGTTCACACAGACATCTCTAACAAAATGACTTCTAAAGATTTCTGCAAAAACTTACTTTTAATAGCCATGAAAAGTTTCCAAAAATCTGTTGTTCTTATGTTGGCTTATTGTATGCAAACTCACCGTTCACACAGACATCTCTAACAAAACGACTTCTTCAGATTTCTGGCAAAACTTACTCTTAATAGTCATGAAAAGTTTCAAAAAAATCTGTTGTTCGAAATCTAAAGTCGACTGTCCACTGAGGATCCCGTCACATACAACATAAACGGTGCGAGAAGCTAGGTCGTAGTCCCAGCTGAAGCACTGTAATGACCAATTATGTATTTATGATATGTATGGCTAACTTTTTAAAATTCGTGAGAAGTAAGATGTAGCATGATTCTACAGTTGTCAATGCCAGCACAAGCATTTAATGTGCATAAACAAAAGATTATCAAATTGCAGCGACCACTTGGCTCAATGTTGCTGACCGTCGCTGCTGCGTATAACGCCACAATGGTATGCGCACACGCGAGGATCATTTGACACTTCGCTGAGTGGCCGCCGACAGTATTGGTATGCATATAATCTACACAATGTGTGTTGTTGTTGTGTTGCTTTGCTAGTGATCATGTATGGCTCTTTACCGTGGGAATTATTATGTTTATATGGAGAACGGGCGCGTGTCATATTGCACCCACTTGTCCCATGGTTAGCACACACACAAACCAATGCAATATTATTTAATATAGAATATACTTAAGAATATATCAAACACACAAACCCATAGAATATAATTAAGTACTTAACAACCACACAAACCTATAGAATATAGCTAAACATTTAACATACACACAAACCTATATATTTAGTATTAAGCCAATACAAATTGTATTAGAATTAAGGGATTGACTTGGAATTGTCAAGTCATCAAAATTATAGTATAAAAGAAGGGACATTTTCCCTCATAGAATTATTCAATAAACCAAAGCCAAACTGTGCGTATCTAAAGACGCACTTGGTAATAATAAAGAACAGTTTTTTCATTACATGGCGATCCTGCCAGACTCTGAAGTGCTACAATAGCTGCACTCAGAGAATAATATAAAAAAAAAAAAAAAAAACATAACAAAATAAAATCTTGGAGTGCTTAAAGGACATAAGTCCTGCACCCAAAATAAAATAACTCCTGTAGTGCTATTAATTTTGCACCCAGGAAAAATAAAATAAAAAAAATAATAATCAGCCTGGTGGATCAGCCAAGGATATCTACCAGTCGCGTTGAAGGAAGAAACTGTCTGGCCAATAGACAGTGGGTCCTTTCAGAGAATGATGACGCTTGCTTTTAGCGGCTTAAAGCCAGATCAGGCATTCCTGTACATGGATGACCTGGTCGTATTAGGATGCTCCGAGAAGCATATGCTTTGCAATTTAAAGGACGTTTTCAATCTGTGTCGTAAATTCAACCTAAAGCTGCATCCTGAAAAATGTTCATTCTTCATGCGGGAGGTGACCTACCTTGGTCATAGGTGTACTGATGGGGGGATACTTCCAGATGATAGTAAATATTCGGTGATTGAAAACTACCCGACGCCTACTGACGCGGATAGCGCCAAGAGGTTTGTCGCATTTTGTAATTACTATCGAAGATTTATAAAGAATTTTTCTGAGTATTCCCGACACCTTACACGATTGTCAAGGAAAGGTGTGCCATTCGAATGGACAAAGGATTGCGAATTGGCGTTCAGATACTTAAAGAAGGCATTAATGAATCCAACATTGCTTCAGTACCCTGATTTTACCAAGGAATTTTGCATAACAACAGACGCAAGTAAGCATGCATGTGGTGCTGTTTTGACTCAGGAACATGAGGGTAAGCACCTGCCAGTTGCTTATGCTTCAAAAGCATTTACCAAGGGAGAGAGCAACAAATCGACCATTGAACAGGAATTAACTGCCATACACTGGGCTATAACACACTAGGCCATACATATGCGGAAAACATTTTCTGATCCGAACCGACCATCGACCACTTTCATATCTGTTTTCGATGAGAAATCCCAGTTCCAAATTAACAAGAATGAGACTGGATTTGGAAGAGTACGATTTTACAGTTGAGTATCTTAGGGGAAAGGATAACTATGTCGCGGACGCATTGTCGCGAATTACAATTGAAGACTTCAAAAACATAAATAAAAAGGTATCGTGCGTATTAAGAGTCTCGACAAGATCGATGACTAAACAAAAAACCAGTAGCGAAATAAATAATCAGCATAAAAAAGATAGCGTAGATGAGCCCAAAATATATGTACCAATTAAGAATAGTGACGTCAGAAAGTATTATAAATTTAAGATTTATCCCAATAAAAGCTACATAAAGAAGGGAAAATCAAAATTAGCTAGCATAAATATAAATGATATATTTACTAAAGAGAAACTTGACTTAGGACAATTTTTCTCTAGGCTCGAGAAAGCGGCCAGTAAATTAAATATCAATAAACTACAAGTAGCACCTAGCGAGAAAATTTTCGAATTTATCTCAAAGCTTGAATTTAGAAACATGGGCAATAAGGTACTAAATAAAATTAAAATAGCGCTATTAAATGAAATAAAGATATTAGATACAAAGAATTCTAAGGAAATTCTAGAAATCATGCTGAAATATCATGATGACCCCATTGAAGGAGGTCATTGCGGGATATACAGAACCGCTGAAAAGATAAAAAGATATTACTACTGGAGAAACATGACAAAAGACATAGCTAAATATGTAAAAGCATGCCACAAATGTCAAATAGCGAAATCTACCAAACACGTTAAAGGCCCAATGATAATAACAGAGACGCCTAACAAACCGTTTGATACGGTGTATGTAGACACAATTGGACCATTTCCAAGATCGATACATGGAAATGAGTACGCAGTCACGCTAATATGCGACTTGACTAAATACCTAGTAACGATACCAATACCGGACAAATCAGCAAAAACTATCGCAAAAGCGATATTTGAGAATTTTATACTTACCTATGGCCCGATGAAGACGTTCATTACGGACATGGGTACAGAATACAAAAACTCAATATTAAACGAATTGTGCACTCTGTTGAAGATCGAGAAACTAACATCAACAGCTCATCATCACCAGACCTTAGGTACGATAGAAAGAAGTCATAGAACTTGTAATGAATACGTACGCTCGTATATATCAGTAGATAAGGATGACTGGGATGAATGGCTTAAGTATTTTACATATTGCTTTAATACAACACCATCAACTGTACATAATTACTGTCCTTTTGAGTTGATTTTTAGCAAAATACCAAACAGTTTCAAAGATTTCAATGAGGTAGACACAATTACACCACTATACAATGTGGATAACTATGCAAAAGAAGCAAAATTTAGATTAGAAATTGCACTTAAGAGAGCAAAACGTTTATTAGAAATAAATAAAATAAAGCAAAAGAATAACTATGATAAGGATATATTAGATTATAATTTTAACATAGGAGATTTAGTCTTACTTAGAAATAATATAGGACATAAACTAGAGGCATCATATAAAGGCCCATACAAAATTAAAAACATAGATTTAAGAAATAATGTAACTATAGTTGATAAGAAAAATAATAAAGAACAAGTAGTTCATAAGAATAGACTTAAGATATATAACAAATAGTTTTAACAATAACACTAAACTGCGCAGAAAAGTGAAATAATATTTAAGATAAATTTTATTTTTTTTGTTTAACTAAGTAAACTTATCACTAAAAACAAAATAAATATTAAAATTTAATTAGAAATAATATTAAAATTGTATTACTTTAAATTAAGATTAATACTATTAATCATACTAAGTTTATTAATATAAATTAGAAATAGACGTAAAATCATTGTACTGTGTTGTGTAAAAGAATGTCCATAAAACAAAAGTTATATGAACATTCTTGTAAAGGGTGGAGGTGTAGCATGATTCTACGGTTGTCAATGCCAGCACAAGCATTTAATGTGCATAAACAAAAGATTATCAAATTGCAGCGACCACTTGACTCAATGTTGCTGACCGTCGCTGCTGCGTATAACGCCACAATGGTATGCGCACACGCGAGGATCATTTGACACTTCGCTGAGTGGCCGCCGACAGTATTGGTATGCATATAATCTACACAATGTGTGTTGTTGTTGTGTTGCTTTGCTAGTGATCATGTATGGCTCTTTACCGTGGGAATTATTATGTTTATATGGAGAACGGGCGCGTGTCATATTGCACCCACTTGTCCCATGGTTAGCACACTCACAAACCAATGCAATATTATTTAATATAGAATATACTTAAGAATATAACAAACACACAAACCCATAGAATATACTTAAGAATATAACAAACACACAAACCCATAGAATATAATTAAGTACTTAACAACCACACAAAGGTTTGTGTGATTCTATAGGTATAGAATATAGCTAAACATTTAACATACACACAAACCTATATATTTAGTATTACGCCAATACAAATTGTATTAGAATTAAGGGATTGACTTGGAATTGTCAAGTCATCAAAATTATAGTATAAAAGAAGGGACATTTTCCCTCATAGAATTATTCAATAAACCAAAGCCAAACTGTGCGTATCTAAAGACGCACTTGGTAATAATAAAGAACAGTTTTTTCATTACAAAGAGCATCAAGACATACATGCATATGTACTTATATGCATAAATACCATTTACCAACTTATTTACCGACTCACTATCATGGTCGATTGAGACTCTTGTTTCAATAAATTTAATTAAAATCATTGGTTTCTGTGCCATTTAATATAGATTTGTTTTTATCTTTTCGTTGATGTTAATTCTGAAATTTCTGTAGCGAAAAAGAATTATTTTATATTCTGCCATTCGAAATAATAAATTCATGTTTATATGATTATATAAATACCTGCCAGAGATCAGTAATTAATCGTTTTTCGTTTCGTTTCACTACTCATAAGCACTCATGAAATTTTGAGTATGAGTGAGTCAACAATATTGAAATTCAATTACTCTGATACATTCGTACTCACTACAACATTGATTTATAAGTACAGATTGCAATGAGTATGAGTACAACTTTGTCATTAAACTCATAAATTTCGAAATATGTTTGATTCATATGCCTTCTCATTCAGATTCATAAATTTAGAAAAATACTTATAATACTCATAAATGTTTCGTGTGATTCGAATCATTCATCCAAATTTGCAGTCTAAGTTGTTGTTGCATTTACAAAAAAGAGAAAAAAGACAAAGACAGCAAGCAAAGCAAACACACAACCTTTTAGTGAGTTATGTAGTGTTCGTACGCGAATCATACTTATTTTGTGATTCTTGTAAATGTTGAGAAAAGGAGAGTCGAAATCAACAACATCATGCGTATTGTTAAGTATGAGTACTTCAAACTTTGAATATGAGTAATATGAATATAAGTAGGAATGCGTATAAGTATCAGAAATTATGAGTATAATTCGAATCTACTAATCTTTCTGATCTCTGATACCTACGTAAGAATATACATTTATGGGTAACACGTTTGTAGTCGCCGTAGTCTAGGTAGTGTGTTTGCTTTTTAGACGTAAAGCCCCAGACCAGACATCAAAAAGAAATAAAAAAAGAAAATATTTCTTCGGTGACTACCTCTCAGAACCTAAGAACCAGGGACCGAAAATAACTGTTATTTTTGAATTTTTGATTAAAAAAAGCAACCACAAGGAAATGTCGGAGAACAAAACCAAGTATACCATTTTGATTGTCTTGGACCAAATTTTTATAAAAGGCGATGCTTTTTAAAAACATGATTTTTATTTTTTAGAAAAAAAATAACAGTTATTTTTTGATTTTTATTTTTTCGAGCAAAATTAACACTTATTTTTTACTTTTATTTTTTCGAGCAGATATAAAAGTTATTTTTTGACTTTTATTTTTTCGAGCAAAAATAAAAGTTATTTTTTGACTTTTATTTTTTCGAGCAAAAATAACAGTTATTTTTGACTTTTATTTTTTCGAGCAGAAATAAAAGTTATTTTTTAACTTTTATTTTTTCGAGCAGAAATAAAAGTTATTTTTCAACTTTTATTTTTTCGAGCAGAAATAAAAGTTATTTTTGTTTCAATTCATGATGAATTCATAATATTTATTAAGAAATTTTTTAAAAAAATTAAAGTTATTTATGTCAGAAAATTATTAGAATTAAGTTTTGGGTATATTAAACACTAATCTTTGGTTTGAAAAAACCAAAACAACTTTTATTTCTGCTCGAAAAAATAAAAGTCAAAAAATAACTTTTATTTCTGCTCGAAAAAATAAAAGTTGAAAAATAACTTTTATTTCTGCTCGAAAAAATAAAAGTCAAAAATAACTGTTATTTTTTCTCGAAAAAATAAAAGTCAAAAAATAACTTTTATTTGTGCTTTTCAAAATAAAAGTCAAAAATAACTTTTATTACTGCTCTTAAAAATAAAAGTCAAAAATTACTGCTATTTCTGCTCGAAAAAATAAAAGTCAAAACATAACTTTTATTTCTGCTCGAAAAAATAAAAGTTAAAAAATAACTTTTATTTTCTGACTTTTACGATAAAGGTTATAACAGTTACGGTCCCTGTTAAGAACACCTTATTGAAGCTAAATATGTCAAATTACTTACTTAGTTACCATTAACATAACACGTCCAGGTGCCTCTGCTTGCCATTATTTTTCACCAATTGTTTGCAACATTCGCTGACAGAGGTCCTCGATTTGGTACTTCCAAAGCAAACAAGTGAAGCATTCACAATAAAAATTTGTGTTTCGTTATAGTACTATGATTGGATGTATTTTAAGCGAATGGCTTGTGATTGATTTTTTTTAAATTTGAGTTAAAAACCAATAATTTTTATTGAAAATAAATGCTTTACTATAGTAGTACTTTTAAAGTACTGTCCATAGAAAGCTACGACTTTTAATCTTTTATTTGGAAATTATAAATTGCATCCTTAAAAACAGCTCGCCAATGAAGGCCCTGAATAAAATGATGGTTGCAAGCGATAGCGTTCTATATTGATCGAAACTAATGGCAATTAGAAGAAGCATTCACTGGTTTCCTAACATATTTTATCAGGCACCGCAATGTGAGGCCGAGCGATGTCGTGATGGAAAATTACGACCTCTTGTCTGATTGCATATTCAGGGAGCCAATACTCATTTCATACGAAATAATTGAATCCTCCACAATGATTGTCTGTTCTGTTTTTAGCAGCTTATAGCAAACACTTCCGTTCCCAGCAAATATAGAGCTCTACTTTGATGCAATGGATATTATGTTTGGTAGTAGGTGTTCCTCGTTGTCCGTGTTTCAGATTAGATTTCTTACTCTTGGTGTTGTCGTAGTGCATATATTTTTCATTACCAGTGATAATTCGATGCAAAAATGATTAATTTTTAAAGCCATGAAATTGCATTTCAGACATACAGAACCATCTTGAACGACTCTCGACATTAAACATTGAAATGGCTGCCTGAGTCCCGCCTAATGATTGTAAGTCGTTATTGCGTCTGACATTCATCTGGATCGTGATTTTTTTTCCAAAATCACGTTTATAAAAGATTTTACTGTCACGGACTCTTTGCCTTTTATTAAAAAATTATTATTTTTGAAAAGTGCAAATAACTCGATATGCTGCATATTTGATAGAGCGTGCTGATCGTATAATTACACAGACAAAATGACTCGTACTTCGATGTTATTTTATCGGTCGGTAGTCGTATATACACAGAAAAGTGATACTATACTTCTCATTTCCTTTTTAACTACTTATGAGTTTCAACCTAGAATGCTAGGACATTTAATCATGTTTGACATTAACCCATCCTAATGCTATATTTTTAATCAAGATTATAGTCATATAATGCTAAACTATACTGCTTATAAATTTTCATTTATTGTACTAAAATTTATTTAATTAAATGCAAGAGTTTCAACAAGAAAAAATATTTCAAGTTGATTTATTAGCTTTTAATTGTTATTATAAAAAGAATAATACAAGCTGTTGTTATATTAAGTATTCGAATTGGAAAGAGTAATTAAATGTGTTCATAAAAGCAATTGAAAAACAATTAAAAATTTAAAAAGGAAAACTAAAGAAAAAACATGAATTGTGATGACCATTTAGCAAAAACTCAATGAAACATGTGGCCAATTCACACGACTTTGTATCGTGTATGTTGTATTGAATACACTTTTTGTTTGTGAACGCTCAATGCAATGCTGTATTGTGTATTTCGTATACCGAGCGTCAAAAAACGAAAGGAAAAAGAAGACCAGTATTCATAATTTGATTTTCAAGCAACAAAATGAAAAATATTACAGCAAAAAGTAAATTAATTAATTATCTATGCGAACAATTATCATTTTGAAATGTTAATTGTTGACTCACGTTATAGAGAAAATATTTCGTATTTTATTCTTCTTCTTGTTTACATAAACTGATAGAACGAAACCAATACAACTTGCAAAAACACATGAAAAAAATGTGTATAATTGTATCGGATTTTTATATGCAAATTATCAACAACAAGCATACACTGTTGTATATTCGTCCAACAATACAATGAATACAAGGGCTTGTGTGAATTGCTCAATAATATCTGTCTTCACCTGATATTAATCTATTATATTCTATTATTCCACCAACTAATAAACAGTTGCAGTTAAAACATTTGTAATGATAGCAAATTATTTGTTATATTTTAACATCTATGAAAAGCGAAATATATCACACATTAAAAATACATTGTAAAAATACATGTTTAAGTTATGTGTCCACTTAGAAAACAACACTTTCACAAAATATTGAATTATTTTGTAAGAAAATTGAAAAGAATAGAAAAATAAAAGGGGATATCAAGTGTAAAAGCGGTTAAAGCTTTCGTTTTTGTGAAAAAGTACCTTTTAGATATCACGAAATTATATAAAATCCGAATAAATGAGATTTCATATCGGCGCCTCCATTCTATAACGTTCTAAGTGTACTTAGAACGTTTTTAATGTTCTTGCATTTTTAAATTCTACGTTCTCTAACTTAAATACTGTCAAAATTTGGTTAAGATGCGCCGATCCGTTCCGAAGTTATAGGGAAAAATATACTTAGAATACACATATAGTCGTATGGCGCGTGAAAACTTTGAGAGGTCATAACTCAAAACACACTTTTTCGACTTAGAATGTTATAGAACGGAGGCGTCGATATTTATGTTATAAATATGTCCACTACTGTATTTACTATGCGTACGAGTATAATAAAAACAGACAATTTTTTTAACAATATTTAAAATATATTATAAAATTGTTTAGTAAAATGTTAAAAACAAGCTGCCACAAAGGAATGTCTAACCAATCTAAGAGAACTAACAAAAACAAAACATACTATGAGAGTCAAAAGTGACTAAACACCAATGGATTATTTTCTTCTCTTAAAATAACGAAAATAATAGATTATATAAAATAATTTATTTTGCATAAATTCAATGGGGTATTCATTATTTATAACATTAATATAGAAAAACTTTTAAACTTAAACAACAATTCTTTTTTTATATATTATTACAAAAAAGTTATAAAATTAGGCGTCAAAAGTAAGCATACACCTACACTTAAACTAAGTAAAACTTCAGCAAATTGTATACCTTTGCTTTTTTTACACAAACTTTTTGGTGTTTTAGGTCGAGTCTCTTTCAGGATTCGAATCCCAAATGTTCTCAACGGGATTCAGATCCGGTGATTGTGGTTGATGAAAAGTTTGTGTGGTGTTTGGGCATTCAACCATTCTTTCGTCAACCGGGATGTGTGCTTGGGATCATTGCATTGTTGAAAGATCAAATGTCCAGACAAATTCAATTTGGCGACACTTAGTGGAACGTTTTTATTTAAAATTTGTATGTAGCCTTGCACGTTTATTGTACTTTCAGTGAAGTCAAGTCCTACCCAAACCATAAAGGAGCCACCAATGTGCTTAACACTGCATTGAATATTTTGCTCACAGAATTCCTTATTCCTTTTTCTCCAAATTTTTCTATGTTTTTCTCCACCAAAAATCTCAAGCTAGGTGAAGAGTATAGTTTTCCAAACGTTATAATCCTTCATTTCATACATCTTAACGTAATCCAAACGCTTCTTTTTATTTACTTTGGAAATGAAAGGCTTTTTTCCTAGACGCCTGCCACGAAATCCATGTCTGATTAATATGCGTCTAATGGTACTGCTGCTAACTTGCTTCTCAGTATGAGAACTGATATCTTTGGCGATTTGGACAGCATTAGAACTTGGATTATTCTTCATTAATGCAGCAATCTTCTGCAATCGATCTGTTTGTTGAAAATTTTCGATTTTTTTAAATTTTTTTAATTTGTCCACAATTTTTTTTACAGAAGTATGATGCCTTCCTATAATCTTTGCAATTTCACGGTAAGATTTGTTTTTTTCTCTTAAGTCTATTATAATTTTTCTAGTTTCTATTGAAATTTCGGTTCTCATCTTTGCTAAATAATTAGTGAAACTGTAGTGACACGATAAATATCTATGATCTTTTCTGATCATTCTCGTTAAATTTATCACATCATATCATTTTTTAGTAAATTCACAAAACTGGGAGTGTATATACTGACTTTTGCTGCGTAATTTTAATAGATTTTTATTTATAATTACAATTAAAAATATTGTTGTTGAAATTTAAAAAAAATTGTTAGTGGTCAAGTGGCAATAAAGTATTCTCTTAAATATGATTGAAAGAATTATTGAAGAGCGAACTTTTTCCTAGTAATAAAAGAAAGTATAAAAATATTTCCAGTGCTGTATCACTTTTGACTCTCATAATATATACACATACATATTTTGTATATATTAAACTTGTATATACATATGTATATTTATTTAAAGTTGTTTCTCTGCAAAAATATAGTCGGTTTATGTAGTATAAGCATGTAAGTGTGTGTGTGTGTGGCATTTTCTTCCTTACAAATGCTTTTGGGGATGACGATGTAATCTTATATATAAAAATGAATGTGTGTTTGTTTGTATGTTTGTATGTTTGAAGTTTATAGACGATTAAACGGCTGAACCGATTGTCTTGAAATTTTCACAGTGTCTTCCTGTATGTCGGGAAGGAGTTATAGGCTACTTTTTATGTTGATATTCCAAATGAGCGAGGGGCCATGCCCATGTATACTACATACTACATACTTAATATTTAATTGCATTTGAAATATATTACTCATACGCATAGTTACCCCTAAAGTATGCTATCTATGATTCTTGATGTATAAAACCAAAGAAAATAAAGTATAAAGAATGTGCATTTTGGCATATTTTGGAATTTCACGACGCGGGGGAAAGATAGAAGGGAAGGAAAAAAATTTTGTAACCAAAATTTGTGAAAAAAATCAGGGACCGAAAATAACTGTTATTTTTGAATTTTTGATTAAAAAAAGCAACCACAAGGAAATGTCGGAGAACAAAACCAAGTATACCATTTTGATTGTCTTGGACCAAATTTTTATAAAAGGCGATGCTTTTTAAAAACATGATTTTTATTTTTTAGAAAAAAAATAACAGTTATTTTTTGATTTTTATTTTTTCGAGCAAAATTAACACTTATTTTTTACTTTTATTTTTTCGAGCAGATATAAAAGTTATTTTTTGACTTTTATTTTTTCGAGCAAAAATAAAAGTTATTTTTTGACTTTTATTTTTTCGAGCAAAAATAACAGTTATTTTTGACTTTTATTTTTTCGAGCAGAAATAAAAGTTATTTTTTAACTTTTATTTTTTCGAGCAGAAATAAAAGTTATTTTTCAACTTTTATTTTTTCGAGCAGAAATAAAAGTTATTTTTGTTTCAATTCATGATGAATTCATAATATTTATTAAGAAATTTTTTAAAAAAATTAAAGTTATTTATGTCAGAAAATTATTAGAATTAAGTTTTGGGTATATTAAACACTAATCTTTGGTTTGAAAAAACCAAAACAACTTTTTTTCTGCTCGAAAAAATAAAAGTCAAAAAATAACTTTTATTTCTCCTCGAAAAAATAAAAGTTGAAAAATAACTTTTATTTCTGCTCGAAAAAATAAAAGTCAAAAATAACTGTTATTTTTGCTCGAAAAAATAAAAGTCAAAAAATAACTTTTATTTGTGCTTTTCAAAATAAAAGTCAAAAATAACTTTTATTACTGCTCTTAAAAATAAAAGTCAAAAATTACTGCTATTTCTGCTCGAAAAAATAAAAGTCAAAACATAACTTTTATTTCTGCTCGAAAAAATAAAAGTTAAAAAATAACTTTTATTTTCTGACTTTTACGATAAAGGTTATAACAGTTACGGTCCCTGAAAAAAATCACCAAATAAGAAAAAATATACCCAAATTAAATTCGTAGACTTTTGTTTTATTTATTTTTTTTTTCAGAAATAACCAAAAAAGCAACATCATTACTAGATTCAATCTTTGCGGATTTTCTGCAAATTACAACACATTTTGACTTTTTAGAGTTAATCCTTAAACCATTTGCAGTCGCCCAAAGAGAAATATTATTAAGGTCAGTGTTAAGATCTTTAACTCCAGTGTTGATGGAAGCTATAGAGCTATCAATGTAGAGTTGAATATCATCAACATACATTTGAATTCTAGAATGTTTGAGCTGCTCAAACATATGACCTTTAAATGGTTGAGTTTGAAATTTTCAACTCATATACATAGTAAGTACTGAAATTCATACTATTTAAATATTTATTTGAAAAACATATACATATGTAATAGTTATGTTATTGTTTACTTCTAACAATGGGTAATTACTAAAAATATTATTTATTTGTTGCATATCTTGAAAAATAGGTCAGGTAAGTTTTATAATCAGCATTTTATTGGGCGATGAATGGGCATGTAACAATAGGCAGTAAAATTTTCATTCCCTACTTTCGATTACCTAAGTAATAAAATGTAAACTCTCAATATTTTTCCCAATAAAATAAGAAGTTGCAAAACTCATCAAAAAAAATTACCTGCGACCGACACAAACATAATTATTTGTCAAATTTAAATAGCCTTAATTTTTTTTTAAAAGTTTTTTGACCTGAACCTATTTCATATTAGGTAAAATATAAAGGAATAAATATAACACGCATTCGGTTTTGGAATTCAGTTGAATCTTTGATTCTAAACGAGTTAAACGTTGAGTGACATTTATTTTGCAACAATTTATAAAAATGCCCCCAGAAAAGCATCGCTTTCCAGAAGCACTAAAAATGCATTGCATTTGCAATCCCAGAGAGCAAATGAAAGTTCGAAAGAGCGTGAAAGTCGCCTAAGAACTGAAAGGAATCGAGCTTCAACCTCTAGAGCCGCCGAAACGCCATCACAACCTGAAGAACGCCTTGAAGGCATACGACAACGCGCCACAACAGCAAGAGCTACTAAAACGCTTTCAGAAAACCAAGAGCGCCTTGAAAGTCAACGAAATCTTACCTCTTTTGCACGAGCTTCTGAAACGCTGTCAGAACACGAGCGACGTCTTGAAGGTCTTCGACAACATGCGACAACCGCACGAGGTACCGAGACACCGTTGGAACATGAAGGTCGGCTACAAAGCCAGCGAAATCGTATCGAAACATCACGAGGAACAGAAACGCCTTCAGAGCGTGGAAGACGTCTTGAAGGTCTTCGACAACATGCGACAACCGCGAGAGCTACTGAGACACCGTTGGAACATGAAGGCCGGCTACAAAGCCAGCTAAATCGTACCATAACATCACGAACTAATGAAACAGAAGTCCAACATGAATCACGAGTAGAAAGTCAGTGGATTCGAACATCAACAAGAACAGCAGCAGAGAGGATAGAGCAATATTATTTGCGTCGAGAACAAAATCGTAATCGAATGGTGGTGAATCGACGTAATGTTTTTCATGGATACTCAGGTATTGCATTTAACTATAGATCTGATATAGATTATACCGAAGACGAATTAGTGGCAATTGGTGACATGAATGAAGTTTGCCAATATTGCAATGCACTCAGGTACAAAAATGAAACACCTGGCATGTGTTGCTCTAATGCTAAAATCGTTTTGTCTGATTTACTTCCACCTCCAGAACCACTACAATCGCTGATTTCAGTTAAGTTTTTCGAAATATATACTTTTTTTTAATTTAACAAAATGTTAATAAAAAATATTTTTTTCATTTAGAAACTAATGTGGATTCACAACATTTTCTTAATAATATAAGAAAATATAATTCGTGCTTTAAAATGACGTCTTTTGGTGATACCAAAGTATTTCGAGACAACTTTATGCCAACGTTTCGTGTTCAAGGTCAAATTTATCATAAAATGGGATCATTGTTGCCAATTCCAAATGAAGATCCTATGTTCTTACAAATTTATTTCATAGGAGAAGCGGATAACAATGACCAAGTGATGTTTCATGAAATCAACGAATTGGTAAGGATCTTTAAGTTCACGATTAAGTTCAGATGACCACATAATCGGAATTCATGCTGATAGAACTCCAGCTGGACAACACCAAGGACGATACAATGCCCCAACAATGGCGTAACAATTTTGATGGTGGGCGATCCAGTTGCATCACGAGATATGTATTTAATTCCGATGGGGGTAGCGAAGCACACCGGGTATTAGCTAGTATTTTATACAAAATATTGTCATTGAAGCCATCAACCATCTTATCACTGGCCATAAACAGCCACTATAGAAAATTTTTACAATTTATATGTGAATATTTTTCTTCATACAAACTATTTTTATGAGTAACACACTGTCAGGTTCAATTAAAAATTAAAAAAAAAAATATATTAGAAATAAACAAAAAGTAATACAAAGAAAAATATGTATTTACTATTTACAACAAACAACAGACAAAATATGACCTCAAAGCAAAGGTTCGTTCATTAACCTTCCATGTTTTTAACATATGTCGTATAAATTTCTACAATCTGTTTCCTTGAATTTAAATTATATTAAATTTTACAATATTTACTTCTACATCGAACTCGGGCCTTTTGTCTAATAAGCCAACACACTACCTACTAGACCACTGCGACTTCAATAAATTGTTGAGAAGCTAGGCCGTAATCCAGACTGAAGGGTTGCAATGGCCAATTATGTATGTATTATGTACTTCTACATCGATGACTATTTTTCATAGCAAAACAAGATTGATATCTTTTAATTTAAAGTCCTAATGAGACTATGAATTACATATTATTCTACTGTTACGTTTTTACCTTTTTTGCAAAAACGTTTAGAATATGAGTTCGTTGACTGCAAACAAAATAAAAATAAATGTGTGTTGAGTTTCAATTGAACTCTTTATTGTTCGTATAATTTTGTGTGCCAATATTTACAACTCGATGTATCCAACAATAATTTGATGTTCGCTATTCTTCTTTACACTTCTGTTCGGTAGATCTTTACAACGGCGATCTTTAAACCGAGTCTGTATTCTTTACACGCAACACGTCTTCACACAAGACTGCCTGAATTCTTACTACTCGTTGCCTGTTTTGTCGTTGCCTGTTTAGTCTGATGAAGGTTCTTAAAGTCGAACGTTCGTGGTTTCGCTTTCTCGAGAACTCTATGGCGACTTCATTGTTGTTTGTGTATTTTGTTCATATTGCTTGTTGTTACGTTCTCGCTTACTTGTCTATCCCCTTTTCTTTCATACCAATGTTGTTGATTTAGTCGTAACAAGTTCGTTGTATTTGTTAGTGCGAATTAATGTTTTGCCATCGTACTAACAATATTCTCACTATTATGGAATATAATTTTAAGCTTAAAAGAACGTTGAAAATAATAACATCAACGCAGAAATTTTTAAAGAAATTTTTATTATTTTGTTTGGTCTTATAAAGAATTTAATCAGCCCAAGCAAACGGAAAATTGATACAATAAAATAATAACTGATGATGAGGGCTGCATTAAAAAAAATGAAGAAGAGGCAAACGGACGATAACAACCATTAAACCTTTTTTATTTAAGTTGCTTTGCTTGCATTAAAGAGGACACCATAAAGAGGACAAATTTTTTAATGGATTTTATAATGCAATTTAAAAATGTTTGTAGCTGTAGGAAACAATTAAGGATTGTATGGTCAGTCAAAAAATAAAAAAGTGTTAAGCGAAATTTTTATGAAATAATGTAAACATGCCAGTGTTATACTGTGAATTTTTCTGAAATAATAATGGGGCAATTCACACAACTTTGTATCGTGTATGTTGTATTGAGTACATTTGTTTCTTTGTGAACGCTCAATGCTATGCTGTATTGTGTATTTCGTGGCATTCAAACAATTTGATAGCCCGAAACAAACACAACATATGAAAACATATACACATTTTTTTCATTCACACAATTTGATACCACGAAACCAATACAACTTTTAAAAACATATGGAAAAAATGTGTATAAGTGTATCAGATTTTTATATGAAAAATATCAACAACAATCATACACTGTTGTATGTTCTTCCAACAATACAATGAATACAACGATACAACGGCTTGTGTGAATTGACCAATTAAATTTCCATGAAGAGGTCAAAGTCGGTACTACGGGCATTAAGAACAGTAAAGCTGAAGGTGCTGATGGGCTACTAACTGAATTGTTTAAGACCGGAGGTAATGAGTTGCACGACCCCTCGGTATGCGCCAACTACCGTGGTATAAGCCTTCTCCCTATCGCATATAAGGTCCTTACGGGCGTATTGTATGAACGAATGAAGCCACTCGTCAAAACACTGATTGGGCCTTAGTAGTGCGGCTTCAGAACTTGCAAGTCCACCTTTGACCAGATCTTCAGAACCTTTAGAAGACCCATGAAAAACAAGTCGACACTCTCCATTTTTTTCTCGACTAGCTCCATATGAAATCGCGTTTTTGCCGCATAGTCGGAGCTCGGTACACCTGCGAAGGTTCCTCCACGATAGGAATTACCTACTTCGAACTTTTTGATGCCATGTGAGGTTTTAGAAAAAGCGATCAACGTTTCAACTCGTCATGGAGAGTATACTGTGGAAGGCGGGAGTGCATCGGAATGGCACTATTTTCAAAAAAGTGTCCAGTTGCATCATTGGGTGTGCCAAGCGAGCTGTACCTTTAGTCTATTGAACAGAAGTCTATTCAAATGGGTCTGGCAGTAAAAGTAAGCAAAACCATGGCCTCATATCTAATAAGCCAACATCCTACATACTAGTCGTCCATTTTAATCTGGCAAAACAAACTAAATAAATTACAACTAATTTGATAGATGTAGCTTCAACACGATGGCCATTACCAAGTGTCCTAGTTTGCAAGTCTCTGTTGGAAGATCCGATACTTTATTTACAAGTTTAACATTCCAAAATTTTTTCCTTTTGGTATGTAAGTACACCAGACACTATGACATTGTTATTACCATCGTTTTTACGGTTATTAAATAATTAATGAGATAAGAATACAACAGACTGTATGTTGGTGTAGAGAATACAAATTGTAATGTGTTTTGAATATGAATCTAATGCTTCTACGCCAATAAAAGGAACACCTTTCCAGCAATATTTCACATTAGCATATTTAAAATTATAAAAAAAAGTTAAACAAAAGTAAATGTAGGCGTAAATAATAGTAAGTGACACGTAATTAATTAGGCGGCTTATTGAGAATCCAAAATACGTGCATAGTGACAAAAAGCTTATGTATGTCTGTAAGTCACATGTATTTAGCAAAATGTTTATTTTACACTTTATGTTTAATACAGTATGTTAATGTGTTAAAAAAATAATAAGAAAAAATTTATGAAATATATTTCCAACTTTCATTCAAATATCTTTTTAGGGATATAAAACAATATTTTACATGCAATATAAAATAATAGTTTAATTAGTCTCATTTGAATGAGGTTTACAATATAAAAAAATTTGTTTCGAATTAAAGCCATTCTTTCTTCGTTGGTTTAATTAAATTTCACTGTGTTCTTATTTTTTTCCATTTTCTTTGTTAGGTTTTATTTAGTCATAAATACAAATCTTTTGTTTTGAAATTCAAACTGCATGTGAATGGCTCTAATCACACGAGAACAATTCTTAATCACACAATTTTGGTTCTTTCCAAATTACACGGGATGAATATTCGTTTGGCAGGAAATACATGTATGTTTAGTTTTTTTCCTTCATTTGATTTTTAAAACCGTGCATTTATTAGTTTTGTGCTGGTAATGCGGGGTTGTAGCTGGTTGAAACTTTACGCCACCGAAAAAACATTCTTTTCACCTCTCTTGCCTATAAACTATCTTTTTACTGCAGTATAATTATTCTCGTGTGATTATAGCTAATAAGATTATAAAGCAGAAAACATGTATACACACAATTGTATCAACTTTTGTCCTTTTGCCTTCAAAGAATAAAGTTACATTGAAAGAGAAATCAAATATTCTGGTTAGAGCAATGTACGTGTCAGATGTTTTAAGCTTTATGGGCCAGTTAGCCAAACGTAACGTAACGCAACGTAATACACGTCCGCTTTTTGCGCAATGCAAATGCTTACCGAAACGCACTCTCTCGTTAATAAAACGGAGCGATCTGTATAAAACAGAATTCCTTCACGTTTTTACATGACATTTGAACAAGAGAGAAAAAATGTCCTCTTTCGTATTTCCATGATTATTTATATTAAGCTTTTAAATGTTACATGTATATAATAATTTTTTTATTATTACTATTCTAACGAGAGGTATTGTTTTGCAATTTAATCAAAAAAATCACTATGAATACATCAATATTCGATAGTGTACCTCTACGTAAATTCTGTAAATATTGACTCAGATTGAATCAAAAATAAAATATTCTGTAATATTACGAGAATAAATATTTATAAAAACATAAAACATAAAACATAAGAAGCAAATTTAAATTCTTCCAATGAAGGCCAATTAGTACTTTTTGAATTTTTATTACCTTAGCAACAATCATCACTATTCTGAGCGGCTGACTCCGTGCAAATGTCTGTCTCAGAGATCAGTAATGAGTATTCAAAAAATTAGTAGATTCGAATCATACTCATATTTTCTGATTCATACTTATTTTAATATCATACTCATACTACTCATATTCAAAGTTTGAAGTACTCATCGTACTCATACTTAACGTTACGCATGATGTTGTTGATTTCGACTCTTCTTTACTCAACATTTACAAGAATTACAAAATAAGTATGATTCGCATACGAACACTACAATACTCACTAGAAGGTTGTGTGTTTGCTTTGCTTACTGTCTTTGCCTTTTTCTTTCTTCTTTTTTTGTAAATGCAACAAATACTATCACTCGAATCATTTTTGAGTATTATAAATATTTTTCTAAATTTATGAATCTGAATGAGTAGGCGTATGAATCAAACATATTTCAAATGTTATGAGTTTGATGTCAACGTTTACTCATATTCATTGCAACCTGTTGTCAATGTTGTAGTGAGTACGACTGAATCAGAGTAGTTGAATTTCAATACTGTTGACTCATTCATACTCAAAATTTCATGAGTACTTATGAGTAGCGAAAAAACGATTCATTGCTGATCTCTGGTCTGTATATAAATTTCTTTCTTTCTTTGTGTTGCGTTCGTGTGTGTATTTTGCTTTTTGTTTTGTTTCGTTTTCATTTGCATTCTTCGTTAACAGATGTCCCCTCTTTAACGTTTCTATAACCATACACATATTCTTACGATAACGTACGTTACGTTTTTACGCTTGGCTAACCAGCGCACTATGGCCTTTTCAACTTAAAAAGAGTCTGCGACTATATGTCGCTAGTCCTCCACTACGACTTAAATACACGATTGTTAGGAAGTTCATTGTTGGCTCTATAATACTCTTTTAAATGGATGATGTCAAGTGTTACTCTACAAGTTTTTTAATTGATTATTATAAAGTATGTGTGTTGACGACTTTAACGCTTTAAATTGAATTTAAACTAAAGAAAATATTTTCAATAGATATTCTGATATCAATGTGTGGATACGACTTTGATGAAGCTGGTAGTCGATATATTTTGAGGTGTGTAAAATGTAGTGTGTATGAGATAGTTTATTTTATTTGTATGCATTAAATAGAATACAATTACAAATTATATTGTCATTCCGTACTGAGTAACCTAGACCTTCTGCTCGGTGTAGTGTATCAGACCAGAGTCTCTGGTGAGAATCGAACCCATGACCCTAACGCTATTATTCCAGTACTCTACCCATTAGACTATCAGGGCACCCTTTGAGAAAGATATTAATGAAATTTCTTTACCTTCTGTATCCGATAATATACACAATTTTTAGACCATATATTGAATTTACGGGCTATGAAATATCGAGTTTTTCGTTAAGCGCTTTCTGTATTTAAGGTTAAATAAAGCAAATAGTATGCGAGATATCATTAACATTTTTAATTCATTTAAGGGACCTATTGATGCCATCATGCGTTGTTCAAATGTCCGCCACGACTTCTCTGGTTGGAAGGTAATTAAAATGTCGAATTTTCATGTCATGGGTAATGTTGGCTGGGAGGACAGCAGGGGTTTGTGGCTTATACGCATACCCCTGCGACTTATGTAAATTCAACAAGAAGAAGTCTAATGATGTAAAACTGCACGATATCGGTGAGTAGATCACATTCCATGTGAAATGGCATGCGCATAAAAGGCACGTAGCTCCATACTAAGGCACATGTCATTCGGGTCTAGATCATCCAATTCACATCGTCCCGTTAGGATAATTTTGGCGATCGTAATGGACAATCAAGATCCATCCAAAAATATACATGTACGAACAATATAACTCGACTGTTAGACTCTTTAAATAATACATACATACATAAATAATTGACCACTACAACCCTTCAGTCAGGATTACGGCCTAGCTTTTCACACCATTCATGTTGTGTGCCTTAATTTTATACATGAGTGGCGGGACCTACAGTTTAACGTCGACTCCGAACGACAGATTTGTGAGAAACTTTTTCATGGCAGGTTTACTTACTCTTTAAATAATAACTAATGCACTTTCAGAATGTTATCACTTATTTCAAATTTTTATATTAAAGTTTGCTACTATGTACGGACAAACTTGAAAAAATATGAAAACATTCGCATTTGTCAAGTTTACCTCATCCAACCTCATATATATCGTTTAACGACCTAACCCGCTCCTTTCTAATAAGGTTTTAATTTTGTGACATTGGTTCAGAAATGTTTGTGTAATAATTTTGTGCGTAAAGCCCAAAAAAGATCAGTTTTTGTCAAATAAAATCAGTTTGGAGCGTTCAAGAAAATAAAGAGAAAAATATTTTTGAGATCCACTCAATAAAGCTCACAACTTACATTCTGTCATTAGCTGTTTGTATTTCATTTTTTTTGTTTTGTCGCGTATTGTTATTGTAATAAAATCTAAATCTGTAATATATTTTGCGTAATATTATGATATTTCTACCATAAAGAGAAAAGATTTCTCCATAACACAAAGAAAAGTTGAAAAAGGATGACTGGAATCCTTTACAAAAAAGATACACGCTCTACTGTGTTAGTTAAATAAATGCCAAAATAAAATTTTGTGGGGTTTTGTTGCTATGCTCTATGGATATTGTGTATTTCTTAAACATTTTTATTACCAGTATACCTTTTAGAAAGGTATATTCACGGCTTTCGTTATGCTTAATACTTGTAATAAACTGTAATCCTTTCCGGCAATCTAGACGTATGGCTGACTTAAATGGTGCATAATTATCTGATTATCCTTTAGATAGATATTTAAGACGTTTTATGACATTTTGTTTTGTGTACTTAATTAAAGGTGGGCTAGATTGTACTTGTTTCCCAAGTCTGTTGGTCTATAATTCGCAAATTGTTAACAGATGACGCTATAATTTTTTCCTTAAGCTTTTAGTTTTATTAACATTTATGTGCTTTTAGCCTCTTAAGATTCTTTTATATAGTCTTCTTACATGGTCTTTTTATCATTCGTTTGAATCGTCTAGATCGATCTAGACCACCATAAATAAAATTTTAATATTTTACTATAATTTTTTGGGCATTCGGCCACTTTTTAAGATTGCAAATCTAACTTGAAATTGTTAATTATTATGAAATCTAAATTGGTTTTAATAAAATTTGAAAATATATTGTGTTCTATTTCGGAAAAAAGCGCCTAAGCCAAAAGACGTCCGAGCTTCCACCACTCACTCACAATCAATCAATGGATATGTATAGCAATGTGACTCAAGGTATACATAATTTGTTATGACGTATGTACATTTTATATTTTTAACAATTTCTTTTTATAAGTTTTATTTGTTCTCATTATTTAAATTTAGTTTTATGCTAATTTATGCAAGACGAGCGAACTCGTGAAGTCTTTGCTTAGTCCTATCCGTAGCTAAGGCCCTACTAAAGTCCACCATATCCTCCGTCTCGATGATACCCATCGCTGCTAAGTCCCTAAGGTCTTCGTATAGCGGACATGTCGTCATCACATGCCGCCAGTCTTCAGGTCGCAACCCACAGTCCTCTGACACTGAAGCCCCTCTTATGCAAAAATGCATTGAGCGAGCCATGTCCCCTCAATAAGAATCACAGACTTAAGCTAAAGCCAAAGTCGGGGCGTTGTAGTACGAATGTCGCGTTAGTTATTAATTCATACGTCACCCTGCTCTTGTTGCTGTTCGTCCAACGTGATTTCCACTTATCGATGAGATTAAATTAAACTCCTAACTTCCTTATTTGTCAGATCATTAGCAGAAACCCAAAAATAGCAGAAATCAATGCTAGAAGTGATAGTCCCTTTTTGACGTTTAAAACAATAACTCGACGTACTATTTCGAAGTCAAGGGACACTAAAGGAACAATAGTAAATAAATCAGTGATTTTTATATACATATCTAGAAAAACTCGAATTAAAAGTTTAGAAGTAATTCACTTATTCGTGTTATTCTCAATAGAGTTCTTTTTAAATTAGAATTAATTTAAGTTCGAATTTAATTTTATCTTCTTTATTACATAAATTTAAAGGAACCGTACTATGCTACACAAAATTTTTAACTAATAGCTGTTTGTGCAGAAATTTTTTATGTCTATTCGTAATATTACTTTAGATTTAAAATTTTGGTAGTTCGCAAATGTGTTAAGTTCCTTTTTTCAAATTTTACAGGAGACACATAAAACATTGCAACTTTTTCAGTTTTTAAAATTTTTAAACTTTTTAAACGCAATTATTTTCACAAAATAGCTCTCTTTACATGACTTAGATCATAAATCCATATCCACAAAATCTTGGAAGGGCAATTCGCACATTTGGAATTAGCATTTTTGCTTTGTAAACTTATTCGTTATTTTGTGGACTTAGCAGATTTTCCTACAATCGGTTTTAATTTAAATTTTTAAAAGTTTGATTTAACTTATAGTAGGACAAATGCAAAGGTGAGGTAAATCATCGTAAAATTTGTGGTGTTGATTGGGTAAGTTTGGTTTGAGAAATTGTAAGTCTTCTTACTTTCTTATAACAATTTTCCTTCTTTCTTGATAAAGTTGCTGCAAATTTCCAAAGTCTATAGGATCAATTTTATCATCAATTTTCTGCGGTAATATTTTTCATTCATCAGAAAAACGAATTTTGAAATATATTTCTTTCCTTGGGGTGTACTTTACAGCTCTAATGTCTGTAACTTTACAATTACCTTTATTACGCCCATGTCTGATACTCTTAAGAAAGTGAACGTTATCAAATCTTTTGAAAAATGTATGATCGAAATAAATAACACCATAGCATCTATGTATTCTGAAGGTACGTTAATTACTCTATGTTTCATTGCTTTTTCTATAGAGGCTATCTGCCTCCATTTGTGTGTGGCCAATTTCAATTTAACAGGTTAGTGCTCATACTACAATTTCTATTTGATACGTGCAACCATCGCTATAAAAGATTTTTTGGATTATCGTTTCCACAAATAACTTTTCTTTCTATAGAATAAGCCCGAAGACTTGCGAAATCTTCGGAATTCAGACCATCTTTGAAAAGACGTGCGTTGGTGGTTTAAACTTAATAGTGTTTTCACACCTAAAATTAAAACCTGATTTTAGCATTAAAACCATAATCAGCTGATTTTGCGTTCACGCTACAAGTTTTCTTAAATCTGGTTTTAACATTCATACATTTATGACTGTGCAACAGCTGTTTTTGTTTAAGAAAAAATAAAAAATATGAAAAATTAAGAAATAATATTATTAATACACCAATACCCCGGTTTGCGTCGCTAATTGGGACTGAAAAAATGAGACGCAAACCGAAACGACGCAAACTGAAGCAGAATTTTCAATTTCAACTTTCAGACTGAACTTCACTCCACGACATATAATTCGAAACTAATAACTACGCTTAACATGTAAACAACGCACACCTGCAAATTTGCTTTCTACTAAACGGGAAATCCCCTTTTTCTGCTTTAGCTTTGTAAAAACATTTTCATATCAACGACGCAAATCGAAGCATTTACGACGCAACTTCGAAGCCATGTGACGCAAACTGAAACAAAAACGACGCAACATTGAAATTCCAGAAACTTAAAAAAAGACGCAACTTCGAAGCGACGCAAACTGAAGCGACGCAAATCGGGGTATTGGTGTAACTCCTTTTTTAACGCATTTGCATTGCCTAACTTTTGAATGTGGTTTGGTAGAGAATTCCAAAGACTTGTGGTGTATATAAAAAAACTGTTGCTGTGACAGAAGGGTCCTGTACCGTTGTTGAATAACCTTCAAGCCCCGGAAAGATTTTGTACACTTAATTCGGCTTAACATATATTTTGGAAATAGAGCGTAGTGCATATAAAGAAGCCAAAAAACAGCTGAAAACCCGAATACTCAAAAGTAAAAAGGAGAAGTGGGAAGAACTGAGGACTGATATAAACCAAAATCCCTGGGGCCTTGGTTACAAACTCGTGATGCACAAACTTGGGATACGAAACCCAGTAGAAATTTTGGACGAAGACATTATGCACAATATTGTAAGCACACTATATCCAAGACACGAAAATAGAGAAGATGGCATCGAAATAGAGACCATTATCAATATTCCCTTGTTCACAACAGTAGAGCTGAAAATAGCTGCTCACAGTCTCAAGAACAGAAAGGCACCTGGACCCGAAGGCGTTCCAGCAGAGGTCATTAAGGAAATAGCAACGAACCGCCCCGAAACGCTGCTAAGAATGTATAACAGCTGCCTTAAAGAAGGGATATTTCCAGACGCTTGAGAAACAAAAACTTGTTTTCATCAGCAAGGGTAAAGGAGACCGAGAATCGCCGTCTTCATATAGGCCCCTGTGTTTGCTGAATTCTGCAGGCAAATTGTTCGAGAGGCTCATAAATCCTAGGCTTGATGAAGCCATTAATTCTTCGGTAGGTCTTTCTACACGACAATACGGATTTCGACCCGGAAGATCTACAATAGGAGCTCTAAAGATGGTATTAAGCACAGTCGAAGCTGGGAATCCGGGAACCGGTTGTACCCTTAGCGACCTTAGGTATAAAAAATGCCTTCAACCATTTGAGGTGGACGGACGTGATACAAGCTTTAGAGACAATTTTTAACGTTCCAGCGTACCTGATGAAAGTTATTAGGGATTACCTAAAGAATAGAGAGCTGACAAATGATAAAAGCCAAGGGCCAAGGAGAATGCAAGACACTTCTGGAGCGGCACAGGGATCTATATTGGGACCAGACCTCTGAAACGCAACTTATGACGAAATCTTGAGAATCGAAATGCCGGAGGATACTTTCCTAGTCAGATACGCAGACGACATTGCGACAGTCATTAGAGGTAGAAACACAGAAGTAGTTCAACGCAGATTACGACAAATCATGATGCGCACTTAAAACTGTCTGGAATCTCACGGCTTGCAGTTGGCCATGCAGAAAACGGAGCTGCTGCTACTAACAAGACGACATATTCCGACCGAAATCGAAATAAATATAGGCGACTTGGTTATCCCTACGAAGAGATCGATTAAATACCTTGGACTCGAAACTGACCTACTCAGAGCAGATAGAGTATGTAACAGCGAAAGCAGATTTCTAACAGATAAAGGGAAGGACAAACTAAAATTCATTCTTTTAAAAATTAGTAATAATTGGACAAAATATAGATGCGGAAAAATAAGGTTTGAAACTGAGTTGAGTATCTGGCTAGATAATGAGCTATTTTGTAAAGATATTTGTGATGTAAGTTTTTCTAGATCATAGATTTTTTATATTTAAACATAAATAAATTCAATTAGGAACCCAGTACAAGTAGCTGCAAGGGTCGACCATCTGTTTGCTGTGAAGATGCATCATAGCGAACAAAAAAAGAAGACGAATCGAAGAGCTTGTTGCATCAACTTCTGCTGATGCTCTTACTAAAGCAGCAGTAAAAGTATATAAGTCCAAAAAAGATCAAATATCAGAGCTTTAGCCTTATACACTGATATGGATCTCTCAGTCAAACAATACAACATGATGAAAGAGGTTGTAAATTCAATTTACGAGGATTGTTTTCCTTTCTATTATTTAATTGCAGAAGCTAAAAAAAATCATTCCTGATGGTATTCATATATCAGAAACTACTGCAGAAATTCCTTTGCAAAAAATTTTAGATAAAACAGCTGAAAGTATATTAAATAATTTCGAAGTGATACACAGAACTATCTATTCCTAGAATGTAAATGGGGTTTTGATGGAAGCTATGGTAAAAATGTATCCTTAAAGTTTTCTAAGGATATACGGAATGTGGGAAAATTAAATTTTAATGAGTTAGTAAAACATTTAAATCATAATTTGCGATTCGAAAAAAGTATATATTATATTTTTTTATGTCTTTTTGATACTTTTTTGATAAAGGACATTTTTAAGGTAGTTGTATCCTTGCTCCAAATTGAACGAAATTAGGAGGAAGGGTTAAACATGTTAAAACTAATAAGTGTACCGAATTTTATTAACATATCTTTTTTTCCTCCAAGTTATAGCAATTTTTAATTTCAGGATACATGTGAAGGACACGAATCCTTTTGACTTTAAATGACCATTTTTTTTTTGGTATGATTATGTTTTACCAATTAATATAGGTGTGCCAAATTTCATTACTCTACTATTACTCCTTCTATTTTTGACCACTCGTTATATGAAATCGCGACAGTGTGCGTCGTGCTGAAAATGACAAACGGCAGGGAAAACTGGAATGCAGTAAAACAATTTGTGTACAATGACCTAGACGCAGTTGAATAGGAAAAGAGCGGAGCCTGGACGCCGGCTGACTATGATGGAACTGGCACAGGTGCCAAAAAGGGGTCCACCTCAAAGTAATACAACCGTGGTTCCGAGGTGGAATAATACTCCGGTGAGGAGACAAGGCGGGTTTTTAGTCGGTATACCCAGTGGGAGATTCCGACATACATTATTGGTGACGACTTTCATGAATGCTTAAAGCATTTTCCCGCCTTCCCGCAAAAAAAATGTGCGTTCATGATCTATGATGGCGTACAGTATAAAAACCATGGCGAATATAAAAAAGGTTTTGGTTTCTTCAATGAATTGATAGTGAATAAAACAACAATAAAACGAATAAAAAATCAAAAAACAAATTTTATTTATGTGTTGAAATTCTTTACTTCCTTCTATACATTCTGTGTTTTATGGTTTTGCAGCCCTTTTTTAATTGTACATATTTTGTATTTTTTGAAAAAACAAAAGAAAAGAAAAACAATAGAAATAATTTTATAACGTGAAAAAATTAAATCAGAAAGGGGTAAATAAATGGAAAAGGGTAAATTTATTGGTAGTGGAAATAAATGCTTTATTAGGATAGTGCTTTTGAACAAAGCTTTTCACGGAAACTTTGACTTTCACTCTTCTTTTTCAAAATCTATAGATTCGTCCTAAAAAAACCGCCTATCTTTGAATCCAAGAGTAAATGGAACAAATTATTGATAACCTTTTCTGAAGTAAGATTGGCCTGCATCGATCGAACCAATGATAGTAAAGAGCGAGAAGGTTTGGTACTGTTTGCCGAGTATTAGGAAAGCAGGTTGGAGTGGTTGTAAAGCTCACTTGAGCACTAATATCTGTCCGTTGTGACGCCACAAGTAAGTTGACAGTTCTTATTATGAAAAATTTACCGACAAGTGTCTGTCTGAATGTTCAGGGTGTTTTTCGGCCAATGCCTGATTCAAATGGGATAAACAAAAAGGTGTACTTATTGACACGGAGGGATACATGTGCCTCTACAAAAATAATTTTTCAAATTAGAAAAAGCAGCATAGAATTCAACATACCTGGTTGCCGAATTTCAAAACAGCTCTGTCCAGCAGTGGGCAGCAAAGAACCAGGCACCAACTTGATTTCGACATTCTAACAGGTTCGCATTCAAACATCTATTGACAGTTTCGCTGTCAAGCTCGGTGTGCGCCACTAGGATTGCTGCAGAAGCTGCCATGATGTGGAGGAAACGGAATCGGAAATCGTTTTGTGTAAGTGGCCTGGACTTCAGTACAAATGTCGTCGGTTTTTGGGTGACAGAACGTTTGAAGATCTGAAGATATTTACGCTTAATATTTGACTTCTTGTGTTCGAGGTTGTCGTAATGAATCCATAGCCGGTCATAATTCAATGCAAAAATTTAACTATTTAGAGCGTTCAGCCATCCAAAATCGGGTTTCAATGTTCTGACCTTCAGCTCACGTGACGCCAAAGTTACTTGCTTTTGAATGAATCTCGCTTATTATTGACTATTTGAGTTATGTCTAATAATTGTGGGAGCTTATATTGTGTCTGACACAAATCTTGATCGAGTATTGTTTCTAATTTATAGTCTTCAAAGTTTTCTGGACGTACCAGACTGTCTTTGTTTTAGATGACAAAATCACCATTTTTAAACGTGAAAAAGATTGGTTACATGTTATTTGTGACAAAGTTTACTCACCGTATAATTCAACAGTCAATTGATGACTCGCATCTGCAGTTTGCTTCACAAAAAAGTCGCTCAACAAAACTTCCTTCAAATCCTACTATTTTGGCAGTTTAAAGATTTTCGATCATGAAAGAACTTATGATGTGCAAAATCAAACCTATTTGAAAGGTAAAAAACTACTCTTTTCAGTTGTTTTTAGCCCTATTAATTATTTTGTATACAAGTATTTTGTTTTATTTTCAATTTAAGCACAATAAAAACTCCATATGAATTTATTTGTTTGTTGTTTGTTCTGAAAATAAATTTAAATTTATAAGAAACCTCGAGCAAATTTATGCGGACCCATATTTTTTCATTTATTAAATAGAGAAAAGATATTTCTCTCTATAATTTCTATCAACCCTGTATGTATTTTTATGTATATATTATATTTCCATGTGACATCAATCAATTTGTAGATTTATTTTTCATAAAATATCTCCCGCTCTAATTTGTGAGGCCATTTACTTCCCAATCTTTTTCATGTTTACGTTAAAAAAAAATGTATTCAGGTTTAAGGTCATAACCTAAATAGACAGATACAAGTGTTAGTTTACATAACTTTTAACACTTTTTCATGTCCATACATGGACGCAATAACTCTTGTAGTAAAACATGTCATAAAAAACAAAATTCTACAGTCATGGTCAATCTTTCGACCACAATAGATTTTTTAATTTAGATTTGTTTCAATTTAAATTTAAAATATTTATTACTTAAATAATTTTCTTATTTATTAACTTTTAGGAATTAAACAGAATTTAAGCCATATCGCCCCATTTTTAACCGTTTGACTGCTACGCGGCGCATAAGCGCTGCCTTCATTTGTTACGAAAATCTTTTTATAAATTTTAATTTTCAAAGAAAAAATAATTTAATGTTTATTTTTCTTATTCACATTCACAATTAATATTGTTTCTTTATAATACGAAAAGAATTATTAAAATTGATTGACATTTGTCTAAATTAGAGTGTTTTATTTGACAATATCGAACGTTCTCACCAGAATCGCTTAGCAGTCAAACGGTTAAAACGGTAAGATATTGAACAGCTGTATGGTATACCATATAGATTCCAATAAATACAAAAAATCCATGTTTTTACGAGAAAAAAGTTGGGCATATACCTGTTAAATATACAGTACAGTACATACATACATAATTATCCATTACAACCCTTCAGTCAGGATTACGGCCTAGCTTCTCAACACCACTCATGTTGTGTGCGTTAATTTTATACATGAGTGGCGGGACCTACAGTTTAAAGCCGACTCCGAACGAAAGATTTTTTGAGAAGCTTTTCATGGCAATTTTTACTCTCAGAGTTGTTGCCAGAAATCTGCTGAGAGGAAGTCGCCGAAGAAATATTTTCATATTTTCGTTTTGATGTCTGACCGGGGATTCGAACTCGGGCCTTTCGTCTAATAAGCCAACACACTACCTACTAGACCATGGCGACTTCATAGACATACAGTACAGTACCCGGACTTTAAAAATGCTTGTATGATAGTGCTTATAAGAGCGGAATTCTTGTATCGAAATAAGCCATGTGAGAGCAAAAAGACAAATGTTTCATTGACAGCACTGCTTCGTATTTGATATCATTCCGGCTGGCCGAACAGGGTTTTGACAGTATTTTACATCTCGGTGCGGTGAACAAAGTTGTAATTTACTGGCCCTCCGTGTCACTTGAGATTACTGCTAGGAATTGCTAAAGGAGATGTATCCGCAGCAGCCTTTATAGGTATACTCAAGAGTCTTATGACAGCATTAACCATGCAGAGAGTCAGGTTGTTTATTTCTCTGAGTCCGATTAGTAGAAATTTACAAATTACGAAAAGCACATTACATTGGTAGGTTTTCTACTAGGATTTTTTTAATAGTAAAATAATGAGTATAATTATGATTATATTTGGTTTGAATAATTAATAATTGACTACAATTACAAACAATCAAAAAATAATCAGGATTACTGACAATTAATACAAAATAGTTAAAAAGAATCAAAACTAATCCGAAAGTTATCAAATTGTTTTCAATAATTCTTTTTGATTATTTTCGATAATTGTAGAATGCGTGTATCTCTAATTTATTTGAAACAGTAAAATTTTTCGAATTAAAGAATTGATGTTTTGTAGTGGACTGTCCGTCATTTTTAATACGTTATTCTGGAAAAAGTCTGGTATTTATTTCATCCTCTGTAAATTTAAATCGCTAAAAATTCTACAAAATTTAACCGTACCAATGCGGGAGTTAGTAAACAAGACCAATTTTGGAAAGAAAATGGTCACAAGGAGGGTGCATACGATCTAGCTTCTCACAGCACTTATGTTGTGTGTGTTAATTTTTATGCATGCGTGGCGGGAACTATAATTTAAAGTCGACTCCAAACGACGGATATTTTAGAAATGTTTTCATGACAATTTTACTTGATCTCTGAGTTTTTTACAGAAATCTGCTAAAAGGCATTTGCTGAAGAAATATTTTTTAAGATTTTTAAGCTAACACACTACCTACTAGACTACGGTGACTTCATATTGACAAATGTGATAAGTAGGAAAATTTAATTTGATTAGTTTCTATCTTGACAATGGATTGCCAAATGATGCGTAAACTTCTGGGAAAATATTTCGAAAAAGACGTGTAGAAGTATCTGTGCATTCAAACATTTCTTTAGTTTTCTTAAAAATGACCAGTAATATCGAAATATTCTATAGAAATGGAATAACTTACAAGAATGTTTTAAAATAACGCAGTAAATATCAACACTAAACTTAACACGTCAAATACACAGTATATACAGAAAGAAAGCATGAATAAAAAAATTTCACCAGAAAACAATCAAGTTTCAAAGTTGATGAAAAAAGCAAAACAAATCTCTGATTTTTCTTTTGTTATCGTGAATTATAAATTTTTTTGTATTCAACCCCTTTCACAAAGTGTCATTTATTAGACTTTGATTTTTTTCTTAACTTTTCTTATTATTTATGGTTGTGTCCATTTTTAAAGAGGGTATAAAAAACCACGATTCAATGTTATGCCATTGCAGCTTATATAATATTCAACCTTTTTTAGTTTTACACACATACGCATGCGAGGGTGTGGTAATGCGTTTTTGTCTTTTTGTGTGAGATACGTATTTTTCCCAAAATTTTTCTTATCCTTCCATAATATTTCCGGAGACCATCATATAGAATTGCTTAAAATTATCTATTGTCGTTGAGAATAAATCTTTTTCCGTCGAGTAATTTCATATAGTAAGAATGGAAACTAAATCTGAAGAGATCACTTTGTACGAAATGCGTTTTCATCGATTTCTACTCAAATCATGGAATAGTCTATTATAAATGGCTATTAAACACAAATTAAATCACTAAAATTTTGACAGGAGTCAACTCATATAAAAGTCTGATAACAGAAGCAGCATTCCTTTTTTAGTTCAAAGATGGGACTTAGTGACACACCATCTTATGTATAATTTCAATCAAAAGCAAAAAGCTGTAAAATGTTTATATTTATGACAATAGAATGACTAAAAATTTTATTAAACTAACAATATGTGTACTCACGAAGATGTTCTTAGTTTGAGTGAAGTTCCGCCGTGGTTATATAGTTGGCAAATTCACAATATGTTGTATTGAATACAATTTTTGTTTGTGAAAGCTCTATGCTATGCTGTATTGTGTACTAGCTGTACCCTGCGCGCTTTGCTGCACTACAAACTAAAATAAATTTGCAGGAAAGACATTAGACAAATATCCAATTAAGTTTGAATCATTTTATTGATTTTGTTTCCCGTTGTCCTGATGATTCAGACGAACGGGCCTGAGTGACTCAAGTGATTCATTGTTCAAGTGATTCATGCGAACGGATCTGTGCGGCATGTACTCGAAGATTTTTCAGTCTCAATGCTGATTCTGAGGCTAGTAATGCTCTTTTCTTTTCTTTTCAAAACAGGATCAAATGCACAGTTTACGATTTAATTAATTTCGAAGAATTTTCAGTGGCGCCACCTGTCGGAAATTGGTTATACCAAATTAGAAACCTTCGTCGGCTCATGCGCAACAACTTTGCTAAAGATTAAATGCATAGTTTACGATTTCATAAAGTACATTCATTTTTATATATATAGATAATTTAAACTTGAAAAAAAAATACTACTATGCGTATGAGTAATATATTTCAAATGCAATTAAATATTAAGTATGTAGTATGTAGCATACGTGGGCATGGCCCCTCGCTCATTTGGAATATCAACATAAAAAGTAGCCTATAACTCCTTCCAGACATCCAGGAAGATACTGTGAAAATTTCAAGAAAATCGGTTCAGCCGTTTAATCGTCTATAAACTTCAAACATACAAACATACAATCAAACACACATTCATTTTTGTATGCAAGATTTTGTATCCAAAACGTCAGAAAGCGATAAGAAGAAGAAAAACAGTATTCAAAATTTGATTTTCAAGCAAAAAACTGAAAAATATTAAGGAAAAAGGTAAATTATACATATATAAATTCACAAAATGTTATATTGTCGTAGATTATAGTTAAATGGCATTTCATTTTCTGAACACCTTGTCGTAAATATTGTTGTAGATGTTATCCAGTGTTATCAAATTTTTTGAATAAAAAATTTAAAAATTGATACGACATTTCGGAAACATAGGAAAAATTGTCGTACATGTTGTAGTAGTTTTTGACATGGAAATTACCAACAACATTATGTACAATAGTTGTAGTTTGTCATAGTTTCTACCGATCTACGACAACTATAACATTTTGTGAATTGGGTAATTATATATATATATATAGTCATTTTCTGTGCGAAAAATATAATTTTGAAATGTTAATTGTAGACTCATTTTACATCGAAATAAGTGTATCGGATTTTTATAAGAACAACAATACACCCAATACAACGATACAAAGGCTTGTGTGAATTGCCCAAATATATTATCACAATAACGCGATTAATCTCAGTTTCCGACTCGTAGTTTTTTGCATATAGAAATAGTCCTTTTGTCGGGAGTTTCATTTATTTATTTTATTTATTTATATAATTAACATAACACAACAAGATGTAAATCTTATAAGTTATAGTGTTATGCTTAGGAGCACTATGATATAAAATTTAAAAAACTAATATTAATTAAATATTGGAAATAAATTAGAAATAAAGAATTAAAAAGTTAATATAAAAATTAAATTTCAATATAAATGAGAATATAACAGGAAGCAAATTAAAAAACTAACAATACTGCAGAAGTAAATAAATAAGTTAAAATATAAAGAATTATAGAATTATAAAAAATTACAAATTTTAAAAATCGGTCCAAGAAAGTAATTATAAATATTTAACTGATATAATAACCAACTTAATATCATAAAAACTTTTTATTAAGAGAATAATTTATATACACCAATACCCCGGTTTGCGTCGCTAATTGGGACTGAAAAAATGAGACGCAAACCGAAACGACGCAAACTGAAGCAGAATTTTCAATTTCAACTTTCAGACTGAACTTCACTCCACGACATATAATTCGAAACTAATAACTACGCTTAACATGTAAACAACGCACACCTGCAAATTTGCTTTCTACTAAACGGGAAATCCCCTTTTTCTGCTTTAGCTTTGTAAAAACATTTTCATATCAACGACGCAAATCGAAGCATTTACGACGCAACTTCGAAGCCATGTGACGCAAACTGAAACAAAAACGACGCAACATTGAAATTCCAGAAACTTAAAAAAGACGCAACTTCGAAGCGACGCAAACTGAAGCGACGCAAATCGGGGTATTGGTGTATTAATATTATTATTATAATATTATTATTTATTGTTGTTGCAGCATTCATTATTTAAAATTTTACATTTCTTACACAACCGGCTTTCTGTATTTTTATGTTTGTTTTGTTTTTATTTTGTTTTTATCAGCTGTTTTCAACATTTCAGAGCTGGTAGCTCTGATTTAATACATAAAAACAAAGTTGTATTTTATAAAACCTACTTAAAACCAATTCAAAAAAGGTTTTATGTTGGTTTTAACACAATAATTTTGTATGGTAAAAGTAGGTTTTATTTTTGGTTTCAACGTTAAAACCAACTTTTGCATTAAGATTAGCTGATTAACCGTAAGGTTAAACTTAAGATTAAGTAAATTCAAAAACTAAAATCGAAGTTTAACTAGAGATTAACTTAATCTTGAGTTTAAACTTGCACTCAAAAATTACCTTAAGTTGTTTGAAAATTGAGAAATTTATCATTTTGGGAAAAAATTGTGTGAAAGGTTGCAAAAATTAGTGCTTATAATAATCATTTGCCTTCAGCAAGGTGACACTGTATTAAAACTTTTCTTTAATTTACATTTGAAAATGATACTATAACTTAGAAGACCATATACCATATCTACAGTTAAATGTACTTTGAAAATTTGTTTAAGATTAAATTAATTTTGCTTCTGGCCCTTTGCAAACGTTAGTCAATCATGTGAATGTTGTTGTTACCTCTTTTTTATGAACATACTGTTTTGATTTATTCTTTTTGTTCGTGGTAAAGAGGAAGCTTAACACAAATACAACTCAGAATGTTGTTACAGCAATTATTCTACCGTCAGTGACAGAAAATTCACAGAAATATTGACGTGAAAAGAAAGTGACCATAGCAATTGACTAATGAACAGGATGTAATTATGATATTATTCATTCTGGCTTTTACGTGTAACAAAAAAAAAAATTAAAGAAAGGAAAACGAAATAAATAAATTAAAAGAAAATAACATTTTCCTTAAAAATGAATTAAGTGTTGAAATATTTATGACATAATAAATAAACTTTTTACCTTCAGTGAAGTCATCGTAGTCTATTAGGTAGTATGTGGGGTTATTAGACTTGAGGCCATGAATCAAACCCCATGTCTGACACTTGGAACAAATCGAAATATGACGTATATTTTTTCGGCAACTTCTTCTCAGCATATTTCTGGCAATAAGCCAACACACTACCTGCTAGACTAGGGCGACTTAAAGAGAATATATTCTTCAATTATTATGATTTATCAATACATATATAGTGAGCGCCAAAAGTGAGTAAACACCACTGAACTAATTCATGTTCTTATGAAGCGAGAAAAGTAAATGACAATAGTCGAATAAATTTCCAAAAATAAAAACGTTTATTTATTTAAAATTATAGCGGGTGTTGACTCACTTATGGCGCTCACAGTATACATAAATATATTTTTCTTCCTTTAATAAAATTGTATGTTTTGTTTTATTAGACTTTTGTTCAAAAGACATATCTTCCTTCATAATCCTACATACATAAGTTAGTTGTTTTTACTGTAAATTATGTAAATTTAAATTAAAGTATTAACTGTTTTCGTAGGGTTCTGCTGCAATAACCAGAATAAATGCTGTTGTAAATATTGGTTTCTCCTTGTGGCAAAAAGAAAAAAGTATAAAATCTTTCTTATACCAAAAAAAAAAAAAGACGAAACAAACAAATGGAAAGTGAAGAGAGTAGCTCAATAACAATCTTTTGAGTGGTCAGTTGTCCGATTTGAGTGGTTGGCTGGGTGGTCATGAAAGTTTTGTGTCTGCATTTACTTCGGTTCATAAATAGAATGAAACACTCTAGAACTTTTTACGATGCTTTCTGTCTTCGTTGTACACCAGATACATGTAAATTTATTTCTTTAACTCTCTTATATACTATATTGTAGCAAAAAAATACAATTCTCAAACAATTATTTACACACCAAGCATGCGGAATATTTCAAAAACTACTTACCAGATTTGAGTAAAAGTGAATTCTTTTAAAATTCCAATCGAAAACAAAAACTTTATTTAAAAATCTTCATTGATATTAAAGAAAATCAAACGAATAATTCAAAAAAGTATCCATACCATGGTAGCGATTGCATTGATTTATTCGAAATGTATATTTAATAACGGATTTAATGTCTGTCCAAATAACAATTTGGACAATAAATTTTTTTTACTACTATTTACTTTTTAATATTGAATTTTAAACTATATCTTAAATTGCTATAAATGAATTTCAAACCTTTTGAATTATCTAACTGAATTTAATGTATATGCGTTTACCAACACTAGTTTATAAGTTCTAAAAGAATCTCTATTATCTGTATAGATGAAATCTGAATTTTCCTTAAAGGTAAAATCAATTTGTAAAGTCACTTCTTTTTTGCATTTGAAACCAACATCATTAATACTTCTCTGTGAAATAACCAATACAAATTTTTAATTTAACATTTGAAATCTATTTAATTAACAACTAAACTAAAATTATACATTGTACGATAAACACATACATAATACATTGAAATCAACATTGAAACCAAAAGACATATTATCTCTCCTAATTGGGTCCACACATCACAGAGTACATCGTGTATCATATATACAAAAGGTAAGATTCCCCATATTTTACTTTATAAAAAAGAATATCGCTAATTCTTTTTGTTTTCTCTCCCCTCTAACCCTAATTATAATTACAACTCGTAATTATAATTGCAACTCTCGTTGGAAGTTTGGTACACTTACTTTCAACCCCTATTTACCAATCTTCCACAAGAGAGTTTGCCTAAAATAACACTCGTTATTTCATGGTCCTTCTCCCCGCGAATTCCCCGCAACCTACGGAACAATTACATGCTCCATCATTTGGTTCTCATAACTAGAAAAGAATTATATTTCTCCACAATATCCCGTAAAAAGATCAACAACAACGCTATTATAATCGCTCTCTTACTGTGGATCCTAATTTAAATAAAGGAGAATGAGGTATGTAACTTAAGCAATAATCGTTAAACTTCAGTCTATTCTCAAGCGTAAAAGAGGTACAATGTACACTAAAAAACAAAAATCTCATTAGTAACAAAAAAAATTAAAAAGAGTGCAAAAAAAAAAACGGTTCTTAAGGAAAATAGAAAATTATATGAAAAAAAATCAAATGTGCAAAATTTAAATATTGGTATTTACATATATTAATATTAACAGAATAATTTAAAAAAAATAAAAAGTGATACAAAAACTATTAAATACATATATACAAATTAAAGAAAAACAAAAAAAAGTTTAGCAAAATTTTATTAAAAGAAAAAAAAAAGTAACAACAAAAACATAAAATTTATAAAGAAGAAAAGCACGTACATAAAATCAAATAAAAAGTGCTTGAAAATAAATTTTTCAAAAATTAAAAGGAGGAAAATACCAAAAAGAAAAAAAAAAAATCATAATCAGAAAATTAAAAAAAAAAAAAAAAAGAGGTGAGTTATATATTCAAAAAGAAAAAATATATTAACGCAAAAATAAAGTTAACACCTAATAGCGATTAAATCAAACGGTAAAAAAACAAAAAAGAAAAGCTTTATTTCATTTTATCACTTGCACTTTCACTCACTTCGCGTTAAGATGACTTCTACATCTAGTTCACAAGAGTCCTTAAAGGAACACTTTCTGTTTCATAGCGAACATCTACTACAGTTTTGTAGTAAATTTCACGCAAGCCCAGCTGAGGACCAAACGGAATCAATTCTTGAGGTTAAATTAAAGGATTTGGAAGCTCGTTGGAACGAATTCGACTCATGCTACAAAAAAGTCATGTTATCCCATGATGACTTAGTCGCGTCAGATTTTAAGAAGGAGGCCAGGGTAAATTTCGACGCGTGTATGGACGCCTATTACCTGTGCAATTCGCAAATCTTAGATTTGATGAGAGTCTCTCGAATGGACGTTACAAACAACTCTGGATTTCAATCAACATCACGCTATCCTGTTTCACCACAGTCTCAAACCCAAACATTGCCAGCGAATTCTGGAAATTGTATAAAACTACCACCTTGCGATACGGAAATATTTGAAGGAAATTACGAACAGTGGCCCTCATTCCGAGACATGTTCACAGCAGTCTACATAAACCACTCGAAGCTCTCTCCCGTCACTAAATTATATCATCTCAGGAATAAAACTAGAGGTGAAGCTGGAGCAATTGTGAAGCGATACACTCTTTCTCACGATAATTTCGACCTTGCTTGGAACGCGCTTCAAACTCGATACGAGAACAAACGAGTTCTCGTGGATAATCAAATAAAAATTTTATTTGACATTCCCGCCACGGACTCCGAGGATAGCGAGTCCATTAGAAGGATACAATCTGCGGTTAATGACTCTTTAGCGACTCTTAGAACTTTAGGTGTAAAAGTAGAAAGTTGGGATCCGATACTGATACGACTGATCTCCACCAAACTTCCCAATTTAACTCTAGCCCTATGGGAGCAATCGCTCACATCTCCTCGTGAGCTCCCTAAATGGTCTCAAATGTCCCAATTCCTTGTGGATAGATATGAGGCTGTTGAACGTTTAACTAGTATTAAGAACTCAAAGGGTGGACTTAGTCTCACCAGACCAGCGTTGGCCAATGTACAGACATATGTATCTCAGGAGAATATAACTCCTATGTGTAAACTGTGCAATGAAGATCACTCTCTTAGATCTTGTCCCAAATTCAGGAAATTTACTATACAACAGAGAGTTGATTATGTATTTCAGAATAAATTTTGCAATAATTGTCTAGGATCCTCCCATACCAAAGCAAATTGCAAAAGTAAGCACACTTGTCTTTATTGCAAGAAAACTCACCATACCCTACTACACATGGTAAAAGGAGTTCGTAACTCATCTCAAAGTAGTGAGCGTACCCGTCCCAAAAACTCGAATAAAAGTTTCAGTTCCCAAAATTCCCCAAGAGTTTCTCAACCTAACTCACATGATGCTCATGCTGAACAGCCATCTACATCTGGCCAAATACATGCCAATTACTCCTTCAGCTGCGAGAATATTCTATTAAGAACTGCGCTAGTACAGATAGAGTCTCGAGGTGAACACTTCACTGTGAGAGCTCTTATTGACCCTGGTTCTCAGCGAACATTTATATCTGAGAAGATTAGGAAACGCCTTCAGCTCCCATACCACAACTCACATTTTGAAATTGTTGGTATTGGAGGGCAAAAACAATCGGCGAATAAAGAATGTGAATTCGTGTTGTATGCTCGAAGAACAAATACAAGAATTTCCATTAAGGCAATAGTTTTACCAAAGGTGACTAAATGCCTCCCAGCTCTCAGTTTTGATGTTCCTTACTCAAAGGAACTTATGGAATTGGATCTAGCTGATCCGACCTTTAACCAAGCCTCTCAGATTGATCTCATACTGGGCAATGACTATGAGCAATCTATTAATATTGACGGAATAAGGAAGAATATATGCGGTCACACATCTGCATATAACACTATTTTCGGTTGGGTACTAAGTGGTCCCATGGAAACTCGCACTACACAGTCCTTTGCATCGATCATAGCCTCTGAAACTCCTGATCTTAACGAACTTTTGAAAAAGTTTTGGGAAGATGAGGAAATACCCACAACACAACCCAAATCTAAAGAGGATGAATTCTGTGAGGAATTCTACTCTAATACGACTACGCGAAGCGAAAATGGTAGATATATTGTAAGACTACCATTTAAACCTCAGTTTCCGGAAAAGATATTCTTAGGCTCGTCTCGGTTTATTGCCCTAGCCCAATACTCCAGAATGGAGAGAACTTTGGCTAAAGATCCTGAGCTACAATCTGCCTATCATGCAGTCCTTCAGGAATACTTGGACTTGGATCATATGGAGGAAACTTCATCTCAGGAAATTGTTTCCCAAGGGAAATACTATTCTTCTTATCTCCCTCATCATGCTGTAGTTCGACCTGACCATAAGACGACCAAGGTTAGGGTCGTATTCAATGCCTCGAGAAAATCGAAATCTCAGTTTTCTCTCAACGATGCTCTCTATACTGGTCCTACTCTTCAAAACGATCTGATTACGATTATTCTGAATTGGAGGAAATATCAGTATGTTTTCAGTGGCGATATACAAAAGATGTATCGCCAGATCCTATTACATCCAGAAGATAGATGCTATCAACGAGTTTTATTCCGGAACGAACCCGATGGCCCAGTTAAAGATTATGCGCTTAAGACAGTTACTTTTGGAGTCAATTGCGCCCCTTATCTCGCTATACGTACCCTTCTTCAACTGGCGTCAGATTCTGAATCTCAATTCCCTAAAGCATCTTCAATTCTCCGTTCGGAGACATATGTCGATGATATTCTATCTGGAGGATATTCATTGGAGGAAACATTGTTTGCCCAGACTCAACTCATCAATGTATTGAGGTCAGCTGGTCTTCCACTAAAGAAGATTACAGCAAACAACTCTAAATTATTATCCCACTTACCCAAGGAGGATTTATATGACTCCGAATTTTTACGGTTCCAGGAAGCAAGCACCACAAAAACACTTGGAATCAAGTGGAATGCCCTCTCAGATGCATTCACATACACATTCTCACCCGTAAATCAATCCCCAAGAATAACGAAACGCCAGGTTCTATCATCAGTTGCGAAGCTCTTTGATCCTGCTGGATGGCTAGCACCCATTGTCATAAGAGCTAAGATTCTCATGCAACGGCTTTGGTTGGAGGGATTGGAATGGGACGATGATATCTCACATGAATCACTCAGAATGTGGAACGATTTTGTATCAGATTTATCGGAAACAGAAACGATAACGATTCCAAGATGGCTTCAGTATACTCCGACGGATTCAGTTCAAATTCATGGGTTTTGTGATGCATCCAAGGCTGCATATTGTGCAACAATATACATACGTTGTCAGACGAAAACTCACAATGTCTTTTCGAACTTGTTAATCGCGAAAAGTAAAGTTGCGCCTATTCAGACAGTCTGTCTCCCGCGTCTGGAACTAAACGGAGCTGTATTACTGGCAAAGCTGGTTAAATACGTGCAAACATCCCTGTCATTTAATAATACAGATATTTTTCTATGGACTGACTCTTCCATAGTCCTTGGTTGGCTGTCTAAACCACCCTCTTCTTGGGAAACATACGTCGCAAATAGAATATCTCAAATTCATCACCTTGCTCCAAGGGCAATATGGGGACATGTTCCCACTCATTTTAACCCCGCCGATCTTGGAACTCGTGGATGCAAATCTCACGAACTGGCTAACAATTCCCAGTGGTGGTCCGGACCATCATGGTTACACAAACCCGAATCTGAATGGCCAAAACGGAACCCACTCAAAATTATCGAACCTCCCAACGAAACTCAGACATTGCACGCAGAAGTCAAAATGGAAGACATTCTTCACCGATTCTCATCATACGACAGAGCCTTGCGTGTTTTGTGTTATGTTTACAGGTTTATTAACAAAAGCATGAAAAAGTTTAGACCTACCAGTACTCTCAATACTCAAATCGGTTTGACGCATACCGAAATCAGAACTGTGAAAATCAAACTTCTCAATTTGGCTCAACAAGCATTTTATCCCGAGGAGTACAAATGCTTACTAAACTCACAACCTATCTCAAAGAAAAGCCCGTTGAACACTATGAATCCATTTTTGGATTCAAATTCAACAATGAGAATAAATGGTAGACTCGCTCAGTCGTCCCTTCCGTATAATGAGCGTTATCCAATTATTCTACCAGGCAACTCCCGTTTTTGCCAATTATATCTGACTCATTTACACAATTTCCTTTGTCACGCTGAATGTAGTCAAATGTGCCGTATGGTACAGACAGAATTTTACATTTTCAGACTCAAACCCCGTGTGAAAAAGATAGTGCGAAATTGTAAAACATGCATCATCAACAAACAGCAGCCATGTACTCAAATCATGGCTCCTTTACCTCCGGATAGGTGTAATTTGTCTCTTCCCTTTCAGATAACAGGTATTGATTTCGCCGGACCGTTCGAAATAAGAGCATCCACACTGAGAAAATCTCCCATTACCAAGGCCTACGTAAGTGTTTTCGTTTGTTTCAGTACGAAGGCTATTCACTTGGAACTCTGCTCAGATTTATCCTCGGCAGCGTTTCAAGCTGCATTTTCCCGCTTCATTGGGAGGCGGGGGCTCCCCCAGAGGGTAGTTACTGATAATGGGAGAAACTTTTTGGGCGCTAGCAGATCTCTTGAACGCGAATTCGCAAAATTCGTTAATAATGCTGCCAATGATACAGCTCATAAGTACATGACACATGGATTTGAGTGGAGATTTATACCACCCCACGCACCACACATGGGCGGCTTGTGGGAAGCTGCCGTGAAAAGCTTCAAGTATCATTTGAAGCGTATTGTTGGAGCCCAAAAGTTGAACTTTGAGGAGTTCTCAACAATCCTAGCCCGAATTGAGGGCACCCTTAACTCTCGCCCAATATCTGCCTTATCAGAGGACCCTGGAGATTTAACTGCTCTAACTCCTGGACACTTTTTAAGAGGCGCTCCTCTAATGGCTTTTCCAGAGCAAGACCATCGTGATATCTCTCTCATTAACAGATGGGAAAAGTTGAAAGTACTGCACCACCAATTCTCCATACGGTGGAAGGAGGATTATCTAAAATCCTTACACAAGAGGTACAAGTGGAAAAGGTCGAACCCCAACATACAAGTCGGAGATCTCGTAGCAGTCATCGATGATTTACAACCACCATGTGAATGGCGCTTGGGAAGAATCGAGCAAACACATCCCGGTGCTGATGGAAATACTCGTACTGCTGACGTACGTACAGCCTCAGGAATAATCACCAGACCCATTGTAAAATTATGTTTCCTACCATTTATGAACGATGAAACTAGCCATTAATATAATCTTTTAATTTCATTCCTAATTTCTATTCCTAATCTCTATATCTCTAATTGTTTATCTCATCCTACCTGACAGCTAAAAAATACTTCAGAATGTAGAATTTATTCCATATAGATTTCTAATAATTATGTTTCCCAACATTAGGAACAACCAAAGAAGCCACCGCCAGAGGTCTAGTCAACGCAGATGCCGGGGGGACGAAGAATTGTATAAGTGTGTCCTTTGTCATCGGTTCCATGCCTTGAGGTTCTGTAAGAAGTTTCTAAGGATGACAGTCGCAAAGAGGGAAGAGATCGTTGAAAAACACCGTTACTGTGTCAACTGTCTAGCCAAAAGTCACGATCTGAGAAGTTGCACGTCCATGGATACATGCAGAAAATGTGACAAATTTCACCACACGTTGCTACATGAAAGGCCCTTTCAGCGGAAGAAGCCACGAGACCTTAAAAACAATTCTTCACATAAAAAGAAGCTAAAAGTTCCAAAACCAACAAAACAGGAACAAAAGTCATCTACGTTGTCCAACTTATCAACAACACCTGATGCAAAGATCCTTGTTGAAGCGATCCGTTCTCTGGCGCAGGTTCTTTGTACGAATACTGAAGTTTCTGTTGACTAACGTCAAGGCCGGCGCCATGTCCAAATAACAATTTGGACAATAAATTTTTTTTACTACTATTTACTTTTTAATATTGAATTTTAAACTATATCTTAAATTGCTATAAATGAATTTCAAACCTTTTGAATTATCTAACTGAATTTAATGTATATGCGTTTACCAACACTAGTTTATAAGTTCTAAAAGAATCTCTATTATCTGTATAGATGAAATCTGAATTTTCCTTAAAGGTAAAATCAATTTGTAAAGTCACTTCTTTTTTGCATTTGAAACCAACATCATTAATACTTCTCTGTGAAATAACCAATACAAATTTTTAATTTAACATTTGAAATCTATTTAATTAAAAACTAAACTAAAATTATACATTGTACGATAAACACATACATAATACATTGAAATCAACATTGAAACCAAAAGACATATTATCTCTCCTAATTGGGTCCACACATCACAGAGTACATCGTGTATCATATATACAAAAGGTAAGATTCCCCATATTTTACTTTATAAAAAAGAATATCGCTAATTCTTTTTGTTTTCTCTCCCCTCTAACCCTAATTATAATTACAACTCGTAATTATAATTGCAACTCTCGTTGGAAGTTTGGTACACTTACTTTCAACCCCTATTTACCAATCTTCCACAAGAGAGTTTGCCTAAAATAACACTCGTTATTTCAATGTCCTTTGGTTAACAAACGACTTCTAGTAAACGATTTTTCATATATAAGGCCAGATTTTGTGTAATTTGCTGACCCAGTGTTACAGATTTTTGCAACTATGGCGTCTTCGGGAATTTACTTGTCAGTTATTGTATGGTGTTAAATATTTGTTTTGATTCGAGGGAGACGTTGTTGCCATTACACCTCACACCACCACTAAATCAGCTGCTTATAAGTTCTTATTTTTTGCCTAGCATTTTCTTTTTTGATTAAGATATCGGTTCAATTTTCCGCCCCAAAGAAACATCTTTCATTTTTACTCGATCTCTTAGGAGATTAAGAGGGAACAAGTACTCTTGTGTTATATTTATATCTGTCACATATTGAAGTAGTGATCTTGAGACAATATTTTCATCAATTTGCAAAAAACTTTTGTCATCATTACGATTATTTACTTTCAGCCGTTAATATAGAGATCTATATCAATTTGAACCACGCATTGATTGAGAAACGACCTGATTGGGTCCCAAGACACTGCAAGGTAATTTTGGAACATGCGTACTCACAAAGTACAATCGGTTCTTTAGTGTCGGAGCAGCTATCCAACTCGACATATACACCAGACTTGATTCCTCCCAACTGCTATTTGTTTTCATCGATATGATACGGTTGGGCAGTACTTTAAATTTTTAGAAGAAGCCTAAAATTAGGTGACTAATTGGTTTCCTTCATAAGACAAAAAATTTTTTGCCGTAGAATCCACAAATTGCCTGAAAGAGAGAAAATATGTGTAGTCAGCAATGTACAATAATTTGCACAAATTCTGCTATGCAAATGCTTTTAATTCTCTATTCAAAATTTGTGGTCCATTCATTTTCAGAAAAAAATCCCTCTTTTCATATCGGTAAAACTGGCATTATTAAAAGATGTCGAATTTGTGTTCTCCTTAAACGCGGTAAGAAATTTTAAGTCAATTATAATATGAAGTCGCCGTAGTCTAGCAGGTAGTGTGTTGGCTTATTAGACGTAAGGCCCGGGTTCGTATCCCAGGTCAGACATCAAAAACGAAATATAAAAAAAATATTTCTTCGGCGACTTCCTCTCAGAACATTTCTGGTAAAAACAGTGAGAGTAAATAAACCTGCCATGAAAAAGTTTCTCAAAAATCTGTCGTTCGGAGTCGACGTTAAACTATAGGTCCCACCTCTCACGTATAAAATTAACGCACACGACATGAGTGGTGTGAGAAGCTAGGCCGTAATCCTGACTGAAAGGTTGTAATGGCCAATTATGTACGTATTTATGTATGTACTTATAATACTCATAAATGATTGGAGTGAATTGTAGTGTTCGTATGCGAATCATACTTATTTTGTAAGTAAAGGAGAGTCGAAATCAACAACATCATGCTAATTGTTAAGTATGAGTACGATGAGTACTTCAAACTTTGAATATGAATACTACGAGTATGATACTAAAATAAGTGTGATTGCGTATAAGTATCAGAAATTATGAGTATGATTCGAATCTACTCATCATTTTGAATACTCATTGCTGATCTCTGGTGGAGATAGGACACTGAATTTTGTAACAGAATAAAATGACATAAGTATTGCCAGAATCGATAACCTATAGTTCAAATTTAAACCAAAAGATAAGCCCTATATTATCTGGATTTCTTTTAGCCATTCAATTATTGATGAGTATTTTTGAAAAGTTAATTATCTTTGCACGCTTATATATTTTATTTTCAACCCGTATTATATCAAAACCGTGTAAAAAAAAGACCGTGTAAAAACAGAATTAGGTGTAATTTAATATTTTAAGATAGAAAATAAAAGTGACTTCATAATTATGACACATACTGTAATACATTTTGCACATTGACGTTGACATGATTTCGTTAAAATATCACGTCGTTTAGTTTAACATAACATACATGCATGTGTCGCTACAGTTATAAATTTTATGAAATTACGCATGCATATATAATATGTATCTACACACATATACAATATGTAGGCAGATGGAAATATGTTTGCAAAGGAAAATATACGGAAGGGAAATACAATATTCAAATGGCATTAACCTGCAAAAAAGTTTTTTTGACAATGCACAAGAACAATACATGAAGGCAAATGATGAAGATTGAATAGAAAATGTATTGACTTAAAGGCCTATTCTCTTCCACTTTTTATGATTGACAATATGTTGATTTATGCGAAGAAAGATTGATATTCATTCTACAAACAAACGATTGTTTCATAAATAGAAACTTTGAATATTTACATTTCAGCTGTACACACTGTCGGATAAACAAGTGTGATTCCGGATATTTTTTTAATTTCACTGTACCAAATTAAAATGAATCACATTTCGGATGAACATTTAAAATGTGACATATTCAATACTGTTAGCAGTTATTCCTAAAATGTCAAAGTATTAGTACGTGCATCCGTTATTACTTTGTAGCAAGAAATATTCTACGGATTTTGATACAGCTCCCTGAGTAAGTAAGCACTGGATTACCTTTCAGACTATTTACATAGTGCATACCCATAACAGCAGATTCTCTCCACAAGTTTTGGCACATGGATCTTTGAGATGGCTCTCACTTAAGTCTTTTTTAAATCATTGAGTAAATTAAAATAACGTCCTACGCTTTAGTAGTACGGTAGACATCATTGGATGAGAAGAGGAACACCAGAACTCCACAAAAGTCTCAAGGGTGTGCTACCTAGGAAGAAGCAGCGATGAGAAAAACGTTAAATAGGAGATTATAATTAAGAATCGGGTGTGTTTTGAAGCTGCTCTTTCGACATGTTGGACCAGGAAGCAAATTAGGAATATAAATGTATTTGAAAAGCTGGATATATGTACATCTGAACAAGGATAAGACACGAGGGAGACTGCCAAGGATATAACAAATTGCATCACTCTGATACTGGATTGACAATCCTAATCAAACGGAAGATTGTAAAAGCTGCCCAAGTAAACTAGTTGCTACACAGACAACTCTATACGAGGCGATAGGACTGGAAGGGGGACATCCGAATTATTACAAACGAGCTTTGTATGTGTTTGAGAAACTCTTCATGGCAGTTTTAATTACTCTCAGAAGTTTTGGTAGCAGACTGCTAAGAAGATGACTCAGAAAGAATTATATTTTCATCTAATGAGCCAGCAGCCCTCTTACTAAACTACGTAGACTTTTTGTTGAAATTACATCTGTCAAATTAATTGTCAATTATTCAGGCTGTTTTACCAAATAACCATGGACAACGACAGATAACGATATTATAAAACTTAATACTTTGAGTTCAATTATGACAGGTTAGGTTAGGTCGAAGTGGTAGCTCTGATATCACAAAGCTCACTTGAGCAAGCATAGCGGCCCGTTGTGATGCCACGGGTGAACGCAGGCCCTGTACTAACCAAGTTCCACCAAAATCAGAGAAAAGGAGGAAGTTGGTCAGCGCAAGGTCTGCACAACAAAAGCACGACTACCCCGCACTGGAAAACCAGCCAGAAAGTTTGACGAACGAAGCTATATCCTTGATGTCAATAGGTGATAGCTCCGTTAAGCTAACCAGGAATGGGTAGCCAAATAACCTATATCTACACCTAGCAAGAGACGGGCACTGGCAGAGAAAGTGAACAACAGTCTCCTGTTCCTCAGTGGACCTGCATCCACGCCAAAAGTCGTTGAAAGGGAGCCTCATTCTTTCCGCGTGTCTACCCATGACGCAATGGCCTGTAAGCACCGCCACTGTAGTCGAGATGACATCACGACCAAGACCAAGTAATCGGTTGGTACGCCTTCTATCCATCCTGGGCCAGGTGAGTCTAGCGGTGGAGCAGGACTCCTCATTGACCCAGGATAGGTTGGCGTCCCGAAAGAACCTCCGCGCAATGGTCAACTTGACCGAGGCAAGTGGCATACCCAATTCAACAGAAGAGGATTCCGGAAGGAGCGCACCAGCTCTGGCGAGCTCGTCTGCCCTACAGTTTCTCGGAATTCCACTGTGGCCGTGGACCCACACCAGAGAGACAATGGAGAAGCGCCCAGAAAGAAGGTAAAGACAGCGGCGACAATCCCTAACGATCCTAGAGTTAGTCACGGAACCCGATAGAGATCCTATCGCGGCCTGATTATCAGAGAAGATCGAGACGCGAGTGAAAGGAGCATCGTTGACGAGGATCCATTGCGCGACTCGGTAAATCGCCATCACCTCCGCCTGAAACACACTGCAGTAGTCCGGCAGACGGAGAGAAATATTCAGGTCCAGTTTCCCAGAGTAGACACCGCTCCCAACCCCATTATCGAGTCTAGAGCCGTCGGTATATATATCCAGAACTTCCGGGGGGACGATCGTATCAGGATTCCAGTCATCCGTACTTGGAATCAGAGAGTGGAAACATCTGTCAAGACAATATTCAGCGGGGAAATAGTCTATGTTCACTGGGGCCACTGGATCAGCCTCCAGAATAGTGGAGTGACCAGAGGGTACGATGTGCCAACGAGAGAGAGCGTTAAGTCTAGTCGCAGCAAACTTGGCTACCTGCTTAGAGAGAAGCACAGTAGGAAGCCAGTTTAGCATTGCGAACAAGGCTTTCGTGGGGGTGGTGCGAAGAGCGCCAGTTATATAAATGGCAGCAGACCTTCTGACTTTGTCAAGAAGTCTGACGTTGTATTTCTTGTCCAGGGCAGTCCACCAGAAAGCAACACCGTATAAGAGGTTGGGTTCGATGACCGTGGAATATATCCAACGCATGATCCTTGGGCGAAGACCCCATCTGGTTCCGACCGCTCTACTGCAGCAGTAAGCAGCACACGCCGCCTTGCGTGCCCTAGCAGCCAGATTCGCCCTCCAGTCGAGTTTGGGATCTAGGATCAGGCCCAGATATTTAACCTCGCGACTCAGCGTGAGTCTGGTCCCACCTATGCTGGGAAGGGAGAAGGTCGGAATTTTATATTTCCTCGTAAAAAAATCGTATCGGTCTTAGAGGGGTTAATAGACAGTCCAAAATCCCTACACCAGTTCAGCACGATTGACAGCGCCAAGTTCAACTTATCCGACAGCGTCTGCGGACAAATTCCCGACGCAGCAATGGCAATGTCGTCAGCGTAAGCTATGGCCCCATTGTCAGAGTGTTCCAGCCCCCTCAAGAGTGAGTTGACTGCAAGATTCCAGAGAAGTGGTGATAGAACACCGCCTTGCGGTGTGCCTCTACGAACCATTCTCTGACAATTCGTGGTCCCCACTGTGGAGGTTACTATCCTCGATTTGAGGAGAAGCTCAATGAACCTGACCAGATTCTGTCCCAGGTTCAGAGAACCAAGAGCCCTAACTATGGCGTCCGGGTCGACATTGTTAAATGCACCTTCAATGTCCAGAAAAATTGCCAAAGTGTATTCCTTAACGTGCAAGGACTTTTCTACCCGAGAGATAAGAGAGTGAAGTGCAGTCTCCACTGATTTACCTCTCGTATACGCGTGTTGGGAAGCGGATAGAAGCGCTGGATCAATCGAGGTCCTGATATGAACATCAAGAACTCTTTCCAGCCTCTTCAGAAGAAAGGAACACAGACTTATGGGTCTATAATCTTTCGCCCCAGTGTGAGACGGTTTCCCAGCCTTGGGAATGAAGATAACCCTAGATATTCTCCAGCTCCAAGGGATGTAAAGGAGCCTGAGACTAGCGTTATAGATGGCAAGCAACCAATGGAGGATTATCTCCTCCCCATGTTGAATGTCACCCGGGGTAATACCATCCGGTCCTAGTGACTTGAATGGTTTGAAAGACCTAACAGCCCACTGCACTTGGCCAAGGGTAAGGGTCTGGGGGAAATAGTTCCCAGATGGTGGTCCGTTAACTTGATAAAAGGCCTTGCCACCAAGTGTGTCACTTCCTGGAAAGTGAGTGTCAAGGAGAAGCTCAAGCGTCTCTAAACTGGAAGTAGTCCAGCGTCCGTCAGGTCGTCGGATACAGTCAAGGGATTTGTGAGTGGAACTTAGAATTTTACGGAGACGGCCCGTTTCGGCGGAGGATTCTACGCTCGCGCAGTAGTTCCTCCACGATGCCCTCTTCGCTCGCCTTACAGCGTAGTTAAGTTCCCTCTTTTTGTCCTTGTAGGCTTACCATTCGCCTGTCGTCTTCGCCCTGTTAAAGAGCCTGCCACAAGATCGGCGTAGATCATCGATCTCTTGACTCCACCAGGGCGGTTTTCGCTTACCCCTATGGGCAGCGGGTTTGACGGAGGAAGTGGCTGCCGCCCTAAGCGCAGTCGACACTGTGTCCGCAGCCCTATCCACGTCGAAACGGGTCGTTATAGTCGGGGGGTAGAGAGAAGGCTGCTACGCAGTCTCTCTCTAAAAATGGTCCAATTCGTGTTCCTCCTATTGACCGGAGGGGTCATGAAAGGAGTAGGCTCGTTCGTGTCAATAGTAAAGGTAATGTATCTATGGTCCGAAAAGGAGCATTCATGAGATACAAACCAGTCCTTAAGGTTAGTAGAGAAACCTGAGCTGACCAGAGTGATGTCCAGCACCTCCCTTCTGTTCGAAGTGAGGAAGGTTGGTTCATCGCCCCGATTAGCTATAGCTAGGTTATTACTAATAATAAAATCAAAGAGGCACTCACCCCGCTCGTTGGTACCTGAACTGCCCCACATCGTGTGGTGGGAGTTGGCATCTGCTCCGATTATGACCGGAACTCCGCGTTGTTTCGCATCCGCTACCAGCCGACCGATGGGCTCCTGAGGGGGAGAGAGCCCATAGTCATGCGCCAGATACGATGATGTGATCCAGAGGGTAATCAAGTTCATTTCGACGACCATGGTGACGGTATCCTTGTCGCTGAACCTGTGGAGGAGAAGAGCGTTAATACTATTCTTAACCATGACTCAAGCCCGAGGCTTACCTGAGTTCTGGATATACGCTAAGCGATATCCTTTGGTGTTTAGTCCGCAAACCCTGCCGTCTACAACCCAGGTTTCTTGGACCAGAATGAGCTCTGCATCCTCGGCTGCTAGTCGGAGGAGCAGAGCGGCAGAGGCAGTTTTAGAGTGTTGCAAGTTAATTTGGATGACTCTTAGCATTGGCCAAAGAATCAACCATTGTCACATCAGAGTCCTCTTCGTCCGACAACGGAGAGGTTGCGCCCGCGTCAATATCAATGCCGTCGAAGAATTCCCCCACCAGCCCAGAATTGGACTTCTTGCTGGATGAGGAGCGTCGAGAAGAATGACTGCACACGCTTCTACATTCGACGTCTTCGGCGGGTTCGAGGGGTCCAGGGGTGGGGTCGGATGGAGTAGGGTTAGATGGGGTAGAGTTCTGTGGCATGGGTTGCGATGGGACGGGATTTTCGGGGATGGGTTCTGTTGGGGGATGTGCGGCAGCGCGGGAATCCGACTTATAGACCCTTAGCTCAATTGAACTAAAACCATATTTTATCACGCCCCCACGGGCAGTAATAAGTGGAAGTGACTCCTCATTCAGGATGATCACCGCCTCGCGGTAATCACCCCACTGGTCAGCAACTTTAGCCACTCTCCAGTTATGAGTGGGCAGGTCGGTGTTGCTGGCCTTGAGGATCCTCAGCATGGTTTCCGGGTCTGATGGTCCGGTCGGAATTCTCGCCTTAGAACGGGGGCGGTTGGGAATCCGGTCTGGAGGGACGGCGGCAAGCCTAGCTCCTGGCCAGACTTCACCAATCCTACTGATAGCCTCCTTATAGAGCTCCATAGAGCGGAGGTCAGAGCAAGCCACCAGCTTGATATGCCCCTGATACCACCCCGCATCAGTGCAGGCGGGTGAGGGGCCAGGATTGGAGTCCATTACACCTAGGAAGACGTCCACGAGCGCATGTTCCACTAACTTCCACTTAGTGGGAGCAATGGAACCATCAGGATGGCTCTGGTCAACGACCGCCCAGGTCAGACCTGCCTTTAATACCTCACTGAGAGGCTTAGAAGGTTTGCTGGGGTCAGAACGTCTAGATTGTGTCGGCGAACGGGGTCTTGTAGGGATGGGGGATGTTAGGGTTGGTCACCTTAGAGCGTTTGGAAGGCTAGAGCGGAACGTTTAGCTCGATTGATCTTTGCCTCTTTGGGCCGTCTCTGCCGTGATGGGAGAAGTGGGGGGCCGATCATTACGATGGGCCTTAGCCCAGGCAAGGCGACCCTTCTCGTCCTATGAGAGGAGAGCCGGGTCGGTCGAGCCAAATTTCGCAATGATACGCATGGCTGATCTGCGAGTTCTATACGCCCTCACGCTAGCACTCACGGTATTCTTGACACCCGAAGATGGACTGGTGCCGGGGGCTTGCGCGCCAGACTTGTCTGCCAATGCCTTTGCGGCCGCCAAAGAGTGCGAGGGCATATTCGCAGCAGCCTTAGAGGTAGACGGAGCCTCGGTAGAAGGTGCCAGGGCAGGAGGTGTGGCGACACTAGGGACCGGTTTCACAGCCGAAGCCTTGCGTGCCAAGCGGGGTTTTGCCGAAGTCGAAACTTGGGCCTTAGCTTTCGAAGTAGGGGCAGCTGCATTTTTGACAGGTGCCTGCCTATAGAGGGTTGTGCGTCCACCGGTTACGGTAGATGCTTTGCGCTCGTCAACTTGAGTTGGCGCTGGTTTGTGTCCTGGGTCAATTATGACAACTAGTAAGTAATTTTTTGGTGAAATATTTGAAAATATAGGTGCCAACAGAATTGGAGACTAAAGGAATGAGACAGTACATTTTAACTAACATCATTCTATGTAACAGTGCAAATTTCCTTTTTTTTATTTCAAACAAATTGTGTTTGCATACGCACATCTTCATATTATATTATTATTCATTTTACTTCTCCTTCCTTGAATTTGTTCGAAAGACTGTTAGGTCTTTCAGCTAAAAGCACACATTGTGGAATATCTTTTTATATGTTTAGGTAATGTGAGAACATTACGATAATTGCTCATTTGGCTTCATATGCGATATAAGAGTGATATAAACAAACCAGTATTTTACCTGTTCTATAAGTGTTTTGGAAATATATTTAAAGTTTCACTAAGATACAAAAATTTATCACGGTAGGTGAAACTATACATATATGTAAATATAATGGGGTTTTTAAGGCGAGTCTAAACTAAAAGAAAATTTATGTTAAATAAATTTTGTGCAAAAAATTTATTGTGTTTCTGAAATATTTTGGGTGTTAATTTAAAAGTTTCGCTAATTGGACAAAAATATTTTTCCATTTTGTTTACATTTATTTCTACTTAAGAATTCCGTGCCTTACTTTCCAGTATAAGTTTTCAAATATTTGCATTCAAAAAGTTTTTGCAAAAAACTGAACTAAGAGAGAAGTAAGAACAATAAGCAAGAATAAAAAAATTAAATATTTTTATGCTACTAATAGCTAAAGTAATAAAATATTAATATTTGAAGAACTTTCTTTATATTTGTTTCTTCTGGCTTTTATAACCCTATTGTGAGATTCTATTTGATTGTTGCATTTTTGAAAGCAGGCGAAACAGGTTTTAAATAGTTTAAAAAATATTTAAGTACATGTATATATGTATAAAGTACGTTTAAAAGTTTTGTTACTGTTTTTCATACAAACTTATACCTAAAAACCACTATCATATATATATATATTTTTTTTTTTATAATTTTTAATGTTATTTTATATTCCATTCACATATACAGTGGACAGCAAAAATCTAGTTTTTTCAAGATATTTGTGCATTTTCATGAATTTTAAGCACTAATTTGTACAAACAATTAATGTTTTTTTATAGTTATTACTATTATATTATTATTAATTTATTTCTATTATAAAAGAAAAATATTTTTACCACAAATTTATTTCTCTTTCATTATAATTTATAAAACAAAAAAATTCTTAATGTTTTTTACAAACCTTAAGGGAAATAAGAAAACTTTCTTTTGACTCCACATTTTTTCACCGCAAAAGTGTGGACTTCCAAGAAGAATTCAGTAAATTTAAAATGTAACAGTCCAATACGTAAACTGGTATATTCAGTTTTTTCTTGGGATTTCACAAGTTGAGGTTAAGCGACTATGTAACCGTTCTTCCAAATGGTCTCCTAATTACTCTCTGGATTTATATCAGGTATTTGTACCAGAGAATTGAGTCTGTGCGGCTTTGGTAGACAAATAACATCTTCACACTATATATACATACATAATTGGACATTGCAACTCTTCAGTCAGGATTACGGCCTACTCACACTACTCATGTTGTGTGCGTTAATTTGTATACGTGAGTGGCGGGACCTGCAGTTTAACGTCGATTCCGAACGACAGATTTTTGAGAAACTTTTCGTTCCAAATTTTATTCAGTCGCAGAGTTTTTGCCAGAAATCTGCTTAGAGGAAGTAGCCGAAGAAATATTTTTTTCATATTTCGTTTTGATGTCAGTAGTATGTTTATGGGGTTTCTAGACCAAATTTTCCATACAAATTTTGGTGCATGCGTACTCTACAGTTGGTAGTGGTCGGTTAGTTGATAGGTTTGTAACATGTAATGTGAAAATGTATGGGGTTTCTAGACCAAATTTTCCATACAAATTTCGGTGCATGCGTACGCTACAGTTGGTAGTGGTGGGTTAGTTGATTTGTTTGTAACATGTAATGTGAAAATGTATGGGGTGTCTAGACCAAATTTTCCATACAAAATTTGGTGCATGCCTGCTTCTTCTTGTTCCTTTTATTTGTATTGCTTTTCAAACGAATGATTGGACAGACAGAATGAGTATGTGTAACATGTAATGTGTGTGGTTGTTCTCTATGATGCATTTAGTTAGAATTACTTTAATTGAAAGTGAGTAGATTCGTCTCGAGTCTGAGTTCATGCTGCCGATGATCAGCGAGTACGTGATATAGGGTATGCTTTTGTTTATTTAATTTTATGTGTGACTTAATGTTGAAGAAATAGAAAAGGGATGCACACATGTATAGTTGTTTTTTTATTTTTTTGTGTGATCGTTTCCTTGTGGTAATAAAATGCAGACACATTTTATGACGGTCAAATGTTGAAGAAATAGAAAAGGGATGCACACATGTATAGTTGTTTTTTTTATTTTTTATGTGATTTAATGTTGAAGAAATAGAAACATAGTTGTACGTGTTGTTGTTGTTGTTGTGTTTTTTTTTATGTTGTAAGGATCTTCAATTTTAAATATAACATGTTTGCACATATTCATTTTATTTGTTTTAGATATATAGTTGTACATCCTGGTTTTTTTGGGTTTTTTTTTTTGTGCTGTAAGGATCTTTTATTTTAAACTGATAAGAAAGGATTGTAGAGCTGTGGGACTGTTTCCTTTTGATAATAAAATGCTGACAGATTTATGACGGTCAAATGTGGGATAACAATATCTAAATAGAAACATGTTTGCACATGTTCATTTTATTTGTTTTAGATACATAGTTGTACATGTTGTTTTATTTCTTTTTTTGTGCTGTAAGGATCTTTAATTTTAAACCGATAAGAAAGGAATGGACACATGTGTGATCGTTTAATTGTAATAATAGATAATAGCATCGTATACCTAAATAGAAACATGTTTGCACATGTTCATTTTATTTGTTTTAGATACATAGTTGTACATGTAGTTTTATTTCTTTTTTTTGTGCTGTAAGGATCTTTAATTTTAAACCGATAAGAAAGGAATGGACACATGTGTGATCGTTTTCTTGTAATAATAGATAATAACATCGTATACCTAAATAGAAACATGTTTGCACATGTTCATTTTATTTGTTTTAGATACATAGTTGTACATGTTGTTTTATTTCTTTTTGTGCTGTAAGGATCTTTTATTTTAAACTGATAAGAAAGGATTGTAGAGCTGTGGGACTGTTTCCTTTTGATAATAAAATGCTGACAGATTTATGACGGTCAAATGTGGGATAACAATATCTAAATAGAAACGTGATTGTACATGTTCATTTTATTTGTATTGCTTTTCTAATGATTGGACGAACAGAATGAGTGTGCATACGTTTCCTCATCTACATCTCAGAGTATAAATTGACTTGTTTTAAGGATTTAGAACTCATTCTTGTGCTAGATTTTACAGCGAGTTGTGTTTTCAAATTTAAAATTTAAAAAAGAAAAAATGGCTAGTTTTACTTGTGATTTTTGCGGAAAAGTATTCAAGTTTAATAGATCATTAAGAAGACATATTAGATTATGTCATGATGGACCATCTACATCACTTAAATGCATACCATGCAATAGATATTTTTCAAGCCAGTTAAATTACCAACAACATATTTTACAACATTCAAAGATTGGAGATGGAGTAGAAACAATTGATACTGTGAATTGTACTGACTGCAATCAACATATACCTAACAAAAATTGGCACTATCACATTCGAACAAATGCTCATAAACGTAATTGTGATGATAAAATTCGGAAAGATGATAATGGTGTTGATATTGATGATGATGAAGTTAAATGCGTTAGATCAGTGTTTAAAAATCGGATCATTACATATTCTATTGAGAATAAGAATGAAGAGAATTTAATACCTGAGAACTTTTTATCGGGAATTAAATTTAAAGTGGCTAGGCTGTTAAATAACATGATTCAAAAACACGATAATATAAAATTCAATCTGGAGATATTTTGCAAATACATGCTGGTTAAAGAAGAGGAGAATTTATGCTATATCGAAGTGAAATCACATCAAACCAAAATGATTGTAATTAATCTCTCATCATCAACTACGGATGATATTTTAAATATCTACAAAACACAATGCGATGTTATTGCTAAAAAGATGAGTGAATTCCAGGAACGTGATAGCGGATGGACATTAATACAAATATTAAGAATAGAAATTAATATAAACAAATATCAGTGCATAAAAGGTTCGCAGTATATTCCTCTACCAACCCCAATACAAAAGAAACATGCATGCATCAATGTTCAAAACAATGATCAATATTGTTTCAAATGGGCTGTTATATCAGCATTGTATCCTGTTAACATCCATTCTAACAGATGCATATCTTATAGAATTAATAACATTAGTGATGATATTATCGTGTTGGAAAATGGCATTGTTTTAAATTTTGAATACTTGACTTTTCCGCTACCAACAAATAAAAGATTTTGAAATGAAAAATTCTGATATCAGCGTGAATGTGTTTGGGTTGAATGACAACAACGATATAGTCGGACCCTACTATTCCAGTATAAGTGAAAAGGCTAAGCACGTTAATCTATTATTACTCGAAGATGGCGAGAGATTCCACTACGTATGGATTAAAAATATTTCAAGGTAAATCAATAAAAATTTTATGTTAAAAAATGATATTAATATAAAATTGTTCACTTTCCATTTAATTACAGATTAATAAAAAGTCAACAAACAAAACATAAATGTAAGATACATGTGTGTAATACATGTTTAATACATTTCCATCATGAGTCATCTCTGGAAAATCATAAGAAAGAATGTAATAAGATGGTAACTAAAATGCCCTCTGTGGGAAGTAATATTGTAAGTTTTAAGAATTTCAAAAAGCAAATGGATGTACCTTTTGTTGTCTACGCTGATTTTGAGTGTATTCTAGAGACTATTAGTATTCAAAATTCAGCTAATGTTAAGTCAATACAAAAACATATTCCCTTTGCTTATAGTTATTATATCAAATGTTCATTTAACAGTAGTTTAGATAAATTTAACATATACAGTGGTAATGATGCACCAAAACATTTCTTTGTAAACTTAGTTAAAGATTGCACAGATTTATATACGAATTATTTAAGTATCGTGAAACCAATGAATACCTTAACGCCTCCTCAACAGATTCGACAGAAAGAGGATACAATTTGTCACATTTGTAAAAAAATTTTATCTCATGCAGATCGAGTAGCCGATCATTGTCACTTAACAGGTGAATATAGAGGACCGGCACATAACAAATGTAATTTAGAGTACCAAATAGCAAACTTTATTCCTATATTCTTTCACAATCTTTCATCATATGATTGTCATTTGTTTGTAAGAGAACTCTCTTCTATTGAGGGTGATATAAATGTAATCCCCTTAAACAAAGAACTGTATGTATCTATATCGAAAAAGATTAATATAGACGAAAAAAATACTATAGAACTACGTTTTCTAGATTCTTGTCGGTTTATGCCATCAAGTTTGGAAAAACTAGCGGGATATTTGTCAGATAATGATCTGTTAACAGTAAAATCAAGTTATCAAACTCCCAATGAATTTAGTTTAATGAAACGTAAAGGTGTCTTTCCATATGACTATCTAGATTCAGTCAACCGTCTTGAAGAAACAAGACTACCACCCCGATCATGTTTCTTTAATAAATTAACTAACGAATCGTGTAGTGCAGATGATTACGAACACGCGGAAAAAGTTTGGAATACATTCAAATGTAAGAAACTTTTAGATTTCCTTCTATTATATTTAAAAGTTGATGTCTTATTGCTTTGTGATGTATTTGAAAATTTCCGTAAGGTTTGTAAAAACATTTACAATTTAGACCCCTGTCAATATTATACTACACCAGGTTTATCCTGGGATGCAATGTTGAAAACAACTGAAATTGAGTTGGAATTATTGACAGATATCAACATGTACAATTTCGTTGTGCGGGGTATTAGGGGAGGTATTGTTCAATGCAGTAAGCGACATGTGACAGCTAATAATAAATACGTTAGTGACTATGATTCAACAAAAGAATCAAATTATCTAATGTATTTAGATGTAAATAATTTATATGGTTACGCAATGTCCCAATATCTCCCCTATAAAAATTTTAAATGGCTGGACAACTGTGACGCCTTTGATGTAACTAGTGTAGAAGAAGATTCAGAATTGGGTTATATTTTAGAAGTAGATTTAGAATATCCAACTGTATTGCACGATCACCATAGTGATTTTCCATTCTGTGCAGAAAATAAGAAAATTGAGATTATGAAACATAGAAAATTGATAACAGACCTAAATGACAAAAAGAATTACATAATACATTACCGCAATCTTCAGCAATGCATTCAACATGGTTTAATTTTGAAGAAAATTCATAGAGTTCTACAATTTAATCAATCGAATTGGTTAAAAAAATATATTGATGTAAATAACCATCATAGAACATTAGCTAAAAACACATTTGAACAAAACTTTTTCAAATTACTCAATAATGCTGTCTATGGCAAGACTATGGAAAATGTCGATAAGAGAAAAGACATCAAAATAGTAATTGGGTGGGAAAATAGAAGAAAACGATTAGGAGCCAGATCACTAATTGCGAAACCAAATTTCCATAGTTGTATTGAAATTACTGAAGAAATGGTTGCCGTTGAAATGAGTAGAGTACGAACGGAATATAATAAACCCATTTATATTGGATTTTCTGTTCTAGAATTATCAAAATGGAAAATGTATAATTTTCATTACGATTATATGAAGCCAAAATATCTTGATAATATTAATCTCTGTTATATGGATACCGATTCATTTATATATGATGTTAAAACAAATGATATGTATGATGATATAAGAAATGATATTCCAACACATTTCGATACATCTGCTTATTCAAAAGACAATCCATATAATTTCCCCTTGATGAATAAAAAAGTATTGGGAATGATGAAAGATGAATGTAATGGAAAAATTATTAGGGAATACATTGGTTTACGAGCTAAAATGTATTCTGTTAAAATAGATAGAGTAGACAAAGAAATTAAAAAAATTAAAGGTGTTAGAAATAGTGTAACAGCTAGACTAAGTATTAATGATTTTAGAAAATGTCTACTAGAGAAAAAACTGTATCATGATTCTATGTATGTGTTTAGATCTAAGATTCATCAAGTGTATACACAATATATAAGTAAATTAACTTTAAGTTATTTAGACGATAAGAGATTTATATGTGAAAATAATGTTGACACTTATGCCTGGGGACATTATAAAATAAATTCTCCATCAACATCATCAAATTTAATTTCATATAGAGAATTTATGCTAGACGATAATGATGAAATGTTTTTAAATGTAAATTATCCATCAACATCATCATTGTCAAATTTAAATAGAGAATTTATGCTAGACGATAATGATGAAATGTTTTTAAATGTAAATTATCCATCAACATCATCATTGTCAAATTTAAATAGAGAATTTATACAAGACGATAATGATGAAATGTTTTTAAATATAAATATGTAGATTAAGTAGTTTATAAGAAATATAATGTACAAAATAATATGAATAAATAGAAAAAGAATATATTATATGCATATAAATTAAACACTGTTTTTATTTCATTTCAATTTATATTTATTGAATAAAAATTTTAAACACAAGTGCCCACAATTAAATGTATTAAAGTTCTGTTTTCGTTCATAATTATATTCAATGGGGAATTTTAGGTAGTTGACAATCTCAAGTGGTGGTTGTAAGTTTCCAAAGCTATCAAAGTACTCTTTATAGTTGTAGTTTTTATAGTATGCTACCCAATGTGTGCCCATACCATAGGAATCATCTAAATTAACAATGCCGCATTCTTGTTTGAATGGTTTTTTAGGTAAAGAATCACGCATGAAAACACCCCTAAAATGTTTGAGATGTTTACCATATTTTCTTATATCTAAATCTGTTAATGGGCGCATAGGTAGGTTATCTAGTAGTTTTTTGAAGCTGGACTATAGTAGAGACCATATCCAGTTTTATATGGTTTGAGATATAACCCTTTACCCATTGCAATTGATTCCATATATCTATTATGACGGTTAGCTTCCGCCAATTGTTCTTTTCCATTTTTGATAGCATTTACTGCTTTGACAATAGCGGATCCTCCACTTGCTAAACCACCAAGCGCTGACAATGCTGTTAGTACGGGAATAAGTGGAAGAAATCCTCCAATTTTCGGTACAGGTATAACTCTCGGTATTATAATGTTTGCTCGCTTTTTCCCTTTAAAATTTGAATGAATAGTCTTTTGAGCTATTTTAACAGCATCATTTATATCAAGGGGTTTCTCTTCTTTCAATTGTTTTAATGTTTTTCTCACAGTAGCCGTGAATAATTTCTTATTACATTTATTCACTTTTTCTTTTCTAATTTTTTTTGAATTCCTTCTTTTCTTATGTCTCTGCTCCTTCAAACCTAATCCAAATTTCACTTTAGCTTTCATAGCGTTTGTCACAAACCACGCGTTAGCACGTTCTTTAATATCACTATCTTTAGATTTAACTCGTTGCCAGGCCTTTTCAGCTAAAATTTGATCTGCTTGATGTCTTGTGTCTATATCTTTTGATTGTGAATATACAATATCATGTTCTCTACAAGCTGCGTCTAATAAATTTATTCCTTTATCTCCTCTTGCTATTCGTTTTTCAAGTTTTGTACCAGGTCCGCAAAACTGATAACCAGGCAGATGTAATTCAACAGGTAATTTATTTATTAAGTTGTTTACAAACCCCCTTCTCATCTTACACTGACTGGGTTTTTATTTTGACCGTAGATTATAACCATTTATACCTCTTTGCAACAATATCTGAAATTAAGACGATTTCCTATATATACACCAATTTATATTATCACTGTTTCAGTTTGTCAGTCAACATGAAGCTAGTTAAACAAGCAAAGGAAATTATTATAAGAAATATTGATGAATCATCTCAATCAAGAGATAAGACAGTTGTACACAATACGTTATTACCGAATTCGATTCGTGCATTGATAGTGGGGCCATCGAATTGTGGTAAAACTAATGTGATGATAAGCCTAATCGAAAGTCCTAACGGATTGAGATTTAAAAATATCTATATATATTCGAAATCATTATATCAACCAAAATATTGCTATCTAAGAAAATTAATTAAACCGATAAAAGAAATTAATCTATTTACGTTTTCGGAAAATGAAGAAGTTCTAAGTCCAGCAAAAGCTTATCCGCATTCTATAATAATATTCGATGATGTTATTTGTGAGAAACAAAATTCTATAAGAGACTACTTCTGTATGGGAAGACATAAATTTATTGACTGCTTTTATCTGGGTCAAACATATACTAAAATTCCAAAACATCTAATACGTGATAATGCAAATATGATTATAATATTTAAACAGGATGAAATGAATTTAAAACATATATATAATGATCATGTTATTGGTGATATGACTTTTAAACAATTTGTTGACCTTTGCAGTGCGTGTTGGAAAGACAAATATGGATTTCTTGTTGTAAGCAAGGATGATTTAATTAATAAAGGACGTTATCGAAAAGGATTTGATAGTTTCATACAACTATGATATGTTATTTTATAATTAGATAGCAAGCAGTTCGTAACCATATATAAAGCAGATCGTAACCAGATAGCAAGCAGTTCGTAAGCAGATAGCAAGCAGATCGTAACCAGATAGCAAGCAGATCATAACCAGATAGCAAGCAGATCATAACCAGATACAAAGCAGATCGTAACCAGATAGCAAGCAGATCATAACCAGAAGCAAATCAGATCAAAATCAATATAAAAAATATTATAATGTCTAAAAATTCAAATCATAATAAAGTGTTAGAAGATCTTGTAAAAACAAGAGCTGTTCTAAAGGAAAAGTTAAAAAATATTAAACTGAATCAAATAGATAGAGTTAATTTATTAGAAGATACCTTTCAACCAATAACAAAACCACTTAAAAAAATCATCGGAAAACTTGAAGATAAACATAATAATATGTATATAGACAACACTATTGATGGCGACAATGACAATTATGACGTAAATAGCGATAATGAAATGATCGGAAAGTTTGAAGATAAACATAAGGATATAGACAACACTATTGATGATGACGATGATTATGAAGACGCCAAGGGTGATAATGACGATTTTCAATATGAAAATATGTCAACTGATGATAATGATGATGAACAAAACTATGATAATAATAGACCTGTCTCAAGTACATGTATCAAAAAATTGGAAAGAAAACAACGTTTAAAGCAGACGAAACACTCTCCATTATTTGAAAATATTCAATTACTTCTTAATAATAAGCAGTTGGATAAAATCTAAGGTTTTAATCAAGATGAAGATGGAAGTTGGAGATATGGCAAGGAAAAATTAATATTTAATGGAGATAATACTATGCATATAGGAAATATGAAATTGATAATGACACCTGGATTATTTGAGCTAGTATTTCATACGAGACCTCTCCATTATTCAAAAAATGATTTGAAAAAATATAAAGAGATTTTAATTCATACCAATGCACATAGACGTCGCTATGAACCTAATGAACAAGTGAAAGGAACACGAGCATTCAAATATATACGAATAATTAAACATTTATTCCAAACAACAACAAACACTTTAACAAAAGGTCGTGGTTTAATGCTAAAATCACTAGATAATCAGAAATCAAACTATATAAGTTAAGACATAACTATAATAATTTGTTGTTATAATTATTCCCCCTCTCATTTCTTTATTATTTTTTAATCATTTATGTTATTCTCTTTATTCTCTTCAAAATTGTTATTATTATTTACATCTATCTCTGTAACTTTATTTGACCTCTATTCTTCTCTCTACTGTCTTATTTTTCATATTCTATCCTTTTAAAGGCTTTTAGATTTAAGTTTTTAGTTAGTCGACTAGAGACATCATAAGCGATCCTCATATTAGGAAAGCGGTCTTAAATCTTAAATAAATAAGTTTATAAAAGGTTAATTAAGTTAATTAATAAAATAAAATAATAATGTAATAATAAAATAATAAGAATTAAATAAATAAAATATTGTGTGAAATATTGTGTTAAAACATTGTGTGTTTCAATTAGCACGGTTACCCAAATAAATAAACTAAAAAACCCATTGAGGTTTAATTGGCGCCCGAGCAGGGACCGTGCTATTCAAATTAGATTTGTTGGCATTAAGGCAGGAAGCTGGAAAATTTATTGTTGAAAAAAAAATAATAAAAAAAGTGGTGAACTTGTAAAAAAGGCGAAATTGAATGAAAAAAAACTTCAAATGTAAAAACTTTTTTAAAAAAGTGTTAACTTCCAGTAACTAAAATATTTCTAATAAACTTAACTGAAATTCACAATTAAAGTTTGAGAAAAAAAACTGTGAACTAATCTTTAGTACTTGAATAATTAACAATTCGTATAAGAAAAATTTTTCAAAATTTAAAAAATTAACCTGTTGAATAAAAATTTGGTGATTTGCTTGACCGTCAAGAAAGGTCAAATAGAAACTTCTTTCACCCATAAGAAAGGTCAGATGAAGGACAGCTTGACCCATAAGTAAGGTCAAATAAAAACTTTTAAAAGATTGAAAGAAAAAAATAACAACAAAAAAATCCGTGTGTGATAAGGACAGAAATAGAATTAAAAAAAAATAATTGTGAAAGTAATAAATAAATTGTTGTTATTAATTTAAAATTGCAAGAGAGAACACAAAAACAAGAACATTAATTGAGCAACAGAGAAATTATCACCTCACATCATTTGTTGGAACAGCAAACAAGAGGAAAAAAAGAGAAAAATAAAAACAACGAACGAAAGCAGCTAAACAATTTATAAGAGAACTGGGCTGTTTACTTAGGAGAAATTTACTAGAGAGCGTGACTGGAATAAAAGCGTAAGCTGTGACTTTCACTACAATGTCATGTTGCTAGCTGAGTGTTGCTGGAAAATGTTGCTTGGTAAGAATGTTGCTGGAGATTGTTGATGACTAATGTTGCTACGATCTATTCTTTTGGGTAAATACCACTAAATTTGTTACTTAATTTTACTATTTAATAATTGAGATATCAATTGTTTAGAAAAAAAATTCAAATTTAAAAATTAATTTAATTAACTAAATTCTTAATTTGAAAAAAAGAGAAAATTTTGTTAAATAAGATAAAATAAGAAAAAAATCTTTTCTTGTAATCAAAATATAATATTAAGAAATATTTTTTTTAATTCTTTTCTAATAATTGAATATTTAAATTTTGTTTTAAAATTAATTCCTAGTTAAGAGAAAATCGTTTTTATTAGAATAATCAAAAAGCTAAGTGTGAAATTTTTATGAGTATTGATAACTTAATTTTGAACTTGGAACGTTTAAGCATTAAACAAGACATAATGGATGCTGAGACCGTCCAGGCGCTATTAACAACTGCCATTTCCCAGGCCACTGAGGAAACACGAACAATTTTTCAAAGTAAGATTGAAGACTTAACCAATAGATTATCACTGTTAGAAACACCACCTCGTGTGGAAGAATACAAACCAATTGAAATAGTCCCAGGCATAATTTGCAATGAACCTTTAGATATTGTTAAATCAATACCAGAATTTGATGGAAATTCAGCGAGATATGTTTCCTGGCGTCAGGCTGCCGTGACGGCCCATAGATTATACGAAGGATATGAGGGTAGTTCAAAGTATTACCAGGTTGTTGCAATAATAAGAAACAAGATAGTGGGTGCTGCGGACACCGTTTTAAGTTCGTATAACACTGCCCTTAACTTTAAAGCTATACTGGCTAGACTAGATTTTTCGTACGGTGATAAAAAGAGTATTTTTACGTTAGAACAGGAACTGTTGACGCTTAGGCAAGGCTCCAGTACTATTACACATTTTTATGATGAGGTCGAGCAGAAGTTGACTGCAATACTGAATAAGGTTTTAATGTCTAATGAGGGAAATCAGGAATTAATAGAATCTCTTAGTCAAAAGTATAGAGAAAATGCTCTTCGTGTTTTCATTTCTGGTTTGCGCAGACCTATGTGTGACATTTTATTTTCTAGTAGGCCAATTGACTTGCCTTCTGCTCTCGCTTTGGCGCAGGAGTTGGAAGCTAACAGTTCTCGTTACAACTTCGCTACAACATTTTGGAACAACAGTAGGGGAGCTACATTTAATAACTCACCACACTACCAAGCTGTAGGTCCCAGTTCCTCACGAGAAATGCAATATCGGCATCAAGGTGTCGTACAGGATAATCCAATTAATGCTTCTGGATACAGAACCCCACAACGAGGACAATTCCATTCTAATGGAAATAGTAACCGATTTCCTCAAGTTTCACATAATCGTTCAACACAGTATCAACCTATGGAGGTTGACTCAAGTACTCGTTTAAACTTTCAACAAAAAGACAATAGTCAATATAACACGCACAATTTTCAACAGCCAATTGCTCCAAAAAGACCCAATGAATCCACTCGTCAAAATCATAATAAATTTCAGAGAATAAACCACTTTAGGCAACAGCAAAATTTCCAAGAACCGAGGTCCGAATGTTTTTTTAGATATGGGTCCCGCCTCTCATACATCGAAAGGACAATAGGGGGAAGGACGTTAAAATTGTTAATAGACACAGGTACTTCGAAAAATTATATAAAAAATGTAGAGGGTTTGAAGGGTATTAAACCAGTGGAAAGACCTTTTATAATTAAGTCGCTTCATGGAAATTCTAAAATAGTTTCGAAATGCCTAATTAATTTACTGAATTGCACATCGTGGTTTTTTATATTGCCCGGACTTTCTACATTTGACGGCATAATCGGTTTAGACTTCCTCAAACAAATTAATGCCCAAATTGATTGCGATCGAGGACTATTATATCATAAAAATGGTAAGGAGAAACTTCTATTTCACTTTTGTCGCGATGTTAATAAAATCATCATTGATCCCGCTGATTGTAATATCCCACGGCCTATTTTTGAGAAGCTGATGATGATTTTGGACAAACATAAATCTGTTTTTGCTGACCCAAATGAAGCCTTACCATTTCACACCGATGTAACCGCCACAATCCCTACTGAAAATGACGAACCTATCTATTCCAAATCTTATCCATATCCGTTGGCACTTACTGAATTCGTTAACACTGAAATAGAAAATTTGTTGGAAAATGGAATCATAAGACCATCTAGATCATCATATAATAATCCTATATGGATCGTAGATAAAAAAGGTCTTGATGAAGCTGGAAGGCGGAAAAAAAGGCTTGTAATAGACTTTAGAAAGCTAAATTCTAAAACCACAAGCGAGCGTTATCCGATCCCCGATACAACTGTTATTTTGTCGAATTTAGGGAGCGGATGTTTTTTTACAACATTGGATCTTAAGTCCGGATTCCACCAAATTAACTTGGCCGAGGCTGACAGGAAGAAAACAGCTTTTAGCATTAATAATGGCAAATTTGAATTTTGTAGGCTTCCGTTCGGACTGAAAAACGCACCTGGTTTTTTCCAAAAAGTAATTGATGATGTTTTACGAGATGAAATTGGTAAAAGTTGTCACGTCTATATCGATGACATCATCATTTTCTCTCCCAACGCTGGAAAACACCTACAAGATATAGATAACATTTTAAGAAAACTTTTTTCGGCAAATATGCGTGTGTCATGTGAAAAATCGAAATTTTTTCAAAGTTCTGTGGAGTACTTAGGTTTTACTGTGTGCAAAAATGGAATAAAAACATGTCCAGAAAAGGTGAAAAGTATTTTAGATTTTCAAATTCCTCAGACAATTAAAGGCCTCCGATCATTCTTAGGATTGGCTGGCTACTATCGCCGGTTTATAAGAAATTATGCTGAAATCACTAAACCGCTTACACAGTACTTGCGTGGTGAAAATGGCAAAGTTAGTAGTAGGCAATCAAAGAATATAGCAGTGGATTTAAGTGAGGAAGCGCTCAGAGCATTGCAGAAAATAAAAAATATTCTGGCTTCTGAAGATGTGCTGCTGTTGCACCCTGATTATACTAAACCATTTGAGCTCACTACTGACGCTTCTTCATCAGCAATAGGAGCCGTTCTCTCTCAGTACGGTAAGCCAATCACAATGATTTCAAGAACATTGTCCCATACTGAAGAGAATTATGCCACCAACGAGCGCGAAATGTTGGCAATAGTGTGGGCTCTGCAGAAATTACGCAACTATTTATATGGTGCGAAAAATATAAATATTTACACCGGTCATCAACCATTATCGTATTCTATTTCAGAAAGAAATCTTAACCCAAAAATAAGACGTTGGCGTGCTTTTATTGAGGAATACTCTCCTAAATTTTTTTACAAGCCAGGAAAAGAAAATGTTGTTGCCGATGCATTATCCCGGCAGTATGTTAACCATATGGAAGATGAATCCAGTGACAATGACTCAATACAGGCAACGATTGGTTCGGAAGCAGAATTAGATAAAACGCAAATAGACACGCAAACTGCTTCGGAAAGTTCAAAGGTTGAAAATTCAACAATTCACAGTGAGCAATCTTCATCCGAAATTATAAAAAAAGTATCAAATCCAGTAAACTGTTTCAAAAACCAGTTAATTCTAAACAAATCAACGGAGTCTAATATATCCTCTAAAACCATTTTTAAAAACCAAATAAGGCATTTAATAAACTATGTTAATGTAAAGGATATTTTTAAATTTTTGAAGCGGGCCATTAATTGCAACGTAGTTAACTGTCTTCATTGCGATATTCATGTTTTAGGATTGATTCAAAATAAAGTAATTCATTCTTTCCCAGCAGTAAAGTTTGTTTATTCAGATAAATTTGTGATAGATATCCATAACCCAGATGATCAGAGTGAAATCATTATAGCTGAACATAATAGGGCTCACCGTAATGTGCGTGAAAACGCTAACCAGATTTTACAGCAATATTATTTTCCGAACATCAGAGATAAACTCCAGAGGATTGCCTCAGACTGTAGGATATGCAAAGAGTCAAAATATAATAGGCACCCACGGCGGGCACTGATCGGTCAAACACCAATACCTGAGTATCCTGGGGAGATACTACACATCGATGTTTTTACAACCGACAAAACTAATTTCATAACTTGTGTTGACAAATTTTCTAAATTTGCACTCGCCATTTTTGTTGAAACACGTTCGATTGTTGATGTTAAGGTTGCTTTATTAACTATTTTGAACATTTTTCCTAAGGCTCATACCATCGTTTGCGACAATGAGAAATCATTTAATTCGCATACCATTAAGTCTCTTCTTCTAAATCAGTTTGGTGTCCAAATCTTTCCTACTCCACCGGCGCACAGCACCAGCAACGGGCAAGTAGAGAGGCTTCACAGCACAATATGTGAAATATCGCGATGTTTAAAATCCGAAGGGCATTGTAATGACACGAGGGAACTTGTTCTCACTGCCATTACGAGGTATAACAATACAATTCATTCGGTAACTAAGGTTAAGCCGATAGATATTTTTAATTCTATAACAGAGCAGATTAGGACCAATATAAGGAACAGGCTAGTAAGAGCTCAGGATTGTGAGCTTTCCTATCATAATAAGAATAGACAGAATAAAATTTTTAGACCAGGTGATAAAGTATTTGTTAAAGTCAACAGACGGCTAGGAAATAAATTTAGCAAATTGTATGTCGAAAAGATTGCCGAAAAAGATTTAGGCCACTCGGTTCTAATTGATAATAGACCAATTCATAAGGATAACTTGAGATAAGGCTGGTCATTTGGCATTGTTAATTTGAAAAGTTCCATGTTCAAAATCGTAAGTTCATTTTAAGAGTTTTTTTAATAATTAATATAATTAGTAAAAATTGTAATTTTAAGATAATATTTCATTAGTTAATAAGAAATTTTAAATTATGTTAAGCTAAACAGTCGAGACGCCTGTTCTTCGAGAAGGGGGGAAGTTAAGACATAACTATAATAATTTGTTGTTATAATTATTCCCCCTCTCATTTCTTTATTATTTTTTAATCATTTATGTTATTCTCTTTATTCTCTTCAAAATTGTTATTATTATTTACATCTATCTCTGTAACTTTATTTGACCTCTATTCTTCTCTCTACTGTCTTATTTTTCATATTCTATCCTTTTAAAGGCTTTTAGATTTAAGTTTTTAGTTAGTCGACTAGAGACATCATAAGCGATCCTCATATTAGGAAAGCGGTCTTAAATCTTAAATAAATAAGTTTATAAAAGGTTAATTAAGTTAATTAATAAAATAAAATAATAATGTAATAATAAAATAATAAGAATTAAATAAATAAAATATTGTGTGAAATATTGTGTTAAAACATTGTGTGTTTCAATTAGCACGGTTACCCAAATAAATAAACTAAAAAACCCATTGAGGTTTAATTTATATATTGGGATGATCCTAATGAACTAGTTGACAGACTACGATTACTCCTTTCATCGGAAGGTGCTGGTCACAACAATCATCAAAACGAAATTGTCTCTATTATCGAAGAACTGAAGGAATCTAACATAATTTATTAGAAGAGTGAAAGAGATGTCTTATATTAATAAATTTGGAGAAAGTTTTAATAAATATAATCATAAAAACAAAAATATCGTAATCGAAAAATATATAACACAGATATATGATGATGTAATTGATCAAATAAACAATTTAAAAAGTGAGACAGAAAATGTTTATCTAAAACACGACAATGACATGAAAGCATTCGAAGATAATGTTAATACTTCAATTATACACAATCAAGAAATTATAAGTAATGATATTAAAAATAAAATTAGCGAACAATCTGCAAAAATTGAGAAAATAAAAGACTGTTTGGAGAAACTTGAAAAAGCTCTTGATAGCTATGTTGAAAAGACAATAATAGATTCTAAGCAGGAAAACTATAATGGAAATATTGAATACAGAAATAAAATTACAGAGAAATTCAATAAAATTGAAGGTGAAATGAAATTGTTTAACGCATCTTTCAAGAAAATTGAAATTGAATTTTTAAAGAGAATTGGTATCTATAATCAAAGGTTAAATCATATTGAAGAATATCTATTCAAATCATTCACTCAAAGGAAAAACTAAAAATCATATAAAATATACTTACACACACACACGACATAAATAATACGGATTTGAATGCAGACAAAAGACAAATAGTAGAAGAATTACACAAACAAGCTAGAAAAAATTTCAAAAGAAGACGAGTTGTAGTGAAAGGAATTGATGATTTATGGCAAGCTGATCTAGTTGAAATGGGAAGCTATGAAACATATAATAATGGATATCGTTATCTTCTAACAGTTATAGATACTTTTTCAAAAAAAGCTTGGGCTGTTGCCGTTAAAAATAAAGGCGCACAAAACGTAACGGCTGCTATGAAAAGTGTATTCGATTCATCAAAGCGAAAACCGAAAAACCTGCAAACCGATGATGGTAGAGAGTTCTTTAATAATCAATTTCAACATTTAATGCAATCTCATAAAATTAATCACTATTCAACATATAGTTCTTTGAAAGCATCAATAGTTGAACGGTTTAATAGAACATTGAAAGGGAGGATGTGGAAAGAGTTTAGCTTTCAAGGAACTTACAAATGGATAAACATATATCAAGAACTGATAGATAAATATAATAATACACTTCATAGAACAATTAAAATGACACCAAATGAAGTGAACTCTTTCAATGACAAAACTCTTTTGGATACCGTCTACAATAACCTAAAGGTTTTTAGGAGACCTAAGTTTAAAATTGGTGATCATGTTCGTATAAGCAAATATAAACATATATTTGAAAAAGGATATACACCAAATTGGACTACAGAAATCTTCAAAATCAAAAAAGTAAGGAATACAAATCCTAATACTTACATTTTAGAAGACTATCGTGGTAGTGAAATTAAAGGTGGATTTTATGAATATGAACTTTTGAAGACGAAGTATACTCAAACATATTTAGTTGAGAAAATATTAAAAAGGAGAGGAAATATGTTGTATGTTAAGTGGTTGGGATTTTCATCAAATCACAATTCTTGGATAAATTCAACATCATTGGATAAATCAAACATCACTATAAAAAGACTGAAATATTTGAAAATTATTCATTCTCAAGCTATACGTTAAGATGTCCATTACATTAACTCTGAACGGAAATACATCGAAGCTAGTTGCCGACTATTTTCCACCCATTGTGCTTGAATCAAACTATGTTTGTGGCCTAATAAGTTTTGATACATATCACTCAATTCCGAATATTGATTATGAGAACAATTTGTTTCATATTGGTGACCATATTATAGAAATTCCTGTGGGATCTTATGAATTTTCAAACTTGGCTGATTTTTTAATTAGAAAATATAAAAAATTGAATGTAAAAGGAAAACTTAAAATTCAATCAAATTATAACACACTACAAACCTACATAGAGAGCTCAACTGATACGATATTTTTCGATAAAGAGAGATCAATTGGACCGCTGCTTGGATTTAGTAAGAGAGTTTTAAAGCCTGATGAAGAGCATAAATCAGACAAAACAATAGATATTACAAAAATAAACACTCTTTTAATTGAGTGTAATATTGTCAGCGGATCCTATATAAATAACGTTTCTGCTCACACTCTACATCAATTTTCACTTAACGTGAGTCCTGGCTATAAAATAACAGAAGCACCAGCAAACGTCATTTATTTACCAGTTAATACTAGATCAATCAACACCATTGTTCTAAAGGTAACCGACCAGGACGGAAACCTTATTAATTTTCGTGGAGAAAAAATAACTATTAGATTACATTTGAAACCTCTGAAGGAATGATTATATTCGACAGTAAAAACAATTCCTACAACAACATCAATAATTCATTCCCAATATCGCAACCGAAAACATCATACCCAGCTCCAGCAATAAAAACAACAACAAAAACTGAACTTTCTAAGAAATTATCACAAATAAAAAATAAAAAAAATAACAAAAACAACAACAATAATAAAAAACAGAGAACAGGGAATCTCAGTAGCCACAATCGTGAATTTCTAAAACAACTTGGTTTTAAACTAAAACAAAAATGAGTATAATTAACATATTACAACAACCAAGCTTTGATAATTCAATCATCAAGAAGGAATATCATAGTTATACATCATATCTACAATCATTTAAGAATAACGATGAAATTCGTATATCAATTCAAAACCAAGATTTGTTAGTTCTACCAAGTGAAAGTTTTTTATATATAGAAGGATTTGCAACAAAAGACGATTCTACAGTCTCTCCATCATTAAAACTCTTAAACAACTGTATGTCCTATCTGTTCGATGAAATTCGTTACGAGATAAATGGTGTAGAAATTGATCGTACACGTCATCTGGGTATAACAACAGATATTAAAAACTATATTTCATTAAATCAATTCGAAAGTGATGCTTTAGTAAATGCAGGATGGTCACCAATCAATAGTGAATCTGATCTTTCGCTTATTACTGGAGGCTTTAATTTTTGTGTTCCATTAAAAATGTTACTCGGATTTGCTGAAGACTTCAATAAGATAATAGTTAATTCCAAACACGAATTAATTCTTCTACGATCTAAAGATGATTCTCAAGTCTTTAAATCAAATATATCAAGTGAAAAATGTAAACTATCGATTTTAAATATAACATGGAAAGTACCACATGTCCAACTTGCTGATGTCTATAAACTGGAAATGTATAAAACTATCAACAGTCGTCGACCATTGAATATTTCGTTTAGAAGTTGGGATATGTATTACTATCCCTCTCTTCCCGAAAGCAATACAATATTATGGAACGTTAAGCTTGCTCGTGAAAGTGAAAGACCTCGATTTCTGTTAATAGCATTTCGAAACAGCTCTAACAAATTTGTACATTGTGATCTAACTGATGTTAAAGTTCATCTCAACTCGGAGTCGTATCCCTACGATGATTTAAATCTTAAATTTGATAGAAATCGGTTCGCTCTACTATACCATATGTACTCAAGATTTCAAGAAAGTTATTATTCACGTCCCTCGCAACCCTTACTAAAACGAGATAGTTTTAAGACAATTGCGCCAATAATTGTTCTAGATGTAACACATCAAAATGAAACCGTAAAAACTGGACCTATTGATATACGAATCGAATTGAAGACACAACAAAACATACCGCTTAACACATCTGCATATTGCTTAATTATACATGATAGAATGTTTGAATATGTACCTCTTACAAATGAAGTAAAGAAAATATTGTAAATGTATAAGTAACTCTTAATACTTTATATGTTATATAAATAAAATAAAATAAAAAATAAAAAAGTAAAAATCTTTTAATTTCACAATATTATGAAAATTTTAAAATATTCGTAGGTATACAAAGAGTAAATTTAGTTTATTATCTAACATTAATTTGTATACATCTTATCGTATAGAAGAGATTAAAATATAAATATCGAAAACTTCACATCTACTGTTCTCAGTACTATCTCAAACACGGGAGTGATATAGTCACAGGTGCTGAATACATAACCATAAAGACAATACGAGTTATCTTTTACGAGAGATCTTAAATTATATAAATATTAAAACCATCAACATAAAATGATTTTAAAGGAAATATATAACTTTTTAAAATCATTCTCGCACATAATTTCTGATACGGATAAAACTAAACTCATCAACATACAAACACAGCTGGAGTATGTCAACAACTTGAAAAGAATAAAAAATAGCCATGGTGAACATTTCGAGGATTGCGTATGGTCGAATGAAAACAGCACATGCGGTCCTGACACATGCGCCTGTATACTTCATAGACATAGACTATATCAAGTTGAAAACGAAGTTAAAAATATAATTAATTTGTATAATCTTACTAAATGTAAAAATTGTGTTTTCAATAAATTGTAATTTTCAATAAATTTCAAACGAAGAAATTATATAATAAATAAAGAAAAATCTTAACCACATCTGAAATCTTTGTTTAGTTAATTATTACTCTTTGCTTAGAGTACATCGTCTCGCAATAACACATCCTACTATTTTTTAAAGAAGGGGAAAAATGGTGACATCAGCTGAGTTAGAGGATATGTTATATAAACATAGTAATCAAATTGATAATGAACATGTTGATTTATTTTTAAGTCTTATCAATGAACTAAGAATATGCAACATTAGTAAAATAAGTACTCCATTTTTATGTGTTAATAACGTTATACATTTGTATTATTGTGAAAAAATTTACACAGAATCTTTTGATATTTGTAGATGTCAAACATTTTATGAAAAATATATTATAACTCATAAACTTTTTAATCTGTATAAACGAATGTTTAACTATTGTTATATTCCATAGATACAAGTATTGTATTGCACAAAATAACAAAATCTGAAAATAAAATACATATACATATCTAAGAAAAAAAAACTAGTTTGTTTTAATTAACCTCTTTGTTATATAATTTTATTTATTTAAAACAGTAAAAATATAACATTTTTATATAATTTATTTTTAAAATTCTTAAATATCACTATCACTATCATCGTCCTCACTTCCCGTTACATTATTGGAAGTGAGGTCGACGAAATAAAATGAACATGTGCAATCATGTTTCTATTTAGGTATACGATGTTATTATCTATTATTACAATTAAACGATCACACATGTGTCCATCCCTTTTCTATTTCTTCAACATTTGACCGTCATAAAATGTGTCTGCATTTTATTACCACAAGGAAACGATCACACAAAAAAATAAAAAAACAACTATACATGTGTGCATCCCTTTTCTATTTCTTCAACATTAAGTCACACATAAAATTAAATAAACAAAAGCATACCCTATATCACGTACTCGCTGATCATCGGCAGCATGAACTCAGACTCGAGACGAATCTACTCACTTTCAATTAAAGTAATTCTAACTAAATGCATCATAGAGAACAACCACACACATTACATGTTACACATACTCATTCTGTCTGTCCAATCATTCGTTTGAAAAGCAATACAAATAAAAGGAACAAGAAGAAGCAGGCATGCACCAAATTTTGTATGGAAAATTTGGTCTAGAAACCCCATACATTTTCACATTACATGTTACAAACATATGAACTAACCGACCACTACCAACTGTAGCGTACGCATGCACCGAAATTTGTATGGAAAATTTGGTCTAGAAACCCCATACATTTTCACATTACATGTTACAAACCTATCAACTAACCGACCACTACCAACTGTAGAGTACGCATGCACCAAAATTTGTATGGAAAATTTGGTCTAGAAACCCCATAAACATACTACTGATGTCTGACCTGGGGTTTGAACCGTGGCCTTACGTCTAATAATCCAACACTCGACCCACTTCGACTACGGCGTCTTCTACACTCATAACTGCTGTGACTTCTACACTCATAAGTTTTAAACTTTTGTTAACCGAAATCTACGCGATAAAAGTACAAAAAAATTATCTGAAGCACACGCTCAATAACACACACCTACTTGACATGGCACCCTTAACTGTATAGGAGTAGAGCATCATGGCGCAGAGCTATATAAGCGGACTAAGTTTTGTTGTTGGTTAGTTACTCTAATACCCAAGAAATATTGTTTGGCGTTTTCATCATATTTTCTTAATAATTAATACATAAACGTCTGTTTCCTTAAGTATGTACTACTTATATTGCCTATTTGTTGATCGATCTAATAATACCTAACGAAAATTTTTTTAATTATACAATAGTTATGCACTAATATAAGCACATAAGAGCATGATTCAAATCTTCTCATCTTTTTGAATACTCATTGCTGATATTAGAATAGCAGTCAAATTACAAAAAGTTTCAAGCCTCACTTAGCCTTTCAACATGTGGCTGCTTCAACTGAAATGGAGAAATACACTCCGAAAATATATACGAATTTCTAATTGCATACGTTTATTCTAATTGATAATCGTTTAGTATTTGTTTAATTTGAAATATTTTTGTTTATTGGAACTATTTGTTGACAAAAACTAACTATACCATATCAATAAATTTCTTACTGGTATGGTAAAGGACTTATTACGGATTTGCAGTAGTACTGGTAAGAAATAAGTTTTAAATTATTGTACATGAACTTTAAACGTAAACATAGAAACCAACAAACTGTTTAAAGCCACGTCGCAAAAAAATTAAAATAAAGTACTTTCGTAAAAGTAGGTTACGCGGAAAAATCTTAACATATACCCTTTTGGTGCTAAGCCAGTGAAATTTTCAAAGGGTGAAGGAAACACATACATACCTTGCAAAAAAATAAAATGGTGTAAAAGGAATTGAAGAATTTAAGAAAGGAGGATATATATGTATGCTCGTGTAAGAGAATTAGTTCGACTACATTCTTAGTATACATACCAAATACGAATGTTTGAATTTGTTTTTATAATTTTCTGACTTTAAATTAACGGACTCTATTTACATTCTTTTATTCGTTTTTTCATTTTAAAATATCATATAAATTTCAAGAAAATGAAAATAAATGTGAAAGTCAATGAAAATATGTAGGATTTGCATTTAAGTTTTGCTGTAAGCGAAACATATTCTTTCGGTAGTTAATTACTATTCGGCATGAAAGCATTTCCGGAAGCAAATGGCAATTCAACTAAACTAAGTTTAGTTTTTAAAATATGTACAGCTAAATTAAATTATATTTTACCGTAGTTACTATTAAGCACATATTAGAGTGGGTATCAGAAAACTTAATCATGCACTATTTGGGTGTGTAGAAAATTTACTCGAGCAAATTTTTACGAAATTAACAAATTTGAAACATTTCTTGAATATTAGAAAAAAAACAAAAACCGAATGGATCAAATGCAAATACAGATGGGAAATGGACTAATTAAACATAGTGCACGTCAGACATCATTGAATTTTTGTATGAGTTCGAAAGGCCTGTTGATACCATTATGTGTGGAACATAAAATTTTACAAACGTGCACCATGGCTTTCCTGGGTAGAGCGCGTCCGAAATGTAAAATTTTCCGCCACTCTGGCTCATAGATCGGTATGAATTTGAGAATAAATATGATTCAACTGACCGTCGTACTCTCTGATTAATTCTCAACTCTGCGATACATAATAAATATTACAGTGTAGGTATGATTGGGTAACTATTAAATTTGTTAATGTTAAAATTTTATAATTTGTATAATAATTTACAAAATACAAAGTTTTAAATTATTCATATAACGCTAATAGTAATCGCAATTTTACTACATAAAAAATGAAAGAATGTAACAATTCGCTAACGGGAACTTGCAGCCAAAAAGTGGAATGTCAAAAAGCATAAACACGTCAGAATCTAATTATATAACAAAAAAAAATGAATAAGTTGCTAATTAAGTTATTGCATGGCTGATAAGAATTTTTGCGGTGCCAGAAGTTTATTACTTTGTTTTCTCTTTCTGTTTTGAATTTCGTGTTGCAAATTTTTTTCTCTTAACTTAAAAATTACTCATTATTTTTTATTATAATTTCTAGTTGTGCTTCTTGCACTAGAATTCGTTTTAATTTTGGTACTCATTCAGGTCATAGGCAGAGCAGGCCCTATAATATAGATTTTTTTAAATTTGTTTCTATTAAATTTATCTGTTCTTGTTTATATCAATTGTAGTCGCCGTAGTCTAGTAGGTAGAGTGTTCGCTTATTAGACGCAAGGCCAGGGTTCAAATTCCAGGTCAGACATCAAAACGATGTATGAAAAAAAAAATATTTCTGTCATTCGGAGTCGACGTTAAACTGTAGGTTCCGCCACGCACGTATAAAATTAACGCACACAACATGAGTGGCGTGAGAACCTAGGCCGTAATCCTGGCTGAAGGGTTGTAATGGCCAATTATGTATGTTATGTATGTATGTTTATATCAATTGATAAAGTGAATAGAAAACAATCAAGAATAACACAAGATTTATAAAGATTGTATTCAATTATTCTAAATCTGATTTAGAATATGTAATGTACATATGTAACGACGTGTTATCTCTAAAGGCCTGCACGCTTAAGCCGATTTAAAACATCCAAATAGTCCTCTATGCATTCAACTATAACCGATATAGACATAATTTTTTCTTAGAACGATTTAACCGAACGTTGGTCGAGATGAACGCATTGTTACGAAAATGGTGTTATTAAAATGATAAACTAAAGCTCCAAAAACAGAACAATGGACTTGTTTGCATGATCAAAGAATAAACAAAAGCAGGCCCTTTTCCTGTTAATGGTAGAATGAAGTCAGGTATGAACGTGCAGCAAATACGAAGAGCCTCCATGAGGGACAACTGGTACAACCCAAAGATGAAGAAAGGATTATCACCCAAGCTATAAACCAGCTGCCTTATAAAAGAATTAAAATGTTAAACGATGTCGTGTACAGGATACAGAAATCTAACAGCCCCCGAGCCAAAATGAAGGTCATACGAATTAGAGCGACTGACGAAATATGGGAGAAGAGATAATGAGTCCATTCGACACGAACAGGCTTAAGTGTTACGAAAATGGAAATGTGTTGTTAAAATGATAAACAAAAGAAAACAAAACAAACAAAAACAATGAACTTGTTTACATGATCAACGAATAAGCAAAAATATAGCAACAATATCAATGTATAAAAAAGTTGATAAAAAAGTAAGCAAACAAGCAACAACAACACTGAAAGACAAACATAAACAATATACACAAACAACAATAATTCAAACAACTTGCTTACATTTATATATATTTCGCGAAGGCAGGCAGTCATTCTCCTTTAAGAGTATTGTAACGACACGGTTCCGCTCGGGTGCTGGGGTTGGTCAGCGGCGTTCAGTGGTTACATAAAAAAACATTTCGTTTAAGTAAAACAATTAAAAGTCAAAAATAATTAAATTGGAAATTAATTAAAGCATCCTAGGCCGGCCAAACAACGGTTCGTCAAGTAACAGTGCCGAAGGTTGAGTTGAGTCAGAGCAACAGTCAAACGGCATGCGCCCTGGATGACTGCAGTTTCTACTGGTCCTTGCTGTTACCCCGGCACAGTCAGTCAAGTCAACCAAAGGAGGATGTCAGAGCAACAATCAAACGGATTACGCACAGGATGATTGTGGCTCCAAGATCTCCCTTTGTTCGTCCGGTCAGTAAACTTCCCCGGAGGAGATTGTCAGAACGTCAATCAAACGGCCTACACACAGGATGATTTTGGTTCTGAAGTCTCCGGTGTCCGTCCAGTCAGTCAAATTCCCCGGAGGAGGATGTCAGAACGACAATCAAACGGCCTACGCACAGGATGATAGTGGTTCTGAGGTCTCCGGTGTCCGTCCAGTCACAGTTGCCAATGTTTTGCTGGCTGTAAATAAATCACAAGTGGGGGCAACCAAACCACTTGGGATTTATCATATTTCTAGCACAGCCGATGTCAAGATCGACCTGCCTTACCAGCAACTCATCACCAACTGCCAAGACCGCTGAAGTCACGCTCGCTTTTATACACAAAAGTAACGAGTAACGGATGAAACATGATCGAACATCAAACATGTTGTGTCCCACTCTACAACTTACCAATGCACAGTGGTTGCGCTCATATGACAAAAATAAAAAATTTTTTTTTCTATATTGGGTTTGTTGCGAACTAAATAGTCGCTAATGTCATCAAATTTCTCTCTTCTGAATTTGTTTTGATAATATCTAACGGTAATTTTTAAATGCAAACAATTAAAGTGCGATTTTATATAGAAGAAGAAAGTTGACTAAGCGACTGTGAAAACAAAGTGAATATCAAATTGTTAAAATACATTTAATTAAAGTGCCCAATTAAAATAATTAAAATGGAAATTAATGTGAATGGCATTGACATTATTTTTAAGAAATAATAACTTAATAAATTGTGTTATAGTTTTCGTAAAGTACTAATTTTTAAGAAGTGTTTTTATTAACACCGTTTGAAATTCTTTATAAAAAATAATTAGAGTTTTAGTTAGTTTCCCAATGAAAGCCAATGACCAAATTGGTTTGTAAATATTGATACACATCTATAGTAACAAATTGTGTTTAATTCAAGTGCAGGTTTTTGCAGGTTTTTTCTATATATTTAATATACTGGCTTAACCTCTGTGTTTATTGTGTTTTCAAAATTTGTTGTGTATCTCGTTTGATTTTATAATACTGACATTTTTGTTGTTATTGATAGTTTTTTATTTTATTCTACATAATAGAAACATCCAGTCAATGCATATTTTCACGAATGACAATTTTCGAGCTTTGGTGCTCTAAGAAGGGCTCAAATTCGGCGAAATCACAGCAAGTTTATGACGAAGTAATCAAATTAATTAATTTTGAATGCGAAGAAGGTGCGTTTTGTGATTTATTGAAATGTGTACAATATTTATGTAAAAGAATTGTTGACATTTGGAAAAAGATTCGCCGCTTAAAATCAGACGTTTTAAAAAATCATTCAGACTGGTTAGCTAAAAAAGAGATTGTTTTTTAAAACTGGAGAACGTTTCTGTGTCACCTAAAGAACAAGTATTAAAACCGTATAAACGTGGTCGTCCTTAATCTGATTTCTCAAGTTCTTCAAAAAGAACAAGACAACGAAGAGTAGCAAAGTTGGCAGAAACTGATGCGACTGCAGCGGATGCCTTACGTAGTCTATGTTTAGAACCAAAGCAAGCTGGTTCGGAATCAAATACCGCTGAAGTTCTTGCATTATATTTTGACATTTTTTGAAAACAATAAAGTACTAAATTTAATTTGCAGAAAAACACGTATTTGAAAGATTTCTGGAAAACCGAAAATTTATTCTGAATATTTTATCAGGAAAATATTTAAAAAATGGGCGGTAGGGACAAGTGACCGCGCTCATTTTTTTAGAATTTTGTGGTTATTATATCCGAAATGTACTATGAAAATTTCAGGACTATATCTCTAATATAATTATTTTTGTCGCTCCTTCCCATACAAGTGCAACCACTGTGTAATGTGAGCGCATCAATTGAATTCAGAAGAGAGGTTTTGTAGGTCAAATGTGAGTCGTACGACAACCGTTATAAAGCATAATTATAATTCTAAAAATAGATCATAAGTGCTTAGCAAAAATTACTTTAAATATTTTAGGCACAGTGGGGCCTGTTATAAAACTTCAAAAATAATTACAATAACGTTATTTACAATAATTCATACAGCCAACATATAAAAGAAAATAAACAATACATTTAATCCTAAATATCATCCAGTGATATGGTGTGGGCAAAAACAAGCTCTCCGACTTTTGTCGTCACAGTATTCATCAGATTATTTACCAAGCGAATTCAGTCAGTCTTGTGTGGAGACGCGTTGCGTGTGAAGAGAATAATCGTAGTTCGAAGATCTCCGTTACTAAGATCTAAGGAATGAGTGTAAAATAACAATTAAAGTAAATTGTTGTTGCTTAAAACAAGTTGACAAAAGCGGCATACGAAATTGTGCGAACAACAAAGAATTTTAATTAAAACCAAATACAAATTTTTTTTATTTTTTGCAATTTACGAACTCATATTTTAAACGTTTTTAAAATGTTAAAAACGTAACAGTATTATTGAAATACAACTCGTCATATTTGAAGTCGCCGAAGTTTAGGATGTGGATTATTGGCTTATTAGATGTTAGGCCACCAAAAGTTTGAAAGGATTACAAATTCTCAATGGTTAATACTTCCAACAAGTCAATGAACCTTACCATAATGTGGTAATGTGCATACCAGAGTCCCTATAGCTTTAATAGCCTTCAACAAAGTCCCGAAATAAATACCAATTTGCAATACGAAAATTGTTGTTTTTTTTTTTGAATTGACAACGCCAAATAGAATAAATGCGAATTGTTAGGTTCAAAATAAAGCTTTTTACATCAAAATCAAAACTTGGTTTCAACGTTGTAAAACAATTGTATTCACATTATTAATTTTGCTAAATGTGGTTCTAAAATTTATTTCACAAACTATATAAAAGCTTTGTATAAAACACTTTGAAAATATACTCAATAATAGGAATTATTTTACATTTTTTAAAGAATGTTGTTACGAAAATGGAAACGGTGTATCATCATTTAATATTAAAATGAACAAAAAGCTACACAAACAAATACAACGAACTTGTCACAATCAAACAACATCAGTAGGAAAGAAAAGGGGATAGACAAGTAAGCGAACGCAACAACAAGTGTGAAATACACAAACAACAATGAAGTCGCGATAGAAATCTCGAGAAGGCGAACACACGAACATTCCACTACAAGAACCTTCATCAGACTGTTTACGCAAGCATATAAAAAGGCAAGACAAAGCAGGCGACGAGTCAGTAAGAATTCAGTCTGTCTTGTGCGAAAAGAACAGTCATGGTTTGAAGATCGCCGTTGGAAAAATCGACCGAACAGAAGTGTAAAGAAGAATAGGAAACAGGCAATTATTGTTGTATATCAAAACGGAACGATCTATATAAAACAGAATTCTCTCACTTTTTTGCGTGACATTTGATCATGAGTGATGTATGCAGAGTTGCATTACGGCACAAATGCCCTCTTTGGTCTTTTAAATTTGTATTTTAAAAATGCTTTTTCTTTAATTATTATTATGGTTGTAAGTGTATAAAAAAACTTCGAAACAAAATAAATAAATAATTACCAAATTCACAAAATGTTATAGTTGTCGTAGATCGGTAGAAACTATGACAAACTACAACTATTACACATAATGTTGTTGGTAATTTCCATGTCAAAAACTACTGCAACATGTACGACAGTTTTTCCTATGTTTCCGAAATGTCGTATCAATTTTATTCAAAAAATTTGATAACACTAGATAACATCTACAACAATATTTACGACAAGGTGTTCACAAAATGAAATGCCATTTAAGTATAATCTACAACAATATAACAATTTGTGAATTGGGTAATTATGTATATTGAGTGGCAATGTAATGCAATGTAACACAAATGCCCTTTTTGGTACTTTCCTATTTATACGTAAATGTTTTTAATCTTTAAAATTTTTAAATCCATATTCCTATGATTCTATTGTGTAATTAATTATAAGAGTACTTTTTGTTATTACTATTATAGTTAGAGGTATTTATTTTGCAATTTAATAAAAAAAAACATAAAATCACTTTGAATAGAACAATATTCGACAGTGTATGTAAATTCCATAAATATTGACTCAGATGAAGCCAACAATGTAATATTTTATAATATTAGAAGAATAAATATGTATGCATAAAACTTAAGAAGCAAATATAAGTTCTTCCAATGAAGATCTAATTGGTACTTTTTGAATTTTTTTCATTACCTTAACAACACTCATCACTTGAATAAGCTAAAACTTGTTTTAAATACAGCTGCAAAATTTGATCTGAAATTTAAATGGTCAAAATGTTCCTTTTTAAAAAGCAAAATTGAGTTTCTGGGCCATAATGTTGAGGATGGTAGTATTTCACCTGGCAAGGTTAAGACCAATGCGGTGCAGAAGTTCCCAACGCCGAAAAATATAAAGGACGTGCAAGCTTTTCTTGGGCTGACGGGTTACTTTAGAAAGTTTGTGCAGGGATACGCCCATATCGCGGCACCCTTGACTACTCTGTTGAAAAAGAACGTACCGTTTCAAATAACTTCTAAAGAACTATCGGCAATAGAAGGGTTAAAGTCAGCTATAACCAGTGAACCAGTTTTAAAGATTTATAGTAGAAATGCTAGAACAGAATTGCACACAGATGCATCCAAAGAAGGCTTTGGAGCAACGCTTCTTCAGGTTTTTAATGAGCAACTCCATCCTGTTTTTTATTGGAGTAAGAAAGCTTCGCCACAAGAATCTAAATTGCACAGTTACATTATGGAAGTAAAAGCTGCTTACCTTGCGTTTAAAAAGTTTCGGCACTATCTTTTGGGGGTTGAATTCAAGTTGGTCACTGATTGTTCAGCGTTTAAGCAAACGATAGCAAAAAAAGATGTTCCAAGAGATGTAGCACAGTGGGTCATGTACCTACAAGATTTTTCTTACACCGTTGAGCATCGCGCAGGTAGCAGGATGAAGCATGTAGATTGCTTAAGCAGATACCCAATGAATGTAATGATAATATCTACAGAAATAACAGCTCGTATTAAACGTATGCAGCAAACAGATGAGTATATTAAAGCAATAGCACTAATACTTAAGGAACAACCTTATGAAGATTTTAAAGTCAAAGGTCATCTAATTTACAGAATAGTGAGTGGTAACGATTTGCTATTGGTTCCAAAGGCTATGGAGGTGGAAATAATTAAAAGCTGCCACGAAAACGGACACTTCTCCGTCGCAAAAACAATGCACGCAGTACAGCAGCAATTTTATATACCACACGCGGAAAAAAAGGTCACGCAGATTGTACAAAATTGTATAAGGTGCATTATTCACAACAAGAAACTGGGTTAAAAAGAGGGCATGCTGCATTCAATCGACAAAGGTAGTTTGCCATTGCATACTCTGCATATTGACCATCTAGGACCAATGGATACGACGTGTAAGCAATACAAATACATTTTGGCGGTAGTTGACGGTTTTTCAAAGTTCGTATGGCTCTTCACCACAAAGACAACAAATACTGATGAGGTGGTTAAAAATTTGTCGATATGGTCAAATACCTTTGGCAATCCAAGTCGTATTATAAGTGACAAAGGATCAGCGTTTACTTCACAACGTCTCAATCGCTGTATTTTATCTGTCATTGCCAAATTATCGTTCGAAGATTCGTCAAAGTGGTACAAGTACGTGGGACAAGTACAACGATCGTTAAACTCCTGTCTTCACAATTCCATTCAGTCTACACCATTCGAGATCATGTTCGGCACTAAAATGAAAGTAGCACCTGAGAACAAAATCCTAGAAATACTACAGAATGAACTAATTGAGCAGTTTGATAAAGATCGTGAAGAATTACGGAACGAGGCGAAACAGCAGATACTTAAAGCACAAGAGACCTATAAGAAGCAGTTTGACAAAAACCGAAAGAATCATAGCAATTAATCAATTGGTGATCTGGTTGCTATCAAAAGAACACAATTTATAGCGGGAAGAAAATTGGCTAACGAATATCTAGGTCCGTATAAAATAGAGAAGGTAAAGAAAAATGAACGCTACGATGTTTCGAAAGCTGCGGAATTTGAGGGTCCAAATAAGACATCCACAAGCTGTGACTTCATGAAACCTTGGAAGAATTTTGACGAGGAAGAAGAGCTTTCATCGGAGTCCGATGAATATCAGGAAGGCCGAGTGTAAAGGGGTTTAGGACTAATGCTGTGCGATCTGGCAGCCCTTTAGTGTGGCGTTGTTGGGGAGAGGTCGGTTGATGGGTTGCAGTTGATAAGTGACAGTTGATAAGTTGCAGTTGATATAAGTGGTACAAAAAGAAAGATCAGTGGTCACAAGAATTATTCAGTTGTTTTAGAAAAAGAGGAAAAATCATTTTGATTAGAAATTAAAACTTAACGTAAAATTGTTTGTGATTAAAACTTACCCTACTATTAAAAATTAAAACATAAAACTTTAACAGGATAACATTTGTCCAAAATCATTTTTGAATTAAAAATCATTTGAATAGATTAAAATAATAATAAATAAAATAATAAAAATTAATAAATAAAAAAACAAAATTTTAAATTAAAGAAACTCCTTTTACATGTATGTATAGTATATCAATTTTTTTGCATTGTGTTGTGGTCGTGTGTGTGTTGCTTTGTGTTCTGTTTCGTTTTTATATACATTTTTCGTTGACATGTGTCGCGTTTTTTACGTTTCAAACGTTCTTACGATAATGTTCGCCAGTTTTTTACGTGCCTTACGCTCGAGTAACCAGCCCTTAGCACTCGATTTTTCTTTATGTCCATTTCCGTATATGCATGTATTTCTATATACATAGTTTCATCGCAACCCCTTGAATGTTTAGATTTTAATTTTGCCATGGAATACTTTGTTTGACCAATGCATTTTATATAGAACCACAATAATACACAAGAAGAAAAAAAAACTGAAAAACTTCAAACATAACATGTTCAAATACAAATTGTTTTAAGTTATCAATTTTTGATTGGCTGTATAAAGTTAGCGAAACGTGCAAGCATTTGGTAAATTCGTGACCAAAACGTATTATTGCTTGAATGTGTTGATGAATACTTATTGAAATCTAAATTAACCATTTCTTTGCAAATAAAATAATAAATTAAATTGTGATTTTTCTATTTCGTACTATTTTTTTATAACTTTTTATGCAGGATTTTGTTTTTAAGTTTGCAAATAAAATGTTTTCATACTTTCCGGTTTAAAAAGAAATAAAGCAAAGTTCTCCAAATCAGAAAAGAAGCCGAATTTTCATTTATACAATACATATAGGCAAATAAAATAAAATAATCCTTCAGACTATCCCTTTCATTAAGCATTTTCCATTTTAATTAAAAAATTATATCTGAGATACATCAGCAAAGCTTTTGTGTAATATATCATCGTTAAAATGTGGACCACGTTTTATTCTAGACGATCGCAATCGAATAGACAATTATCCATGATTGGTGCATAAATCAGGCTGAATTTGACAGAAGGCATAGATTATGTTGACTTTGAGTAATGCTGAAGTTATTCGCATACAGTTACGTCTTAATAATACCCCACAAAAAGTCGAATTCGGTAAAATCGCCACGTCCGATGACCATGCATTTAATCGCTCGTGTAGAATATTAAAGCTGGCATGAACTGTATGGCATGAAGCCCTGTCCTGTTGACTCCACATGTCGTTAGTATTCAGTTTATTTAATTGAGTCTAAAAAAATAACCAACCTATAGTACTTGCCGGTGACAGAGTATCCTTGTCAACGCCGAATTTAAATAAATATGAACCTATTATCCCGCCAGCCCAAAATCTACACCGAACAGTGACTTTTTCAGGAAGCATTGAATCCCATGTACATTGGTATTGTCCCACAATTTGCTAATTTAATTAGATTACGTACCACTTAATCCAGAAACGGACCCCAAGGGTGAAGATGGATTTCGAAGCAAATTATGGTCAGTCACCGACACCCATTTATTATTTGCACATGTTGTTGAATCCATCCATAGTGATTTGACAAAATAGACTGAATAAATGGCAACTAATTTTACAAATGTAAGTATCAACAATGAAATGTTTCAAGTAATCGGTAGAAGCAGCTTTAGTTAAGAAATGCTAACTATAATATATAATTACGCATTCACTAATTGCAAGGAACTGTGGAATTAAAAATCTTAGAACGTCCAAATAACTTAATTCTCCACAAATTATTTTTAATAATAATAAATTATTTAGATATGTACATATACATATGGCAGAGGTTGATATTTTGAAGGATTCGGTAAGGTTTCTTAATGATCGGATAGTGCAAAACGACTGTGTGATAACTGGAGTAAAGCCAAATGATAATTTAACAGCTGTTGATGCTGTTGTGAAGTTGTCAGCCGATGTTGGTGTTGTTGTGCGACCTGAAACTATTAGTGATGCCTACTTTCTTAAAACTAAAAACGATAAAACGCAATCTGTTGTCGTTAAATTTTGTTCTAAACAATCAAAATCTAAATTGATGTCGATAAAGCCGAAATTAAAAGAAAATGATGAAACTAAAAACGTATATATTAATGATTATTTGAGTAGAGAAACAATGAGTTTTTTAAAATATGCAAGATCTTTGAAGAGTGTGGGATATCGAGCTGTTTATTCTGTGGGTGGTAGAGTGTATGCAAAGAGGAGTGAGATTTCTAAGCCAAGGTTTTTAAGGAATGAAGATGATGTCGATAAACTATTAGCTGATGCTACAACATATCAGCCCCCACATCGTTCAGTACGTCAAGCTAATCGGGCAGATGAAAATTCTGACAATGATTATGAATCACCTTCTTAGACTAAATTTGTATCTACATATGTATATTAGTTTGCATTATTTCTTATTTATTTATTTGTTTTTTTTCCTATTATGATGAATAATTTGTATTTTCTAAGCATTAATGCATTTAATAATTATGTTAAAAATAATAACGCAGGTTTTAATGTCATTTCTATTAATATAAGAAGCATATCGTCACTTACTAAATTTAATAAATTCAAAAGTGTAATTGCAAATTTTTATAAACTTCCTGCAGTTATATCAGTGCAGGAAACATGGTTTAAGAGAGTCATTGTTCAAATTTATGAGATACCAGGGTATAAATCAGTACATTGTTGTCGATCTGACGGGTACGGAGGAACATCTTTATATATACGCGATACTTTAAACTTCGGAGATGTTGTATGCTTAAGTGAAGGTTTTATAGATTCTATCGCTTTAAAATTGGACGACGTTAAGATAGATCGGGAACCAATAACGATTATTTCGTTCTATAAATCCCAAAAATGTAATTCATCACAATTTATGGATTTTTTGGAAAATTTGCTGCTTTGTTATGGGAGGAGACCTAGCATCATTATTGGTGATGCAAATATTAATGCTTTAGAAGAACATTTATTTAGCGATGTACAAAATCTCTTATTAAATTATGATTTTCACAACTGCCATGAATTAGTTACACGTCCCGTAAGCAATACATGTCTTGACCACGTGTACACTAACGTATTAAAACCAATAAATGTTAATGCAATTGAATGTAATTTGTCTGATCACAATTTAATACACTGTTCCGTTGATTTTGGTGTTCAAATCTCTGAATTTGTACAAAAATGCTATTCTGTTTGTGATTATGGAAAGTTGAATGTTTGCATACGCGAGCAGCTTGAATCATTTATATATTCACAAGATGTTTCAGTTGACACCATCAACTTCTTGGGATGTATAAGAAATGCAATAGAGAGTTCAACAGTTTTAAAGAATGAAAATGTCGTACTAAAACGCAAAATGACACCTTGGATTAATGGTAACCTATGTAAATTAATTGCTTATAAGAAAAAATTGTTGAAACTAAAAAAATTATACGCCGATAACGAATGTATTAAAAGTCATCTTAAAAGAATAAGCAAAACAATTAAAAAATCACATAAAAATTCATTAAACAACTATTATGCCAGTAACTTGATAAATCTACAAAATGATCCTAGGAAAACTTGGAAGTTCATTAATGATACCCTGGGTAGGAACTCAGTAAAGGAATTACATATTGGAGATTGTCATGGTAATGCTATTTTAGATGATGCTATTAAGGCTGAAACTTTTAATGCACATTTTTAACATCGGTACGAAATTTAAAGCAGTCTATTAATGAAAATCCTGCGGATGACTTTAATTCCCTGAGAACCTTACGACCTAGTCCTAGTCTGTTTGCCTTAAATTTTACAACCCCCGAAGAAGTTGAAAATTCAATATTAAACTTTTCACCCAACAAAAGCTGTGGACATGACAACATATCACCTAAAGTTTTTAAAAATTGCGGTAGTTTTCTTGTATCTCATTTGGTTAAAATTTTTAATAACATTATAAATTCAAAAACATATCCGGACACCCTAAAAATACATAAAGTGATACCGATACCCAAAGGGAAAAATTCTACTGTAATTGATCAGTTTCGTCCAATATCAGTTTTGCCAGTAGTCAATAACCTTCTTGAAAAAATTATACATAACCAATTATCAACATATGTTGAAACAAATAACTTGCTTAACGACTGTCAATATGGCTTTCGAAGAGGATGTGGTACTGAGGAAGCAGTTATAAATGTCCAGAATTGCATTTGCAAAATGATTGATGATGGTAACAGTGCGGTTGTCGGAATTTTCTTTGACTTGTCGAAAGCTTTTGATATGATTGATCATGAGATCTTGATGCAAAAACTTAAACTTTATGGCGTTCGTGATAATGAACTTTTATTATTTCAGTCATATTTGAAAAGTAGAAAGCAGTTCGTTCAAGTCCATAATCAGAAAAGTAGTACAGAACCAGTTAAGTTTGGGGTACCGCAGGGAAGTGTTTTGGGTCCCTTGCTTTTTGTTATATATATGAATGATTTAAAAAATTTGGAGCTAACAGGTAAAATGTATATGTATGCAGACGATATATCTATTTTCTATCCATATAAATATGAGGAAGCAGTTAAACCATATATAGAGCGTGATGCAGCTCTTATATTCGAATATATGCGTATAAATAAACTATTTCTTAATCCAGGTAAAACTAAATTGGTTCGATTTAGACCACATGTGCGATTTAACTCAGACTTCAGTGTACATATTGATGGCAAAGAAATCGAAGAAGTATCTTCAATTAAATATTTGGGACTACATTTACAATCTAATCTGGCGTGGGATCAACATATAAAACATCTTAAGTCCAAAATTTCACCTGCTGTTGGATTACTATATAAATTTAAATACAAATTTGATCAACCCACAAAGTTACTGATATATCAAAGTTTAATACAAAACCACATTAACTACCTAGCTTCAATCTATGCCCACAAAAAAAGCGTTGAAGTCAGTTCTCTACAGCGACTACAGAATAGAGCATTAAAGGCTGTTGCAAACTTGCCCATGAGACATTCAACAAGATCTTTGTATACCGAACATTTTCCATCAATTCTACCAAGACGTGGTACTAACAAGTTACAAATACTTTTGTATGTATACAAATGCCTCCACAATATAGGCCACCACACAATACGTTTCGCTCAAGACCAAAATCCCTACAATACTCGAAATAGTCGACAATTGAGAGTAGCTTTTTGTAGTACGGAGACAACAAAACAACGTATTGAGTACTCTGGCAGTAAAGAGTTTAATAATTTACCGCGAGCTATAAAATCCTGTCCTACACTTTTGAATTTTAAACGATTATTAAAAGAATTTTTAAAATCACATATCGATGATATGATATAAACTACAGATTCGGTTATAAATATTTCATTTTGAAGCAAATATTTATATAGCTTTGTTTTCGGTTTATTCTTAACATAATTTATTTATTTATACATATATTTTATTGTTAACTCTAATATACTATGTACTTTCAATTATTATGTATTTATTAATTTGAATTAAATGTTGCCAACTAGCCTCTACAATGCCTATTGGCGCTGAGGCACTATTTGAATTTGTATACATTTTTAATTGAATTAAATGAAATAAAATTATAAAAAAAAAAAAAAAAAAATATGTAAGTATGTTCTGCTGGTGTTCTTCAAAAAAAAATACAAGAGCAGAGCAAGATATGAAAGTATTATGTAGTATCAGTAAACAATTAAATATCTTTTTGTACAACAACAACATTTATTTAAGCATGAGCATACATTTCACTCAGTTCATCGTAAATTTTATTCACGATCTTTAAGTTGAGATAATAAAAGCATACTGGAGTAGGGGTTACTGTGATGACGAATGCGCTTCACCCGGATTGAGGCTTGGCTTGATGCGATTGCACTTTCGGTTGAGTTGACCTTTGCAGTTATTCCTAATGCGACTATAGTAAATAATTGGCCAATTTACACGATTTTGTACCGTGTAAGTGGTATTGAATACACTTGATTGTTTGTGAACGCTCAATGCTATGCTATATTGTGTATTTCGTATTCCAAATGTATTCTTCTTATTCTTCTTTATAATTTTTGGCATTCAAACAATTTGAAAGCACGAAACCAACACAACTTTTAAAAAAATGTGAAAAAATGTGTATGAGTGTATCGGATTTTTATATCAAAATTATCAACAAGCATACACTGTTGTATGTATATTCGTCCAACAATACACTCAATACAACGGCTTGTGAGAATTGACCGAAGGTTATAATAAATAATGTTTTATACCTTTAGTGACCCTTAACAATTGTTTAATATATATATATAAATTTTTTATTTGAATGACAAATACTTTTATTTATACATATTCTCAATTAATTTATAAAATTCTTTTCATATGCTGGAACTCTATTTTTATGACCATTTCCGTTTATGCACGTATTTCTACAAAGTTTCATTGCAACAACTTGAATGTTCATTTAATTTTTTTTTTTTTTTTGCCATAAGGCACTTAGTTTGACCAGTACGTTTTTATAAGACAAAAAGTAAACACAAAAAAACTGAAGAAGAACAAACATAATATGATTCGATTAGAATTGTATGATAAAGTTCGAGTACATTTTGTTTTGACTTTTTATTGATGCTATTGGCTGCACAAAGTTGGTGAAACGTGCAATCGTTTGGTAAATTCGTGACCATAGAGCACATAAATATTATTGGTTGAACGTATTTATCAAGATGTATTGAAATCCAAATGTAGCTAATAAAATAAATTATTTTGTTATGATTTTTCAATTTCGTATTATTTTCTTATGCATGGTTTTCTTTTAAATTTGTAAAACAACATTTTTCACTACTTTTCAATATAAAAAAGTGAATTTCTCCAAATCAGAATAGAATTGTGTGCGGAATATATTATAATCAATATTCAGCTCGGTTTCTCTGAAATGACGGATTAACGTGACAGATGGCATAGGTTATGTTGTTTTTGTGGACCGCAGTGTTTTGTGGTAAGAGTACCACACAAGACTGGGTCAAAGAGTGCGTATTTTAGCCAGTTTTCGTTATCTGAGTGACTATTTGGATTGTTTCAAAAGAGGAACAGTTTTATTGGCGTAGAATGCCAATAAAACTTTCCTTTCTGGAAAAAGGAAAACTGTGTAACGAGCAATGGTCAATTCTTTAAATAAAATGTTTTTACTTTCCCATTACACCTAATAATAGCTAGCTTACTAGCTTACTGAGCTTTCTGTAGTAGTAGCTGTAGTAGTAGCAGCAGTTAATTTAGTATAGCAGTAGTAGCTATAGTAGTACTAGTGGTAGTAGCAGCAGAAGTCGTGTAGTTCTAGTAATCGTAGCAAAAGCAGTTATTTACACATTTTGTAGATAAGGCTTTAGCTAATGCATGTTCGGTATAATATTTTTATTTTCAAACGCAACGTCTGTTCATGCTTATGTGGCAAAACTATCTGAAACAATGACAAATGTGAAGCCGACATAGTTTAGTAGGTGGTGTGTTGGTTCAAACCCCATGTCAGACATCTCCAACAAAACGAATATGAAAAAATTATTCTTCGGCGACTACTTCCCAGCAGATTTCTGACGAAAACTCTGAGAGTAAATAAAATAGCCATGAAAAATTTTCTCAAAAAACTGTCATTTTGAGTCGATATTAAACTGTAGGTTCCGCCACAGTAAAATAAAATAATCGCAAACAAAATAAGTGGTGTGAGAATCTAGCTAGTAATCCTGTCTTAAAGACACGGTAGGAGTTAAAACTTTTAGAATTCAATTTTTTCTTTCTTTCGAATGATGTGTCGTCGTTTTGAAACATGATAATAATTTTCCTAAATCCGATCAAATGAAAGAAATTTTTAATGAAAATATAAGGACGATAAAAATAATTTACATTTATAGGAGTTCTAAAAGATAGAATGAAAAATTCAATACAAGGTTTTTCTTTTTTTGTGTGCGTATATTAATGTATTTATTGTTGTAACGTTTTTATTCTTTACATACCTGTTTCTTTATTATAGAAATAAATTAATAGTTTGACAAACGCATTATTTATAGTGTAAGTAGCATTTCAAATTAGTTTTTTCATAATTTATTATGATATGCTTTTACTTTTTACACTCGTTTAGACGGAAGTTACTCTTATTGTTTCCATATCAGCCTTTACGGTTTCTGTTATTTAACTTTTACTTATTTTGATTACTTTTTTTCTTCCTTACTTCTCCTTTTTGCCCCCCTATGGAATTTGCAATTTTATTGTGACTAAAATCTTCATTAATTTCATTACTGCCTGCATGCATTATTAAACGGAACTAATTAAAGTCGACAGAAAAACAGCAATAATACAGTTAATTTCGAATAAGAACAAAAGTTTTTGAAATTGATTTTTATTTTATGGTTCTCCCTTATCACGTATGGCTATTAATTTTATCACGTATGGCACCGACGACAATTAATGAGCAAATAAAATACTAATTAAATTTAATTACCGAAACTTTTGTCGTGCAAAAAAACAAAAAAAAAAAAAATATATTAATTAAAATTAAAATTATTAATAGGATCTATTGATATGCCTACGAGCATCAATCATGGCTTTATTGCATTAATAAAAAAGTTAACATGGTTTTTTAAAATTGTTTGAGTTTTGACAAAAAGATATACAATGGTGGTCTTTTAATACCAAAATATAATGGGGCGTATAAGTGATATTCAATTTCATTAATTTCGTATACGACTAAATTAAATTTTTATTTATTTTATTGCATACTTTTCAGAGTAATTATTAAAGTACAGGTAAAATGGTGCGTATAAGTAAATATGTGTAATTCAATTAAATAGAAAGTATACCGTTAATTTGAAATTAATCAGTTACACGCTACTATGCCAGTTATAGTAGATTTTTTTTAATGTTAACTTTTTAAGTTACAGTTATCAAAACCTACAGTATAAGAGGACAAACATGTGCCTCGGAACGAAATTTTTGGGCCGTTACTGCTGTTATTCTTTGTTGTTAGATCAATTTCGATTTAAGTCGGGTGCAGGTCGAAGTCAAGACGCAAAATTTTTAAAATTATGGTCTGCGAAAGGCCGAGAACGACACGAAGTTTAACAAATCGGGTTCTTCTGATCATCAACCCTTAAGTTTCGTGGACGTACGTGTTATGTTCAATCATTTACTGTACCAGTATAGTCGAATTAATCCACCGCATTGTGAATAGACCTCTCCTTACGACGAACGTAAAATGCGAGAAGTGCGCTGTCCATTGCTCGTACAAAACATAACTATTAATAAAAGAATTTCATTATTTCCAGGTTAATTTGTAGAAACAGACAATATAAATGATAATTAATTTAGCAAATATACCTTCAACCAATTAATCGTCATCAACAGTTAAATTTGGGTGTCCCTATTGGAAGACCCGACAGTATTGTAATGTATATAACATTGTTACGTTTTTACCCTTTTAAAAACGTTTAAAATATGAGTTCGTATATTGCAAATAAAAATTAAAACAAATTTGTGTTTAGTTTTAAATCAATTCTTTATTGTTCACACAATTCCGTGTATCACTGTTCGCAGCTTAATTTAAACAACAAGAATTTGCTTAAATTGTTATTCTTCTTTACACTCTTCCGCGTACACACTAACAATTGTTCGTTACAACCTTACACCGGAGATCTTCAAACCACGATTATTCTCCTCACATGCAACCCGTCGTCACACAAGACTAACTGAATTCTTTCTGATTCTGTTGCTTGCTTTGTCTTGCCTTTTATATCGCAGGGTAAACAGTCTGATGAATGCTCTCGAAGAAGAATAACTGTGCCTTCGGAAATCTCTATAAATGTAAACATGTTGTTGTTTGCGTTTTGTTTACGTTTGTCCTTGCAGTGTTCTTGCAATATTTTTGTTTATTCGTTGATCATGTAAACAAGTTTTGTTTTTGTAGCTTTTGTTTATCATTTTAATGTTAAACGAAACACCATTTCCATTTTCGTAACAATATTATAAGGTTATTTTTTTGCAATTTAATTTACCTCACAGTAACAGACATCAACGAAGTATTGGTTTGTTTTGGTGTGTTAATTAGTACACTATTGCCAGCAGTCTAATAGCGGTTAACGACAGCAATGTGGTATATAACAAGATTTGACGAACATGACAGGAAATACAACACACATTTACAGAAGCCTATACAAATCGAATGTGTTGCATCAAATACAAAACCATTGTGTGAAGTGGGTAAACACACTTTTCATCTGGCAATAGTGCCTAACAGTACTAATAGAAACAGTAACGTCAACACCAAAATTGCCAGAAATGACAACACTTTGTTTTACTCTCTTATCAATTTTCCACTCAAATAGTGGCAATAGCAGTACAAGGGAAGCAAAGTGAAAACAAAAGCCTCCACAACTTTACCACATAACAACGAAAGATTGTTTAAACAAGATCACAAATGGATATGGCATGGAGGAGCATTGTATGAAGATTTTATTAACAGTCCATACAACGGCTGCTGTTAAGGATGATGACAGAAATGACGACAATATTTTTATTTATGAAAGATTGAAGCCAAAAATGTTGAATAAAAACTAAAAAAAATAAAATTATGTTGTTAGAAGCTAAAATTATTGGTTCAATAAAGCGAGTGCCGTAACATTGAAACAACCTACTGATTGGCCTAGTCTTAAAGACTATTCATTTAAGACGTTTCTAAAGCATAGTTATCAATACATATCAGTATGCTTAGTAACCTTAGGTTTTTACTTTCAAATTAACGGTTTTTGTATACAAATTAAATTTTTTTAAAGTCAAACACAACTTTTTGCAGCACAAATTCAATTTTTTTCATTTCGAATTGAATCATTTAAATCCAGTTTCATGGATAATTTAAAAAAATTATCGAGCAGCCCAAGTCGCTCCATCAGAACATCTAAATGTTCCAGAGATGAGAGGGAAATGTAAAACTGTGGTATTAGCCTAAAATAGGCATAAGTGTGTCCATCCAAACTCTACTTATCTACTTATTCATTCTTGCAAGAAGATGCTCCGGTCCTGAAATCTTTGGCCAGACGCTTAGCCCTTTGAACAATTTTTAGTCATCAATCCTATATCAGCAGCATTTAACTTTCGCCTGCTCCCGCCTTTCCTACTCTCTCTTCTTTTGCTGAAAAGACGTCTCTAGTCCTCCTATCTTTATAGTCCTCGACGATGTTTTATGTGTAAGTACTGGTAAATTTACAATCACGATAAATAAATACACATACAGTTTTACACAAATTACGTGTAATGTGTTCCGTTTGTATTTGAGATTAACTATAGTTGGCTGTTCACAACTCACTAAATAAACTTGACAAATACAAATAATCTCTTAAACGAAAAATATCATAAAAAGGACTAACAAAATTTCTGTACACACAAATTCTGTTCTACACAAACACATCTAGAGATCTAAAAAGAAGCATTTATTATCACACAGGGTATTTTAAGTTCTAATTTCTTTTTTAACAACAAATTGGTAATCGGAATAATGTATATTTAAGAACTTAGGGTATAATTTCAATGGATGCTGCAATTATCTCTATCCACTCGTCGATAGTTCCAAAATTTCAACATGAGCTGTTGCTCTTTGGCCAGTTCATGTCGAGAGTCTGTCACGTATGCAATGACTTATTTGATTAAGGATTAATATTACTTTGGTATTTCTAGGTAATTTAGGATTATACATTTTTTAGACTGATTTTTTTTTTGTGGAATGGAAATAAATATTTTTATGCGGTGAAACTTTAATCAACTCTTCTCTGTAAGTTGTATCATTCAACTTGTCGCCAGCTAAGAAAAACAGACAAAAATGTACAACACTATTAAAACTTAACTTAAAGACTGTACACAATGCGTTTTGATGCATATACATAGTATGTGTAATGCTCAACACTGAAATCTCCCCTTACGGACACACTCCTCGATAATGAATGAATTTACTGGTTCAAATTCTTTGATTGAAATTTTTAAACAAAATAACCTCCGTCGGATGAAGACATGTATTGGCCGGTCGCGGACAGTACTTATTTGTAAAATACCTAATAATTTTGTTTAAATACCTTAGATAGCGTGACAAAAATCTAAAAAAAAAATTAAAATGTGAACCAAATACATATTAAATAATACACAGATTTTCTTTTTAATTTTGGTTGACAATACATGTTTTTTTCTTTTTTAAATAACTGCTTTAAACGTCTTCATCAGAGGTCAGCAATGAGTCGTTTTTTCGCTACTCATAAGTACTCACGAAATTTTTTGAGTGTAGTTGAGCCAACAGTATGGATATTCAACTAATCTGATTTATTCGTACTCATTACAACATTGATTTATAAATACAGGTTGCAGTGAGTATGAGTACAACATTGACATCAAACTCATAACATTTGAAATATGTTCGATTCATGCGCCTACTCGTTCAGTTTCATAAATTTAGAAAAATACTTATAATACTCATAAATGCTTAGAGTGATTCGTATCAATCATCAAATTTAACGGTCTTAGTTGTTGTTTCATTTACAAAAAAAGAAGAAAGAAAACGACAAGGACAGTCAACAAAGCAAACACACAATCTTCTAGTGAGTATTGTATTCGTACGCGAATCATACTTGTTTTGAAATTCTTAAAAATGTTGAGTAAAAGAGAGTCGAAATCAGCAACATCATGCGTATTGTTAAGTAGGAGTACGATAAGTACTTCAAACTTTGAATGTGAGTAGTCTTATTATGATATTAAAATAATTATGAACGCGTATAAGTATCAGAAATTATGAGTATGATTCGAATCTACTCATCTTTTTGAATACTCTTTGCTGATCTCTGGCGTGCACTTTCAAAATAGAAATCATCGATATTAGCGTACACAATTAGTTGTGGATTCCCACTTTTTCTGCTACCCATAACAACGTAGATGGCATTGCAATGTTTAACGGCCTTGCGTATTTTTTAAAGCTCTTGTCACAGTCAACTGTTGAAAAAATACTAAGTTTAGTATAAACTAATTATTTATGTGTTTAATCAAAATGTTATTTATTGATGAAAATACAATTTCAAATTATATTAAATTATATACGAGCTGGGTGACATCGACCATGTACTTGGTGTAGTGTAGCAAACTAGAGCCTCTGATGGGAATTGAATCCGCGATCCTCACGCTAGTAGTCGAATAGAGTAGGTCCTTAAACTATCAGGTCACCCATTATCAAAATGTATATTATAAAGTTGAACTAAAAAAACATTAAAAAATCATCAGTATTTGTTATGACAAACAGTAAAGAGTTTAACAGCACCTGTTGAGATAATTAAAAGCATCATGCCCTTTAGCAGACACTACTCTATAGCGGTCAGGCGCTGTCCGCCTATTGGAGATTTTATTATATATATGTTCTTATATGCACACAATTTGTTCATACAATACAGTGTTCCCGTATATAAACATCCTCACTTAGTAGCACTGAAACTTATAAAATCATAATTTTTGCTTTAGAATGTACTGAAACTATTTCGATATATGCATTCCGCTTAGAATAGCGAAGAATAGCACTTTATAGTTTAAATATAGTTTATATGTACAAGTGCTGCAAAACTGAAATTTTGAAATGATAATGGACTATGACTGAAGGAGTACATTTTTGCATCAAATGGTACTTTTATAAAAAATACATTGTAACCCTTCAATTAGAATTATGACCGAACTTCTCACACCACTTATTTTGTGTTAATTTTATACATGACTGGTGGAACCTAGTGTTTAAAGTCGACTCCGAACAACAGATTTTTGAGAAACTTTATCATGTCAATTTTATTTACTCTCAGTGTGTTTGCCAGAAAGAAGTTGCCGGAGAAATATTTTTTCATATTTCGTTTTGATGGAGATGTCTGACATGGGCTTTGAACCGTGGGTTCACGTCTAATAAGCCAGTACACTACCTACTATACTATTTATTTATTTATATTTAATACACATAAGGCACGGAACAGAAACACTAACGACTTGTTCGTGTTCCTCACATACAAAACAAAAACAGGTGGTTCGGAACGTAACAACACGTAAAAGCCCCGTTTAGTCAAACGTCGATTGAACGTAATGTAACATACGTTCATTTTTAGCATATGAAGAGCAATTGAAATGCTTACCGAAATAACATGACGGTTCGAGACGCGTTTTCACTGCTTTTCGTATTTTAAAAATGAACGTACATTCTGTGGACGTTTGAATAATCAGCGCTAAAGCCTAATTCTACCTTTAGCGCTATTGAACATGTTGCTAATGCATTATTAGTTGAAAAGCTTAAGACATCAAAAATGGAGTAATAAAAAAAATACTGAAAGCGTCGCGAGGGTACTGCAGTACAAAGTACAAAAAAAAAGTACAAAAGTACTGAATTCAACACTGGTAAAATTTTTTTTTCAAAATTGGTGCAGCCCGCTAGATAAGGTTAAGTAAGTGTGTTATGCTTACAAATTACAACCCTTGAGCCATTGCAGCCAAATTCGCCTACTATTGGAAGAAGTAGTAAAAATGTAGAGTTTTCTTCTACTAATCTGATCTGATCTCGGTGAGTCAACAGACTGATCTTGTCTATGTGCAAAGTCTGTAGCGGATCCATCTCCTTCAGCAGTTTCTTTGCAGTGATCCCGGGGTGTCACGAGATCCCAGCATATTACAACTTTGTTCAACACACCGAGCTGCAAACGATGATCGAAACTCTAACCGACCAAACGGCATTCCATCGAATACAAAAGCATTTTCTGCAATAAGACAAATAGAATTCTATCAGCTTGAATAACACGCGACTATTTGTTCTCAGGTGAAAAATTTCTATATAACTATTCCACGCTTATAAGTTCTATCCTGCAAACCTTTTTGTTTATATTCGGGGAATGCTGTATTTAAAGTGAATGTTGAGAAAAACATTACATACTTTCATCACATTACTTATTTTTATTATCTGCTGAAAAATAAAACAACAGCACCAAAAGATTGCTTACAGCGGCAACAATTTCTTACAGAAATATGTGGTTGACAATTTAATTTCTAGGTTTAATTTTAACCAACAGCAAATGTTAAAAACAAGGTTTTAGGAAAAGAAAGTAATAATAATAATGTGTAGAACATAAATATGAAATGGTTAAAAGAACTGTAAAATTAAATTTTGTAATTTAAAAAAATGTAAAGCATGAAAATTATGATTAGTGAATTTCATAAATTATTATACAATTATTTTATAATTTAGAATGCTGTTAAAAGTTAATAAAAAATTCTAACAAAAATTCCGTCGTGTAGATTGAACATATTCTGGAAATTTTGCCGTTTTTTATATCTGCTTTCTTGCTAGCTATGCATTCATATCAGGCATTCAACTTCCTTAAATACATACAATGAAAAAAGTATTTTCCATTCAACATTCCACATAATTATTAAACGCTGTAAAAAATATATGTTTACTATACAACAGCTAAGCTAATGTGGTTTTTCACTTCTCAGTGTAGGAAGTACTAAATTTATCTCCCTTTTAAATTTTTAAAATATAGAAACATTCAACATGTCTGTACTCTGTAAAAAGCTCTCATATAAACAAATTTTTTTTTTTTTTTTTTTTTATTTACATTTATTTAAATTACAATCTATCCTAGGACAATAAGCAATTTTGATGAAATATTTAAGATGATGTTAATAGATGTACTCTAAAAAGTACAAATATAAGTTCAGAAATATCTTTTGTTTCACAATAGATAACTAATAATATAATAACAGATATACAAATAACTTAATATCAGATTTATAATATTACAATTTTTTTTTATGAACAAATTTATATTAATATTTAACATTAATTGAAATATTTTTAAGTAATATTTTGAAAATATTATTATAATATTAGCATAGTAATACGGAAGGAAATACATATGTATACACAAATACTCGTATTTAATACACAGAAAACTATAAAGTAAAGTACGAATTACATAAGATACAACTATAAATTATTCAAATTTTAGTCGTTATCTTCGAAATGGGAGGTCTAAGACGTGGTATCTTTTAAGTTTTTTCGTTTCGTTCGAGTCATCTAATAAACAAATAGCTAACGTATTGACATGGGTGTTCAGTCTAGATAAATATCTGTCACTGAATGTTCTTATAACCTCTTTAATTGTGGGCATTTGAAGGTCATTATGTATGGCTTCGTTAGTTGTGTACCATGGTGCCTGAGTAATTAGTCTGAGGGTTTTTGACTGGTATCTTTGAAGTATTTCGAGGTTGGAGTTACTCGCAGTTCCCCAAAGTTCAATTCTGTATGTCCAGACAGGTTTTAGAATAGCTTTATACAACTTAAGTTTGTTTTCAATGCTCAGTTTTGAATTACCACCTAGTAACCAGTATAGGGTTCTGTTTTTGATGTTTAACTGCTCTCTTTTAGATTTTATGTGTTGTTTCCAAGTTAGTCGACGATCTAAATGCATACCAAGATACTTAATACAGTCTTTGTTAGGGATTGGGGTGTTATCCAACGTCAATATTGGGCAGTCTCCTTTTCTTAAGGTAAATAGAACATGGGCTGATTTGTCTGCGTTAACCGTAATTTTCCATTTTTTTGACCATGTATTTATAATATCTAGTTGATTTTGAACTAGATTTGCAGCTATAATTGGAGATTCGTTTGATACCAGAATTGCAGTGTCATCAGCATACGTTGACACCTGTATTTCATCTAGTATTGGCATGTCAGCTGTATATATAGAAAAGAGAATGGGACTTAGCACACTACCTTGTGGAACTCCCGCTCTGATATCCATAAGGTTTGACTTTTCGTCATAAATTTTTACATAGAATGTTCGATTTTGTAGGTATGATTTGATGATATGGTAAAAGCTAGCTGGAAGGAGAGTTTTTATTTTATACAATAAACCATTATGCCAGACTCTGTCAAATGCTTTTTCTATATCTAGAAAAACTGCTGAACAGTATTTTTTCTCTTCAAAAGATGTTCTAATTGCATTTACCACGCGATGAATTTGTTCTATTGTTCCATGCTTTTTCCTGAAACCGAATTGGTAGTCGGGTACGATTTTTAAGCTTTCTAAAATTGGTGATAAACGTTTTAAAAATACTTTTTCAAATATTTTAGAAAAAATGCTAAGCAAGCTAATTGGTCTGTAAGATGAGATTTCATTTTCAGGCTTATTGGGGTTTCTAATCATTATAATCTCAGCACATTTCCACTGTGATGGGAAGTAATTTATTCTTAATATGGTATTAAAAATAATGGCAAGATGAACTATTGCCTTTTTTGTGAGATTTTTTAATATCTTCGTATCTATGTTATCATAACCAGGAGATTTCCTAACATTTAACTTATTTATTTCATCCTTTATTTCTGAGGTTGAAATCGGCTTGACAGGTAAACTCATTTGACATGCAACTTCGAGAAATTGTAACACATCCTCATCTTGTTGAACATTTTCGTGCGATATATTAAATACATTGTAGAGATGATTTGCAAAAGCATCAGCTTTGCTTGAGTCTGATCTACACCGTGTACCATTTTGATCTTTGAACGGCGGATTTCTTTTTGTTGGACGTTTTAGGCATTTTGTGGCTCTCCACAGTTTGTGATCATTGTCATTATTGGTATTAATAGAATCGAAAAATTCACTTATTGAGACATTTTTAAGTTCTCTTAAGTGTAGTTTTAGTGATTTAGTTGCTTGGTTAAGTAAACGTTTGTCATTCGGATTCCTTGTTCTTTGCCAGTTTTGCCTTAATCGTCTTTTTTGTCTAATGAGTTCGCGAGTTTCAAAAGATATATTATAATTGTTTGTATTACTTACATTATTTTCTCTCGTTGACCTAGAAGCGGCATCATGTATTAGGTTTGTAAATTTTTCGACAGTATTATCTAACTCAGAACCGTTTGTGATAGTGGTGTTAAGGTTAATGTTTGCATCTAACCAATATGAAAAAGATTCCATATCAGTCTTGTTTGTGATTAATTTTCCAAACTTAGGTAATTTTGTAATGGAAGTATTGTATGAGATTATTATTGGTGAGTGGTCAGAACTTAATTCATAGTTATCCTTAATATCAAACATACTACTTGGTAATCCAGAGTAAATGAAAAAATCTAAAAGGTCAGGTATTTTTCTAGGGTCAGTAGGCCAATACGTTGGAGTTCCTGTGGACAACGTAGAGAGATTATTCTTCACTAAGCACTTATATAGTTCTCTTCCTTTCGGGTTAATTAGGCGTGATAGCCACCAAGAGTGTTTTGCATTACAGTCGCCACCGGCTATGAACCTTGGTCCTCGGTTATTGAAGAAATTTTCAAAATCCAAGCATTTTAAGTTGTGGCGGGGAGGAAAATAAACTGCACAAATTGAGACCAATGAATTGTTACTTATTATTTTAATAAAGGTAGCTTGTAAATATTCGGTGGATATGTGTTCCTCCGTTTGGTATTTAATATTTGATTTTATTAGTATAGCTGAACCTCCGTGGGCTCTATCGTTGGGATGGTTAGCAGTTATTAAATCAAAATTTTTTATTTAAGGAAATGACTTTTTTGTGAAGTGTGTTTCAAAGATTAGTAGAATGTCTATAAAGTTAGTTTTCAAAAATGTTTCTACCTCCAGAATGTGATTTAGCAGACCGTTAGCGTTCCATGTTGCAATTCTAAAATCTATTGGCATAGTTTACCACATATTAATGACATCATATTTAGTAAAGTGTTTGTCATCTCCATTTGTTTTGTAAGGAGGGTTTCAATTTTTTGCAAAAGAGAATTTTCGCTGGTATTGTTAGATAAGTTGTTGCCTCTTACTGCATCAGAATAAGAAATATTATGTGTCGTTGGTGGGCTTACATTATTTACAAATTCTATATTTTGAGAATTTGGTACTGGTTTTCCATGGTGGTAATTAGCTATTTTGTTTTGCATTTTTCTTTTTAATTCTTGATGGACAATGCATCCTCTATAACTAGCTGGGTGAGATTCCTGGCAGTTGGCACACTTGGGATGTGAATCTTTATTTTTTGCACACTCAGCAGTGATGTGGCTTGCTCCGCATTTGACGCATTTGTAGGGTTTGTGGCAGTAGGATTTGGTGTGGCCGTACTGTTGGCAGCGATGACATTGCGGAATATTTTTGACCTTGCGTGGCGGTTCTATATTAACAATCGCATTGTTTATGTGTGTTATATTATAAATTTCTTTATTGTTGTCTCTAGGTTCAAAATCAACAAAGAACATTGAGAGTGGTTTTTTGGTTAGGTTACTCGTAATGTTAGAAATATTACGTACTTTATGATCATGTTTTTCAATAAAAGTCTTAATGTCGTCAGTATTAGTTGAGTAATGTAAATTTTTAATAACTACTCTGTAAGCCGTATCTTGTTTGATCTGAAAAGTGTGAAAGCTAATATTTTTAATTTTAAGATACGAAACAAGAGTTCTATAAGAGGTAATAGTTTTAACCATAACTCTGATTTGACTGTCTCCAAGAGCCTTGTAGGTGTATTGAGTGGATGGTATAACAGTTGAAAAGGTTCGATTCATGTCTTTAACATTGGTAACGTTTGAAATGTATAACATGTAACATGTGTTTGAAATGTAAAACAATGTTTGGAATTTATTTTTACGGGTTTTTTTTTTGTTTTTGTTTTTGGGTATTGTTTATTTGCTTGTTTTTTTTTTTATTTTTATTCCTTTTCTCCTTTTCTTTCTTTTTTTTTTTTTTAAATGATCTTGCATATGTAATGTAATTGTTTTTGTTTAATGCAATTGCATTTAGCAATGCACTTAGGCAAGTGTTTTTGTTTTTGTTTTTTTTTTATTATATGACCTATACTGATTTAATTGTTGTTTTTAATAATGCACAGTTTGGTTTGAAAATTCCGTCAACATAAAGATCGCACGTCTTATCGCTTTCGCTCTTTAATAACGACTGATATAAACAAATGAATAACAAACTTTTACTTATGAAGAGTTTTATTTTTTTTGGAATTTTCTCACTTCTTTTGTAATTTTCTTGCTCTTCGAGAACATTTATAAGTACATAAATATTTGTTTATTTGTGCAAAATAAACAGTTAAAGATAAAAATTATACTTAAGAAAAGTTTGACATATCATTTGTTTGTAATAACCTCAAGTGTTTGTATTGCAACATGAAAAAGGTAAGAAGTAAGCAGCGATAAAAAGTCGGAATCAAACAAACAAGACAATCAGGAGGTAAAGAGCATATATTATGTGTACTCGTAGGAATGAATATTTTTTGTCGTATGCATATGTATAGTATGTATGTATGTACAGTGCGTAACAGTGAAATTCTTCCACTTGCCATTAATAACTTAATGTTCCAAAACAAAATAACTGAGAAAGATGTATTAATTTTTTATTATTAATTAATTTTTTTATTTTTATTAATTTTAGTATTAATTAATTTAAAAGTCATTCAGCCAAATTTTTTTGAATGATAAGTAAACAAAAAATCAAAGTTCTATTAGACATTTAAAAAATTTGTGTTACATACTAATATAACAAAGTAATAAACTTCTGTCACAACATATTTAGTATAATTAATAAATCGTAGAGGTAAATAAATACAATTTCCATATTTAGTTGGATACCATTCTTGGTGAATAATATTTTAAAAAGCCTTTGTACAGGTTCAGCAGTAGTTTCTGTATTCCAGTGTGAAGCCAGGGTTCAAACCCCAGGTCAGACATCTCCAACACAAACGAAATATGAATAATTATTTCTTCAGCGATTGCCTCTTTCTAGCAATGACTCTGTCTCAAAAAATTTGTCCTTCGAAGCCGACTTCAAACCCATTTATAAAATTAACACACGCAATATAAGTGGTGTGAGAAGCTAGGCCGTAATCCTGACTGAAGCGTTGTAATGACCATTATGCATTATATATGAGTGTAATTGAATAACCAAATAAGAATGTGAAAAATATCACTTATTTTTCATAGTAGGTCACTATTGACCATTTTTACTGTGGCCTCTTTTTACAAAATACTAACAAATTTTTAAGTATTTAAAATTTAATATCCATTTCTGAGTTTTTTTTTTGTACATTTAAGATCTCTCTTGCAAGTGCACAAATTTCTCTTTGACCGACAATATACTGTTACGAAAATGAAAATTGTGTTACATCGTTTAACATTAAAATGATAAATAAAAACTACAAAAACAAAAACGATGGACTTGTTTACATGATCAACAAATAAACAAAAATATAGCAACAACATCAGTATAAAAAAGGGGATAAACAAACAGGCAACAATAACACTGCAAGGACAAACGTAAACAAAATACACAAACAATAATAACGTATATAACATGTTTACATTTATAGAGATTTCGCGAAGGCAAAGTCATTCTCCTTCGAGAGCATTCATTAGACTGTTTACCCTGCGATATAAAAGGCAAGACAAAGCAAGCAACGGGATCAGAAAGAATTCAGTCAGTCTTGCGTGAAGACGCGTTGTGTGTGAAGAGAATAATCATGGTTTGAAGATCTCCGTTGTGAAGTTCTAACGAACAATTGTTGGTGTGTATGCGGTAGAGTGTAAAGAAAAATAACTATTAACGCAAATTGTTGTTGTTTAAATCAGGTTGCGGACAGTGGCACACGGAATTGTGCAAACAATAAAGAATTTATTTAAAACTAAACACAAATTTATTTTTGTTTGCCATTCACGAACTCATATCCTAAATGTTTTTAAAAAGGTAAAACCGTAACAATATTATTGGCTAAAAACAAGTAGAATCTGTTTCTATTTATAATTTCGTTCTTGTCTTTTTGTCTCTTTGCACAATAAAAGTAGAAAAATGTTAGAGATATATATATACAGTACGCATATACATACATAAATATAAAAAGCTTGCAATCATGTCTGCATTTGTCGGAAATAACACTTAGTTCTTGGCGATGGTAACAGTGACGTTCATTTTCGTTATGACAAAAACAATGATGTTGGTGTCAACAATAATTAAGAACTGTTCATAGTTCAACGTTGTGGTTTTAATAAGACAAACAACCATTTAAAACAGCATCCGGCTAGGCATTGTAAGAGGTAACCATGACATTAATTTTTGCTTTTAAGCATTTACAAGTAACATTGGACAACTTTTTGTCAGATTTACCATTCATTTACATTAAATTTTTCCTTTTAAGCATTTACAAGTAACATTGCTCAACTTTTTCTCAGATTCTCCATTCAGAACATTCATCATCATTTTGATAAGGAATGGATAAAGAACTAGATTTTATTTTGTCGTCGATTCTTTTCTCAGCGCTTAGCTGAGAAGGTCTATTTTAATACGTCTTTATTTCACACTTAAGGAGACACATCAAGAGATGCTTGATTAAAATTCTGTTCTCTTCAGTTGTAAATATATAGAGGACTAGAGAAAAAAATTTAAAAAATAGTGTTTTTTGGTATCCGAAATCTTTTGAAAAGAATCTGTGTGGTAATTTTTGGATTATTTCCAATTATCATTTCATGATAAAAACACATTTTCGTCACATTTAGTTCTTGTTTTTATAAATATTTATGCTAATGATGGTCATTAAAATGTACAAAATGTAAGCCTTTAAAAAAATAATTCCACCATATTAGAATGGAAACATATTTTTAGTCAGAGTGTGATAATTAACTTTAAAACAGTGTATTAAAATGGATTAAAGTGAAAAATACAAAGTGATTATGTTGCAACTAGTATTATTAAAAAATAAAATTATTATTATGTGTTTAATCTGATTTCTGTTGTTTGCATAATTTTGTAAAATAACGTTGATTAAAAAGTTTCTTTCCACAAAACATTTTTTATATACTAATTTTGGAAGCAATGGCAAACTTTTCCAGAAATTTGCACACACTTCTTTCATTCCATACACTTTTTACAGCTTCAGCATGAGAAGAGCTATAATAAATAGTTTTTATAGAAAATTTTGTTTATAAAACTAATAGGAAAGGTAACAAAATTTAATTTTTTAAATGCTTGTTTACTTGTATACTTTAAAACTTTTTAATAGTTTTGTATATGTGGGAGTATCCTCATTTTACACAAGTATCAGAATACCATACATTATGCAATATAATATATACATTTTTTTAACGAAATAATATGAATTGAAACTACAAGTTATGAGTGTAAGGGCGATTATTATAAGTTGCAGTTTAAGTAGGATTTAGTTAAAGGTAACTTTAACTAAAGTAAACTTTAAAGTCACCTTTAGCTTATTTTCGTTATTACAACCTACACATAAAATAAAGTTAGCGTTTTCAAAACAACGACGCGCCTTTTTATTTGTTTATAAAATTTATGTGTTGCGGTTTTAGCTTTTTTCTTTCTGTGTCTTTTGTTTTAAAATACATATAATAAATACGCCAATATCCATTTTGATTTGAAAACCTATTAATATATTAACGATTTATTTTTCAAGTTTATATTTAAAGTTGCCATTTTGAAAATAATATAAATAATATGGCAAAGATAAAGTGAACTTTTGAAACTTAGAGCTTTAGATTAACGTCTACTTTTATCTTATTGTGTACTCATAATAATAACGAAAATCAGGTTATCTGCCCTTTAAAATCATCGTATAATCATCAATCGTAATAATGGTCCTAAGGGTTTTTGCCAGAAATCTGCTGAGAGGAAGTCGCAGAAGAAATGATTATTTATATTTCGTTTTGATGTCTGACCTGGGGTTTGAACTGTGGCCTCACGTCTAATAAGGCAACACACTACCTATTAAACTACTGCGACATCTTCATTAAAGATATTTTCGTTTATAAATACATACGATATCAAATACGATATCTGAATTTATTTCTCATTAATAGGGAATAAGTAATTAATTTTTGTATACTGGGTTATTATTGCTGTTCAATATTAAATTGAAAATTTTATAAATTATTGAATTATTAAAATAATTGATAAAAAAAAATGGTGGAAATTGACCCACAAAGGAAAAATCTGAGTTCGAAAAAAAAAATGTACAATTAACAACAACTTAAATTAAAGAAAAAACAAGCGGCGAATGTTGAAAAAGAAACCGTAGAAAATATAATGACATTTAATTTCGATTTAACTTTACACATGAATAACGTTTTTGACAGCAATTTCTTTTATTCTTAAAAATATTTCTGTTTTATTATAAAAGAGGATTTCAAAGAAATGTACTTTAAAGATAAAGAACACAAAGAAAAGCGGTCTGGTAGTAAGGCAGGCAGCGCTTTTGACATTGTTTCTATTCAAAATTCGTTGCTTTGTGTGAAAACATACAATATACGTACTATTAAAAGAAATTTTAATGACAAATGCTTTAAATTGGAATTTTAAATGCTTTTATCTCCACAAAATAACGTTTACTTTGAATTGAAAATTTGCAAAATGTTGTTGAAATTCGATTGGAAGCAAAATTATGATTTACAAATAGGTAGGTATGAGTATGTTACGTAGAGTTCTAGCAACTCTAGAAAATCCAATAATTTCAAATGTGTTCTATTAGAAAGGGTATACAAAAATCAAAACGTATTGTTCTATTTTATTTGTAGACTTTGTTATAAGAATTCACAAAAAATTTCAATCAATTAAAAATTTTTGGAGTTACTTTAACAGTGTTGTAAAACATGTATGCATTCGCAGATATATAAACAGTAAAGGAAGTATATTTACATATAATAATAGAATAACTAACAATCGATAAATAAGTTCCACGAATTATCAATGAGAGACAATTTTAAAGAATAAAGTTTAAAGTCCTAAAGTTATAGTCAATAATTACTTAAAAAAAGACCTAGTTGATACAATTTTATTGTAGAATATAACACAATTGTATGGGACAGATATGAAAAACTTGTTTCGAAAATCATTAACAACAATTTCGACAAAGTTCGTAGGTGAACTGTGGACAGCCTTGTCTGAGTTAAGTGAAGAAAATACATAATTTTATATAAAGGGTGTTTTTTAAAGAGGTATAGAACTTTAATTTGGCATTACTTTTCAAGATGGCTACCGATTTAACAGCTGTCAAGTGATTTATTCTCAGTTTGGTTTGGCAATTCATCATGAATAGACTCACGCCTGGACAACGCTTGCAAATAGTGCAATTTTATTTCGATTTATTGAAAGACACGTTTGGTGACCGCCTAATTTCACGTTTTGGACCTGTGAATTGGTCTCCAAGATCTTGTGATTTAACACCGCTAGACTACTTTCTGTGGGGCTATGTAAAGTCGTTGGTCTATGCGGTAAAGCCACAAACGCTTGACCATTTGGAACACAACATTCGCCGTGTTATTGCCGATATACGGCCACAAATGTTGGAAAAGTCATCGAATATTGGATGTCCAGATTGGACTACATCCGCGCCAGCTGTGGCGGTCATATGCCAGAAATCATACTTAAAATATAATGCCACAAGATTATCTTTCGGATAAATAAAATTCATGTCAATCGAATAATCCATCGTTGTTTTATTGCAACTTAAAGTTGTATACCTCTATAAAAACACCCTATATAAAGGGTTTCCATTAATTAGAGATCGAATATAAAAATGTGCCTTTAACTAATGATGCTAATCTCAGAGGCACGTATAAAGTAGTTCATATTTATTGAAAGTTTTTGACTGAATAAATCATTATTCATATCTTTGTAAGACATTTATGATAAAAATGTCTATCTATCTACCAAATACAAAATCTCTCATATGCAAATGATGATTTTTCCGTTCTGCCTAGGAAAAAAAATTAACGTTTGAAAATCCCTTTTTACTTAAATAAGAAATAAAGTGATTCTTATATTTGAAAACAACTGTTACGAATATTATTTGCAATTAGTTTTATGTGAAGTGAAAATGTTTGTTATAAAAAATATGCTAAAATATTATTCGCAAGAAAAATCCGTAGGTTTTATATACTTATGAACCACAGAGCATCATGTTTGTTAAGATTTGTTACATTTTAATGTCAGAAAGAATTCGGTCAGGAAACTTCATTTGAAATTTCTAGGTCGGCATTCTGCCTATAGGTTGCAATGATCAATTAATTAAGTATTAATGGAATATGGTTTTTCAATTACGATCCTTATAATTTAGTTATTGTCAAGGATTTTTAAAATAAAAATCAGTACTGATTTGTATTCGTAGAACTTGTTTTATTCTCTTTTAAGTTACTATTCAACTAAAATTACAAGCTTATTTGACATTTGTCATGTTTGTCATGTAAACAAGTTAATTGGTTTTGTAGCTTTTGTTTATAATTTTAATGCTAAACGATGTAAAAACAAAACACCATTTCCATTGTCGCTGTGTTGATTTTCTTTCACTTTTTATGTTGGCAGGAAGAATTAACAGCAGTCAGCTGTATGGTACGGACTTTATTTATGTGGGTATACAAAAATATTTATTGCCTGATATTTTTCAGAACAAGCATTTTATATTTGCTTATTGGATTCTCATATTTAGATCATATATTTATTTTTCTTATTTGGTTTCTATTTGTCTCTGCAATCAAAAAACAATTATTACGTTTGGCTGTAAAAAAGAAAATTTTCTGTATGGCATGCAAAGTTTATTATGTGGAAAAAAAATGGGGGTGTGCAGAAAAAGTGAAGCCTAACACGCCATCTGCAGCAATTTTCTAGTGTATAAATATGTATGTATGTAAATGTGGATTGAAGAAAAACTTGAATTGTGTAAGCAGAGGCCAGAAGAAAAAAGAAAAACAAATAACCAGCAAAAAGTACACCTATCCCCCGTTTTACACGTTTTCGATCTTACACGGTTTTTTAAAATAAAATTTTTTTAACGAAATTTATTAATTTTGCATTTACACGAAATTATAAACACTATACTATAATTTGCTTATATCTACAATAACATTTTCATTGTTTTATTGTAAAAATATTTTACGGTCAAAATACAACATTACGAAATGTAAGTTACAGTTACGAATTCTTAGTAGTCTATGTCTATGATGGAAATAGATAAGATGGGAACTCCCCCAAACTAAATTTTATGTGTGTATAAGCTAGTTTGTTTGAAATACCAAAACAAAGAGCATCATTGTTTTCAATTAGTGTTTATATATAATTGATAACGTAAATTTATTCAAGGTGACCAAATAACGTTCAAGGTGTTTGTTATTCATCATATTAAAAACTGACAAAAAGGGCTTTTTTATAGTGATTTTCGTTTAGCACTGTTTTTCCATATAAGAGTGAATTTTTCGAGTTACACGGTTTTTTATGGAACCTATCTTCCGTGTAAAACGGGGGATAGGTGTATTAGAAAAAAGGCTGAACTAGCGTTGCCAAGTTTTCCCGTTTTTCAAAGCTTTTTGGGATCCAAAAAATTTTTATTAAACTTTTATGAATAGTTTCTTTAATAAATTTACATTTTTTAATAAATTCAATAATAATGACATGAAATTTTATAATTTTAAATATAAAGTGTATACTTTATTAATGCCGTGCAAAGGTAGCAAAGAAACACCAACAGAGGAAGTAATAGAGGGACCGGATTCCTGTGTTTTCTTATAAAATTTTGTTACTTTTGTAGAAAAAAATTTTTTGTATTAAATGCTGGCAACGCTTTGCAGAACTACATCATTTGTGATTTGTTTCATATGATTGATTTGGAATTTGTAGCACATTATTAAGAGGCTTCTGAATAGAACATAGGAAATGAAAATCTCAAGGGTCACGAACCGATATATATCTATGATCTGCTGGATCATCAAATATGTATGCAGTCTGGCTTTGCCATAATGGAACGCAACAACTTTTCTGTTGATTAATATTGTGCAACTCAGATCTAAAAGTGCATCTTTATACGGTGGTCTGATATTCAACTTTATTCCGTAAATCGCAATAAACGCGATTATTACGCTCAATTTTTCATATAAAGTTTCAATTAATTATTACGCACAAAAAAAACAAATAAAAAAAAACAAAATTAAAAAAATGTTGTTGAAACAACCAACTGTTTTGATTACCAGCTGTCAAATGAATATTGAATAATAGTTAAAATATTGTACTCAATTAAAGTGCATATCTGAACATATTTAGTATTAAATGCTATTCCCTCAGTGCATCTAAAATCTTTAAAAAAGATTTTTAAAGATTTCATTTTAAAATATTCCAAAAAAAATTTTTTTTTAATTTTATTAAATAAAAATATCTCTCAGCATTTCGTATTAAAATGTTTGGCTCTGATGCACGTACTGTAATTTGTGAATTGTTTTTAAAGTATTTAATATTTGTCTTTACACTTGCAATAAAATTACAACAAGAATTCGTTGGGTTTTGAAAACAAAAGAATGTTCATAAAATGTTAACAGTAATTGGGATTAAAATTTCTTAATGAATCAAGTATATATGTATAGCAAGTATGACTTTCATTACGCAAAATATATTGTTACGAAAATGAAAATGGTGTTATTAAAATAATAAACAAAAGCTCCAAAAACAAAACAACGGACTTGATCATGTATAAAGTGATAAACAAAAGCTCCAAAAACAACATAAGGCAGTAGTTTACATGATCAACGAAAAAGTAAACATATAGCAACAAAAACAATGGTCTTGATCAAAGAACAAACGAGAATATAACAACAACATCAGTAAACAAGGGTACAAAGTAAACAAGCAACAATAACATCAGGTATAAAAAGAAAAGGGACAAAGTAAACAAACAACAACACCGCTACAAAGGTAAATGTAAACAAGATCCGCTAACAACAATAAGGGAAGCGAGTTGTTTACGTTTTTTAGATTGTTCCCGAAGGCAGTCATTCTCTGCCAAGGGCATTCATTAGAGTCTAATAAAATTCAATAGAGTCTAATGATTAGACTGATGATCCAGCGATATAAAAGGCAACACAAAGCGAGCAACGTTGAGTGAGTTATAGTTCAGTCAGTCTTGTGTGAAGACACGGTTGCGTTCGAAGTAAGCAGTTGTTAGTGTTTACGCGAGCAGAAAGTTTGTTGCTTACAAAAAAGGGTTGTAAACAGAAGAGTGATAATTCAATGAGACATGTTGCGTTGCGTGTGAAGAGAATCGTAGTTCGAAGTTCTAACGAACGAGTGTACCAAAGAGAACAACTAAGGGAATTGTTGTTGTGTACGAGAAGAATAACAATTTAAAGGAAATTGTTATTGTGTGAATAAATTTCAACACAGGGTGCACACAGATTTGCGCAGCCAATAAAGAATTGATTTTGAAATTAAACACTAATTTACTTTTATTTCATTTGCAATCTACGAACTCATATTTTTAACATTTTTAAAGGGTAAAAACGTAACAATATAAATTTAAACTTAGAAAACTACTCATATATTTCATCAATATTTAATAGAAATTAAAAACATTGTCATGATATTTAATTTAAAATTTACGCAAATTGATTACAAATAATTTTTCTAAATTACAAATTCTTTTTTTTTTCAGAGAATATACTCTTCGTGAACTTCGTCCATTATTTTTGTTTTAAAAATTGGTCTTCTTTGCCGAGTATATTGTAGACGTCTTCCTCATCGCTGCTGATAAAAAGATCAGCCTCAAGGGTGCTCAATTCGCTATTGTGGTACTTCTTTACAGAATTTTCCTTAGAAGGTTGTTCTGAATTGGGTTCTTCTTCGTCGCTACTAATACTGCCAAAAAGCTCCAATTCAAGATTCTTCATCTCGCTGTTAGATTTCTTGTTGTCCTGCTTTTCTATTAATTTAGCTTCTGGCTTCCTAGAGGAATCTTTGTCTGAATTGCGTTTTGATGAGGATCTATTTGTCCTAGTCTGTTTCTTCTTAGCTGACTGCTGTTCATCTATATCGTGGGAATTATATTTCGACTTTTTGCTCTCATTCATCATTGTCGAGTGTGTACGCTTGCGTGATTGTAGTTCTCGGGCAGCTTTTATCTCGTTATCAAAGTCAATATTGCGTGTTTGCTGTTTATGATCTGATTGTATAACCGATGATGGCGGTGTCGACAAAGTGGCGTTTATTTGTTTTTCAATATTTTGTTCACCAGGATATATGAACTTTTTTGAGAATAGAATTGTTTCCTTTTCGGGAGTTTTATTCCAATGTGTCAAAAATTCGTCCATTTCTGCACAATATTGAGATAAAAATTCCTGTGACTTAGCACTTGCATCTTTCTTTTGGGGGGAATGCATGCAAACGTTAGCGAAACCGCCTACGCCGCATCTCAGCACAGCTGAGCTATCATTGTTCTGACTGCTCTGACTTTCTGGATGTTGTTGTTCTGGTTTTGTGTCAATTACCGTGCCACTATTTTGGACATTATTTAACCGAGAAAGCGATGCAGATCCGTCATGCTTAATATCCTTTTCAATTCTTAAATTTTGATCATTCTGCTGCTTTTTCAATTCAGCTGGTATGCCGCTTTCACTCTCTTGAGCTGATAACAAAAGTGGCCATAATTCAGACACAAATTTCTGTGCTTTGCCACCTCTTAGGAATCCAGCAATTCTGATCTCTAATTTCTGTCGACAAAGCATTTTATCCTGTTTTAATTTATTGTGCACGAACTCCACTGCCGCATTATCTTCTCTCTGCAAAATATCCGTGATTTTCTTGCTTATCCACGGTTTCAACATGTCCAATTTTACTTTGGATATGTCGATACGTCCCTGTGCTTTAAGTTTGGAACTCAACGTTTTATAAGCTGCAAGTGATTGTTTTCCGCCATTCAACATGTTAATGCGTCGTTGTGGTTTAAGGGTAGAACCACAAGTGTTGGGTGGTACTTGTGGTTGCTTTTGTTCTGCTTGTGTGCTACAGATTGATACTGACTTGTCCAGTTTATGTACGCGATTTTCAATGTTGATGGAATTTTTATTGTTTTCCTTATCTGACTGTTGTTTCTTTGTGATTAAAGTTCTGGCGGTTAAATCTTGCTTTTGTTCTACTTTTCTGTTACCTTTCGTACCACTATTTCGGCTATAGGTTAACCGAGAAAGCGATGCGCATTCATCGTGTTTTTCGCCGTGCTTAGTGTCCAACCGCCCCTGTGGTTTAAGGGTGGAACTGAAAGTGGTAGGAGGTACCAATGGTTCTTTTCCGCCATTCACCATGTTGACTTGTTTTCGGGATCGAGATTGAGATCCTTCGGCGTCTTTTCGAAATTTACTTTGGAATACTTTTTTAAAAATTTTAGTTTTTGTAGGTTCAACATTTGTTTGGATTACTTCCTTTATAATTTCATCTTTTTTCGGTTCCACTGTATTATTTGATATGGCTGCCGAACTCTCTTCAGCCGCTAACAAAATATGCCATAATTCACATATGAATTGTTTTACCAGAGGACCATTTAGAAATTCAGTCATATGGATATGCGTCTTCATCGGGCAGATAAATTGTTCCAATTTTAATTCGTTGTAAACAAATTTTTCAATTTGAAAAACGTCGTAGATTTTCGAATTAATTTGTGCCTTTAACGCATTCAATTTCACTTTCGACATGTCTATGCATTTGTCGAGTAATTCGTCAAATTTCACTTGCTTTGATGCTTCCATTTTTTCTTAAGGTTTTCCGCTGATAAATGTTGTGTGTTGTCTACCGAGACTAAATTGTGATTGAACTTATTGTGTAAGGTTCACGCCTTTTATAGGTGGAAACCATTTTGGAAATTTGTGATTTCGATACAAACAGGTACCGGATTCAACGTAATGAGTGAACAAATAGGTTAACTGCTACCTGATCTTTCAACAACCCTTTTATGTATGCAGGTAAAGACCCTGCCCTTTAATTTCAACCAATGGCTCTTGTTTTCCTTCTTAGTATTCGAAAAACATATTCATTTACAACTTGCGATTTCTATAATAATACCTAATGGGCTGTTGTTGTAATCCTTTCATTACCCTTATTAGATCAGATCTTTTGATTCGGTTATTTCTTCGTAATGTAGTTTTAAGTATTAACCTTTTCGGTTAAAAAAACTCGCTACGTATGGTAAAGTCATAAATGCTTTGTAAGTTTTATGTGTAAACCATCAGATTAATATTTATTGAGCAAAGTTCTATAGTCCTATGACCTATTGTGCTGCTGCAAAGCTGGAGAAACCGAATAAAAATTATTTTTTATTGCGAATTTAATCGTCACACTTTTCCTGTTACGTCGCGTGTTTATTATTAAGCTTAATGACAAGATATTTCTCAGAACAATATACATACGTCATGTTTTGATACACAAATGCAAAAAAGAATGAAAAATTCTGGCTATCTGCACTTTACAGGCACCTTTTCTGGCACAGCGGATTGAGTGTTTTCTGCAGCATGATTTGTGCATTTCTAAAAATTTTTCCACAAAATTAAGACTACCAGATGAGACTTTTAAAGGAAATTTAAATTTTGCATGATTTACCTATGTGGACAAATCAATTCACCTTTTTATATAAAATATAACCTACTACTGCTCTGTTCAAGTTTTTCCGGACAAAATATAAAATTAAACCAAAACGAGCTAAAAGATGGTCATACTAAATATTTTCTCTTTCTCCCAAGAAGAGGGCTGTCAAACTACATATAAAAAAGGAGTGAATCGAGCTTTACAGAAAGATAAATAAAAATTAAAAAATCTATTTTATGACCAACTTAGACTGATGAAATGTTATTAACTCTCGTCGTATCAAATGCCCAGCTTTGTTCGAGAAGTCAGTTTTTCTTGTTATTTTAAAATAGCACCTAGGACCTGGTTTTAAATGAAAATATTACGTGGCTTCATTATGCAGACTTAGAGATCCCTAAAATAAAATTTAAAACAGCGTTAACTGAGGACATATCCGGTTTTTTTTTTTAGCCAGCTCCACAATTAATATCACTGTAATACATTAATGGAGAATCTATGGCCGAGAATCTATGGGCTTTAAAAGATTTATTCTACGAAATGGCTACAAATTTACTCGAATTTCTGCTAGTCAATCCACTTTTTAATTTGAAGATCATGTGTATGTATAATTAATCAGGATTACGATCCAACTTCACACACCACTTATGTTGTGAGTGTTAATTTTATACAGGGCTGTCAAACTACATATAAAAAAAGGAGTGAATCGAGCTTTTTAAAAAGATAAATAAAAATTAAAAAATCTATTTTATGACCAACTTAGACTGATGAAATGTTATTAACTCTCGCCGTATCAAATGCCCAGCTTTGTTCGAGAAGTCAGTTTTTCTTGTTATTTTAAAATAGCACCTAGGACCTGGTTGTAAATGAAAATATTACGTGGCTTCATTATGCAGACTTAGAGATCCCTAAAATAAAATTTAAAACAGCGTTAACTGAGGACATGTCCGGTTTTTTTTAGCCAGCTCCACAATTAATATCACTGTAATACATTAATGGAGAATCTATGGCCGAGAATCTATGGGCTTTAAAAGATTTATTCTACGAAATGGCTACAAATTTACTTGAATTTCTGCTAGTCAATCCACTTTTTAATTTGAAGATCATGTGTATGTATAATTAATCAGGATTACGATCCAACTTCACACACCACTTATGTTGTGAGTGTTAATTTTATACATGAGTGGCGCGACCAATTATTTAAAGTCGACTCCGTTTTTCATGCCAATTTTATTTACTCTCAGAGTTTTTGCCAGAAAGCTACTAAGAGAAATATTTATTTATTTATTACTTATAATACAATTACAGTTGTTTTCGCTTATAGTCCACACCCATAGTTGCAAAACATTTGTGGACAATAAGCCAAATTCGACATTTAAACGAACTTTATGGCATATATCTGTTTTCAATTATTTTGATATATATTGATTATAAATTGAAAAAAAAATATATATAAATCAAAAAGGTTTTTTTTTAATAAGAGTATTTACTTTAATTATAGACTTAAAAAATTCTTCGAGTTTATTGACTATGTAACGAGTGAGGTACAATAAAAAGTAAGTTCGTTTTAATATTATTACAGACATAACTACTTAAAAAGTTCCATAAATTTTGACTTTCTTTTTAAGAAAATTGTTCAAAATAGGGTCCTCAATTTTGTCAAGGACAAAAGTGCTCTCAATTTCATTCTCAGAGCAGTATTTCCTTAAATTATCAATGAGCCAATTCACACAAGCACAATTGTGCTGGCGCAAAATGATAGTTTATAGGCAAGAGGGATGAAGAGAATGGTTTTTCGGTGGCGTAAAGTTTCCACCAGCTACAAGCCCGCATCACCAGCACAAAACTAATACATGCACATTTTTAAAAATCAGCCAAACATCAAATGAATGAAAAAACACTAATGCATACAAAGCTCTGTATACGTATACATTTGTTGCCAAACGAATATTCATCCCGTGTAAATTGAAAAGAACAAAAATTGTGCGACTAAAAAATGTGCTCGTCTGAATTGGCTCAATAGCTATATAACTTGTGCTTACAAATAAGTACATATGTATATATAGGGTGTTTTTTTATAGAGGTATAGAACTTTAAGTTGCAATAAAACAATGACGGATTATTCGATTGACATGAATTTTATTTATATTTTTATTTATATTTATAACATTTGTGGCCGTATATCGGCAATAACACGGCGAATGTTGTCTTCCAAATGGTCAAGCGTTTGTGGCTTTACCGCATAGACCAATGACTTTACATAGCCCCACAGAAAGTAGTCTAGCGGTGTTAAATCACAAGATCTTGGAGGCCAATTCACAGGTCCAAAACGGGAAATTAGGCGGTCACCAAACGTGTCTTTCAATAAATCTATTGTGGCACGAGCTGTGTGACATGTTTCGCCGTCTTGTTGAAACCACATATCCTGGACATCGTGGTTATTCAATTCAGGATTGAAAAAGTTAGTAATCATGGCTCTATACCCATCACCATTGACTGTAACGTTCTTCCTCAATGCTACGCTCTACAGCAGCAATAGCTTCTTCTGTACGCACCGTACAGCGTCTCTGGGGATGAGAGTTATCAATAAGAGTAAACGTGGTGCGAAAACGTTCCATGGTTAATCGAATTAACTGCTCTGATGGACGATTTTGTCGACGATAAAATGGACGTAGTGCGCGATACGTTTTCCGCACAGAGCCATTATTTTCGAAATAAAATTGCACTATTTGCAAGCGTTGTTCAGGCGTGAGTCTATCACTTGACAGCTGTTAAATCGGTCGCCATATTGAAAAGTAATGCCAACTTAAAGTTCTATACCTCTATAAAAAACACCCTTTACATATACATATATTACAAATAATACGGGGATTTCCGTTTTTAACACTAATGCTGCCAGCTACATTTACACATGCAGTGTAACCAATATTTGTTTTCCATAAAATTTTGCGTTTATTACGTTTCATTTTACTTAATGTTTTTTATGATTTTGACGATTAATTTTACTGTGTGGACTATATCAAGAATACTTCATATACATTTATATTTATTAATGTGACAAAAAAGTGGAATATATGCCAAATTCGACTATATAAGAAATGGACAATACAACGAACTAAATGTATGAAATCATTTGTATTGCGAAATTAAAATTCTCTTATATGTGCGATGGACTATAAGCGAAAAGTACAAATTATATATAATTATTATTACGAGCTGAGTAACTCAGAGCCTCTGGGGGGAATAAAACGCACGACCCTCACGCTAACAGTCTAGAACACTACCCACTAGACTGCCAGGGCGCCCTAAGAGAAATAAATTTCTACCGCAGACATATTTTTTCTGATATTCTCTCAAACCAATGTTTTTTGAAAAGGGAAGAGCCTTTAGAATGGTATACATAAACACACATATGCATGTTTCTACTTTATATGCTATGAGATTTGATCGGGTAAACTGATTTTTTCTTATATTTTCAAGCTTAGCTATACTTAATTGCAAAATGTAATTAAATTTTGATACTATGAATGGACAAACTTGAAAAAAATATGAGAAAAATAAATATTTTCCAAGTTTACCTGATGAAACCTCATAGAATATTAAGCCGAATAATATATCTGTGGTCAAATGATAATGGCTTATGTTGACATAAGTGTTTTTCATTTTATTACATATTCCTATTCTCATATCCAAGATCAATCACCCAGCTAAATTTTATGTATAAAATGTCGTTATTAATAAAACTATGCGCATTTATATTTTACAAACACAATTACGAAACACAATTTATTTCAGACAAATCCGTTAAAATCTCTAAACACGAAATTTCGACTTAAGCTATTATTATTTAATGCCACAGATGTATATGCAGACCGTTTTAAAAGTCCATTCCTTCCTTTTCTAAGAATGTTTAAATTTTGGAATTAAATCGTGGGAGCTTTCCTGGTTGCTTTTTTAACTTTTTTTTGGTTTATTTCGATTAAAGACACGTTTTTTAAGAAAGTGGTGCAGAATTTTGTGCACTTTCAGCTCATGTAATAAAATATTTGGTACTCAAGAATTTCATTTTCCAATTAATTCCCATTTTAGGCATAAAAAACCCCAATGTGCATCGGTTCAGAAATGTTTGTATAATTGATAAATTTTTGTGATAAGATCAAAAAACAATTTTTGTAAAATAGAACAAGTTTGGAGGGTTCGAGAAATATAAGAAAAATATTTCAGAGCTTTACATGACCTACACTATGTCGTTGGTTGGGTAGATTTAATTTTTTTATTTAATTTTTTTCTATCGATACTAGACCCAGTGAAGTCCATTTAAACAAACAATTTTTAGTTGTGGGTGCAAGAATTACCTCTTTAATTGAAATGAAAGCATTGAATACATTTTTAATTTACTTACTTACTTAATTGGCCATAACAACCCGTTTAACGGATTTCGGTCTGCCGCAACACATCCTTCCAGGCACCTCTGCTTCTTGCGCGCCTACGCCATTTGGTCACACCAATCGATGACAGGGCTTCCTCGATTTGGTGCTTCCAACGGATACAAGGTTCCCGCATCAAATACTCGTCTCGCCGGAGTATCCTAAACCATTCGAACGACATGGCCGAGCCAGCGTAGCCGCTGGATTTTAATACGATGTACAACCTCAATGTCGTTGAAGAGCTCATACAGTCACTGTTGAATCGGATACGGAAATCATCGCCAACACGCACTGGAACGAAGATCTTACGTAGGACTTTTCTCACGAACACTCTAAAGGCCGCTGCATCAGTTCTTAACAGGGTCCATGCCTCTACGCCATAAAGAAGCACGGGTAGGATGAGTGTCTTATAGAGTGTTAGTTTTGTCGCACGAGAGAGGTCTCTGCTACTCAATTGCCTATTGAGACCATAGTAGCACCTGTTGGCCAGAGTGATCCTATGCTTGATCTCCAGACTGACATCATTTTTGGTGGTAACGGCGGAGCCAAGATAAATAAATTCCTTGACTGTTTCAAAAGTATAGTTATCGGCCGTAATCTGAGAATCATTACGCCGCACATCTCTACATGTCGATAACATATACTTTGTTTTGTCCTCATTTACTGCCATACCCATCTTGGTAGACTCCCGTTCAATTGCACTAAATGCAGCAGTAACATCTCGCTTGGTACGCCCTATGTTGTCGATGTCGTCAGCGTACGCAAACAACTGGACACTTTTTTGAAAAATAGTGCCATTGCGATGCACTCCCGACTTTCGCAGAACACTACCCACGACAAAGTTGAAGAGGTCGCATGATAACGGGTCGCCTTGTCTGAAACCTCGCACGGTACCAAAAGGATCGGAGAGGTCCTTTCCCACCTTGACGGAGCTGCAGGAATTGCTCAACGTCATTATGCATACCCTTATTAGCTTCGCAGGTATAACGAGCTCAGACATTGCGGCAAAAACACGATCCTTTATGTGGCTATCGAAGGCTGCCTTATAGTCGACAAAAAGATGGTGTGTGTCGACTTTTTTTTGTGGGTCTTTTCCAGCATTTGGAGTAGTGTGAACATCTGGTCGATGGTGGACTTGCCAGGTCTGAAGCCGCACTGATAAGATCCAATCAGTACTTTGACGAGTGGCTACAGTCGTTCACACAATACGTCTGTAAGAACCTTTTATGCGATATGGAGAAGAATTATACCCCTGTAGTTGGCGCATATCGTAGGGTCACCCTTTTCAGGACAGGACAGCGGACACTGAGGTTCCAATCGTTGGGCATACTTTCCTCTAGCCATATTTTGTAGATAAGCTGGTGCATGCGCACTACCAACTCCGGTCTTAAACAATTCAGCGAGGAGGCTATCAGAACATGCCGCTTTATTGTTTTTAAGACGTATAATGGCAACTTTGACCTCTTCATTGCTAGGCGGCGGAATCTCCACACCGTCACCGCCGAAGAGTATTTCAAATAAACCTTCCCTTCCCCTTATCCCGGTAATTAAATTAAAGCATTGAATACATTTTTTATTTTCATTTTATTTTAATTATTTATATGATTTCCTTAAAATACATTAAAAAAATATTACAAATAAGGAATTAAGAATTAAATTGAAAAAGACAGTAATAAAACTTTATTATAATATTGTTACGAAAATGGAAATGGTGTTATTAAAATAATAAACAAAAGCTCCAAAAACAAAACAACCGACTTGATCATGTATAAAGTGATAAACAAAAGCTCCAAAAACAACATAAGGCAGTTGTTTACATGATCAACGAAGAAGTAAACATGTAGCAACAAAAACAATGGGCTTGATCGCGTGCTCAAAGAACAAACAAGAATATAACAACAACATCAGTAAACAAGGGGACAAAGTAAACAAGCAACAATAACATCAGGTATAAAAAGAAAAGGGACAAAGTAAACAAACAACAACAACGCTACAAGGGTAAGTGTAAACGGGATCCACTAACAACAATAAGGGAAGCGAGTTGTTTACGTTTTTAGATTTTTCGCGAAGGCAGTCATTCTCTGCCAAGGGCATTCATTAGAGTCTAATAAAATTCAATAGAGTCTAAAGCCCTAGTTATGCTACCGTAACGGAACGTAACCGCAACAGTAAGAAACAGCTGATCGTTTTTGTTATGTATAAAGCAATACGAATGGTTATAGAAATGTAATGTAACGTAACCGGAACGTAAGAATCTGTAAAAAATAGAATTTTCTTACATTTTTACGTGACATCTGCTTAGCAGTGTTAACAACATGTCAATATTAAAAACCACTAAAACTGAAAATTTAAATTATAAACAGAATTTACATTTTGTATGTATGTTATGTTTGTCTGTATGTGGAATTCTCTTTAAATAAGACTTCACATATTTTAAAACCCCAAATTATAATTTATTTCATTATTAACGTTTATAATTTAAAATAAAAATAAACACTATTTTATTACAATATTATGTATGTAGGTAGTGTTTATTTTTATTTTAAATTAGAAAAATTTAGTTATCGATTTTTAACTAATTAAAGCGTTCGAAAAGCATTTCAGGTTGCATTTTACTTTTATTAGAGAAGATAAAAACGTTTTAACATTCGTACAAATTTGGTTTCCGAAATACCTGACCTGTTTCTGTAGAATAAACGATTTCACTTGCTTGTCTATTGATATAGAAAATTCAATGAAAGGCACTTAATTTTGTGTTTTTGTTTTCCTCAACAAACAAACATAAACTAAATTTAGTGTTTTTGTTTGAGTGAAAGTGAAATTGTTTGGCTTACAGAAACAGTACATAAAACTTTTAATAAGTACCTTTAAATAAATATAAAATCGTTTAAAATGAACCTAAAAACTCTGTGTTGATAACATTGGTTAACAGCTGGATTAAAGAGAAACAAAAGGCGTCATATTGAAAATGATTAAAGGAGTGAAAACAAAGTTTTCAAAATTTGGAATTAATATTAAATATGTTTAAAAAACGATAATAAAAATAGTAAAATAACCACTCAAACCCAAAAACATGTCTTCTATATCCATATCTGAATTTTTGTCTTTTAGTTTTTGTAATTTTTATTTCTTTATTTGTTTTTGCTTATTTCTTCTATTGTTTTGTTTACATAAAAACATATGACACGATTTTACGATCTATAATTGCACTTACATTTTTACGTTCCGTACACATTACATTACGTTACTGTTACATTCCGTTACGGTAGCATAACTAGGGCTTAATGATTAGACTGATGATCCAGCGATATAAAAGGCAACACAAAGCGAGCAACGTTGAGTGAGTTATAGTTCAGTCAGTCTTGTGTGAAGACACGGTTGCGTTCGAAGTAAGCAGTTGTTAGTGTTTACGCGAGCAGAAAGGTTGTTGCTTACAAAAAAGGGTTGTAAACAGAAGAGTGATAATTCAATCAGACACGTTGCGTGGCGTGTGAAGAGAATCGTAGTTCGAAGTTCTAACGATCGAGTGTACCAAAGAGAACAACTAAGGGAATTGTTGTTGTGTACGAGAAGAATAACAATTTAAAGGAAATTGTTATTGTGTGAATAAATTTCAACACAGGGTGCACACAGATTTGTGCAGCCAATAAAGAATTGATTTTGAAATTAAACACTTGGTCAATTCACACAAGCCTTTGTATCGTTGTATTCATTGTATTGTTGGAAGAACATTCAACAGTGTATGATTGTTGTTGATAATTTTCATATAAAAATCCGATACACTCATACACATTTTTTTCCTATGTTTTTGGAAGTTGTATTGGTTTCGTGCTATCAAATTATGTGAATGAAAAAAATGTGTATATGTTTTCATATGTTGTGTTGGTTTCGGGCTATCAAATTGTTTAAATGCCAGGAAATGCACAATACGGCATAGCATTGAGCGTTCACAAACAAACAAATGTAGTCAATACAACATACAGCATACAAAGTTGTGTGAATTGCCCAACTAATTTACTTTTATTTCATTTGCAATCTACGAACTCATATTTTTAACATTTTTAAAGGGTAAAAACGTAACAATATAAATTTAAACTTAGAAAACTACTCATATATTTCATCAATATTTAATAGAAATTAAAAACATTGTCATGATATTTAATTTAAAATTTACGCAAATTGATTACAAATAATTTTTCTAAATTACAAATTCTTTTTTTTCAGAGAATATACTCTTCGTGAACTTCGTCCATTATTTTTGTTTTAAAAATTGGTCTTCTTTGCCGAGTATATTGTAGACGTCTTCCTCATCGCTGCTGATAAAAAGATCAGCCTCAAGGGTGCTCAATTCGCTATTGTGGTACTTCTTTACAGAATTTTCCTTAGAAGGTTGTTCTGAATTGGGTTCTTCTTCGTCGCTACTAATACTGCCAAAAAGCTCCAATTCAAGATTCTTCATCTCGCTGTTAGATTTCTTGTTGTCCTGCTTTTCTATTAATTTAGCTTCTGGCTTCCTAGAGGAATCTTTGTCTGAATTGCGTTTTGATGAGGATTTATTTGTCCTAGTCTGTTTCTTCTTAGCTGACTGCTGTTCATCTATATCGTGGGAATTATATTTCGACTTTTTGCTCTCATTCATCATTGTCGAGTGTGTACGCTTGCGTGATTGTAGTTCTCGGGCAGCTTTTATCTCGTTATCAAAGTCAATATTGCGTGTTTGCTGTTTATGATCTGATTGTATAACCGATGATGGCGGTGTCGACAAAGTGGCGTTTATTTGTTTTTCAATATTTTGTTCACCAGGATATATGAACTTTTTTGAGAATAGAATTGTTTCCTTTTCGGGAGTTTTATTCCAATGTGTCAAAAATTCGTCCATTTCTGCACAATATTGAGATAAAAATTCCTGTGACTTAGCACTTGCATCTTTCTTTTGGGGGGAATGCATGCAAACGTTAGCGAAACCGCCTACGCCGCATCTCAGCACAGCTGAGCTATCATTGTTCTGACTGCTCTGACTTTCTGGATGTTGTTGTTCTGGTTTTGTGTCAATTACCGTGCCACTATTTTGGACATTATTTAACCGAGAAAGCGATGCAGATCCGTCATGCTTAATATCCTTTTCAATTCTTAAATTTTGATCATTCTGCTGCTTTTTCAATTCAGCTGGTATGCCGCTTTCACTCTCTTGAGCTGATAACAAAAGTGGCCATAATTCAGACACAAATTTCTGTGCTTTGCCACCTCTTAGGAATCCAGCAATTCTGATCTCTAATTTCTGTCGACAAAGCATTTTATCCTGTTTTAATTTATTGTGCACGAACTCCACTGCCGCATTATCTTCTCTCTGCAAAATATCCGTGATTTTCTTGCTTATCCACGGTTTCAACATGTCCAATTTTACTTTGGATATGTCGATACGTCCCTGTGCTTTAAGTTTGGAACTCAACGTTTTATAAGCTGCAAGTGATTGTTTTCCGCCATTCAACATGTTAATGCGTCGTTGTGGTTTAAGGGTAGAACCACAAGTGTTGGGTGGTACTTGTGGTTGCTTTTGTTCTGCGTGTGTGCTACAGATTGATACTGACTTGTCCAGTTTATGTACGCGATTTTCAATGTTGATGGAATTTTTATTGTTTTCCTTATCTGACTGTTGTTTCTTTGTGATTAAAGTTCTGGCGGTTAAATCTTGCTTTTGTTCTACTTTTCTGTTACCTTTCGTACCACTATTTCGGCTATAGGTTAACCGAGAAAGCGATGCGCATTCATCGTGTTTTTCGCCGTGCTTAGTGTCCAACCGCCCCTGTGGTTTAAGGGTGGAACTGAAAGTGGTAGGAGGTACCAATGGTTCTTTCCCGCCATTCACCATGTTGACTTGTTTTCGGGCTCGAGATTGAGATCCTTCGGCGTCTTTTCGAAATTTACTTTGGAATACTTTTTTAAAAATTTTAGTTTTTGTAGGTTCAACATTTGTTTGGATTACTTCCTTTATAATTTCATCTTTTTTCGGTTCCACTGTATTATTTGATATGGCTGTCGAACTCTCTTCAGCCGCTAACAAAATATGCCATAATTCACATATGAATTGTTTTACCAGAGGACCATTTAGAAATTCAGTCATATGGATATGCGTCTTCATCGGACAGATAAATTGTTCCAATTTTAATTCGTTGTAAACAAATTTTTCAATTTGAAAAACGTCGTAGATTTTCGAATTAATTTGTGCCTTTAACGCATCCAATTTCACTTTCGACATGTCTATGCATTTGTCGAGTAATTCGTCAAATTTCACTTGCTTTGATGCTTCCATTTTTTCTTAAGGTTTTCCGCTGATAAATGTTGTGTGTTGTCTACCGAGACTAAATTGTGATTGAACTTATTGTGTAAGGTTCACGCCTTTTATAGGTGGAAACCATTTTGGAAATTTGTGATTTCGATACAAACAGGTACCGGATTCAACGTAATGAGTGAACAAATAGGTTAACTGCTACCTGATCTTTCAACAACCCTTTTATGTATGCAGGTAAATACCCTGCCCTTTAATTTCAACCACTGGCTCTTGTTTTCCTTCTTAGTATTCGAAAAACATTTTTATTTACAACTTGCGATTTCTATAATAATACCTAATGGGCTGTTGTTGTAATCCTTTCATTACCCTTATTAGATCAGATCTTTTGATTCGGTTATTTCTTCGTAATGTAGTTTTAAGTGTTAACCTTTTCAGGTTAAAAAAACTCGATACGTATGGTAAAGTCATAAATGCTTTGTAAGTTTTATTAATATTTATTGAGCAAAGTTCTATAGTCCTATGACCTATTGTGCTGCTGCAAAGCTGGAGAAACCGAATAAAAATTATTTTTTATTGCGAATTTAATCGTCACACTTTTCCTGTTACGTCGCGTGTTTATTATTAAGCTTAATGACAAGATATTTCTCAGAACAATATACATACGTCATGTTTTGATACACAAATGCAAAAAAGAATGAAAAATTCTGGCTATCTGCACTTTACAGGCACCTTTTCTGGCACAGCGAACTGAGTGTTTTCTGCAGCATGATTTGTGCATTTCTAAAAATTTTTCCACAAAATTAAGACTACCAGATGAGACTTTTAAAGGAAATTTAAATTTTGCATGATTTATCTATGTGGACAAATCAATTCACCTTTTTATATAAAATATAACCTACTACTGCTCTGTTCAAGTTTTTCCGGACAAAATATAAAATTAAACCAAAACGAGCTAAAAGATGTTCATACTACATATTTTCTCTTTCTCTCAAGAAGAGGGCTGTCAAACTACATATAAAAAAGGAGTGAATCGAGCTTTACAGAAAGATAAATAAAAATTAAAAAATCTATTTTATGACCAACTTAGACTGATGAAATGTTATTAACTCTCGTCGTATCAAATGTCCAGTTTTGTTCGAGAAGTCAGTTTTTCTTGTTATTTTAAAATAGCACCTAGGACCTGGTTTTAAATGAAAATATTACGTGGCTTCATTATGCAGACTTAGAGATCCCTAAAATAAAATTTAAAACAGCATTAACTGAGGACATGTCTGGTTTTTTTTTAGCCAGCTCCACAATTAATATCACAGTAATACATTAATGGTCGAGAATCTATGGCCGAGAATCTATGGGCTTTAAAAGATTTATTCTACGAAATGGCAACAAATTTACTTGAATTTCTGCTAGTCAATCCACTTTTTAATTTGAAGATCATGTGTATGTATAATTAATCAGGATTACGATCCAACTTCACACACCACTTATGTTGTGAGTGTTAATTTTATACATGAGTGGCGCGACCAATTATTTAAAGTCGACTCCGTTTTTCATGCCAATTTTATTTACTCTCAGAGTTTTTGCCAGAAAGGTACTAAGAGAAATATTTATTTATTTATTACTTATAATACAATTACAGTAGTTTTCGCTTATAGTCCACACCCATAGTGCAAAACATTTGTGGACAATAAGCCAAATTCGACATTTAAACGAACTTTATGGCATATATCTGTTTTCAATTATTTTCAGTAATAAGATTATAAATTGAAAAAAAATATATAAATCAAAAAGGTTTTTTTTAATAAGAGTATTTACTTTAATTATAGACTTAAAAAAGTCTTCTAGTTTATTGACTATGTAATGAGTGAGATACAATAAAAAGTAAGTTCGTTTTAATATTATTACAGACATAACTACTTAAAAAGTTCCATAAATTTTGACTTTTTTTTTTAAGAAAATTGTCAAAATAGGGTCCTCAATTTTGTCAAGGACAAAAGTGCTCTCAATTTCATTCTCAGAGCAGTATTTCCTTAAAATATCAATGAGCCAATTCACACAAGCACAATTGTGCTGGCGCAAAATGATAGTTTATAGGCAAGAGGGGTGAAGAGAATGGTTTTTCGGTGGTGTTAAGTTTCCACCAGCTACAACCCCGCATCACCAGCACAAAACTAATACATGCACATTTTTAAAAATCAGCCAAACATCAAATTAATGAAAAAACACTAATACATACAAAGCTCTGTATACGTGTACATTCGTTGCCAAACGAATATTCATCCCGTGTAAATTGAAAAGAACAAAAATTGTGCGACTAAAAGATGTGCTCGTCTGAATTGGCTCATTAGCTATATAACTTGTGCTTACAAATAAGTACATATGTATATATAATGTGTTTTTTATAGAGGTACTAGCTAATACCCGGTGTGCTTCACTACCCCCATCGGAATTAAATACATATCTCGTGATGCAACTGGATCGCCCTCCATCAAAATTGTTACGCCATTGTTGGAGTTCTGGAGTTCTATCAGCATGAGTTGCGATTATGTGGTCATCTATATCAGATCTGTAGTTAAATGTAATACCTGAGAATCCATGAAAAACATTACGTCGATTCACCGCGATTCGATTATGATTTTGTTCTCTGCTCTTCTTGTTGATGTTCGAATCCTCTGACTTTCTACTCGTGATTCATGTTGGACTTCTGTTTCATTAGCTCGTGCTGTTGTGGTACCTTCATGTTCCAAAGGTGTCTCGGTAGCTCGTGCGGTTGTCGCATATTGTCGACGGCTTTCCAGACGTCTTTCACGTTCTGAAGGTGTTTCTGTGGCTCGTGATGTTTCAATACGATTTCGCTGGCTTTGTAGTCGACCTTCATGTTCCAACGATGTCTCGGAACCTCGTGCGGTTGTCGCATGTTGTCGAAGATCTTCAAGACGTCTTTCGCGTTCTGACGGCTATGCATTTTAGATGCTTTTATTCCGGGCATTTTTACAAATTGTTGCAAAATAAATGTCACTCAGGTAACGTTTAACTTGTTTAGAATCAAAGATTCAACTGAATTTCAAAACCGAATGCGTGTTATATTTATTTCTTTATATTTTGCCTAATATGAAATCGGTTCAGGTCAAAAAACTTTTTAAAAAAAATTAAGGCTATTTAAATTTGACAAATAATTAGGTTTGTTTCGGTCGCAGGCAATTTTCTTGATGAGTTTTGCAACTTCTTATTTTATTTGAAAAAATATTGACAGTTGCATTTTATTACTTCAAATTGTACCTAATATGAAATCGGTTCAGGTCAAAAACTTTTTAAAAGAAAGTAAGGTTATTAAAATCTGACAAATAATTATGTTTGTGTCGGTCGCAGGTAATTTTTTTTTTGATGAGTTTTGCAACTACTTATTTTATTTGGCAAAAATATTGACAGTTTACATTTTATTACTTAGGTAATTAAAAGTAATGAATGAAAATTTTACTGCCTATTGTTACATGCCCATTCATCGCCCAATAAAATGCTGATTATAAACTTACCTGATCTATTTTTCAAGATATGCAACAAATAAATAATATTTTTAGTAATTACCCATTGTTAGAAGTAAACAATAACATAACTATTACATATGTATATGTTTTTCAAATAAATATTTAAATAGTATGAATTTCAGTACTTACTATGTATATGAGTTGAAAATTTCAAACTCAACCATTTAAGGGTCATATGTTTGAGCAGCTCAAACATTCTAGAATTCAAATGTATGTTGATGATATTCAACTCTACATTGATAGCTCTATAGCTTCCATCAACACTGGAGTTAAAGATCTTAACACTGACCTTAATAATATTTCTCTTTGGGCGACTGCAAATGGTTTAAGGATTAACTCTAAAAAGTCAAAATGTATTGTAATTTGCAAAGAATCCGCAAAGATTGAATCTAGTAATGATGTTGCCTTTTTTGGTTATTTCTGAAAAAAAAAAATAAATAAAACAAAAGTCTACGAATTTAATTTTGGTTATATTTTTTCGTATTTGGTGATTTTTTTCACAAACGTTGGTTACAAAATTTTTTTCCTTCCCTTATATCTATCCCCCGCGTCGTGAAATATTTTTTAAAAATCTTCCAAACTATGCCAAAATGCACATTCTTTATACATACTTTATTTTCGTCAAGAATCATAGATAGCATACTTTAGGGGTTACTATGCGTATGAGTAATATATTTCAAATGCAAATGTATGTAGTATATAGTATATGTGGGCATGGCTACTCGCTCATTTAGAATATCAACATAAAAAGTAGCCTATAACTCCTTCCAGACATACAGGAAGATACTGTGAAAATTTCAAGAAAATCGGTTTAGCCGTTTAATCGTCTATAAACTTCAAAGATACAAACATACAATCAAACACACATTCATTTTTATATATAAGATTCTGGTTTCATTGGATATTGTTTATTCGCTTCAATAGAACAAAATTACACATTACGGTGCGATGAAGGGCTATTCCCAAAAGTGTTATTTGGAAAGCTATAAAATATATAGCTGTGTATCTCTGTTTAAGTTTTTGCTTCTTTATCTTAATAAAGTTTTCTAGTTTATATTATATTCCGTAAACATACAGACAAAATTCGCAGACTCCGTCATTTATGCGTAGAATATGTTGTCGCTTATTAACAATGATTATAATTTAAATTAAACTATGATTTCATGAATATTTAAAGTATATATATATAAAGTATAAAGTATATATATGAATTAGTGGCAATTGGTGGCATGAATGAAGTTTGCCAATATTGCAATGCACTCATGTACAAAAATGAAACACCTTTGGCGACATGTTCACACTTTAAAGTTAACTACTAATATGCATGTTCAGTTGGAACGTGATGCTTCAGCTTCAACTTTTTCCGAAAAATTGCTTGATTTAGGTAACGGAAGAATTCCAATGTATCCTATAAGAAAGTATATACAATTTCCATCAGACTTTTGCAGAATGACACAATCCAAAGAAGAATTAATAAATTGTGTATTTCCCAATATCGTGCAAAATTTAAAAAATATGCAATGGTCCAAAAATATTGACGTTAATTCTATCAACAGCAATATTCTCTACAAGATCGATGGGAATCTAAGAACTTATAAAAAACGGTGTTGCCATTATTTTACTTAGAAATATTGACCCTCCACGACTTTGTAATGGCACTCAACTAACAATAAAAAAATGATGAACGACCATTATAACTGGAAAGTTTAAGGGAACTGATGTGTTGCTGCCACGTATTCCTATGACCACATCGGAGATGCCATTCGATTTCAAGCGCCTTCAATTTCCTATTCGCCTAGCATTTGCAATGACAATTAATAAAGCTCAAGGTCAGTCCTTGCAAGTTTGTGGACTTAATCTAAAAAATCCATGTTTCTCACATGGACAGCTTTACGTCGCATGTTCGCGACTAGGAAAACCCGCAGAGGGGAAAACAAAAAATATTGTGTATCCCAAGGCATTAGAATAAGAATTATTTATTTAAGAAAAAAAGTACATATTAAATTTTAGCATGTAAGAAATAAATAGCCCATTAATGTATTATTTTCGAATTGAAATGAAATATATTGTCATCAAATGAAATTAGAATAAACCTTTAAGAAAAATTGCATAATTTAATTACTAAATAAAAAATTTTTTTAATTACTATGTATTTAATTTCGATGGGGGTAGCGAAGCACACCGGGTATTAGCTAGTACATCACAAAAACCATCTAAGATCCTATCAAGTGAAAACGAGTCATATGGTGGTAAAATAAGTACAGAAGACCAATCTACAGAGGATAGTAGTGTATTTAAACGACTAAAATCCGTACGATGGAAATTAAAACGCCCCTTTTCACCTAATGAGCGCTCAATTACAGGAGGTAAACAAAGATCAACTTCGATAGAAAGTAACAACGTAGGATGATAACCATCCTCAGGAATAGATATAGGATCAATGCGAAATAAAGAAGAAATACTTGGATCCTCTAAAAATACAAGATCCAAAATTCTACCCATTGAATTCAATACACCGTTAACCTGGAAAAGACCTAGATCACACATAGCGGACAGAATTTCATCATAGAATGGAACTGAAGAACATGGCACCAATGAGCCAGTCTCAAGTGAAAAATTCCAAGATATATGCGGAAGATTAAAATCACCAAGAACCACTATAATCCCCTCTTGCCCCATTGAATCAATTACTACAGAAATCAAATCGAAGTGAGCCCTATAGATATAAATGTCAGAACAGGGAGGAATATACGAGCAAGTAATGTATATAGACTTTCCACGGTCATAGACCTTAACGCAAATGAACTCAATATCCTCAGAAGGACCCAAGTCAATCAATTCAGTGGTATATTTAGAGCAAATGGAAATAAGAACACCACCACCATTTCTAGATTTCCTATCCCGTCTATAAATGTTAAAATTACTAGACATAATCTCAGAATCAAGAATATTGCAATTTAGCCAAGTCTCAGTAAGAGCAATTCCATCAAATTCAAAATCAAAGCTACTATTATAAAGTAAAGAAAGTTTAGACCTAAGTCCGCGAACATTCTTATAAGCAATTTGGAAATAAATAGACGATTTCGAAGTTAGTTTTTTTGAGAAATAGGACCAGGCAAATTAGCACCATTCCTACGATGGCCCAGCCTGAGTACGAATTCCCGTACCAATACACCCTGTGGCCAAAACGCAGGATTAACAATTTCATCAAATCTTTCATCGGCAACATATAATTTAAACGAAGAAATGTTGCTATCCAAAGATGGCCTCATCTTATAGCAACCAAACTCAAAAGGTTCCCCAATCTTCGATTTAACGAAACATTTTATATCGTCGACTGAAGTATTACAAGAAAGCCGGGACACAAAAATAGTTTTCTTAGGTTTAACTACAACCAAGTCCCTTGGAGCAGAAGTAGATAAACTAGCGGACACTACACCTGAATGCGAAATAGAAGACGGTTTGGAAGATGCATGAGAAGTGACATCATCCAGAGGCAAAGGTGAAGGAGACGGAATAAACTTAGGACTCAATTCAACCAAATTTGCAGACTTCGGTATGGCACTGCTAGCTGACTTATCAGCAGTAGGTGGACAAATGTCCGCAATAGGAGTAAAATTCTTATACTGATTTCAGAGCATCGAAAATAATATGTGTTCTTGGAATATTCTGTAGGAGAACTACTTTATAGTCCCATAATAAAGTAAATACATACAGATTTGTTTCCTTTACTTTTTGTGAATGTTAGCTGTGCTATACAGGTACATAGTAAATTTATGATTGTGTTTCAACCACTTGTAGCATTTACTCATTTGCAGATGTCTACTAAAAACTTTTCTTGAAATATTTTTTGAAGGGAAAATGTCAAGTGACTGGATTTTCTATGAAAATTTTCACTCACCTGCATTATATCAACTTTGTAGTAACATTTTACACACTGGCACAGTGTCCAAATGAACGAATTCATATAAATTCGTCGTTGAAATGTTAGGATCTACTACTGTAGCATGTGTTTGTTTATTTTTGCTTGCGTTCAAATATGACTGACAAACTCTTAATATTTTGTTGTTGTGTATACAGCCGTCTGTAAGCTATGAACAAAGCACCTTTGTGAGTAAAATAAAGCGTATACTTAAAAAATATGGCATAAACCGCTTAAATGACATTTGTTGGCAAAGGGGAGAAAATTCAATTTAAATGACCCTACCTGTCAGCAAATAACGCGTATGTACTTAATAAAAAAAACGCTGTCTATTGAAGTACGAATTTAAAGAAAATTATGTAAAGTGGATAACAACTGCATACTAATCCGGACTTAAAGTGAAAAAGGGAAAATTTTCGAGCGCAAGAAGGCTTTTATTATTTTCCCTTTTACCTGGAAATTAATATTCGTGTTATTCGAACATTATAAACAAGTTATTAAATGATGTGTGAGGGTCAATTATAAAATCATAATTTTTCTACCTGTAATGCAATATCATATTAAGGAAATCGATTAACGCAGTTATTTTCGGGTCTCAGGAAACAGTATAAAAGCAACAGAAAGATTGCGAAAAATTATTAGTTCTGGTTTCAAATCCTTGGCGAAAACACTTACGCACATCCAAGCACACCAAGCACATACAAGCAAAACACAAAGTCATATAATCAAAAATTTGCTAAATAAATAAAATAATAGAGAACCAAAAAATATGAAAGACGATTGGGAAAGTGCTGCGGACAAACCCATAGTGGTTATTCCTGACAAAGTCAACAAATGGGCTGGCGAGGATGATGATGAGGATGTTAAGGACAGTTGGGATCTCGAGGAAGAGGAAAAAAAGGACGAAGAAAAAGTTGAAGTCAAAGCGCCGGTGAAGACGAAACCTAACAAGGCTTTGAAAGCTAAACTAGCCGAACAAGAGAGACTGGCAGAGGAAGCCGAAGCTGAACGCTTAGCTAATATGACAGCCGAAGAAAAATTAGCCGAAAAATTACGTTTACAAAAAATTCAAGAAGAATCGGACTTAAAGAGTGCTTTAGAAACCTTTGGTGTTAGTGATATTAGAGGTGATTTAGATGCATTTAATCCTCAAACTGAAGAAGAATTCAAAGAATTTGGTGCGACGCTTAGTCGTAAATTGGCACAATATAAAGAATCACCTCATTTCCCGCAATTTATTGAGGATTTAGTACGTAGCATAGGTGTACATTTGGCTATTCCCGATTTGAAGAAATTAAAAATTAGTGTAGAAAACTTACATAGAGAAAAAGTGAAAATGGAAAAACAAAATGTCAAGAAACCCGCTAGCAAAGGCAAAGGCAAAGGAAAAGTAACCTTGAAAAAAGAGAGCAATGATATCGATGGTTATAAAAAGTATGGTAATGATTACATTACTTATGATGAATACGATGATTTCATGTAAATAGTCAAACCTACTTCAAGTCATACAACATCCTTGTATTATTTCCTTACCGTTTTCCCCCTTCAGTAAATAATTTTTTTTTATTTTTAGTTGACCTCTTATTCTATTATAACTACATACATTTTTATATCATAGACAATTTTGTTTGTTAATGATGTTTATTTATAACGTTTTGTAAATTTAAAATAAGTAAAAGAAATAAAAAAATATATATATAATGAAAAAAAAAAAAATAAAAGAACGAGTGAATCGCTTGGCAGTGTACAATCACTTCTTTATTGAGGGAACTTTAACAGCAATGGCAAATTTTGAAGGTCCTCATCATGAAATTGAGGACATTCCAAATGTAGAAGTCATTCAGGCAATGAAAACACTACTTGCACATGACATGACTTGGGAGTACCGCTGTCGGACATGTTTTTATTGGGATATAAACGAGAGAGGCATCGAATTTCTTCGAATGTTATTAAGGCCGCACCATACAATCGTACCGAAAACGGTAAAGAGCCGAACTTATATGAGACGATTGTACTATTTTTATTTGAATAACGATCTCATAGACTAGTTATATATAGTAATTAGAGAATAATTTTTTTTATGTTATATAAGTGTAACATAAGTGTTTTAACTAGTATTTAATAATTTAGTACATGATTAAGTAATTAAAAAACAAAAATTAATTTCAATATAAAGAGTATTTTTTAATTTCACTTGTTTTAATGTATATAATTCTCTTAATATATATCACTATATATGTATACTAGGTAATACCCGGTGTGCTTCGCTACCCCCCATCGAAATTAAATACATAATAATTAAAAAGTGTATTTATTTAGTAATTAAATTATGCAATTTTTCTTAAAGAATGAACCTTTCATTTGATGACAATATATTTCATTTAAATTATAAAATAATGCATTAATGGGCTATTTATTTCTTACTTGCTAAAATTTAATATATACTTTTTTTCTTAAATAAATAATTCTTATTCTAATGCCTTGGGGTACACAATAGTTTTTGTTTTTCCCTCTGGTGCGTGTACATATAAATCTGCCGGTTTTCCTACGCGCGAACACGCGACGTAAAGCTGTCCATGTGAGAAACATGGATTTTCTAGATTAAGTCCACAAACTTGCAAGGACTGACCTTGAGCTTTATTAATCGTCATTGCAAATGCTAGGCGAATAGGAAATTGCAGGCGCTTGAAATCGAATGGCATCTCCGATGTGGTCATAGGAATACGTGGCAGCAACACATCAGTTCCCTTAAACTTTCCAGCTATAATGGTCGCCTCGATAAGATTGTTCATCATTTTTTTTACTGTAAGTCGAGTGCCATTACATAGTCGTGGAGGATCAATATTTCTAAGTAAAATAATGGGAACACCGTTTTTTAGCTGTAAGCCATGTGGTGGAAAGCCTGGTAAATCTAACGAATTTAAAAATGCGACTGGATAATTGACGACATCCTCAATATTTGAAACTGTGTCGATCGATTTATAAGTTCTTAGATTCCCATCGACTTTGTTGAGAATATTGCTGTTGATGGAATTAACGTCAATATTTTTGGATGCCAGTAACGCACGTTCACATAACCATTGCATATTTTTAAAATTTTGCACAATATTGGGAAATACACAATTTATTAATTGTTCTTTGGATTGTGTCATTATGCAAAACTCTGATGGAAATTTTATATACTTTGTTATAGGATCCATTGGAATTCTTGCATTACCTAAATCAAGCAATTGTTTGGAAAAAGTTGAAGCGAAGCATCACGTTGCAACTGAACACGCATATTAGTAGTTAATTTTAGAGTATGAACATATCGCCAAAGGTATGACGATGCATTTAGCTCATCAGCTGGCGTTGATGCAGGCATAACAGGAAGTGTTTGACGAAAATCACCAGCTAATAAAACTAATGCACCTCCAAATATGTTATTATTGCTTCTAAAATCCCGTAAACTGCTAGACTTCCAAAGCTTTCTTATGCGCAATGGTGCATTCAACCCACACTATGATTTCACATTGTTGCAATACTTTGCCCATAGAAGAATTTTTCTTTATGTTACACTTGTAATCTCTTCGGAAAATTGAGGCTTCTAGGATAATTTTAGTGCAGAATACGCTGTTCTACCACCATCTAATGGTGTTTTCTTTTCTACAAAGAAAATGTCACCCTCTTACAAGGTGCATTAAAAAAATTGCTGACCAACCCTGTTATAATGTAATTTTTATTTGAGATGAACATAACACAAATATGAAAAAGGGTATGCCCCGTGCCCTTAAAAATATGTTGTATTTTTTGATTTGTTTTCAATAAAATATGTAAACATGAAAAAGATGTTGCTAGATCGCTAATTTTTCGATTTCATATTTTTAGGGTTTTTTTTTATAACCAAATAAAATTTTTTTAACACAGTTCTAAAACTGAATGCAATTTTTTATATTACTGACCTGTAGCTTTAATAATGTAATGTTCCCTTAAGGTTACCCCACAAAACGATGAAAAAATTAACTTCAGAATTGGATAACGATACTAGGAGACTTTTTTAAATTTCATCTGGTAGCCCTATAAATAAACAAAAGTCATTTGCTTTACAGGGCATTATCAGCACTCTCGATTTATACAGGGCGTAAAATGCAATGCCCTCCACCATTTTCAAGTGCAATTTATTTAGAATAAAACATACCACCCTTTTAGAGGGAAAAACATTTTTAAGAAAGAAACACAAAATTGCATTTTTTACAATAAAGTGCAAATTTTTTGGTAGAAAAGAAAACACCATAAGAGTGTGGCAGCAATGCCGGATGACGCAATAGCTAATGCAATATTTTTTTGAGATCGAACTTTTGCCAATATCAATGAAATTAAAAACGTTTTTCCGGTTATTTGTTTGTTTGTTATTGCTGCTAGTATACTGTTGTATACCATTCTCTGCTCTTGTTGTAAATTTGGTAAATTTTCTTCCAATAAAATTTCCAAATTTTGATGATTATATTCCATTTCTCGTCGTAGATCTTGATCGTGTGCATCAGTTCCTGACCGAATAGGAGCAATCATTCCAACTTCAATTAGTGTCACATTCCTTATCGCCAAGCATTTGTCTTCAAGTAGAATCAATGTCTCATTATTCATACTTTCACTTAGTTCAAGCGTTGCATTGTTGGTGGTAACTCTTTCCGGGTGTAATATGTCCTCAGCCAAATATGTTTTAAATTTATTCCAAAGATCTTTTGGATTAGATGGTGAGCACGATACCAATATTATCGCAAATACTGCCCTTTATTTCCATGGATGGTTGATTACTGCTGCATCTTCAAGCGTTGTTTCCCAATGACAATCGTTCTCCAATAATTGTAGTTTCTGACAGGCCTCTCGATATGTTGCACATACTACGCCATCAACACAATGTAATGTCTCAAAAGATGTTGGTCCTCGAACATTAATCAGAAGCATTCTCAAATAAAAACATTCAGCATTTTGAGGATGGACGGTATAAACCCTACCTAATGCATGTGTTGAATATAATTTGGCCAACCATCAACAGGTTTCCCCTGCTTTCGACGTTGGAATTTCTTTGTTGATGCATTCCACGTATAATACGTTGGAATTTCTGAATAAAACAAAGTTTTAGCAAACATATCATTTCTACAAAGATCAAAAAATGATGTTAATGTTGTAGCCGGTGGTGCTGGTTCTCTCTCTCGAGCATTTCTTTCTGTAAAGTAAATCCGTTGTCCATTTTCCAGATGCACTGATAAATGAACAACAGTTGGATGGCGCTCATGAATGGGAAATCCCAAAATTCGCCATACTGCTTCATTGCTACTAATGTACCTGGCCATTTGATACTGCGGAATTTCATCATTTGGATTTTGTAATGAAAATACAGCCATATAAGACCCTTTAGTAACATATTTGCAGATGTATTTGATCGACTTAACTGAATGACAATACTCAACATTAATATGCGCTTTAAATGTTTTTGAAAGCAATGGAGAGTAAGGTACTATCCAACGATTATCAACATCAAAATCATTTCCATGCACCTTTACTGAAATTGATCGTCCACCATTATCCACAGAACGTCGGCGATAAAGTGGGTAGCCGTCATTTCCCGAGATTGTGTTTTTTTTTTTTTTTTTTTTTTTTTTTTTTTTTTTTTAGTATTAAAAATACTTTAAATGTTCAACAAAATTATATATTATATTATACTGTAGATAAAGTTGAGTAATTGTTTTTTGAAATGCATTTATATAACTCTCTTCCTTTAGGGTTTGCCAATCGGGATCCCCACCAAGTGTGCTTGGCATTATAGTCACCACCAACAATGAATTTGGGGCCAAGATCTTTAAAAAAGTTTTCATATTGTTCACATTTAACACTATGTCTTGGTGGAAAATATACCGAATATATAATTATACTGTTGTTATCACATGTTAGTTTTACACCTGCAGCTTGAAGAAAGTTTTCTTCAATAGAATTCACAATTTCATATTTTATATTATTTTTAATTAAAATAGCTGCTCCACCATGAGCTCTTCCATCAGGATGGTTAGCAGTAACAATATCATAGTCTTTTATCCTAAAAAAGGATCTATTTGTAAAATGCGTTTCAGAGACTAAAAAGATGTCGATTTCAATGTCAAAGATTTCAATTTCATTTGTATGGTTAGATAAACCGTTAGCGTTCCATATTGCTATCCTTAAGTTTATTTGCATAATTTAGCCATTAACATTGACATCATATTCATTAAATTCTCCATCATTTTTTCAAGTCGATCCATACGAGTGTTTTCGCTGGCGTTTGTAGATTTGACTGCTTCTGAATATGACACATTAAAACGATTTTGATTTGGCTGATTAAAATTGGTATTATTTAGTTGTGGAAACTCTGTAGAGTTTAAGTTTACATTAGATGTTCTTTGACCATTTGAATATTTTGTAGTTGTCCTATTAGAAACAAGATGTTGGTAGACTCTACAACCTTTGTAATTGGCAGTGTGATTTCACATACAATGGACGCAACGGGGAGGAGTGTTAATAGGTTTTTTACATTCAACAGTTGCATGATCCATGCCGCACTTAACACATCTGAACGGTTTTTTACAGTATGCCTTTGTGTGTCCAAATTGTTGACAACGATGGCACTGCACTAAATCATAGGTTCTTCTAGGTGGTTCAATTTTAACAACTGCCCGATTTATAAACTTTATTTCATATATGGTTTTGTTGGTAGGGTTTGGATCCAAGTCCACAAAAAACATTGAAAGTGGTTCTTTTGTGACACGACTCCTTACATTTGTCACAGATCTTACTGAATGACCTATTGCTAGGAGTTCGGCTTTAATATCTTCCGTCGGTGTAGTAGGATGAAGTCCTTTAATAACAACTCTGAATGATCTTTCGTGCTTTAATTGGTATGTATGAAAACTAATATTAGATCTATTTAGATATTCTATGACTTTCCTATAAGAATCTACAGATTTAATCATTAATCGAACCTGATTTTCTCTCAATGACTTATAGCTAAAATCAGTAGCAGAAATAACTTCGCTTAATTTTTTTACCATAAGATTAATATTTTCCACATTAGGAATGTAAATAGGAGGAGGTTTTGGTATTGCTTTATGAGCTTCATCTGCTTCTTCGTCATTAGTATCAAGGGCTGAGTATCTATTGTTGTTGGATGATGTAGATGGTACTTCATGTATATTAACTCTTTTATTATTATGTTGAGGGGATTCAATTCGTTTTCGTTTTATTCTAACACTTTGCCAAACCGGTTCAGCTACGTTGTTGTTATTTTCACTTGTTCGTAGCAATTCAGCATCATTAGCATCTTCACTACTGACATCACTAGGCATCGCGTAGTAATTTTGTTTTTATACAAAAGAATGCAATATTTTTAAGTGCATTCCTGCATTAAAATTGTTTTTATTTATTTTATTTTTTTTTTTTTATTTTTTTATTTTATTTTTTTGAATAAGTAAATGTTTGTTTTTGTTAATAACTGTAGTCTATTATGTTTTTGTTTTGTTTTAATTTTTTTTAATTTTTTATTTTTTACGAAAAATTAGCACACTAAACGTCTGTTTTCGATCGCGGTCAAACCAAGACTAATGCACCTCCAAATATGTTATTATTGCTTCTAAAATCCCGTAAACTGCGAGACTTCCAAAGATTTCTTATGCGCCATGGTGCATTCAACCCACACTATGATTTCACATTGTTGCAATACTTTGCCCATAGAAGAATTTTTCTTTATGTTACACTTGTAATCTCTTCGGAAAATTGAGGCTTCTAGGATAATTTTAGTGCAGAATACGCTGTTCTACCACCATCTAAGAGTGTGGCAGCAATGCCGGATGACGCAATAGCTAATGCAATATTTTTTTGAGATCGAACTTTTGCCAATATCAATGAAATTAAAAACGTTTTTCCGGTTATTTGTTTGTTTGTTATTGCTGCTAGTATACTTTTGTATACCATTCTCTGCTCTTGTTGTAAATTTGGTAAATTTTCTTCCAATAAAATTTCCAAATTTTGATGATTATATTCCATTTCTCGTCGTAGATCTTGATCGTGTGCATCAGTTCCTGACCGAATAGGAGCAATCATTCCAACTTCAATTAGTGTCACATTCCTTATCGCCAAGCATTTGTCTTCAAGTAGAATCAATGTCTCATTATTCATACTTTCACTTAGTTCAAGCGGTGCATTGTTGGTGGTAACTCTTTCCGGGTGTAATATGTCCTCAGCCAAATATGTTTTAAATTTATTCCAAAGATCTTTTGGATTAGATGGTGAGCACGATACCAATATTATCGCAAATAATGCCCTTATTTTCCATGGATGGTTGATTACTGCTGCATCTTCAAGCGTTGTTTCCCAATGACAATCGTTCTCCAATAATTGTAGTTTCTGACAGGCCTCTCGATATGTTGCACATACTACGCCATCAACACTAATGTGTCAAAAGATGTTGGTCCTCGAACATTAATCAGAAGCATTCTCAAATAAAAACATTCAGCATTTTGAGGATGGATGGTATAAACCCTACCTAATGCATCTGTTGAATATAAATTTGGCCAACCATCAACAGGTTCCCCTGCTTTCGACGTTGGAATTTCTTTGTTGATGCATTCCACGTATAATACGTTGGAATTTCTGAATAAAACAAAGTTTTGGCAAACATATCATTTCTACAAAGATCAAAAAATGATGTTAATGTTGTAGCCGGTGGTGCTGCTGCTCTCTCTCGAGCATTTCTTTCTGTAAAGTAAACCCGTTGTCCATTTTCCAGATGCACTGATAAATGAACAACAGTTGGATGGCGCTCATGAATGGGAAATCCCAAAATTCGCCATACTGCTTCATTGCTACTAATGTACCTGGCCATTTGATACTGCGGAATTTCATCATTTGGATTTTGTAATGAAAATACAGCCATATAAGACCCTTTAGTAACATATTTGCAGATGTATTTGATCGACTTAACTGAATGACAATACTCAACATTAATATGCGCTTTAAATGTTTTTGAAATCAATGGAGAGTAAGGTACTATCCAACGATTATCAACATCAAAATCATTTCCATGCACCTTTACTGAAATTGATCGTCCACCATTATCCACAGAACGTCGGCGATAAAGTGGGTAGCCGTCATTTCCCGAGATTGTTTTTTTTTGTTTTTTTTGTTTTTTTTTTTTTTTTTTTTAGTATTAAAAATACTTTAAATGTTCAACAAAATTATATATTATAAATTATTATTAAATAATACAAAATTAGTACACTTTCGTCTAAAGACATTTTCATCCGTTTCATTCTTAATGTAGTTTGGCAATGAGTTAAACAGCTGTAGACCTTTGTAGAATAGCGTTTTCTGCATTTGTGTTGACCTCACTCTTTGGATCCTAAAGTCACTTGCATTTCTTAGTTGATATGGTTAACTGTCTCCCACATAATGTATTTGATCACATAGATATTTCGGGGCGTCTCCTTGTTTTAATTTTCTAATAAATCTTAATGTGTTAAATTGAAGTCGTTGTGCTATGTTCATCCATTTTAGATCAGTTAACATTGTGTTTATATGTGTGTAACGATCGCATTTTAGTATTACTCTCATCGCTCTATTTTGCAGTTTCTGCATCCTTGCTAATTGATTTGTGCTGCTGCATGTGAATAAAATAGTGGAACCATATTCAAAGTGTGGTTTTATTATCGTGCTGTATATATTTATCGCTGTAGACTTGGATATTTTGCTTCTTATTCTTTTTAAAAAACTAATTTTTTTTACCAACTTTTTTGCATAAGTAATCTATTTGTTCATTGAAATTTAATTTTTTATCGATTATAAAACCAAGGTATTTTATATATTCGACTTTTTCAATTACTGTGTCATTTATTGTAAATATTTCTTCTGAATTTAAGTTAATTCCATTATTTTTGTTTTATTTTCATTTAGTTTGAGTTTATTCATTTTAAGCCATTCATCTATTTTCTTCATATCATACTTGATATTTTCGCGACATTCTTCATCACTATTTGCTATAGTATATATCAGAGTGTCATCAGCGTATAATACAACTTTACATTTTTCTAAAATACTTGGCATGTCATTTATATAAATTATGAACAACAACGCTCCCAAAATGGAACCTTGTGGCACTCCGAAATTATTTATTATTTCATCAGATTCTATGTCATTTAATTTTGTCGTTTGCCTTCTTCTTTTCAGGTACGATTTGAACCAATCTAGCTCGATTCCTCTTATTCCATACATATATAGTTTATTCAGTATTATTTCTCTATCGATCGTCTCAAAGGCTCTTTTGAAGTCAAGAAATATTGCTATTATCCTCTTATCCTTTCCTATTGCTCTCCATTCACTTATGACATATGTAGTTTACCGTGGTTTCACACGAATGTTTTTTACGGAATCCTGACTGGTATTTAGATAATATGTCTCGATTTTCTATATATTTTTCAAGCTGATCTTTAACTACTTTTTCAATTATTTTCTCGCAAGTTTTAAGAGAGTTTATTGGTCTAAACTCCTCGCATTTTTTTGTTCTGGGCACTTTCTCAATTGGGGTTGCGGTTGATTTTTTCCAATTATCAGGAAAAATACCTGTCTCTAAAGATGTGTTTATTACTTTTACCATTATATTTCCTGTTACATTCCAGTTGTCAAGTATAATTTTATTTGATACGCGTTCATGGTCAGATTTGTTATTCATACACTTCACGATGCTCTCCAGTTCACTAATATTTACCTTACGGAATTTAAAAACATCATTCACTCTATATTCTATTCGGTTAATATGTTGCACGCTCCCTATCGATTTTCTTATACTACTAATGCTATCAATGAAGAATGCATTGAACTTATTAACTATATCACATATATCGTTGTACTCTATCTGGTCGAATATCACAGATTTAGTTGAGTTTTGCCTCTTATTAAGTACTAGGTTTTTTATGTGTGTCCACATTTGCTTTTGACTAGTTGCGTTGTTAATTTTATTTTTTATGTAATTATTCTTATTATTTTCGATTTGTACTTTGTATCGATTTCTTATTAGTTTATATTCTCCCCAAGCTTGATTTGTGTTTTCATATTTGGCTCGTAAATATTTTATTATTTTTTCCCTTTTTTTGTTCGCAGTTCTTCGTTAAACCAGTTATTCACTTTGTTATTTATGTGCACTTGCTTTTCAAACGTAAATCTTTGTATTGTATTTCCTAGACAGGCATCAAACAGTTTAACGTTTTCATTAAGATCCTTATTATCCTCGTATATCATATTCTCAGTTAACACATTATTGAATATATTCTTATCGTATTTAAATATCTTGATGGTTTTTGCTGTATTTAGAATGTTTTCATTCGATCTCTCAAAGTCTATATTAATATTAATAACTTCATGGTCAGAAATTTTATTATCTTTACTGTTTGTACATTTTATCTTATAATTATTAGTTATTACCTAGTCAATTATTGTGCTCGAATTTCTTGTTACACGGGTGCTTTCGTTAACTATTTGTTTAAGGCCGTTGTCATTGAGAGTATTCCTAATTCTATTCTTGTATAAAGAGTTTTTTCCAATCTATATTAAAATCTCCTGCAATTAAAATATCACAGTTATTATTATCACAGATTTCTTCAATAATTTCGTCAAATACATCACAGAACTCAGCTTCGCTGTAGCTAGGCGATCTATTTATTGCACCAATTAAGATATTATTATTATTATCATTATGTACAGCTTTGCAAAATAATATCCAATACTTCAAATCATCAGTTCTCTCTATAAACTTTTTCACGTTCCAATTATTTTTATAGTATACGACAACTCCACCTGTTCTTGAGGATGCTGACACTGACCCGATGTTATCATATCCTTGTAACGCAATTTCTTGTTCATCTATATCTTTCGTCAAATGTGTTTCAGACAATATTAAAAAGTCAGGTTTTTCTGTTGCTGCGATAATTTCAATTTGATTATAGTTGTTAACAAGACCTTGTACATTTGTATAGAGGGCACTCATTTCCTTTAGTTGTTAAATCGTCAAGCCTATATTTCTCATTTTGTTTTTCAATTTATTTTGATAAACTGGACATTCTCTATCGTTTGTAAAGTGATTTTCATCTAATCCCATATTGAGCCTGCTGTTTACTTTTGAACAATTAATACATTTCATTATCTTCTCTTGGCTTTCGCAATTAACTGTTTTATGTTGACCTTGGCATTTTAGACATATTTCCTGATTTTTACATTCTTTGGCTATATGATTGTATCCTCTGCATTTCATACATTGAACTAATTCAGTTCCATCATACACTCTACATCTTTCCCAACCGACATTTACTTTTCTTTCTTCCATAATTTTTCCGTAAGCTTCATTATCAACTCTCAGTCTCACATTGAACAAAGATTTATTTCCTCTATTCGTTTCATATTTTCCCATAAATTTAATATTTGCAGCAGCTAATTTAGGATTTTGTTTTCTTAATTTCTCAATTAAATCATTTTCACTATATTCAAAAGACATGCCAATAATTTTGATATTTAGTCCCGTCGAATTTGGAATTTTTACTTCATATTGTTTAGATATTTTTTCTTGGATTGCACTTTTACTTTTCTCTCTATCTTCACAGCTCTCACTTTGAATAACAATTGTTCCACTGCTTCTACTTTCCACATTTGTTATCTTCAAGTTGTCTGGATTTATTTTGTTTAACTCTTCTTTAGTTTTTTCAGCCGATTGTTTTTCCTTAGCTTTAACAATCAGGGGTAGTTGTTTATTTATACTTGGCAACCCTTTATTTTTAACTGCATCCGCGTATGTTGCTTTTGCACTTTGTTTACATGTTTCATTTATTACTTTCTTTATTTCTTTGCACATATTTTCATTTTTCTCTTCTATTGTTTTTCATTCATTTTGTTTATATAGATGTAAAATTCATTATAAAAACTACATATGTGACGTATTATGTAGAGTAAAGTAGACTTGAAAATATTACTAACAATTTTCCTCTGGGTTAATATGCCTCTCATAATTTTTCTCATGTTCTCTTTGTGCCGACGTCTGAGAATAAGTGTTGCCTTTTTTTTGTTATTTCTAACCAAAATTGGTTATTTTTTTGATCAATGTGTGGTTTTTGGTTTTGTTTATTTTTTTCTTATAAAAAAAGCTATTTTTGTTTCAGTTTTTGTTAATTATAATTTAAACTTGAAAAAAAAAAATAAAACAAAAGTCTATGAATTTAATTTTGGTTATATTTTTTCTTATTTGGTGATTTTTTTCACAAATGTTGGTTACAAAATGTTTTTCGTGGCAACATTGTTTCAGATAAATAAATAAAAAATTAGTCAAGCAACAAAAACGCACGATGAGAACAATTGAGAACATTGTTACGCTCTTGGTTTCTTTATCCTTCCCTTCTATCTTTCCCCCCGCGTCGTGAAATATTTTTGAAAAATATTCCAAAATATGCCAAAATGCACATTCTTTACACATACTTTATTATCTTTGGTTTTAATATCAAGAATCATAGATAGCATACTTTAGGGGTAACTACTATGCGTATGAGTAATATATTTCAAATGCAATTGAATATTAAGTATGTAGTGTGTAGTATATGTGGACATGGCTCCTCGCTCATTTAGAATATCAACATAAAAAGTAGCCTATAACTCCTTCCAGACATACAGGAAGATACTGTGAACATTTTAAGAAAATCGGTTCAGCCGTTTAATCGTCTATAAACTTCAAACATACAAACATACAAACAAACACACATTCATTTTTATATATAAGATAATAAAGTAAATACATACAGATTTGTTTCCTTTACTTTTTGTGAATGTTAGCTGTGCATTAGCAGGTACATAGTAAATTTATGATTGTGTTTCAACCACTTGTAGCATTTACTCATTTGCAGATGTCTATTAAAAACTTTTCTTGAAATATTTTTTGAAGGGAAAATGTCAAGTGACTGGATTTTCTATGAAAATTTTCACTCACTTGCATTATATTAACTTTGTAGTAACATTTTACACACTGGCACAGTGTCCAAATGAACGAATTCATATAAATTCGTCGTTGAAATGTTAGGATCTACTACTGTAGCATGTGTTTGTTTATTTTTGCTTGCGTTCAAATATGACTGACAAACTCTTAATATTTTGTTGTTGTGTATACAGCCGTCTGTAAGCTATGAACAAAGCACCTTTGCGAGTAAAATAAAGCGTATACTTAAAAAATATGGCATAAACCGCTTAAATGGCATTTGTTGGCAAAGGGGAGAAAATTCAATTTAAATGCCCCTACCTGTCAGCAAATAACGCGTATGTACTTAATATAAAAAACGCTGTCTATTGAAGTACGAATTTAAAGAAAATTATGTAAAGTGGATAACAACTTTATACTAAACCGGACTTAAAGTGAAAAAGGGAAAATTTTCGAGCGCAAGAAGGCTTTTATTATTTTCCCTTTTACCTGGAAATTAATATTCATGTTATTCGAACATTATAAACAAGTTATCAAATGATGTGTGAGGGTCAATTATAAAATCATAATTTTTCTACCTGTAATGCAATATCATATTAAGGAAATCGATTAACGCAGTTATTTTCGGGTCTCAGGAAACAGTATAAAAGCAACAGAAAGATTGCGAAAAATTATTAGTTCTGGTTTTAAATCCTTGGCGAAAACACTTACGCACATCCAAGCACACCAAGCACATACAAGCAAAACACAAAGTCATATAATCAAAAATTTGCTAAATAAATAAAATAATAGAGAACCAAAAAATATGAAAGACGATTGGGAAAGTGCTGCGGACAAACCCATAGTGGTTATTCCTGACAAAGTCAACAAATGGGCTGGCGAGGATGATGATGAGGATGTTAAGGACAGTTGGGATCTCGAGGAAGAGGAAAAAAAGGACGAAGAAAAAGTTGAAGTCAAAGCGCCGGTGAAGACGAAACCTAACAAGGCTTTGAAAGCTAAACTAGCCGAACAAGAGAGACTGGCAGAGGAAGCCGAAGCTGAACGCTTAGCTAATATGACAGCCGAAGAAAAATTAGCCGAAAAATTACGTTTACAAAAAATTCAAGAAGAATCGGACTTAAAGAGTGCTTTAGAAACCTTTGGTGTTAGTGATATTAGAGGTGATTTAGATGCATTTAATCCTCAAACTGAAGAAGAATTCAAAGAATTTGGTGCGACGCTTAGTTGTAAATTGGCACAATATAAAGAATCACCTCATTTCCCGCAATTTATTGAGGATTTAGTACGTAGCATAGGTGTACATTTGGCTATTCCCGATTTGAAGAAATTAAAAATTAGTGTAGAAAACTTACATAGAGAAAAAGTGAAAATGGAAAAACAAAATGTCAAGAAACCCGCTAGCAAAGGCAAAGGCAAAGGGAAAGTAACCTTGAAAAAAGAGAGCAATGATATCGATGGTTATAAAAAGTATGGTAATGATTACATTACTTATGATGATTACGATGATTTCATGTAAATAGTCAAACCTACTTCAAGTCATACAACATCCTTGTATTATTTCCTTACCGTTTTCCCCCTTCAGTAAATAATTTTTTTTTTTATTTTTAGTTGAGCTCTTATTCTATTATAACTACATACATTTTTATATCATAGACAATTTTGTTTGTTAATGATGTTTATTTATAACGTTTTGTAAATTTAAAATAAGTAAAAGAAATAAAAAAATATATATATAATGAAAAAAAAAAAAAATAAAAAAAAGAACGAGTGAATCGCTTGGCAGTGTACAATCACTTCTTTATTGAGGGAACTTTAACAGCAATGGCAAATTTTGAAGGTCCTCATCATGAACTTGAGGACATTCCAAATGTAGAAGTCATTCAGGCAATGAAAACACTACTTGCACATGACATGATTTGGGAGTACCACTGTCGGACATGTTTTTATTGGGATATAAACGAGAGAGGCATCGAATTTCTTCGAATGTTATTAAGGCCGCACCATACAATCGTACCGAAAACAGTAAAGAGCCGAACTTATATGAGACGATTGTACTATTTTTATTTGAATAACGATCTCATAGACTAGTTATATATAGTAATTAGAGAATAATTTTTTTTTATGTTATATAAGTGTAACATAAGTGTTTTAACTAGTATTTAATAATTTAGTACATGATTAAGTAATTAAAAAACAAAAATTAATTTCAATATAAAAAGTATTTTTTAATTTCACTTGTTTTAATGTATATAATTCTCTTAATATATATCACTATATATGTATACTAGGTAATACCCGGTGTGCTTTGCTACCCCCATCGAAATTAAATACATAATAATTAAAAAGTGTATTTATTTAGTAATTAAATTATGCAATTTTTCTTAAAGAATGAACCTTTCATTTGATGACAATATATTTCATTTAAATTATAAAATAATGCATTAATGGGCTATTTATTTCTTACTTGCTAAAATTTAATATATACTTTTTTTCTTAAATAAATAATTCTTATTCTAATGCCTTGGGGTACACAATAGTTTTTGTTTTTCCCTCTGGTGCGTATACATATAAATCTGCGGGTTTTCCTACTCGCGAACACGCGACGTAAAGCTGTCCATGTGAGAAACATGGATTTTCTAGATTAAGTCCACAAACTTGCAAGGACTGACCTTGAGCTTTATTAATCGTCATTGCAAATGCTAGGCGAATAGGAAATTGCAGGCGCTTGAAATCGAATGGCATCTCCGATGTGGTCATAGGAATACGTGGCAGCAACACATCAGTTCCCTTAAACTTTCCAGCTATAATGGTCGCCTCGATAAGATTGTTCATCATTTTTTTTACTGTAAGTCGAGTGCCATTACATAGTCGTGGAGGATCAATATTTCTAAGTAAAATAATGGGAACACCGTTTTTTAGCTGTAAGTCATGTGGTGGAAAGCCTGGTAAATCTAACGAATTTAAAAATGCGACTGGATAATTGACGACATCCTCAATATTTGAAACTGTGTCGATCGATTTATAAGTTCTTAGATTCCCATCGACTTTGTTGAGAATATTGCTGTTGATGGAATTAACGTCAATATTTTTGGATGCCAGTAACGCACGTTCACATAACCATTGCATATTTTTAAAATTTTGCACAATATTGGGAAATACACAATTTATTAATTGTTCTTTGGATTGTGTCATTATGCAAAACTCTGATGGAAATTTTATATACTTTGTTATAGGATCCATTGGAATTCTTGCATTACCTAAATCAAGCAATTGTTTGGAAAAAGTTGAAGCGAAGCATCACGTTGCAACTGAACAAGCATATTAGTAGTTAATTTTAGAGTATGAACATATCGCCAAAGGTATGACGATGCATTTAGCTCATCAGCTGGCGTAGATGCAGGCATAACAGGAAGTGTTTGACGAAAATCACCAGCTAATAAAACTAATGCACCTCCAAATATGTTATTATTGCTTCTAAAATCCCGTAAACTGCGAGACTTCCAAAGATTTCTTATGCGCCATGGTGCATTCAACCCACACTATGATTTCACATTGTTGCAATACTTTGCCCATAGAAGAATTTTTCTTTATGTTACACTTGTAATCTCTTCGAAAAATTGAGGCTTCTAGGATAATTTTAGTGCAGAATACGCTGTTCTACCACCATTTAAGAATGTGGCAGCAATGCCGGATGACGCAATAGCTAATGCAATATTTTTTTGAGATCGAACTTTTGCCAATATCAATGAAATTAAAAACGTTTTTCCGGTTATTTGTTTGTTTGTTATTGCTGCTAGTATACTGTTGTATACCATTCTCTGCTCTTGTTGTAAATTTGGTAAATTTTCTTCCAATAAAATTTCCAAATTTTGATGATTATATTCCATTTCTCGTCGTAGATCTTGATCGTGTGCATCAGTTCCTGACCGAATAGGAGCAATCATTCCAACTTCAATTAGTGTCACATTCCTTATCGCCAAGCATTTGTCTTCAAGTAGAATCAATGTCTCATTATTCATACTTTCAGTGAGAATTAATCAGATACCCTACGCGGAAAAAGAAGATCTTACCCAAATATTTAAAAATGTATGCAGAGCTATAAACACTCAGATGCCTAACATAAGATCTATATACCGGCTAGGAAATTATAATAGCAAGCAGAAGACATATTCCAAGGATGGGGTAATAATTGTGAAGCTGTGGTCTGCATATGACAAAAACAGTTTTCTTAAATCCCTGGCAGGCTATAAAAAACTTAATAAAGATTTTGCCTTCAGTCTCAGACACCTTGGTTTTATTTCTGATGAAAAGTTCTTTTTAAATGAAAACCTAACACAGCATAATTTTAATATTCTGAGGGCGGCTTTACGCCTGAAAAGGAAGAAGCTCTTATGTTCTGCTTTTACTATGCGAGGCTATGTTTACATAAAGCGAGAGCTTAATGACGATGCAATAAAAATAGATGAAATTGAGAAGCTGAATCAGTTTTTTCCGAGCATTGCTGAAAAAAGAAATATCAGCAGTAATTAAGATTATATACTCAGTGCCTTCTATTTTACTTATTTCTATTTATAATAAGAATTTTACGAACTTATTTCTATTTATATTTATAAAAATACTCATTTCTATTTATAATAAGAATTTTACTAACTTTTTATTTATTTTTGGTTTATCCTTTTTTTTCTTTTTTTAACAACTGTTATAATATTTAAACACAGTATAAGGATTGGTGTTGTGAGGCTACGTAAGATTATATATTCAATTTTTAATAATTATTTTGAAGTGAACGAAAAGACTGCTATTTCTCTACCTTATTATGAGTCAGACAAATTATAATGATAGTGTTGACGGAAACCACTCTGCCTCAATAAATATATTATGTAAACAGCGATCAGGTATTAATGTTGTGCATTTCAATGCCAGGAGTTTAAATGGACTTAAATTGGATTACGTTCGACATATATTTGAAAACTCTAAGGTTGATATTATTTGTGTAACGGAAACGTGGTTCCACTGTGATGTTCCGGATGGTTACTATAGCATAAATGGGTATAAACTATATAGGAATGATAGGAGATATAGAAGAGGCGGTGGTGTTGCAATTTATGCTAAGAGTAACCTCAACACTAGAGTAGTCAGCATTTCACAGGATTGTGACATTGAATTTATTAATATTGTCGTTTATGATAATAGTGTGAGAACTTTAGTGTCATGCGTTTATAATCCTATAAGAACATTAACTCTTGAACCTTTTTTTGATAACTTCAGGAATCATTCCATAGCTTATGACTTTTTTATCACTTGTGGTGACTTTAATGTAAACTTGATGGTTAAAGATGAAATTAGTAATGATTTCTTTGATATGATAAGTTCTGTGGGTATGACTACGGTTAATGATGAAATTCCCACACGTTTTTCGTCCAATTCAAGGCCAAGTTTACTCGATTTATTCCTGCTATCTCATCCAAGCTTATTACTTTTGTATGATCAAATTTCTTTCGTCTCTGACCATGATCTATTATTTTGTACATTAAACATTAACCTGACTAGAGATGATAATCTTCGGATTATAACTTATAGGGATTATAACGCGATTAATTTTTCGTCCCTTTTTGCTGACATTTCTGTTCTGAGTTGGAATGAATGTTGGTATTATGCGTCAGTGGATGATAAGTTGAACGTACTTCTTGCAACATTGCAGGGCGCGTATGATCGTCATGTACCTGAACGTAGTTTTGCTGTAAATAATCGCTCTTGTCCATGGTATACAACTGCTGTAAAAAATGCTATTCGTGATCGCAATTTAGCTTACAACGTTTGGAAAAGGAGACCCACGTTGATAAACAGAGCTGCTTACAATAGAGCTAGAAACCGCTCCAATCTCATTGTCAGACAAGCTAAAAATCATATTTCTCCCGGAAACTTAATTTAAATCTCCCTGCTGGCGAATTGTGGAGGAATGTGAAGTCGTTAGGTATACACTCCCGTAGTTCTTTTGAGTGCAAAATAGACCCAGATGAGCTTAATGACTTTTTTTGTATTAATGGCGTGACTAATAATCATACCAGTCCTAATCTACAAAATGAACTCTCCTGCAATACTAACTTCTCATTTTCTACAGTGTCAGAGGCTGATGTAACCAGGCATATCTTGAAAATTCGATCCAATGCCATCGGTGCAGACGGTGTAGCCATTAAATTTGTTAAACTTATATTGCCATATATTTTGGGAGCGCTGACTCATGTCTTTAACCATTGCATTACAACCACCCAGTTTCCTACAGCCTGGAAAATTGGAAGAGTTATACCAATAGCAAAGATTTCCAATGCAGTGAGTGCGGGCGATTATCGGCCAATAAGTATTTTGCCCGTTTTTTCGAAAATATTTGAGTCCCTAATTGCTGAACAGATTACGTTATATCTGAATAACAATAATCTCTTGTCCCCATTCCAATCTGGTTTTCGCATTGCTCATAGTTGTACTACTGCGGTCTTGAAAGTAATTGATGACATAAGGCCCGAATATGACAAAGGAAACCTCTCTCTTATGTGTCTGCTAGATTTTTCAAAGGCCTTTGACAGGGTTGATCATTTAATCTTGTGTCGAAAATTGGGGCACTATTTTGGTTTTACGAATACCGCTTTATCTCTTATGGAAAACTACTTATATGGGAGAGCCCAAAGGGTAATTATTGGAAATAGGCAGTCAGGGCTGAGGCGTATAACATCCGGTGTTCCACAAGGGTCCGTGTTAGGCCCCCTGCTATTTAGTATGTTCGTCAATGATTTATTTTCAGTATGCAGGTATACTAAGGTACATGCATACGCAGACGATATTCAGCTGTACATCTCAAACCGTATTGGTCTGATAGAGGATACAAGTTACAAACTTAATTATGACTTGAGGTCTATTTTAAAATGGGCTGAGGATAATAACCTTATGCTCAATCCTGGAAAATCTTACATTTTACCAATCAGTAGATGGGAATATGATTTAAGTTATTTTCCGACCATTTACTTGGGGAACACACCTCTTGTGTACGTTAGTAAGATTAAATACTTAGGATTTTGGATCAATTCCACCTTGTCATGCACTGACCATATTAATCATGTTGTGCGTAACGTATACCTCTTGCTTCGTAATTTACGAATGTCGACTAACTTCACACCAGTCGAAGTTAAGAGGAAACTTATAATTCAATTAATACTTCCACTGATTAATTATTTTGCATAGGTTTACAGTAAATTGGACGCTCTCTCACTACATAAGTTGCAAGTATCTTTTAATAATGCTACGCGGTATGTGTATGATTTAACTAGGTTTAGCAGTGTATCGTCCTGGAGGAAAATGATCTTGGGCTGTGAGTTAATCGACTACCTTCAGATGCGAAATATTATATTTATACATAATCTTCTTTATCGGAAGAAACCACCCTATCTCTTTGAGAAGCTTGTATTTGGCAGATCCACTAGATATACAACTCTAATTACACCTAGATATACTTACATCAATACTGGCAGATTGTTTTTCGTCAACGCAATTAATTTGTGGAACTCCTTACCAATGTCTATTAAAAACATTTCGAGAAAGAGCAGTTTTAAGAAGTCACTTTTTGACTATATGTCCTCAAATATTTAAAATTTTGTGTGAAATATAATTATTGCCTTTTTGTGTATTAGCTATATACTTTATAAAACAATATAAATTTAGGGAATACTAATGACTAATGTAATTTGTGTATATCCTACTGAGCTATAAAAGAATAACATTCTTAAAGCTCTTGTAAGTTCTTGTAAACAAATAAATAAAAAATAAAAATAAATAAAATAAACTTAGTTCAAGCGTTGCATTGTTGGTGGTAACTCTTTCCGGGTGTAATATGTCCTCAGCCAAATATGTTTTAAATTTATTCCAAAGATCTTTTGGATTAGATGGTGAGCACGATACCAATATTATCGCAAATAATGCCCTTATTTTCCATGGATGGTTGATTACTGCTGCATCTTCAAGCGTTGTTTCCCAATGACAATCGTTCTCCAATAATTGTAGTTTCTGACAGGCCTCTCGATATGTTGCACATACTACGCCATCAACACTATGTAATGTCTCAAAAGATGTTGGTCCTCGAACATTAATCAGAAGCATTCTCAAATAAAAACATTCAGCATTTTGAGGATGGACGGTATAAACCCTACCTAATGCATCTGTTGAATATAAATTTGGCCAACCATCAACAGGTTTCCCCTGCTTTCGACGTTGGAATTTCTTTGTTGATGCATTCCACGTATAATACGTTGGAATTTCTGAATAAAACAAAGTTTTAGCAAACATATCATTTCTACAAAGATCAAAAAATGATGTTAATGTTGTAGCCGGTGGTGCTGCTGCTCTCTCTCGAGCATTTCTTTCTGTAAAGTAAACCCGTTGTCCATTTTCCAGATGCACTGATAAATGAACAACAGTTGGATGGCGCTCATGAATGGGAAATCCAAAAATTCGCCATACTGCTTCATTGCTACTAATGTACCTGGCCATTTGATACTGCGGAATTTCATCATTTGGATTTTGTAATGAAAATACAGCCATATAAGACCCTTTAGTAACATATTTGCAGATGTATTTGATCGACTTAACTGAATGACAATACTCAACATTAATATGCGCTTTAAATGTTTTTGAAAGCAATGGAGAGTAAGGTACTATCCAACGATTATCAACATCAAAATCATTTCCATGCACCTTTACTGAAATTGATCGTCCACCATTATCCACAGAACGTCGGCGATAAAGTGGGTAGCCGTCATTTCCCGAGATTGTTTTTTTTTTCCTTTTTTTTTTTTTTAGTATTAAAAATACTTTAAATGTTCAACAAAATTATATATTATAAATTATTATTAAATAATACAAAACTAGTACACTTTCGTCTAAAGACATTTTCATCCGTTTCATTCTTAATGTAGTTTGGCAATGAGTTAAACAGCTGTAGACCTTTGTAGAATAGCGTTTTCTGCATTTGTGTTGACCTCACTCTTTGGATCCTAAAGTCACTTGCATTTCTTAGTATTATCTTAATGTGTTAAATTGAAGTCGTTGTGCTATGTTCATCCATTTTAGATCAGTTAACATTGTGTTTATATGTGTGTAACGATCGCATTTTAGTATTACTCTCATCGCTCTATTTTGCAGTTTCTACATCCTTGCTAATTGATTTGTGCTGCTGCATGTGAATAAAATAGTGGAACCATATTCAAAGAGTGGTTTTATTATCGTGCTGTATATATTTATCGCTGTAGACTTTTGATATTTTGCTTCTTATTCTTTTTAAAAAACTAATTTTTTTACCAACTTTTTTGCATAAGTAATCTATTTGTTCATTGAAATTTAATTTTTTATCGATTATAAAACCAAGGTATTTTATATATTCGACTTTTTCAATTACTGTGTCATTTATTGTAAATATTTCTTCTGAATTTAAGTTAATTCCATTATTTTTGTTTTATTTTCATTTAGTTTGAGTTTATTCATTTTAAGCCATTCATCTATTTTCTTCATATCATACTTGATATTTTCGCGACATTCTTCATCACTATTTGCTATAGTATATATCAGAGTGTCATCAGCGTATAATACAACTTTACATTTTTCTAAAATACTTGGCATGTCATTTATATAAATTATGAACAACAACGCTCCCAAAATGGAACCTTGTGGCACTCCGAAATTATTTATTATTTCATCAGATTCTATGTCATTTAATTTTGTCGTTTGCCTTCTTCTTTTCAGGTACGATTTGAACCAATCTAGCTCGATTCCTCTTATTCCATACATTTATTCAGTATTATTTCTCTATCGATCGTCTCAAAGGCTCTTTTGAAGTCAAGAAATATTGCTATTATCCTCTTATCCTTTCCTATTGCTCTCCATTCACTTATGACATAGTTTACCGTGGTTTCACACGAATGTTTTTTTATGGAATCCTGACTGGTATTTAGATAATATGTCTCGATTTTCTATATATTTTTCAAGCTGATCTTTAACTACTTTTTCAATTATTTTCTCGCAAGTTTTAAGAGAGTTTATTGGTCTAAACTCCTCGCATTTTTTTGTTCTGGGCACTTTCTCAATTGGGGTTACGGTTGATTTTTTCCAATTATCAGGAAAAATACCTGTCTCTAAAGATGTGTTTATTACTTTTACCATTATATTTCCTGTTACATTCCAGTTGTCAAGTATAATTTTATTTGATACGCGTTCATGGTCAGATTTGTTATTCATACACTTCACGATGCTCTCCAGTTCACTAATATTTACCTTACGGAATTTAAAAACATCATTCACTCTATATTCTATTCGGTTAATATGTTGCACGCTCCCTATCGATTTTCTTATACTACTAATGCTATCAATGAAGAATGCATTGAACTTATTAACTATATCACATATATCGTTGTACTCTATCTGGTCGAATATCACAGATTTAGTTGAGTTTTGCCTCTTATTAAGTACTAGGTTTTTTATGTGTGTCCACATTTGCTTTTGACTAGTTGCGTTGTTAATTTTATTTTTTATGTAATTATTCTTATTATTTTCGATTTGTACTTTGTATCGATTTCTTATTAGTTTATATTCTCCCCAAGCTTGATTTGTGTTTTCATATTTGGCTCGTAAATATTTTATTATTTTTTCCCTTTTTTTGTTCGCAGTTCTTCGTTAAACCAGTTATTCACTTTGTTATTTATGTGCACTTGCTTTTCAAACGTAAATCTTTGTATTGTATTTCCTAGACAGGCATCAAACAGTTTAACGTTTTCATTAAGATCCTTATTATCCTCGTATATCATATTCTCAGTTAACACATTATTGAATATATTCTTATCGTATTTAAATATCTTGATGGTTTTTGCTGTATTTAGAATGTTTTCATTCGATCTCTCAAAGTCTATATTAATATTAATAACTTCATGGTCAGAAATTTTATTATCTTTACTGTTTGTACATTTTATCTTATAATTATTAGTTATTACCTAGTCAATTATTGTGCTCGAATTTCTTGTTACACGGGTGCTTTCGTTAACTATTTGTTTAAGGCCGTTGTCATTGAGAGTATTCCTAATTCTATTCTTGTATAAAGAGTTTTTTCCAATCTATATTAAAATCTCCTGCAATTAAAATATAACAGTTATTATTATCACAGATTTCTTCAATAATTTCGTCAAATACATCACAGAACTCAGCTTCGCTGTAGCTAGGCGATCTATTTATTGCACCAATTAAGATATTATTATTATTATCATTATGTACAGCTTTGCAAAATAATATCCAATACTTCAAATCATCAGTTCTCTCTATAAACTTTTTCACGTTCCAATTATTTTTATAGTATACGACAACTCCACCTGTTCTTGAGGATGCTGACACTGACCCGATGTTATCATATCCTTGTAACGCAATTTCTTGTTCATCTATATCTTTCGTCAAATGTGTTTCAGACAATATTAAAAAGTCAGGTTTTTCTGTTGCTGCGATAATTTCAATTTGATTATAGTTGTTAACAAGACCTTGTACATTTGTATAGAGGGCACTCATTTCCTTTAGTTGTTAAATCGTCAAGCCTATATTTCTCATTTTGTTTTTCAATTTATTTTGATAAACTGGACATTCTCTATCGTTTGTAAAGTGATTTTCATCTAATCCCATATTGAGCCTGCTGTTTACTTTTGAACAATTAATACATTTCATTATCTTCTCTTGGCTTTCGCAATTAACTGTTTTATGTTGACCATGGCATTTTAGACATATTTCCTGATTTTTACATTCTTTGGCTATATGATTGTATCCTCTGCATTTCATACATTGAACTAATTCAGTTCCATCATACACTCTACATCTTTCCCAACCGACATTTACTTTTCTTTCTTCCATAATTTTTCCGTAAGCTTCATTATCAACTCTCAGTCTCACATTGAACAAAGATTTATTTCCTCTTTTCGTTTCATATTTTCCCATAAATTTAATATTTGCATCAGCTAATTTAGGATTTTGTTTTCTTAATTCCTCAATTAAATCATTTTCACTATATTCAAAAGACATGCCAATAATATTGATATTTAGTCCCGTCGAATTTGGAATTTTTACTTCATATTGTTTAGATATTTTTTTTTGGATTGCACTTTTACTTTTCTCTCTATCTTCACAGCTCTCACTTTGAATAACAATTGTTCCACTGCTTCTACTTTCCACATTTGTTATCTTCAAGTTGTCTGGATTTATTTTGTTTAACTCTTCTTTAGTTTTTTCAGCCGATTGTTTTTCCTTAGGTTTAACAATCAGGGGTAATTTTTTATTTATACTTGGCAACCCTTTATTTTTAACTGCATCCGCGTATGTTGCTTTTGCACTTTGTTTACATGTTTCATTTATTACTTTCTTTATTTCTTTGCACATATTTTCATTTTTCTCTTCTATTGTTTTTCATTCATTTTGTTTATATAGATGTAAAATTCATTATAAAAACTACATATGTGACGTATTATGTAGAGTAAAGTAGACTTGAAAATATTACTAACAATTTTCCTCTGGGTTAATATGCCTCTCATAATTTTTCTCATGTTCTCTTTGTGCCGACGTCTGAGAATAAGTGTTGCCTTTTTTTTGTTATTTCTAACCAAAATTGGTTATTTTTTTGATCAATGTGTGGTATTTGGTTTTGTTTATTTTTTTCTTATAAAAAAAGCTATTTTTGTTTCAGTTTTTGTTAATTATAATTTAAACTTGAAAAAAAAAATAAAACAAAAGTCTATGAATTTAATTTTGGTTATATTTTTTCTTATTTGGTGATTTTTTCACAAATGTTGGTTACAAAATGTTTTTCGTGGCAACATTGTTTCAGATGAATAAATAAAAAATTAGTCAAACAACAAAAACGCACGATGAGAACAATTGAGAACATTGTTACGCTCTTGGTTTCTTTATCTGTTCACACGAGTGAACAAATTCGAACAACCCCAACCCTGACATCAACATTCACCAACACACATCAACATTCACAATACACATCAACATTCACATTTTCATCAACAACTCCTGCTTGATTGTTTTGATCCTTGTTGATCAGTTCAGTTGACTAGCGATCGCCGAACAACACTAAACATAGAAACCCAACAATCCATACGCGTGTGCGAAATGAAATAAATGGCTATTTAATTGTATTTATATTAAATTTAATCAGCCTTGTGAACATTAATAAATTCAAAATAAATTGTGAACTTTGTGAAATTTGATATTACTGCAAACAAAATATATGTACATTGTAAACAACACACATATTGTTACAAAATACAAATAAATATCCACTTTATAACGTTTTAAGAAAATACAAACAAAAAACAAAACATATATGACATTTATTATTTACATATATAAAAGTAATATAAAAGGTTTGAGCATATGTACATACCCTAGCCCCTCATACCCTTTTACCCTTAAACTAACCCCACCCTATAACCCGAAAAGACATTATCCTTCCCTTCTATCTTTCCCCCCGCGTCGTGAAATATTTCTGAAAAATATTCCAAAATATGCCAAAATGCAGATTCTTTATACGTACTTTATTTTCTTTGGTTTTAATATCAAGAATCATAGATAGCATACTTGTAGGGGTAACTACTATGCGTATGAGTAATATATTTCAAATGCAATTAACCTTCCTATACCCGCGCCAAAAAGTGAAACACCAATACCCGCGCACGGTCTGTGAGACCGACAATTGTATAGCATATATCGTTGGTATTATTTCAAAAAAATTAATTTGAATTTTGTTTAATATTAGAACTGAATGTTCTCAAGTATATGCAAAAATAGAAAATGCAGAAAAATACTTTCTTTAATTAAAAAAAATTCATTTATGTCAGGTATTTTAAAAAGGCACTTTTTCGTAAGGGCTACGAAAACTTGAACAAAAATACACTTACACTAAAAATAAAAAAATAAAAATTCATAACTTTAAAGATAACAATATAGAAAATAAAAATAAAAGAATTAAGACTCTTCCGACCCCTTACAAAAGCAGTGAGAGCATACCATAATAGCATGTTCCAAACAAAAGTAGTTATTACAAGAAATACATTTGTAGAGTGTCTTGCGGTTTTTTTTAGTCTCATTCGAAACAACGGCCTATTTTTTGACTACTACATCTTGCAGAAGATTCTGGACCATCTAACTTACATATTTCGGCAAGTCTATATCTTATCAATCTTGGTAAAGAGAGGTGTCTAACACGTCTCCCCTGGTGGGCACTTATGAGATCATACGACAATGTTTATGTTTTATAACATTACATAAATAATAACAAAAAATAACACAAAACAAATAAAAATATTTAAAAAGTTACCTACACAAAAGTGTTACACCAATACCCGCGTCGGTCTCACAGACCGATTATCGTTGTATGTGCATACTCGCGATTTTCACAGATACTTCGTATTAGCACCAAAACGACGCTTATTACGAATAATGAAGCTACCAGTGATATCAACTTACTGGCACTATTTTTTTACAAAAAAATTCGCAATAACAAAAAAATCGGTCTCACAGACCAACGCGCGGGTATAGGAAGGTTAAATATTAAGTATGTAGTGTGTAGTATACGTGGGCATGGCCCCTCGCTCATTTGGAATATCAATATAAAAAGTAGAATTATACCCCTGTAGTTGGCGCATATCGTAGGGTCTACCTTTTTCAGGACAGGGCAGCGGACACTGAAGTTCCAATCGTTGGGCATACTTTCCTCTAGGCATATTTTGTAGATAAGCTGGTGCATGCGCACTACCAACTCCGGTCTTAAACAACTCAGCGGGGAGGCTATCAGAACATGCCGCTTTATTGTTTTTAAGATTTATAATCGCAACTTTGACCTCTTCATTGCTATGCGGCGGAATCTCCACACCGTCACCGCCGAAGAATATTTCAAATAAACCTTCCCTTCCCCTTATCCCGGTAATTAAATTAAAGCATTGAATACATTTTTTATTTTCATTTTATTTTAATTATTTATATGATTTCCTTAAAATACATTCAAAATACATTACAAATAAGGAATTAAGAATTAAATTGAAAGAGACAGTATTTTTTATAAATTTAAATTTATTATAATATGAATTTATTATAATATAAAACTTTATTGTAATATAAATTTAAACTTAGAAAACTCCTCATATATTTCATCAATATTTAATAGAAATTAAAAACATTGTCATGATATTTAATTTAAAATTTACGCAAATTGATTACAAATAATTTTTCTAAATTACAAATTCTTTTTTTCCAGAGAATATACTCTTCGTGAACTTCGTCCATTATTTTTGTTTTAAAAATTGGTCTTCTTTGCCGAGTATATTGTAGACGTCTTCCTCATCGCTGCTGATAAAAAGATCAGCCTCAAGGGTGCTCAATTCGCTATTGTGGTACTTCTTTACAGAATTTTCCTTAGAAGGTTGTTCTGAATTGGGTTCTTCTTCGTCGCTACTAATACTGCCAAAAAGCTCCAATTCAAGATTCTTCATCTCGCTGTTAGATTTCTTGTTGTCCTGCTTTTCTATTAATTTAGCTTCTGGCTTCCTAGAGGAATCTTTGTCTGAATTGCGTTTTGATGAGGATTTATTTGTCCTAGTCTGTTTCTTCTTAGCTGACTGCTGTTCATCTTTATCGTGGGAATTATTTTTCGACTTTTTGCTCTCATTCATCATTGTCATTGTTGTGTACGCTTGCGTGATTGTAGTTCTCGGGTAGCTTTTATCTCGTTATCAAAGTCAATATTGCGTGTTTGCTGTTTATGATCTGATTGTATAACCGATGATGGCGGTGTCGACAAAGTGGCGTTTATTTGTTTTTCAATATTTTGTTCACCAGGATATATGAACTTTTTTGAGAATAGAATTGTTTCCTTTTCGGGAGTTTTATTCCAATGTGTCAAAAATTCGTCCATTTCTGCACAATATTGAGATAAAAATTCCTGTGACTTAGCACTTGCATCTTTCTTTTGGGGGGAATGCATGCAAACGTTAGCGAAACCGCCTACGCCGCATCTCAGCACAGCCGAGCTATCATTGTTCTGACTGCTCTGACTTCCTGGATGTTGTTGTTCTGGTTTTGTGTCAATTACCGTACCACTATTTTGGACATTATTTAACCGAGAAAGCGATGCAGATCCGTCATGCTTAATATCCTTTTCAATTCTTAAATTTTTATCATTCTGCTGCTTTTTCAATTCAGCTGGTATGCCGCTTTCATTCTCTTGAGCTGATAACAAAAGTGGCCATAATTCAGACATAAATTTCTGTGCTTTGCCACCTCTTAGGAATCCAGCAATTCTGATCTGTAATTTCTGTCGACAAAGCATTTTCTCCTGTTTTAATTTATTGTGCACGAACTCAACTGCCGCATTATCTTCTCTCTGCAAAATATCCGTGATTTTCTTGCTTATCCACGGTTTCAACATGTCCAATTTTACTTTGGATATGTCGATACGTCCCTGTGCTTTAAGTTTGGAACTCAACGTTTTATAAGCTGCAAGTGATTGTTTTCCGCCATTCAACATGTTAATGCGTCGTTGTGGTTTAAGGGTAGAACCACAAGTGTTGGGTGGTACTTGTGGTTGCTTTTGTTCTGCTTGTGTGCTACAGATTGATACTGACTTGTCCAGTTTATGTACGCGATTTTCAATGTTGATGGAATTTTTATTGTTTTCCTTATCTGACTGTTGTTTCTTTGTGATTAAAGTTCTGGCGGTTAAATCTTGCTTTTGTTCTACTTTTCTGTTACCTTTCGTACCACTATTTCGGCTATAGGTTAACCGAGAAAGCGATGCGCATTCATCGTGTTTTTCGCCGTGCTTAGTGTCCAACCGCCCCTGTGGTTTAAGGGTGGAACTGAAAGTGGTAGGAGGTACCAATGGTTCTTTCCCGCCATTCACCATGTTGACTTGTTTTCGGGCTCGAGATTGAGATCCTTCGGCGTCTTTTCGAAATTTACTTTGGAATACTTTTTTAAAAATTTTAGTTTTTGTAGGTTCAACATTTGTTTGGATTACTTCCTTTATAATTTCATCTTTTTTCGGTTCCACTGTATTATTTGATATGGCTGTCGAACTCTCTTCAGCCGCTAACAAAATATGCCATAATTCACATATGAATTGTTTTACCAGAGGACCATTTAGAAATTCAGTCATATGGATATGCGTCTTCATCGGACAGATAAATTGTTCCAATTTTAATTCGTTGTAAACAAATTTTTCAATTTGAAAAACGTCGTAGATTTTCGAATTAATTTGTGCCTTTAACGCATCCAATTTCACTTTCGACATGTCTATGCATTTGTCGAGTAATTCGTCAAATTTCACTTGCTTTGATGCTTCCATTTTTTCTTAAGGTTTTCCGCTGATAAATGTTGTGTGTTGTCTACCGAGACTAAATTGTGATTGAACTTATTGTGTAAGGTTCACGCCTTTTATAGGTGGAAACCATTTTGGAAATTTGTGATTTCGATACAAACAGGTACCGGATTCAACGTAATGAGTGAACAAATAGGTTAACTGCTACCTGATCTTTCAACAACCCTTTTATGTATTCAGGTAAATACCCTGCCCTTTAATTTCAACCACTGGCTCTTGTTTTCCTTCTTAGTATTCGAAAAACATTTTTATTTACAACTTGCGATTTCTATAATAATACCTAATGGGCTGTTGTTGTAATCCTTTCATTACCCTTATTAGATCAGATCTTTTGATTCGGTTATTTCTTCGTAATGTAGTTTTAAGTGTTAACCTTTTCAGGTTAAAAAAACTCGATACGTATGGTAAAGTCATAAATGCTTTGTAAGTTTTATTAATATTTATTGAGCAAAGTTCTATAGTCCTATGACCTATTGTGCTGCTGCAAAGCTGGAGAAACCGAATAAAAATTATTTTTTATTGCGAATTTAATCGTCACACTTTTCCTGTTACGTCGCGTGTTTATTATTAAGCTTAATGACAAGATATTTCTCAGAACAATATACATACGTCATGTTTTGATACACAAATGCAAAAAAGAATGAAAAATTCTGGCTATCTGCACTTTACAGGCACCTTTTCTGGCACAGCGAACTGAGTGTTTTCTGCAGCATGATTTGTGCATTTCTAAAAATTTTTCCACAAAATTAAGACTACCAGATGAGACTTTTAAAGGAAATTTAAATTTTGCATGATTTATCTATGTGGACAAATCAATTCACCTTTTTATATAAAATATAACCTACTACTGCTCTGTTCAAGTTTTTCCGGACAAAATATAAAATTAAACCAAAACGAGCTAAAAGATGTTCATACTACATATTTTCTCTTTCTCTCAAGAAGAGGGCTGTCAAACTACATATAAAAAAGGAGTGAATCGAGCTTTACAGAAAGATAAATAAAAATTAAAAAATCTATTTTATGACCAACTTAGACTGATGAAATGTTATTAACTCTCGTCGTATCAAATGTCCAGTTTTGTTCGAGAAGTCAGTTTTTCTTGTTATTTTAAAATAGCACCTAGGACCTGGTTTTAAATGAAAATATTACGTGGCTTCATTATGCAGACTTAGAGATCCCTAAAATAAAATTTAAAACAGCATTAACTGAGGACATGTCTGGTTTTTTTTTAGCCAGCTCCACAATTAATATCACAGTAATACATTAATGGTCGAGAATCTATGGCCGAGAATCTATGGGCTTTAAAAGATTTATTCTACGAAATGGCAACAAATTTACTTGAATTTCTGCTAGTCAATCCACTTTTTAATTTGAAGATCATGTGTATGTATAATTAATCAGGATTACGATCCAACTTCACACACCACTTATGTTGTGAGTGTTAATTTTATACATGAGTGGCGCGACCAATTATTTAAAGTCGACTCCGTTTTTCATGCCAATTTTATTTACTCTCAGAGTTTTTGCCAGAAAGGTACTAAGAGAAATATTTATTTATTTATTACTTATAATACAATTACAGTAGTTTTCGCTTATAGTCCACACCCATAGTGCAAAACATTTGTGGACAATAAGCCAAATTCGACATTTAAACGAACTTTATGGCATATATCTGTTTTCAATTATTTTCAGTAATAAGATTATAAATTGAAAAAAAATATATAAATCAAAAAGGTTTTTTTTAATAAGAGTATTTACTTTAATTATAGACTTAAAAAAGTCTTCTAGTTTATTGACTATGTAATGAGTGAGATACAATAAAAAGTAAGTTCGTTTTAATATTATTACAGACATAACTACTTAAAAAGTTCCATAAATTTTGACTTTTTTTTTTAAGAAAATTGTCAAAATAGGGTCCTCAATTTTGTCAAGGACAAAAGTGCTCTCAATTTCATTCTCAGAGCAGTATTTCCTTAAAATATCAATGAGCCAATTCACACAAGCACAATTGTGCTGGCGCAAAATGATAGTTTATAGGCAAGAGGGGTGAAGAGAATGGTTTTTCGGTGGTGTTAAGTTTCCACCAGCTACAACCCCGCATCACCAGCACAAAACTAATACATGCACATTTTTAAAAATCAGCCAAACATCAAATTAATGAAAAAACACTAATACATACAAAGCTCTGTATACGTGTACATTCGTTGCCAAACGAATATTCATCCCGTGTAAATTGAAAAGAACAAAAATTGTGCGACTAAAAGATGTGCTCGTCTGAATTGGCTCATTAGCTATATAACTTGTGCTTACAAATAAGTACATATGTATATATAATGTGTTTTTTATAGAGGTACTAGCTAATACCCGGTGTGCTTCACTACCCCCATCGGAATTAAATACATATCTCGTGATGCAACTGGATCGCCCTCCATCAAAATTGTTACGCCATTGTTGGAGTTCTGGAGTTCTATCAGCATGAGTTGCGATTATGTGGTCATCTATATCAGATCTGTAGTTAAATGTAATACCTGAGAATCCATGAAAAACATTACGTCGATTCACCGCGATTCGATTATGATTTTGTTCTCTGCTCTTCTTGTTGATGTTCGAATCCTCTGACTTTCTACTCGTGATTCATGTTGGACTTCTGTTTCATTAGCTCGTGCTGTTGTGGTACCTTCATGTTCCAAAGGTGTCTCGGTAGCTCGTGCGGTTGTCGCATATTGTCGACGGCTTTCCAGACGTCTTTCACGTTCTGAAGGTGTTTCTGTGGCTCGTGATGTTTCAATACGATTTCGCTGGCTTTGTAGTCGACCTTCATGTTCCAACGATGTCTCGGAACCTCGTGCGGTTGTCGCATGTTGTCGAAGATCTTCAAGACGTCTTTCGCGTTCTGACGGCTATGCATTTTAGATGCTTTTATTCCGGGCATTTTTACAAATTGTTGCAAAATAAATGTCACTCAGGTAACGTTTAACTTGTTTAGAATCAAAGATTCAACTGAATTTCAAAACCGAATGCGTGTTATATTTATTTCTTTATATTTTGCCTAATATGAAATCGGTTCAGGTCAAAAAACTTTTTAAAAAAAATTAAGGCTATTTAAATTTGACAAATAATTAGGTTTGTTTCGGTCGCAGGCAATTTTCTTGATGAGTTTTGCAACTTCTTATTTTATTTGAAAAAATATTGACAGTTGCATTTTATTACTTCAAATTGTACCTAATATGAAATCGGTTCAGGTCAAAAACTTTTTAAAAGAAAGTAAGGTTATTAAAATCTGACAAATAATTATGTTTGTGTCGGTCGCAGGTAATTTTTTTTTTGATGAGTTTTGCAACTACTTATTTTATTTGGCAAAAATATTGACAGTTTACATTTTATTACTTAGGTAATTAAAAGTAATGAATGAAAATTTTACTGCCTATTGTTACATGCCCATTCATCGCCCAATAAAATGCTGATTATAAACTTACCTGATCTATTTTTCAAGATATGCAACAAATAAATAATATTTTTAGTAATTACCCATTGTTAGAAGTAAACAATAACATAACTATTACATATGTATATGTTTTTCAAATAAATATTTAAATAGTATGAATTTCAGTACTTACTATGTATATGAGTTGAAAATTTCAAACTCAACCATTTAAGGGTCATATGTTTGAGCAGCTCAAACATTCTAGAATTCAAATGTATGTTGATGATATTCAACTCTACATTGATAGCTCTATAGCTTCCATCAACACTGGAGTTAAAGATCTTAACACTGACCTTAATAATATTTCTCTTTGGGCGACTGCAAATGGTTTAAGGATTAACTCTAAAAAGTCAAAATGTATTGTAATTTGCAAAGAATCCGCAAAGATTGAATCTAGTAATGATGTTGCCTTTTTTGGTTATTTCTGAAAAAAAAAAATAAATAAAACAAAAGTCTACGAATTTAATTTTGGTTATATTTTTTCGTATTTGGTGATTTTTTTCACAAACGTTGGTTACAAAATTTTTTTCCTTCCCTTATATCTATCCCCCGCGTCGTGAAATATTTTTTAAAAATCTTCCAAACTATGCCAAAATGCACATTCTTTATACATACTTTATTTTCGTCAAGAATCATAGATAGCATACTTTAGGGGTTACTATGCGTATGAGTAATATATTTCAAATGCAAATGTATGTAGTATATAGTATATGTGGGCATGGCTACTCGCTCATTTAGAATATCAACATAAAAAGTAGCCTATAACTCCTTCCAGACATACAGGAAGATACTGTGAAAATTTCAAGAAAATCGGTTCAGCCGTTTAATCGTCTATAAACTTCAAAGATACAAACATACAATCAAACACACATTCATTTTTATATATAAGATTCTGGTTTCATTGGATATTGTTTATTCGCTTCAATAGAACAAAATTACACATTACGGTGCGATGAAGGGCTATTCCCAAAAGTGTTATTTGGAAAGCTATAAAATATATAGCTGTGTATCTCTGTTTAAGTTTTTGCTTCTTTATCTTAATAAAGTTTTCTAGTTTATATTATATTCCGTAAACATACAGACAAAATTCGCAGACTCCGTCATTTATGCGTAGAATATGTTGTCGCTTATTAACAATGATTATAATTTAAATTAAACTATGATTTCATGAATATTTAAAGTATATATATATAAAGTATAAAGTATATATATGAATTAGTGGCAATTGGTGGCATGAATGAAGTTTGCCAATATTGCAATGCACTCATGTACAAAAATGAAACACCTTTGGCGACATGTTCACACTTTAAAGTTAACTACTAATATGCATGTTCAGTTGGAACGTGATGCTTCAGCTTCAACTTTTTCCGAAAAATTGCTTGATTTAGGTAACGGAAGAATTCCAATGTATCCTATAAGAAAGTATATACAATTTCCATCAGACTTTTGCAGAATGACACAATCCAAAGAAGAATTAATAAATTGTGTATTTCCCAATATCGTGCAAAATTTAAAAAATATGCAATGGTCCAAAAATATTGACGTTAATTCTATCAACAGCAATATTCTCTACAAGATCGATGGGAATCTAAGAACTTATAAAAAACGGTGTTGCCATTATTTTACTTAGAAATATTGACCCTCCACGACTTTGTAATGGCACTCAACTAACAATAAAAAAATGATGAACGACCATTATAACTGGAAAGTTTAAGGGAACTGATGTGTTGCTGCCACGTATTCCTATGACCACATCGGAGATGCCATTCGATTTCAAGCGCCTTCAATTTCCTATTCGCCTAGCATTTGCAATGACAATTAATAAAGCTCAAGGTCAGTCCTTGCAAGTTTGTGGACTTAATCTAAAAAATCCATGTTTCTCACATGGACAGCTTTACGTCGCATGTTCGCGACTAGGAAAACCCGCAGAGGGGAAAACAAAAAATATTGTGTATCCCAAGGCATTAGAATAAGAATTATTTATTTAAGAAAAAAAGTACATATTAAATTTTAGCATGTAAGAAATAAATAGCCCATTAATGTATTATTTTCGAATTGAAATGAAATATATTGTCATCAAATGAAATTAGAATAAACCTTTAAGAAAAATTGCATAATTTAATTACTAAATAAAAAATTTTTTTAATTACTATGTATTTAATTTCGATGGGGGTAGCGAAGCACACCGGGTATTAGCTAGTACATCACAAAAACCATCTAAGATCCTATCAAGTGAAAACGAGTCATATGGTGGTAAAATAAGTACAGAAGACCAATCTACAGAGGATAGTAGTGTATTTAAACGACTAAAATCCGTACGATGGAAATTAAAACGCCCCTTTTCACCTAATGAGCGCTCAATTACAGGAGGTAAACAAAGATCAACTTCGATAGAAAGTAACAACGTAGGATGATAACCATCCTCAGGAATAGATATAGGATCAATGCGAAATAAAGAAGAAATACTTGGATCCTCTAAAAATACAAGATCCAAAATTCTACCCATTGAATTCAATACACCGTTAACCTGGAAAAGACCTAGATCACACATAGCGGACAGAATTTCATCATAGAATGGAACTGAAGAACATGGCACCAATGAGCCAGTCTCAAGTGAAAAATTCCAAGATATATGCGGAAGATTAAAATCACCAAGAACCACTATAATCCCCTCTTGCCCCATTGAATCAATTACTACAGAAATCAAATCGAAGTGAGCCCTATAGATATAAATGTCAGAACAGGGAGGAATATACGAGCAAGTAATGTATATAGACTTTCCACGGTCATAGACCTTAACGCAAATGAACTCAATATCCTCAGAAGGACCCAAGTCAATCAATTCAGTGGTATATTTAGAGCAAATGGAAATAAGAACACCACCACCATTTCTAGATTTCCTATCCCGTCTATAAATGTTAAAATTACTAGACATAATCTCAGAATCAAGAATATTGCAATTTAGCCAAGTCTCAGTAAGAGCAATTCCATCAAATTCAAAATCAAAGCTACTATTATAAAGTAAAGAAAGTTTAGACCTAAGTCCGCGAACATTCTTATAAGCAATTTGGAAATAAATAGACGATTTCGAAGTTAGTTTTTTTGAGAAATAGGACCAGGCAAATTAGCACCATTCCTACGATGGCCCAGCCTGAGTACGAATTCCCGTACCAATACACCCTGTGGCCAAAACGCAGGATTAACAATTTCATCAAATCTTTCATCGGCAACATATAATTTAAACGAAGAAATGTTGCTATCCAAAGATGGCCTCATCTTATAGCAACCAAACTCAAAAGGTTCCCCAATCTTCGATTTAACGAAACATTTTATATCGTCGACTGAAGTATTACAAGAAAGCCGGGACACAAAAATAGTTTTCTTAGGTTTAACTACAACCAAGTCCCTTGGAGCAGAAGTAGATAAACTAGCGGACACTACACCTGAATGCGAAATAGAAGACGGTTTGGAAGATGCATGAGAAGTGACATCATCCAGAGGCAAAGGTGAAGGAGACGGAATAAACTTAGGACTCAATTCAACCAAATTTGCAGACTTCGGTATGGCACTGCTAGCTGACTTATCAGCAGTAGGTGGACAAATGTCCGCAATAGGAGTAAAATTCTTATACTGATTTCAGAGCATCGAAAATAATATGTGTTCTTGGAATATTCTGTAGGAGAACTACTTTATAGTCCCATAATAAAGTAAATACATACAGATTTGTTTCCTTTACTTTTTGTGAATGTTAGCTGTGCTATACAGGTACATAGTAAATTTATGATTGTGTTTCAACCACTTGTAGCATTTACTCATTTGCAGATGTCTACTAAAAACTTTTCTTGAAATATTTTTTGAAGGGAAAATGTCAAGTGACTGGATTTTCTATGAAAATTTTCACTCACCTGCATTATATCAACTTTGTAGTAACATTTTACACACTGGCACAGTGTCCAAATGAACGAATTCATATAAATTCGTCGTTGAAATGTTAGGATCTACTACTGTAGCATGTGTTTGTTTATTTTTGCTTGCGTTCAAATATGACTGACAAACTCTTAATATTTTGTTGTTGTGTATACAGCCGTCTGTAAGCTATGAACAAAGCACCTTTGTGAGTAAAATAAAGCGTATACTTAAAAAATATGGCATAAACCGCTTAAATGACATTTGTTGGCAAAGGGGAGAAAATTCAATTTAAATGACCCTACCTGTCAGCAAATAACGCGTATGTACTTAATAAAAAAAACGCTGTCTATTGAAGTACGAATTTAAAGAAAATTATGTAAAGTGGATAACAACTGCATACTAATCCGGACTTAAAGTGAAAAAGGGAAAATTTTCGAGCGCAAGAAGGCTTTTATTATTTTCCCTTTTACCTGGAAATTAATATTCGTGTTATTCGAACATTATAAACAAGTTATTAAATGATGTGTGAGGGTCAATTATAAAATCATAATTTTTCTACCTGTAATGCAATATCATATTAAGGAAATCGATTAACGCAGTTATTTTCGGGTCTCAGGAAACAGTATAAAAGCAACAGAAAGATTGCGAAAAATTATTAGTTCTGGTTTCAAATCCTTGGCGAAAACACTTACGCACATCCAAGCACACCAAGCACATACAAGCAAAACACAAAGTCATATAATCAAAAATTTGCTAAATAAATAAAATAATAGAGAACCAAAAAATATGAAAGACGATTGGGAAAGTGCTGCGGACAAACCCATAGTGGTTATTCCTGACAAAGTCAACAAATGGGCTGGCGAGGATGATGATGAGGATGTTAAGGACAGTTGGGATCTCGAGGAAGAGGAAAAAAAGGACGAAGAAAAAGTTGAAGTCAAAGCGCCGGTGAAGACGAAACCTAACAAGGCTTTGAAAGCTAAACTAGCCGAACAAGAGAGACTGGCAGAGGAAGCCGAAGCTGAACGCTTAGCTAATATGACAGCCGAAGAAAAATTAGCCGAAAAATTACGTTTACAAAAAATTCAAGAAGAATCGGACTTAAAGAGTGCTTTAGAAACCTTTGGTGTTAGTGATATTAGAGGTGATTTAGATGCATTTAATCCTCAAACTGAAGAAGAATTCAAAGAATTTGGTGCGACGCTTAGTTGTAAATTGGCACAATATAAAGAATCACCTCATTTCCCGCAATTTATTGAGGATTTAGTACGTAGCATAGGTGTACATTTGGCTATTCCCGATTTGAAGAAATTAAAAATTAGTGTAGAAAACTTACATAGAGAAAAAGTGAAAATGGAAAAACAAAATGTCAAGAAACCCGCTAGCAAAGGCAAAGGCAAAGGAAAAGTAACCTTGAAAAAAGAGAGCAATGATATCGATGGTTATAAAAAGTATGGTAATGATTACATTACTTATGATGAATACGATGATTTCATGTAAATAGTCAAACCTACTTCAAGTCATACAACATCCTTGTATTATTTCCTTACCGTTTTCCCCCTTCAGTAAATAATTTTTTTTTATTTTTAGTTGACCTCTTATTCTATTATAACTACATACATTTTTATATCATAGACAATTTTGTTTGTTAATGATGTTTATTTATAACGTTTTGTAAATTTAAAATAAGTAAAAGAAATAAAAAAATATATATATAATGAAAAAAAAAAAAAATAAAAGAACGAGTGAATCGCTTGGCAGTGTACAATCACTTCTTTATTGAGGGAACTTTAACAGCAATGGCAAATTTTGAAGGTCCTCATCATGAAATTGAGGACATTCCAAATGTAGAAGTCATTCAGGCAATGAAAACACTACTTGCACATGACATGACTTGGGAGTACCGCTGTCGGCATCGAATTTCTTCGAATGTTATTAAGGCCGCACCATACAATCGTACCAAAAACGGTAAAGAGCCGAACTTATATGAGACGATTGTACTATTTTTATTTGAATAACGATCTCATAGACTAGTTATATATAGTAATTAGAGAATAATTTTTTTTAGCTCATCAGCTGGCGTTGATGCAGGCATAACAGGAAGTGTTTGACGAAAATCACCAGCTAATAAAACTAATGCACCTCCAAATATGTTATTATTGCTTCTAAAATCCCGTAAACTGCGAGACTTCCAAAGATTTCTTATGCGCAATGGTGCATTCAACCCACACTATGATTTCACATTGTTGCAATACTTTGCCCATAGAAGAATTTTTCTTTATGTTACACTTGTAATCTCTTCGAAAAATTGAGGCTTCTAGGATAATTTTACTGCAGAATACGCTGTTCTACCACCATTTAAGAATGTGGCAGCAATGCCGGATGACGCAATAGCTAATGCAATATTTTTTTGAGATCGAACTTTTGCCAATATCAATGAAATTAAAAACGTTTTTCCGGTTATTTGTTTGTTTGTTATTGCTGCTAGTATACTGTTGTATACCATTCTCTGCTCTTGTTGTAAATTTGGTAAATTTTCTTCCAATAAAATTTCCAAATTTTGATGATTATATTCCATTTCTCGTCGTAGATCTTGATCGTGTGCATCAGTTCCTGACCGAATAGGAGCAATCATTCCAACTTCAATTAGTGTCACATTCCTTATCGCCAAGCATTTGTCTTCAAGTAGAATCAATGTCTCATTATTCATACTTTCACTTAGTTCAAGCGTTGCATTGTTGGTGGTAACTCTTTACTGGTGTAATATGTCCTCAGCCAAATATGTTTTAAATTTATTCCAATGTCTTTTGGATTAGATGGTGAGCACGATACCAATATTATCGCAAATAATGCCCTTATTTTCCATGGATGGTTGATTACTGCTGCATCTTCAAGCGTTGTTTCCCAATGACAATCGTTCTCCAATAATTGTAGTTTCTGACAGGCCTCTCGATATGTTGCACATACTACGCCATCAACACTAATGTGTCAAAAGATGTTGGTCCTCGAACATTAATCAGAAGCATTCTCAAATAAAAACATTCAGCATTTTGAGGATGGATGGTATAAACCCTACCTAATGCATCTGTTGAATATAAATTTGGCCAACCATCAACAGGTTCCCCTGCTTTCGACGTTGGAATTTCTTTGTTGATGCATTCCACGTATAATACGTTGGAATTTCTGAATAAAACAAAGTTTTAGCAAACATATCATTTCTACAAAGATCAAAAAATGATGTTAATCTTGTAGCCGGTGGTGCTGCTGCTCTCTCTCGAGCATTTCTTTCTGAAAAGTAAACCCGTTGTCCATTTTCCAGATGCACTGATAAATGAACAACAGTTGGATGGCGCTCATGAATGGGAAATCCCAAAATTCGCCATACTGCTTCATTGCTACTAATGTACCTGGCCATTTGATACTGCGGAATTTCATCATTTGGATTTTGTAATGAAAATACAGCCATATAAGACCCTTTAGTAACATATTTGCAGATGTATTTGATCGACTTAACTGAATGACAATACTCAACATTAATATGCGCTTTAAATGTTTTTTGAAAGCAATGGAGAGTAAGGTACTATCCAGCGGTTATCAACATCAAAATCATTTCCATGCACCTTTACTGAAATTGATCGTCCACCATTATCCACAGAACGTCGGCGATAAAGTGGGTAGCCGTCATTTCCCGAGATTGTGTTTTTTTTTTTTTTTTTTTTTTTTTAGTATTAAAAATACTTTAAATGTTCAACAAAATTATATATTACAAATTATTATTAAATAATACAAAATTAGTACACTTTCGTCTAAAGACATTTTCATCCGTTTCATTCTTAATGTAGTTTGGCAATGAGTTAAACAGCTGTAGACCTTTGTAGAATAGCGTTTTCTGCATTTGTGTTGACCTCACTCTTTGGATTCTAAAGTCACTTGCATTTCTTAGTTGATATGGTTGACTGTCTCCCACATAATGTATTTGATCACATAGATATTTCGGGGCATCTCCTTGTTTTAATTTTCTAATAAATCTTAATGTGTTAAATTGAAGTCGTTGTGCTATGTTCATCCATTTTAGATCAGTTAACATTGTGTTTATATGTGTGTAACGATCGCATTTTAGTATTACTCTCATCGCTCTATTTTGCAGTTTCTGCATCCTTGCTAATTGATTTGTGCTGCTGCATGTGAATAAAATAGTGGAACCATATTCAAAGAGTGGTTTTATTATCGTGCTGTATATATTTATCGCTGTAGACTTGGATATTTTGCTTCTTATTCTTTTTAAAAAAGTAATTTTTTTACCAACTTTTTTGCATAAGTAATCTATTTGTTCATTGAAATTTAATTTTTTATCGATTATAAAACCAAGGTATTTTATATATTCGACTTTTTCAATTACTGTGTCATTTATTGTAAATATTTCTTCTGAATTTAAGTTAATTCCATTATTTTTGTTTTATTTTCATTTAGTTTGAGTTTATTCATTTTAAGCCATTCATCTATTTTCTTCATATCATACTTGATATTTTCGCGACATTCTTCATCACTATTTGCTATAGTATATATCAGAGTGTCATCAGCGTATAATACAACTTTACATTTTTCTAAAATACTTGGCATGTCATTTATATAAATTATGAACAACAACGCTCCCAAAATGGAACCTTGTGGCACTCCGAAATTATTTATTATTTCATCAGATTCTATGTCATTTAATTTTGTCGTTTGCCTTCTTCTTTTCAGGTACGATTTGAACCAATCTAGCTCAATTCCTCTTATTCCATACATATATAGTTTATTCAGTATTATTTCTCTATCGATCGTCTCAAAGGCTCTTTTGAAGTCAAGAAATATTGCTATTATCCTCTTATCCTTTCCTATTGCTCTCCATTCACTTATGACATAGTTTACCGTGGTTTCACACGAATGTTTTTACGGAATCCTGACTGGTATTTAGATAATATGTCTCGATTTTCTATATATTTTTCAAGCTGATCTTTAACTACTTTTATAATTATTTTCTCGCAAGTTTTGAGAGAGTTTATTGGTCTAAACTCCTCGCATTTTTTTGTTCTGGGCACTTTCTCAATTGGGGTTACGGTTGATTTTTTCCAATTATCAGGAAAAATACCTGTCTCTAAAGATGTGTTTATTACTTTTACCATTATATTTCCTGTTACATTCCAGTTGTCAAGTATAATTTTATTTGATACGCGTTCATGGTCAGATTTGTTATTCTATATCTTTCGTCAAATGTGTTTCAGACAATATTAAAAAGTCAGGTTTTTCTGTTGCTGCGATAATTTCAATTTGATTATAGTTGTTAACAAGACCTTGTACATTTGTATAGAGGGCACTCATTTCCTTTAGTTGTTAAATCGTCAAGCCTATATTTCTCATTTTGTTTTTCAATTTATTTTGATAAACTGGACATTCTCTATCGTTTGTAAAGTGATTTTCATCTAATCCCATATTGAGCCTGCTGTTTACTTTTGAACAATTAATACATTTCATTATCTTCTCTTGGCTTTCGCAATTAACTGTTTTATGTTGACCATGGCATTTTAGACATATTTCCTGATTTGTACATTCTTTGGCTATATGATTGTATCCTCTGCATTTCATACATTGAATTCAGTTCCATCATACACTCTACATCTTTCCCAACCGACATTTACTTTTCTTTCTTCCATAATGTTTCCGTAAGCTTCATTATCAACTCTCAGTCTCACATTGAACAAAGATTTATTTCCTCTATTCGTTTCATATTTTCCCATAAATTTAATATTTGCAGCAGCTAATTTAGGATTTTGTTTTCTTAATTTCTCAATTAAATCATTTTCACTATATTCAAAAGACATGCCAATAATTTTGATATTTAGTCCCGTCGAATTTGGAATTTTTACTTCATATTGTTTAGATATTTTTTCTTGGATTGCACTTTTACTTTTCTCTCTATCTTCACAGCTCTCACTTTGAATAACAATTGTTCCACTGCTTCTACTTTCCACATTTGTTATCTTCAAGTTGTCTGGATTTATTTTGTTTAACTCTTCTTTAGTTTTTTCAGCCGATTGTTTTTCCTTAGGTTTAACAATCAGGGGTAGTTGTTTATTTATACTTGGCAACCCTTTATTTTTAACTGCATCCGCGTATGTTGTTTTTGCACTTTGTTTACATGTTTCATTTATTATTTTCTTTATTTCTTTGCACATATTTTCATTTTTCTCTTCTATTGTTTTTCATTCATTTTGTTTATATAGAAGTAAAATTCATTAAAAAAACTACATATGTGATGTATTATGTAGAGTAAAGTAGACTTGAAAATATTACTAACAATTTTCCTCTGGGTTAATATGCCTCTCATAATTTTTCTCATGTTCTCTTTGTGCCGACGTCTGAGAATAAGTGTTGCCTTTTTTTTTGTTATTTCTAACCAAAATTGGTTATTTTTTTGATCAATGTGTAGTTTTTGGTTTTGTTTATTTTCTTCTTATAAAAAAAGCTATTTTTGTTTCAGTTTTTGTTAATTATAATTTAAACTTGAAAAAAAAATAAAACAAAAGTCTATGAATTTAATTTTGGTTATATTTTTTCTTATTTGGTGATTTTTTCACAAATGTTGGCTACAAAATGATTTTCGTGGCAACATTGTGTCAGATGAATAAATAAAAAATTAGTCAAACAACAAAAACGCACGATGAGAACAATTGAGAACATTGTTACGCTCTTGGTTTCTTTATCCTTCCCTTCTATCTTTCCCCCCGCGTCGTGAAATATTTTTGAAAAATATTCCAAAATATGCCAAAATGCACATTCTTTATACATACTTTATTTTCTTTGGTTTTAATATCAAGAATCATAGATAGCATACTTGTAGGGGTAACTACTATGCGTATGAGTAATATATTTCAAATGCAATTAAATATTAAGTATGTAGTGTGTAGTATACGTGGGCATGGCCCCTCGCTCATTTGGAATATCAACATAAAAAGTAGCCTATAACTCCTTCCGGACATACAGGAAGATACTGTGAAAATTTTAAGAAAATCGGTTCAGCCGTTTTATCGTCTATAAACTTCAAACATACAAACATACAAACAAACACACATTAATTTTTATATATAAGATAATAAAGTAAATACATACAGATTTGTTTCCTTTACTTTTTGTGAATGTTAGCTGTGCATTAGCAGGTACATAGTAAATTTATGATTGTGTTTCAACCACTTGTAGCATTTACTCATTTGCAGATGTCTACTAAAAACTTTTCTTGAAATATTTTTTGAAGGGAAAATGTCAAGTAACTGGATTTTCTATGAAAATTTTCACTCACTTGCATTATATTAACTTTGTAGTAACATTTTACACACTGGCACAGTGTCCAAATGAACGAATTCATATAAATTCGTCGTTGAAATGTTAGGATCTACTACTGTAGCATGTGTTTGTTTATTTTTGCTTGCGTTCAAAAATGACTGACAAACTCTTAATATTTTGTTGTTGTGTATACAGCCGTCTATAAGCTATGAACAAAGCACCTTTGTGAGTAAAATAAAGCGTATACTTAAAAAATATGGCATAAACCGCTTAAATGACATTTGTTGGCAAAGGGGAGAAAATTCAATTTAAATGCCCCTACCTGTCAGCAAATAACGCGTATGTACTAAATATAAAAAAAGCTGTCTATTGAAGTACGAATTTAAAGAAAATTATGTAAAGTGGATAACAACTGTATACTAAACCGGACTTAAAGTGGAAAAGGGAAAATTTTCGAGCGCAAGAAGGCTTTTATTATTTTCCCTTTTACCTGGAAATTAATATTCATGTTATTCGAACATTATAAACAAGTTATCAAATGATGTGTGAGGGTCAATTATAAAATCATAATTTTTCTACCTGTAATGCAATATCATATTAAGGAAATCGATTAACGCAGTTATTTTCGGGTCTCAGGAAACAGTATAAAAGCAACAGAAAGATTGCGAAAAATTATTAGTTCTGGTTTCAAATCCTTGGCGAAAACACTTACGCACATCCAAGCACACCAAGCACATACAAGCAAAACACAAAGTCATATAATCAAAAATTTGCTAAATAAATAAAATAATAGAGAACCAAAAAATATGAAAGACGATTGGGAAAGTGCTGCGGACAAACCCATAGTGGTTATTCCTGACAAAGTCAACAAATGGGCTGGCGAGGATGATGATGAGGATGTTAAGGACAGTTGGGATCTCGAGGAAGAGGAAAAAAAGGACGAAGAAAAAGTTGAAGTCAAAGCGCCGGTGAAGACGAAACCTAACAAGGCTTTGAAAGCTAAACTAGCCGAACAAGAGAGACTGGCAGAGGAAGCCGAAGCTGAACGCTTAGCTAATATGACAGCCGAAGAAAAATTAGCCGAAAAACTACGTTTACAAAAAATTCAAGAAGAATCGGACTTAAAGAGTGCTTTAGAAACCTTTGGTGTTAGTGATATTAGAGGTGATTTAGATGCATTTAATCCTCAAACTGAAGAAGAATTCAAAGAATTTGGTGCGACGCTTAGTTGTAAATTGGCACAATATAAAGAATCACCTCATTTCCCGCAATTTATTGAGGATTTAGTACGTAGCATAGGTGTACATTTGGCTATTCCCGATTTGAAGAAATTAAAAATTAGTGTAGAAAACTTACATAGAGAAAAAGTGAAAATGGAAAAACAAAATGTCAAGAAACCCGCTAGCAAAGGCAAAGGCAAAGGCAAAGGAAAAGTAACCTTGAAAAAAGAGAGCAATGATATCGATGGTTATAAAAAGTATGGTAATGATTACATTACTTATGATGATTACGATGATTTCATGTAAATAGTCAAACCTACTTCAAGTCATACAACATCCTTGTATTATTTCCTTACCGTTTTCCCCCTTCAGTAAATAATTTTTTTTTTTATTTTTAGTTGAGCTCTTATTCTATTATAACTACATACATTTTTATATCATAGACAATTTTGTTTGTTAATGATGTTTATTTATAACGTTTTGTAAATTTAAAATAAGTAAAAGAAATACAAAAATATATATATAATGAAAAAAAAAAAAAATAAAATAAAAGAACGAGTGAATCGCTTGGCAGTGTACAATCACTTCTTTATTGAGGGAACTTTAACAGCATTGGCAAATTTTGAAGGTCCTCATCATGAACTTGAGGACATTCCAAATGTAGAAGTCATTCAGGCAATGAAAACACTACTTGCACATGACATGATTTGGGAGTACCACTGTCGGACATGTTTTTATTGGGATATAAACGAGAGAGGCATCGAATTTCTTCGAATGTTATTAAGGCCGCACCATACAATCGTACCGAAAACGGTAAAGAGCCGAACTTATATGAGACGATTGTACTATTTTTATTTGAATAACGATCTCATAGACTAGTTATATATAGTAATTAGAGAATAATTTTTTTTATGTTATATAAGTGTAACATAAGTGTTTTAACTAGTATTTAATAATTTAGTACATGATTAAGTAATTAAAAAACAAAAATTAATTTCAATATAAAAAGTATTTTTTAATGTCACTTGTTTTAATGTATATAATTCTCTTAATATATATCACTATATATGTATTCTAGGTAATACCCGGTGTGCTTTGCTACCCCCATCGAAATTAAATACATAATAATTAAAAAGTGTATTTATTTAGTAATTAAATTATGCAATTTTTCTTAAAGAATGAACCTTTCATTTGATGACAATATATTTCATTTAAATTATAAAATAATGCATTAATGGGCTATTTATTTCTTACTTGCTAAAATTTAATATATACTTTTTTTCTTAAATAAATAATTCTTATTCTAATGCCTTGGGGTACACAATAGTTTTTGTTTTTCCCTCTGGTGCGTATACATATAAATCTGCGGGTTTTCCTACTCGCGAACACGCGACGTAAAGCTGTCCATGTGAGAAACATGGATTTTCTAGATTAAGTCCACAAACTTGCAAGGACTGACCTTGAGCTTTATTAATCGTCATTGCAAATGCTAGGCGAATAGGAAATTGCAGGCGCTTGAAATCGAATGGCATCTCCGATGTGGTCATAGGAATACGTGGCAGCAACACATCAGTTACCTTAAACTTTCCAGCTATAATGGTCGCCTCGATAAGATTGTTCATCATTTTTTTTACTGTAAGTCGAGTGCCATTACATAGTCGTGGAGGATCAATATTTCTAAGTAAAATAATGGGAACACCGTTTTTTAGCTGTAAGTCATGTGGTGGAAAGCCTGGTAAATCTAACGAATTTAAAAATGCGACTGGATAATTGACGACATCCTCAATATTTGAAACTGTGTCGATCGATTTATAAGTTCTTAGATTCCCATCGACTTTGTTGAGAATATTGCTGTTGATGGAATTAACGTCAATATTTTACCATAACCATTGCATATTTTTAAAATTTTGCACAATATTGGGAAATACACAATTTATTAATTGTTCTTTGGATTGTGTCATTATGCAAAACTCTGATGGAAATTTTATATACTTTGTTATAGGATCCATTGGAATTCTTGCATTACCTAAATCAAGCAATTGTTTGGAAAAAGTTGAAGCGAAGCATCACGTTGCAACTGAACAAGCATATTAGTAGTTAATTTTAGAGTATGAACATATCGCCGAAGGTATGACGATGCATTTAGCTCATCAGCTGGCGTTGATGCAGGCATAACAGGAAGTGTTTGACGAAAATCACCAGCTAATAAAACTAATGCACCTCCAAATATGTTATTATTGCTTCTAAAATCCCGTAAACTGCGAGACTTCCAAAGATTTCTTATGCGCAATGGTGCATTCAACCCACACTATGATTTCACATTGTTGCAATACTTTGCCCATAGAAGAATTTTTCTTTATGTTACACTTGTAATCTCTTCGGAAAATTGAGGCTTCTAGGATAATTTTAGTGCAGAATACGCTGTTCTACCACCATCTAAGAGTGTGGCAGCAATGCCGGATGACGCAATAGCTAATGCAATATTTTTTTGAGATCGAACTTTTGCCAATATCAATGAAATTAAAAACGTTTTTCCGGTTATTTGTTTGTTTGTTATTGCTGCTAGTATACTGTTGTATACCATTCTCTGCTCTTGTTGTAAATTTGGTAAATTTTCTTCCAATAAAATTTCCAAATTTCGATGATTATATTCCATTTCTCGTCGTAGATCTTGATCGTGTGCATCAGTTCCTGACCGAATAGGAGCAATCATTCCAACTTCAATTAGTGTCACATTCCTTATCGCCAAGCATTTGTCTTCAAGTAGAATCAATGTCTCATTATTCATACTTTCACTGAGAATTAATCAGATACCCTACGCGGAAAAAGAAGATCTTACCCAAATATTTAAAAATGTATGCAGAGCTATAAACACTCAGATGCCTAACATAAGATCTATATACCGGCTAGGAAATTATAATAGCAAGCAGAAGACATATTCCAAGGATGGGGTAATAATTGTGAAGCTGTGGTCTGCATATGACAATAACAGTTTTCTTAAATCCCTGGCAGGCTATAAAAAACTTAATAAAGATTTTGCCTTCAGTCTCAGACACCTTGGTTTTATTTCTGATGAAAAGTTCTTTTTAAATGAAAACCTAACACAGCATAATTTTAATATTCTGAGGGCGGCTTTACGCCTGAAAAGGAAGAAGCTCTTATGTTCTGCTTTTACTATGCGAGGCTATGTTTACATAAAGCGAGAGCTTAATGACGATGCAATAAAAATAGATGAAATTGAGAAGCTGAATCAGTTTTTTCCGAGCATTGCTGAAAAAAGAAATATCAGCAGTAATTAAGATTATATACTTAGTGCCTTCTATTTTACTTATTTCTATTTATAATAAGAATTTTACGAACTTATTTCTATTTATATTTATAAAAATACTCATTTCTATTTATAATAAGAATTTTACTAACTTTTTATTTATTTTTGGTTTATCCTTTTTTTTCTTTTTTTAACAACTGTTATAATATTTAAACACAGTATAAGGATTGGTGTTGTGAGGCTACGTAAGATTATATATTCAATTTTTAATAATTATTTTGAAGTGAACGAAAAGACTGCTATTTCTCTACCTTATTATGAGTCAGACAAATTATAATGATAGTGTTGACGGAAACCACTCTGCCTCAATAAATATATTATGTAAACAGCGATCAGGTATTAATGTTGTGCATTTCAATGCCAGGAGTTTAAATGGACTTAAATTGGATTACGTTCGACATATATTTGAAAACTCTAAGGTTGATATTATTTGTGTAACGGAAACGTGGTTCCACTGTGATGTTCCGGATGGTTACTATAGCATAAATGGGTATAAACTATATAGGAATGATAGGAGACATAGAAGAGGCGGTGGTGTTGCAATTTATGCTAAGAGTAACCTCAACACTAGAGTAGTCAGCATTTCACAGGATTGTGACATTGAATTTATTAATATTGTCGTTTATGATAATAGTGTGAGAACTTTAGTGTCATGCGTTTATAATCCTATAAGAACATTAACTCTTGAACCTTTTTTTGATAACTTCAGGAATCATTCCATAGCTTATGACTTTTTTATCACTTGTGGTGACTTTAATGTAAACTTGATGGTTAAAGATGAAATTAGTAATGATTTCCTTGATATGATGAGTTCTGTGGGTATGACTACGGTTAATGATGAAATTCCCACACGTTTTTCGTCCAATTCAAGGCCAAGTTTACTCGATTTATTCCTGCTATCTCATCCAAGCTTATTACTTTTGTATGATCAAATTTCTTTCGTCTCTGACCATGATCTATTATTTTGTACATTAAACATTAACCTGACTAGAGATGATAATCTTCGGATTATAACTTATAGGGATTATAACGCGATTAATTTTTCGTCCCTCTTTGCTGACATTTCTGTTCTGAGTTGGAATGAATGTTGGTATTATGCGTCAGTGGATGATAAGTTGAACGTACTTCTTGCAACATTGCAGGGCGCGTATGATCGTCATGTACCTGAACGTAGTTTTGCTGTAAATAATCGCTCTTGTCCATGGTATACAACTGCTGTAAAAAATGCTATTCGTGATCGCAATTTAGCTTACAACGTTTGGAAAAGGAGACCCACGTTGATAAACAGAGCTGCTTACAATAGAGCTAGAAACCGCTCCAATCTCATTGTCAGACAAGCTAAAAATCATATTTCTCCCGGAAACTTAATTTAAATCTCCCTGCTGGCGAATTGTGGAGGAATGTGAAGTCGTTAGGTATACACTCCCGTAGTTCTTTTGAGTGCAAAATAGACCCAGATGAGCTTAATGACCTTTTTTGTATTAATGGCGTGATTAATAATCATACCAGTCCTAATCTACAAAATGAACTCTCCTGCAATACTAACTTCTCATTTTCTACAGTGTCAGAGGCTGATGTAACCAGGTATATCTTGAAAATTCGATCCAATGCCATCGGTGCAGACGGTGTAGCCATTAAATTTGTTAAACTTATATTGCCATATATTTTGGGAGCGCTGACTCATGTCTTTAACCATTGCATTACAACCACCCAGTTTCCTACAGCCTGGAAAATTGGAAGAGTTATACCAATAGCAAAGATTTCCAATGCAGTGAGTGCGGGCGATTATCGGCCAATAAGTATTTTGCCAGTTTTTTCGAAAATATTTGAGTCCCTAATTGCTGAACAGATTACGTTATATCTGAATAACAATAATCTCTTGTCCCCATTCCAATCTGGTTTTCGCATTGCTCATAGTTGTACTACTGCGGTCTTGAAAGTAATTGATGACATAAGGCCCGAATATGACAAAGGAAACCTCTCTCTTATGTGTCTGCTAGATTTTTCAAAGGCCTTTGACAGGGTTGATCATTTAATCTTGTGTCGAAAATTGGGGCACTATTTTGGTTTTACGAATACCGCTTTATCAAAGGGTAATTATTGGAAATAGGCAGTCAGGGCTGAGGCGTATAACATCCGGTGTTCCACAAGGGTCCGTGTTAGGCCCCCTGCTATTTAGTATGTTCGTCAATGATTTATTTTCAGTATGCAGGTATACTAAGGTACATGCATACGCAGACGATATTCAGCTGTACATCTCAAACCGTATTGGTCTGATAGAGGATACAAGTTACAAACTTAATTATGACTTGAGGTCTATTTTAAAATGGGCTGAGGATAATAACCTTATGCTCAATCCTGGAAAATCTTACATTTTACCAATCAGTAGATGGGAATATGATTTAAGTTATTTTCCGACCATTTACTTGGGGAACACACCTCTTGTGTACGTTAGTAAGATTAAATACTTAGGATTTTGGATCAATTCCACCTTGTCATGCACTGACCATATTAATCATGTTGTGCGTAACGTATACCTCTTGCTTCGTAATTTACGAATGTCGTCTAACTTCACACCAGTCGAAGTTAAGAGGAAACTTATAATTCAATTAATACTTCCACTGATTAATTATTTTGCATAGGTTTACAGTAAATTGGACGCTCTCTCACTACATAAGTTGCAAGTATCTTTTAATAATGCTACGCGGTATGTGTATGATTTAACTAGGTTTAGCAGTGTATCGTCCTGGAGGAAAATGATCTTGGGCTGTGACTTAATCGACTACCTTCAGATGCGAAATATTATATTTATACATAATCTTCTTTATCGGAAGAAACCACCCTATCTCTTTGAGAAGCTTGTATTTGGCAGATCCACTAGATATACAACTCTAATTACACCTAGATATACTTACATCAATACTGGCAGATTGTTTTTCGTCAACGCAATTAATTTGTGGAACTCCTTACCAATGTCTATTAAAAACATTTCGAGAAAGAGCAGTTTTAAGAAGTCACTTTTTGACTATATGTCCTCAAATATTTAAAATTTTGTGTGAAATATAATTATTGCCTTTTTGTGTATTAGCTATATACTTTATAAAACAATATAAATTTAGGGAATACTAATGACTAATGTAATTTGTGTATATCCTACTGAGCTATAAAAGAATAACATTCTTAAAGCTCTTGTAAGTTCTTGTAAACAAATAAATAAAAAATAAAAATAAATAAAATAAACTTAGTTCAAGCGTTGCATTGTTGGTGGTAACTCTTTCCGGGTGTAATATGTCCTCAGCCAAATATGTTTTAAATTTATTCCAAAGATCTTTTGGATTAGATGGTGAGCACGATACCAATATTATCGCAAATAATGCCCTTATTTTCCATGGATGGTTGATTACTGCTGCATCTTCAAGCGTTGTTTCCCAATGACAATCGTTCTCCAATAATTGTAGTTTCTGACAGGCCTCTCGATATGTTGCACATACTACGCCATCAACACAATGTAATGTCTCAAAAGATGTTGGTCCTCGAACATTAATCAGAAGCATTCTCAAATAAAAACATTCAGCATTTTGAGGATGGACGGTATAAACCCTACCTAATGCATCTGTTGAATATAAATTTGGCCAACCATCAACAGGTTTCCCCTGCTTTCGACGTTGGAATTTCTTTGTTGATGCATTCCACGTATAATACGTTGGAATTTCTGAATAAAACAAAGTTTTAGCAAACATATTATTTCTACAAAAGATCAAAAAATGATGTTAATGTTGTAGCCGGTGGTGCTGCTGTTCTCTCTCGAGCATTTCATTCTCTAAAGTAAACCCGTTGTCCATTTTCCAGATGCACTGATAAATGAACAACAGTTGGATGGCGCTCATGAATGGGAAATCCCAAAATTCGCCATACTGCTTCATTGCTACTAATGTACCTGGCCATTTGATACTGCGGAATTTCATCATTTGGATTTTGTAATGAAAATACAGCCATATAAGACCCTTTAGTAACATATTTGCAGATGTATTTGATCGACTTAACTGAATGACAATACTCAACATTAATATGCGCTTTAAATGTTTTTGAAAGCAATGGAGAGTAAGGTACTATCCAGCGGTTATCAACATCAAAATCATTTCCATGCACCTTTACTGAAATTGATCGTCCACCATTATCCACAGAACGTCGGCGATAAAGTGGGTAGCCGTCATTTCCCGAGATTGCTTTTTTTTTTTTTTTTTTTTTTTTAGTATTAAAAATACTTTAAATGTTCAACAAAATTATATATTACAAATTATTATTAAATAATACAAAATTAGTACACTTTCGTCTAAAGACATTTTCTTCCGTTTCATTCTTAATGTAGTTTGGCAATGAGTTAAACAGCTGTAGACTTTTGTAGAATAGCGTTTTCTGCATTTGTGTTGACCCCACTCTTTGGATCCTAAAGTCACTTGCATTTCTTAGTTGATATGGTTGACTGTCTCCCACATAATGTATTTGATCACATAGATATTTCGGGGCGTCTCCTTGTTTTAATTTTCTAATAAATCTTAATGTGTTAAATTGAAGTCGTTGTGCTATGTTCATCCATTTTAGATCAGTTAACATTGTGTTTATATGTGTGTAACGATCGCATTTTAGTATTACTCTCATCGCTCTATTTTGCAGTTTCTGCATCCTTGCTAATTGATTTGTGCTGCTGCATGTGAATAAAATAGTGGAACCATATTCTAAGTGTGGTTTTATTTTCGTGCTGTATATATTTATCGCTGTAGACTTGGATATTTTGCTTCTTATTCTTTTTAAAAAACTAATTTTTTTACCAACTTTTTTGCATAAGTAATCTATTTGTTCATTGAAATTTAATTTTTTATCGATTATAAAACCAAGGTATTTTATATATTCGACTTTTTCAATTACTGTGTCATTTATTGTAAATATTTCTTCTGAATTTAAGTTAATTCCATTATTTTTGTTTTATTTTCATTTAGTTTGAGTTTATTCATTTTAAGCCATTCATCTATTTTCTTCATATCATACTTGATATTTTCGCGACATTCTTCATCACTATTTGCTATAGTATATATCAGAGTGTCATCAGCGTATAATACAACTTTACATTTTTCTAAAATACTTGGCATGTCATTTATATAAATTATGAACAACAACGCTCCCAAAATGGAACCTTGTGGCACTCCGAAATTATTTATTATTTCATCAGATTCTATGTCATTTAATTTTGTCGTTTGCCTTCTTCTTTTCAGGTACGATTTGAACCAATCTAGCTCGATTCCTCTTATTCCATACATTTATTAAGTATAATTTCTCTATCGATCGTCTCAAAGGCTCTTTTGAAGTCAAGAAATATTGCTATTATCCTCTTATCCTTTCCTATTGCTCTCCATTCACTTATGACATAGTTTACCGTAGTTTCACACGAATGTTTTTTTACGGAATCCTGACTGGTATTTAGATAATATGTCTCTATTTTCTATATATTTTTCAAGCTGATCTTTAACTACTTTTTCAATTATTTTCTCGCAAGTTTTAAGAGAGTTTATTGGTCTAAACTCCTCGCATTTTTTTGTTCTGGGCACTTTCTCAATTGGGGTTACGGTTGATTTTTTCCAATTATCAGGAAAAATACCTGTCTCTAAAGATGTGTTTATTACTTTTACCATTATATTTCCTGTTACATTCCAGTTGTCAAGTATAATTTTATTTGATACGCGTTCATGGTCAGATTTGTTATTCATACACTTCACGATGCTCTCCAGTTCACTAATATTTACCTTACGGAATTTAAAAACATCATTCACTCTATATTCTATTCGGTTAATATGTTGCACGCTCCCTATCGATTTTCTTATACTACTAATGCTATCAATGAAGAATGCATTGAACTTATTAACTATATCACATATATCGTTGTACTCTATCTGGTCGAATATCACAGATTTAGTTGAGTTTTGCCTCTTATTAAGTACTAGGTTTTTTATGTGTGTCCACATTTGCTTTTGACTAGTTGCGTTGTTAATTTTATTTTTTATGTAATTATTCTTATTATTTTCGATTTGTACTTTGTATCGATTTCTTATTAGTTTATATTCTCCCCAAGCTTGATTTGTGTTTTCAAATTTGGCTCGTAAATATTTTATTATTTTTTCTCTTTTTATTGTTCGCAGTTTTTCGTTAAACCAGTTATTCACTTTGTTATTTATGTGCACTTGCTTTTCAAACGTAAATCTTTGTATTGTATTTCCTAGACAAGCATCAAACAGTTTAACGTTTTCATTAAGATCCTTATTATCCTCGTATATCATATTCTCAGTTAACACATTATTGAATATATTCTTATCGTATTTAAATATCTTGATGGTTTTTGCTGTATTTAGATTGTTTTCATTCGATCTCTCAAAGTCTATATTAATATTAATAACTTCATGGTCAGAAATTTTATTATCTTTACTGTTTGTACATTTTATCTTATAATTATTAGTTATTACCTAGTCAATTATTGTGCTCGAATTTCTTGTTACACGGGTGCTTTCGTTAACTATTTATTTAAGGCCGTTGTCATTGAGAGTATTCCTAATTCTATTCTTGTATAAAGAGTTTTTTCCAATCTATATTAAAATCTCCTGCAATTAAAATATCACAGTTATTATTATCACAGATTTCTTCAATAATTTCGTCAAATATACCACAGAACTCAGCTTCGCTGTAGCTAGGCGATCTATATATTGCATCAATTAAGATATTATTATTATTATCATTATGTACAGCTTTGCAAAATAATATCCAATACTTCAAATCATCAGTTCTCTCTATAAACTTTTTCACGTTCCAATTATTTTTATAGTATACGACAACTCCACCTGTTCTTGAGGATGCTGACACTGACCCGATGCTATCATAACGCAATTTCTTGTTCATCTATATCTTTCGTCAAATGTGTTTCAGACAATATTAAAAAGTCAGGTTTTTCTGTTGCTGCTATAATTTCAATTTGATTATAGTTGTTAACAAGACCTTGTACATTTGTATAGAGGGCACTCATTTCCTTTAGTTGTTAAATCGTCAAGCCTATATTTCTCATTTTGTTTTTCAATTTATTTTGATAAACTGGACATTCTCTATCGTTTGTAAAGTGATTTTCATCTAATCCCATATTGAGCCTGCTGTTTACTTTTGAACAATTAATACATTTCATTATCTTCTCTTGGCTTTCGCAATTAACTGTTTTATGTTGACCATGGCATTTTAGACATATTTCCTGATTTTTACATTCTTTGGCTATATGATTGTATCCTCTGCATTTCATACATTGAACTAATTCAGTTCCATCATACACTCTACATCTTTCCCAACCGACATTTACTTTTCTTTCTTCCATAATTTTTCCGTAAGCTTCATTATCAACTCTCAGTCTCACATTGAACAAAGATTTATTTCCTCTATTCGTTTCATATTTTCCCATAAATTTAATATTTGCAGCAGCTAATTTAGGATTTTGTTTTCTTAATTTCTCAATTAAATCATTTTCACTATATTCAAAAGACATGCCAATAATTTTGATATTTAGTCCCGTCGAATTTGGAATTTTTACTTCATATTGTTTAGATATTTTTTCTTGGATTGCACTTTTACTTTTCTCTCTATCTTCACAGCTCTCACTTTGAATAACAATTGTTCCACTGCTTCTACTTTCCACATTTGTTATCTTCAAGTTGTCTGGATTTATTTTGTTTAACTCTTCTTTAGTTTTTTCAGCCGATTGTTTTTCCTTAGCTTTAACAATCAGGGGTAGTTGTTTATTTATACTTGGCAACCCTTTATTTTTAACTGTTTTTGCACTTTGTTTACATGTTTCATTTATTACTTTCTTTATTTCTTTGCACATATTATCATTTTTCTCTTCTATTGTTTTTCATTCATTTTGTTTATATAGAAGTAAAATTCATTAAAAAAACTACATATGTGACGTATTATGTAGAGTAAAGTAGACTTGAAAATATTACTAACAATTTTCCTCTGGGTTAATATGCCTCTCATAATTTTTCTCATGTTCTCTTTGTGCCGACGTCTGAGAATAAGTGTTGCCTTTTTTTTGTTATTTCTAACCAAAATTGGTTATTTTTTTGATCCATGTGTAGTTTTTGGTTTTGTTTATTTTTTTCTTATAAAAAAAGATATTTTTGTTTCAGTTTTTGTTAATTATAATTTAAACTTGAAAAAAAAAATAAAACAAAAGTCTATGAATTTAATTTTGGTTATATTTTTTCTTATTTGGTGATTTTTTTCACAAATGTTGGTTACAAAATGTTTTTCGTGGCAACATTGTTTCAGATGAATAAATAAAAAATTAGTCAAACAACAAAAACGCACGATGAGAACAATTGAGAACATTGTTACGCTCTTGGTTTCTTTATCCTTCCCTTCTATCTTTCCCCCCGCGTCGTGAAATATTTTTGAAAAATATTCCAAAATATGCCAAAATGCACATTCTTTATACATATTTTATTTTCTTTGGTTTTAATATCAAGAATCATAGATAGCATACTTGTAGGGGTAACTACTATGCGTATGAGTAATATATTTCAAATGCAATTAAATATTAAGTATGTAGTGTGTAGTATACGTGGGCATGGCCCCTCGCTCATTTGGAATATCAACATAAAAAGTAGCCTATAACTCCTTCCGGACATACAGGAAGATACTGTGAAAATTTTAAGAAAATCGGTTCAGCCGTTTTATCGTCTATAAACTTCAAACATACAAACAAACACACATTCATTTTTATATATAAGATAATAAAGTAAATACATACAGATTTGTTTCCTTTACTTTTTGTGAATGTTAGTTGAATTAGCAGGTACATAGTAAATTTATGATTGTGTTTCAACCACTTGTAGCATTTACTCATTTGCAGATGTCTACTAAAAACTTTTCTTGAAATATTTTTTGAAGGGAAAATGTCAAGTGACTGGATTTTCTATGAAAATTTTCACTCACTTGCATTATATTAACTTTGTAGTAACATTTTACACACTGGCACAGTGTCCAAATGAACGAATTCATATAAATTCGTCGTTGAAATGTTAGGATCTACTACTGTAGCATGTGTTTGTTTATTTTTGCTTGCGTTCAAATATGACTGACAAACTCTTAATATTTTGTTGTTGTGTATACAGCCGTCTGTAAGCTATGAACAAAGCACCTTTGTGAGTAAAATAAAGCGTATACTTAAAAAATATGGCATAAACCGCTTAAATGACATTTGTTGGCAAAGGGGAGAAAATTCAATTTAAATGCCCCTACCTGTCAGCAAATAACGCGTATGTACTTAATATAAAAAAAGCTGTCTATTGAAGTACGAATTTAAAGAAAATTATGTAAAGTGGATAACAACTGTATACTAAACCGGACTTAAAGTGAAAAAGGGAAAATTTTCGAGCGCAAGAAGGCTTTTATTATTTTCCCTTTTACCTGGAAATTAATATTCATGTTATTCGAACATTATAAACAAGTTATCAAATGATGTGTGAGGGTCAATTATAAAATGATAATTTTTCTACCTGTAATGCAATATCATATTAAGGAAATCGATTAACGCAGTTATTTTCGGGTCTCAGGAAACAGTATAAAAGCAACAGAAGGATTGCGAAAAATTATTAGTTCTGGTTTCAAATCCTTGGCGAAAACACTTACGCACATCCAAGCACACCAAGCACATACAAGCAAAACACAAAGTCAGATAATCAAAAATTTGCTAAATAAATAAAATAATAGAGAACCAAAAAATATGAAAGACGATTGGGAAAGTGCTGCGGACAAACCCATAGTGGTTATTCCTGACAAAGTCAACAAATGGGCTGGCGAGGATGATGATGAGGATGTTAAGGACAGTTGGGATCTCGAGGAAGAGGAAAAAAAGGACGAAGAAAAAGTTGAAGTCAAAGCGCCGGTGAAGACGAAACCTAACAAGGCTTTGAAAGCTAAACTAGCCGAACAAGAGAGACTGGCAGAAGAAGCCGAAGCTGAACGCTTAGCTAATATGACAGCCGAAGAAAAATTAGCCGAAAAATTACGTTTACAAAAAATTCAAGAAGAATCGGACTTAAAGAGTGCTTTAGAAACCTTTGGTGTTAGAGATATTAGAGGTGATTTAGATGCATTTAATCCTCAAACTGAAGAAGAATTCAAAGAATTTGGTGCGACGCTTAGTTGTAAATTGGCACAATATAAAGAATCACCTCATTTCCCGCAATTTATTGAGGATTTAGTACGTAGCATAGGTGTACATTTGGCTATTCCCGATTTGAAGAAATTAAAAATTAGTGTAGAAAACTTACATAGAGAAAAAGTGAAAATGGAAAAACAAAATGTCAAGAAACCCGCTAGCAAAGGCAAAGGAAAAGTAACCTTGAAAAAAGAGAGCAATGATATCGATGGTTATAAAAAGTATGGTAATGATTACATTACTTATGATGATTACGATGATTTCATGTAAATAGTCAAACCTACTTATACAACATCCTTGTATTATTTCCTTACCGTTTTCCCCCTTCAGTAAATAATTTTTTTTTTATTTTTAGTTGAGCTCTTTATTATGAATTTGACACACAAAATATTTTCATTTATTTATTTGTGGTTTACTTTAATTAAATTTTTGCAAAACAAGCATTAAAGAAACAATTTACATATATTCAATGAGGAACATTAAAATGAATATGGTAGACATGAATATGGATTAAAAGTGAGATAGTGACTGATGATGAGAGTATTGAGGTTGGCTTTCGGTACTTTCTCATTAAAATAAAAAATTGCGTAAATAACTGCCTTAAAGATTAAATAACAAGGAAAAAAATTTTTTTCTTTTTTTTTTGGGTGTGTGTGTTTTGGCAGCAGTCAAATCTTTTCAAGTCATTTAAAATACAAATAAAAATAATTATTTCAGTTTGGTTTCTACTTCTTCGATCTTAAAACAATATACAGGAGTTATGGGGGCAGGTTTGAACAAATAACTTAAATTGAATATCACATTACAAGTTAAATGAAAATAATAATAATATAATAAAAAATGAAATAAAACATTTGTACAAAAGAATTTCGTTAAGTTAATGTAAACATTACATACATACACATATGAATTAAACAAAAATGTATTAAAAATATATTTAAAAATAAAATACAAAATGATTTTAAAAGCTTACAAGCAAAACACACACCACCTTCTTTACTTCGATATACAGCCGGTTGTTACGACAATTTCAAATGGTATGTAATCGATAATGATGACAGCAAAGTTAGCGTATTATTTATTATTTAATTTTAAAAGGAAAAAGTTAAATAGATAGAGGATATGAAATTAATGTCCTTCTTCAGAGATATTATTAATTTGAAAGCGTAAAAATAATTGTAATATTTTCTTTTTATATAAATTTTAAAGTTTTTTTCTGATATTTTTCTTTTTTAATATTTTATTCTAACGGTATTTAATATATTTATTTTAATATATATTGTTTTCGATGAGCTGTTTTAATTTTTTTGTTTTGTAAGTCTTAACTTGTTGTCATTTCAGTTTTATCAATTTCATTTAATTTATAATAATATTTTAAAAATTAAATAATAATAATCATCATTAAACATGAACAGTTGCCTGGCAACAAGTAATAATTTTATTACAATATTTTTTAAATGTTTTTGTTCTTTTTTTTTCTTATTTTTTAAATTTTCTTTTGTTTTTTTCTGTTTTTAATTATTTGGGTGTAGTGTGATGCTTTTTCAGTATAGAAAACTAGGAGAACGTTTTCACTACCTTAATAAGAGAATATTCAAGATATTTGTTCATCGTCTATTGTAAATGTATTCTTAATGCTGTTTTGTTTTGGGCTGTGATTTTTATGATGTATCGACTTGGGTGATAGCTAAACGACTTTGTGGAACAAACTCAGCTGCCAAGGGATTAAGCAATGAATCGCTTACATTACATTCACTTACTGTCGAAGTGGAAAGAGCTGCTCTCAATTCTTCATTTTTAGCTTTGTCCCATTCATTTATTTGTTCCTCTAATTCGTCCTCAAGCATGGCATCAATGCATTCCTTCATCAATTCCTCATCTTCAAGGCGTTGCAATTCAACTTTATCGGATTCTTCTTCGATTACATATTGTTCGAATTGATCCGACCAGCCACTTGAGGGTACTTTCATTATCATTGTCTATATTTTTTTCTATTTATAACTTGAAAATTTTGTCTAAAAAGAAACAACCAACCGGTTTCAGTCTACAGAGAAAAAAAAAAAACTACATACATTTTTATATCATAGACATTTTTGTTTGTTAATGATGTTTATTGTAGAACAACAACAAATGAAGCTCAACCTGATCATATATTTTTTTATAAAATGATGTAAAAAGAAAGAAAATGAATACAAAAAGAAATGTTATTAAGCACACACAGGAATTTAACAATAACAATGTTAAAACCGATCACAATTTATGTTTTGTTATTTAGTCTAGAAATATCATACATATTTCGTAATAAAATGATTTTTTATTTTATTTTTCTTTTTTTTTGAGAACATAAAAAAGATAGGTAATACCCGGTGTGCTTCACTACTCCCCCATCGAAATTAAATACATAATAATTAAAAAGTGTATTTATTTAGTAATTAAATTATGCAATTTTTCTTAAAGAATAAACCTTTCATTTGATGACAATGTATTTCATTTAAATTATAAAATAATGCATTAATGGGCTATTTATTTCTTACTTGCTAAAATTTAATATATACTTTTTTTCTTAAATAAATAATTCTTATTCTAATGCCTTGGGGTACACAATAGTTTTTGTTTTTCCCTCTGGTGCGTATACATATAAATCTGCGGGTTTTCCTACTCGCGAACACGCGACGTAAAGCTGTCCATGTGAGAAACATGGATTTTCTAGATTAAGTCCACAAACTTGCAAGGACTGACCTTGAGCTTTATTAATCGTCATTGCAAATGCTAGGCGAATAGGAAATTGCAGGCGCTTGAAATCGAATGGCATCTCCGATGTGGTCATAGGAATACGTGGCAGCAACACATCAGTTCCCTTAAACTTTCCAGATATAATGGTCGCCTCGATAAGATTGTTCATCATTTTTTTTACTGTAAGTCGAGTGCCATTACATAGTCGTGGAGGATCAATATTTCTAAGTAAAATAATGGGAACACCGTTTTTTAGCTGTAAGTCATGTGGTGGAAAGCCTGGTAAATCTAACGAATTTAAAAATGCGACTGGATAATTGACGACATCCTCAATATTTGAAACTGTGTCGATCGATTTATAAGTTCTTAGATTCCCATCGACTTTGTTGAGAATATTGCTGTTGATGGAATTAACGTCAATATTTTTGGATGCCAGTAACGCACGTTCACATAACCATTGCATATTTTTAAAATTTTGCACAATATTGGCAAATACACAATTTATTAATTGTTCTTTGGATTGTGTCATTATGCAAAACTCTGATGGAAATTTTATATACTTTGTTATAGGATCCATTGGAATTCTTGCATTACCTAAATCAAGCAATTGTTTGGAAAAAGTTGAAGCGAAGCATCACGTTGCAACTGAACAAGCATATTAGTAGTTAATTTTAGAGTATGAACATATCGCCAAAGGTATGACGATGCATTTAGCTCATCAGCTGGCGTTGATGCAGGCATAACAGGAAGTGTTTGACGAAAATCACCAGCTAATAAAACTAATGCACCTCCAAATATGTTATTATTGCTTCTAAAATCCCGTAAACTGCGAGACTTCCAAAGATTTCTTATGCGCCATGGTGCATTCAACCCACACTATGATTTCACATTGTTGCAATACTTTGCCCATAGAAGAATTTTTCTTTATGTTACACTTGTAATCTCTTCGAAAAATTGAGGCTTCTAGGATAATTTTAGTGCAGAATACGCTGTTCTACCACCATTTAAGAATGTGGCAGCAATGCCGGATGACGCAATAGCTAATGCAATATTTTTTTGAGATCGAACTTTTGCCAATATCAATGAAATTAAAAACGTTTTTCCGGTTATTTGTTTGTTTGTTATTGCTGCTAGTATACTGTTGTATACCATTCTCTGCTCTTGTTGTAAATTTGGTAAATTTTCTTCAAATAAAATTTCCAAATTTCGATGATTATATTCCATTTCTCGTCGTAGATCTTGATCGTGTGCATCAGTTCCTGACCGAATAGGAGCAATCATTCCAACTTCAATTAGTGTCACATTCCTTATCGCCAAGCATTTGTCTTCAAGTAGAATCAATGTCTCATTATTCATACTTTCACTTAGTTCAAGCGTTGCATTGTTGGTGGTAACTCTTTCCGGGTGTAATATGTCCTCAGCCAAATATGTTTTAAATTTATTCCAAAGATCTTTTGGATTAGATGGTGAGCACGATACCAATATTATCGCAAATAATGCCCTTATTTTCCATGGATGGTTGATTACTGCTGCATCTTCAAGCGTTGTTTCCCAATAACAATCGTTCTCCAATAATTGTAGTTTCTGTCAGGCCTCTCGATATGTTGCACATACTACGCCATCAACACTATGTAATGTCTCAAAAGATGTTGGTCCTCGAACATTAATCAGAAGCATTCTCAAATAAAAACATTCAGCATTTTGAGGATGGACGGTATAAACCCTACCTAATGCATCTGTTGAATATAAATTTGGCCAACCATCAACAGGTTTCCCCTGCTTTCGACGTTGGAATTTCTTTGTTGATGCATTCCACGTATAATACGTTGGAATTTCTGAATAAAACAAAGTTTTAGCAAACATATCATTTCTACAAAGATCAAAAAATGATGTTAATGTTGTAGCCGGTGGTGCTGCTGCTCTCTCTCGAGCATTTCTTTCTGTAAAGTAAACCCGTTGTCCATTTTCCAGATGCACTGATAAATGAACAACAGTTGGATGGCGCTCATGAATGGGAAATCCCAAAATTCGCCATACTGCTTCATTGCTACTAATGTACCTGGCCATTTGATACTGCGGAATTTCATCATTTGGATTTTTTAATGAAAATACAGCCATATAAGACCCTTTAGTAACATATTTGCAGATGTATTTGATCGACTTAACTGAATGACAATACTCAACATTAATATGCGCTTTAAATGTTTTTTGAAAGCAATGGAGAGTAAGGTACTATCCAGCGGTTATCAACATCAAAATCATTTCCATGCACCTTTACTGAAATTGATCGTCCACCATTATCCACAGAACGTCGGCGATAAAGTGGGTTGCCGTCATTTCCCGAGTTTTTTTTTTTTTTTTTTTTTTTTTTTTTTTTTTTTAGTATTAAAAATACTTTAAATGTTCAACAAAATTATATATTACAAATTATTATTAAATAATACAAAATTAGTACACTTTCGTCTAAAGACATTTTCATCCGTTTCATTCTTAATGTAGTTTGGCAATGAGTTAAACAGCTGTAGACTTTTGTAGAATAGCGTTTTCTGCATTTGTGTTGACCTCACTCTTTGGATCCTAAAGTCACTTGCATTTCTTAGTTGATATAATATATATTGATAATGTATTTGATCACATAGATATTTCGGGGCGTCTCCTTGTTTTAATTTTCTAATAAATCTTAATGTGTTAAATTGAAGTCGTTGTGCTATGTTCATCCATTTTAGATCAGTTAACATTGTGTTTATATGTGTGTAACGATCGCATTTTAGTATTACTCTCATCGCTCTATTTTGCAGTTTCTGCATCCTTGCTAATTGATTTGTGCTGCTGCATGTGAATAAAATAGTGGAACCATATTCAAAGTGTGGTTTTATTATCGTGCTGTATATATTTATCGCTGTAGACTTGGATATTTTGCTTCTTATTCTTTTTAAAAAACTAATTTTTTTACCAACTTTTTTGCATAAGTAATCTATTTGTTCATTGAAATTTAATTTTTTATCGATTATAAAACCAAGGTATTTTATATATTCGACTTTTTCAATTACTGTGTCATTTATTGTAAATATTTCTTCTGAATTTAAGTTAATTCCATTATTTTTGTTTTATTTTCATTTAGTTTGAGTTTATTCATTTTAAGCCATTCATCTATTTTCTTCATATCATACTTGATATTTTCGCGACATTCTTCATCACTATTTGCTATTGTATATATCAGAGTGTCATCAGCGTATAATACAACTTTACATTTTTCTAAAATACTTGGCATGTCATTTATATAAATTATGAACAACAACGCTCCCAAAATGGAACCTTGTGGCACTCCGAAATTATTTATTATTTCATCAGATTCTATGTCATTTAATTTTGTCGTTTGCCTTCTTCTTTTCAGGTACGATTTGAACCAATCTAGCTCGATTCCTCTTATTCCATACATTTATTCAGTATTATTTCTCTATCGATCGTCTCAAAGGCTCTTTTGAAGTCAAGAAATATTGCTATTATCCTCTTATCCTTTCCTATTGCTCTCCATTCACTTATGACATAGTTTACCGTGGTTTCACACGAATGTTTTTTACGGAATCCTGACTGGTATTTAGATAATATGTCTCGATTTTCTATATATTTTTCAAGCTGATCTTTAACTACTTTTTCAATTATTTTCTCGCAAGTTTTAAGAGAGTTTATTGGTCTAAACTCCTCGCATTTTTTTGTTCTGGGCACTTTCTCAATTGGGGTTACGGTTGATTTTTTCCAATTATCAGGAAAAATACCTGTCTCTAAAGATGTGTTTATTACTTTTACCATTATATTTCCTGTTACATTCCAGTTGTCAAGTATAATTTTATTTGATACGCGTTCATGGTCAGATTTGTTATTCATACACTTCACGATGCTCTCCAGTTCACTAATATTTACCTTACGGAATTTAAAAACATCATTCACTCTATATTCTATTCGGTTAATATGTTGCACGCTCCCTAACGATTTTCTTATACTACTAATGCTATCAATGAAGAATGCATAGAACTTATTAACTATATCACACTGGTCGAATATCACAGATTTAGTTGAGTTTTGCCTCTTATTAAGTACTAGGTTTTTTATGTGTGTCCACATTTGCTTTTGACTAGTTGCGTTGTTAATTTTATTTTTTATGTAATTATTCTTATTATTTTCGATTTGTACTTTGTATCGATTTCTTATTAGTTTATATTCTCCCCAAGCTTGATTTGTGTTTTCAAATTTGGCTCGTAAATATTTTATTATTTTTTCTCTTTTTATTGTTCGCAGTTCTTCGTTAAACCAGTTATTCACTTTGTTATTTATGTGCACTTGCTTTTCAAACGTAAATCTTTGTATTGTATTTCCTAGACAGGCATCAAACAGTTTAACGTTTTCATTAAGATCCTTATTATCCTCGTATATCATATTCTCAGTTAACACATTATTGAATATATTCTTATCGTATTTAAATATCTTGATGGTTTTTGCTGTATTTAGAATGTTTTCATTCGATCTCTCAAAGTCTATATTAATATTAATAACTTCATGGTCAGAAATTTTATTATCTTTACTGTTTGTACATTTTATCTTATAATTATTAGTTATTACGTAGTCAATTATTGTGCTCGAATTTCTTGTTACACGGGTTCTTTCGTTAACTATTTGTTTAAGGCCGTTGTCATTGAGAGTATTCCTAATTCTATTCTTGTATAAAGAGTTTTTTCCAATCTATATTAAAATCTCCTGCAATTAAACTATCACAGTTATTATTATCACAGATTTCTTCAATAATTTCGTCAAATATATCACAGAACTCAGCTTCGCTGTAGCTAGGCGATCTATATATTGCATCAATTAAGATATTATTATTATTATCATTATGTACAGCTTTGCAAAATAATATCCAATACTTCAAATCATCAGTTCTCTCTATAAACTTTTTCACGTTCCAATTATTTTTATAGTATACGACAACTCCACCTGTTCTTGAGGATGCTGACACTGACCCGATGTTATCATATCCTTGTAACGCAATTTCTTGTTCATCTATATCTTTCGTCAAATGTGTTTCAGACAATATTAAAAAGTCAGGTTTTTCTGTTGCTGCGATAATTTCAATTTGATTATAGTTGTTAACAAGACCTTGTACATTTGTATAGAGGGCACTCATTTCCTTTAGTTGTTAAATCGTAAAGCCTAAATTTTGTCATTTTGTTTTTCAATTTATTTTGATAAACTGGACATTCTCTATCGTTTGTAAAGTGATTTTCATCTAATCCCATATTGAGCCAGCTGTTTACTTTTGAACAATTAATAATTCAAAAATTTCATTATCTTCTCTTGGCTTTCGCAGTTAACTGTTTTATGTTGACCATGGCATTTTAGACATATTTCCTGATTTTTACATTCTTTGGCTATATGATTGTATCCTCTGCATTTCATACATTGAACTAATTCAGTTCCATCATACACTCTACATCTTTCCCAACCGACATTTACTTTTCTTTCTTCCATAATTTTTCCGTAAGCTTCATTATCAACTCTCAGTCTCACATTGAACAAAGATTTATTTCCTCTTTTCGTTTCATATTTTCCCATAAATTTAATATTTGCATCAGCTAATTTAGGATTTTGTTTTCCTAATTTCTCAATTAAATCATTTTCACTATATTCAAAAGACATGCCAATAATTTTGATATTTAGTCCCGTCGAATTTGGAATTTTTACTTCATATTGTTTAGATATTTTTTCTTGGACTGCACTTTTACTTTTCTCTCTATCTTCACAGCTCTCACTTTGAATAACAATTGTTCCACTGCTTCTACTTTCGACATTTGTTATCTTCAAGTTGTCTGGATTTATTTTGTTTAACTCTTCTTTAGTTTTTTCAGCCGATTGTTTTTCCTTAGGTTTAACAATCAGGGGTAGTTGTTTATTTATACTTGGCAACCCTTTATTTTTAACTGCATCCGCGTATGTTGTTTTTGCACTTTGTTTACATGTTTCATTTATTACTTTCTTTATTTCTTTGCACATATTTTCATTTTTCTCTTCTATTGTTTTTCATTCATTTTGTTTATATAGATGTAAAATTCATTAAAAAACTACATATGTGACGTATTATGTAGAGTAAAGTAGACTTGAAAATATTACTAACAGTTTTCCTCTGGGTTAATATGCCTCTCATAATTTTTCTCATGTTCTCTTTGTGCCGACGTCTGAGAATAAGTGTTGCCTTTTTTTTTGTTATTTCTAACCAAAATTGGTTATTTTTTTTGATCAATGTGTAGTTTTTGGTTTTGTTTATTTTTTTCTTATAAAAAAAGCTATTTTTGTTTCAGTTTTTGTTAATTATAATTTAAACTTGAAAAAAAATAAAACAAAAGTCTATGAATTTAATTTTGGTTATATTTTTTCTTATTTGGTGATTTTTTCACAAATGTTGGCTACAAAATGTTTTTCGTGGCAACATTGTGTCAGATGAATAAATAAAAAATTAGTCAAACAACAAAAACGCACGATGAGAACAATTGAGAACATTGTTACGCTCTTGGTTTCTTTATCCCTCCCTTCTATCTTTCCCCCCGCGTCGTGAAATATTTTTGAAAAATATTCCAAAATATGCCAAAATGCACATTCTTTATACATACTTTGTTTTCTTTGGTTTTAATATCAAGAATCATAGATAGCATACTTGTAGGGGTAACTACTATGCGTATGAGTAATATATTTCAAATGCAATTAAATATTAAGTATGTAGTGTGTAGTATACGTGGGCATGGCCCCTCGCTCATTTGGAATATCAACATAAAAAGTAGCCTATAACTCCTTCCGGACATACAGGAAGATACTGTGAAAATTTTAAAAAAATCGGTTCAGCCGTTTTATCGTCTAGAAACTTCAAACATACAAACATACAAACAAACACACATTCATTTTTATATATAAGATAATAAAGTAAATACATACAGATTTGTTTCCTTTACTTTTTGTGAATGTTAGCTGTGCATTAGCAGATACATAGTAAATTTATGATTGTGTTTCAACCACTTGTAGCATTTACTCATTTGCAGATGTCTACTAAAAACTTTTCTTTAAATATTTTTTGAAGGGAAAATGTCAAGTAACTGGATTTTCTATGAAAATTTTCACTCACTTGCATTATATTAACTTTGTAGTAACATTTTACACACTGGCACAGTGTCCAAATGAACGAATTCATATAAATTCGTCGTTGAAATGTTAGGATCTACTACTGTAGCATGTGTTTGTTTATTTTTGCTTGCGTTCAAATATGACTGACAAACTCTTAATATTTTGTTGTTGTGTATACAGCCGTCTGTAAGCTATGAACAAAGCACCTTTGCGAGTAAAATAAAGCGTATACTTAAAAAATATGGCATAACCCGCTTAAATGACATTTGTTGGCAAAGGGGAGAAAATTCAATTTAAATGCCCCTACCTGTCAGCAAATAACGCGTATGTACTTAATATAAAAAACGCTGTCTATTGAAGTACGAATTTAAAGAAAATTATGTAAAGTGGATAACAACTGTATACTAAACCGGACTTAAAGTGAAAAAGGGAAAATTTTCGAGCGCAAGAAGGCTTTTATTATTTGCCCTTTTACCTGGAAATTAATATTCATGTTATTCGAACATTATAAACAAGTTATCAAATGATGTGTGAGGGTCAATTATAAAATCATAATTTTTCTACCTGTAATGCAATATCATATTAAGGAAATCGATTAACGCAGTTATTTTCGGGTCTCAGGAAACAGTATAAAAGCAACAGAAAGATTGCGAAAAATTATTAGTTCTGGTTTCAAATCCTTGGCGAAAACACTTACGCACATCCAAGCACACCAAGCACATACAAGCAAAACACAAAGTCATATAATCAAAAATTTGCTAAATAAATAAAATAATAGAGAACCAAAAAATATGAAAGACGATTGGGAAAGTGCTGCGGACAAACCCATAGTGGTTATTCCTGACAAAGTCAACAAATGGGCTGGCGAGGATGATGATGAGGATGTTAAGGACAGTTGGGATCTCGAGGAAGAGGAAAAAAAGGACGAAGAAAAAGTTGAAGTCAAAGCGCCGGTGAAGACGAAACCTAATAAGGCTTTGAAAGCTAAACTAGCCGAACAAGAGAGACTGGCAGAGGAAGCCGAAGCTGAACGCTTAGCTAATATGACAGCCGAAGAAAAATTAGCCGAAAAACTACGTTTACAAAAAATTCAAGAAGAATCGGACTTAAAGAGTGCTTTAGAAACCTTTGGTGTTAGTGATATTAGAGGTGATTTAGATGCATTTAATCCTCAAACTGAAGAAGAATTCAAAGAATTTGGTGCGACGCTTAGTTGTAAATTGGCACAATATAAAGAATCACCTCATTTCCCGCAATTTATTGAGGATTTAGTACGTAGCATAGGTGTACATTTGGCTATTCCCGATTTGAAGAAATTAAAAATTAGTGTAGAAAACTTACATAGAGAAAAAGTGAAAATGGAAAAACAAAATGTCAAGAAACCCGCTAGCAAAGGCAAAGGCAAAGGCAAAGGAAAAGTAACCTTGAAAAAAGAGAGCAATGATATCGATGGTTATAAAAAGTATGGTAATGATTACATTATTTATGATGATTACGATGATTTCATGTAAATAGTCAAACCTACTTCAAGTCATACAACATCCTTGTATTATTTCCTTACCGTTTTCCCCCTTCAGTAAATAATTTTTTTTTTATTTTTAGTTGAGCTCTTATTCTATTATAACTACAATCACTTCTTTATTGAGGGAACTTTAACAGCAATGGCAAATTTTGAAGGTCCTCATCATGAACTTGAGGACATTCCAAATGTAGAAGTCATTCAGGCAATGAAAACACTACTTGCACATGACATGATTTGGGAGTACCACTGTCGGACATGTTTTTATTGGGATATAAACGAGAGAGGCATCGAATTTCTTCGAATGTTATTAAGGCCGCACCATACAATCGTACCGAAAACGGTAAAGAGCCGAACTTATATGAGACGATTGTACTATTTTTATTTGAATAACGATCTCATAGACTAGTTATATATAGTAATTAGAGAATAATTTTTTTTAGCTCATCAGCTGGCGTTGATGCAGGCATAACAGGAAGTGTTTGACGAAAATCACCAGCTAATAAAACTAATGCACCTCCAAATATGTTATTATTGCTTCTAAAATCCCGTAAACTGCGAGACTTCCAAAGATTTCTTATGCGCAATGGTGCATTCAACCCACACTATGATTTCACATTGTTGCAATACTTTGCCCATAGAAGAATTTTTCTTTATGTTACACTTGTAATCTCTTCGGAAAATTGAGGCTTCTAGGATAATTTTAGTGCAGAATACGCTGTTCTACCACCATCTAAGAGTGTGGCAGCAATGCCGGATGACGCAATAGCTAATGCAATATTTTTTTGAGATCGAACTTTTGCCAATATCAATGAAATTAAAAACGTTTTTCCGGTTATTTGTTTGTTTGTTATTGCTGCTAGTATACTGTTGTATACCATTCTCTGCTCTTGTTGTAAATTTGGTAAATTTTCTTCCAATAAAATTTCCAAATTTTGATGATTATATTCCATTTCTCGTCGTAGATCTTGATCGTGTGCATCAGTTCCTGACCGAATAGGAGCAATCATTCCAACTTCAATTAGTGTCACATTCCTTATCGCCAAGCATTTGTCTTCAAGTAGAATCAATGTCTCATTATTCATACTTTCACTGAGAATTAATCAGATACCCTACGCGGAAACAGAAGATCTTACCCAAATATTTAAAAATGTATGCATAGCTATAAACACTCAGATGCCTAACATAAGATCTATATACCGGCTAGGAAATTATAATAGCAAGCAGAAGACATATTCCAAGGATGGGGTAATAATTGTGAAGCTGTGGTCTGCATATGACAAAAACAGTTTTCTTAAATCCCTGGCAGGCTATAAAAAACTTAATAAAGATTTTGCCTTCAGTCTCAGACACCTTGGTTTTATTTCTGATGAAAAGTTCTTTTTAAATGAAAACCTAACACAGCATAATTTTAATATTCTGAGGGCGGCTTTACGCCTGAAAAGGAAGAAGCTCTTATGTTCTGCTTTTACTATGCGAGGCTATGTTTACATAAAGCGAGAGCTTAATGACGATGCAATAAAAATAGATGAAATTGAGAAGCTGAATCAGTTTTTTCCGAGCATTGCTGAAAAAAGAAATATCAGCAGTAATTAAGATTATATACTCAGTGCCTTCTATTTTACTTATTTCTATTTATAATAAGAATTTTACGAACTTATTTCTATTTATATTTATAAAAATACTCATTTCTATTTATAATAAGAATTTTACTAACTTTTTATTTATTTTTGGTTTATCCTTTTTTTTTTCTTTTTTTAACAACTGTTATAATATTTAAACACAGTATAAGGATTGGTGTTGTGAGGCTACGTAAGATTATATATTCAATTTTTAATAATTATTTTGAAGTGAACGAAAAGACTGCTATTTCTCTACCTTATTATGAGTCAGACAAATTATAATGATAGTGTTGACGGAAACCACTCTGCCTCAATAAATATATTATGTAAACAGCGATCAGGTATTAATGTTGTGCATTTCAATGCCAGGAGTTTAAATGGACTTAAATTGGATTACGTTCGACATATATTTGAAAACTCTAAGGTTGATATTATTTGTGTAACGGAAACGTGGTTCCACTGTGATGTTCCGGATGGTTACTATAGCATAAATGGGTATAAACTATATAGGAATGATAGGAGATATAGAAGAGGCGGTGGTGTTGCAATTTATGCTAAGAGTAACCTCAACACTAGAGTAGTCAGCATTTCACAGGATTGTGACATTGAATTTATTAATATTGTCGTTTATGATAATAGTGTGAGAACTTTAGTGTCATGCGTTTATAATCCTATAAGAACATTAACTCTTGAACCTTTTTTTGATAACTTCAGGAATCATTCCATAGCTTATGACTTTTTTATCACTTGTGGTGACTTTAATGTAAACTTGATGGTTAAAGATGAAATTAGTAATGATTTCTTTGATATGATAAGTTCTGTGGGTATGACTACGGTTAATGATGAAATTCCCACACGTTTTTCGTCCAATTCAAGGCCAAGTTTACTCGATTTATTCCTGCTATCTCATCCAAGCTTATTACTTTTGTATGATCAAATTTCTTTCGTCTCTGACCATGATCTATTATTTTGTACATTAAACATTAACCTGACTAGAGATGATAATCTTCGGATTATAACTTATAGGGATTATAACGCGATTAATTTTTCGTCCCTCTTTGCTGACATTTCTGTTCTGAGTTGGAATGAATGTTGGTATTATGCGTCAGTGGATGATAAGTTGAACGTACTTCTTGCAACATTGCAGGGCGCGTATGATCGTCATGTACCTGAACGTAGTTTTGCTGTAAATAATCGCTCTTGCCCATGGTATACAACTGCTGTAAAAATGCTATTCGTGATCGCAATTTAGCTTACAACGTATGGAAAAGGAGACCCACGTTGATAAACAGAGCTGCTTACAATAGAGCTAGAAACCGCTCCAATCTCATTGTCAGACAAGCTAAAAAATCATATTTCTCCCGGAAACTTAATTCAAATCTCCCTGCTGGCGAATTGTGGAGGAATGTGAAGTCGTTAGGTATACACTCCCGTAGTTCTTTTGAGTGCAAAATAGACCCAGATGAGCTTAATGACTTTTTTTGTATTAATGGCGTGATTAATAATCATACCAGTCCTAATCTACAAAATGAACTCTCCTGCAATACTAACTTCTCATTTTCTACAGTGTCAGAGGCTGATGTAACCAGGTATATCTTGAAAATTCGATCCAATGCATCGGTGCAGACGGTGTAGCCATTAAATTTGTTAAACTTATATTGCCATATATTTTGGGAGCGCTGACTCATGTCTTTAACCATTGCATTACAACCACCCAGTTTCCTACAGCCTGGAAAATTGGAAGAGTTATACCAATAGCAAAGATTTCCAATGCAGTGAGTGCGGGCGATTATCGGCCAATAAGTATTTTGCCAGTTTTTTCGAAAATATTTGAGTCCCTAATTGCTGAACAGATTACGTTATATCTGAATAACAATAATCTCTTGTCCCCATTCCAATCTGGTTTTCGCATTGCTCATAGTTGTACTACTGCGGTCTTGAAAGTAATTGATGACATAAGGCCCGAATATGACAAAGGAAACCTCTCTCTTATGTGTCTGCTAGATTTTTCAAAGGCCTTTGACAGGGTTGATCATTTAATCTTGTGTCGAAAATTGGGGCACTATTTTGGTTTTACGAATACCGCTTTATCTCTTATGGAAAACTACTTATATGGGAGAGCCCAAAGGGTAATTATTGGAAATAGGCAGTCAGGGCTGAGGCGTATAACATCCGGTGTTCCACAAGGGTCCGTGTTAGGCCCCCTGCTATTTAGTATGTTCGTCAATGATTTATTTTCAGTATGCAGGTATACTAAGGTACATGCATACGCAGACGATATTCAGCTGTACATCTCAAACCGTATTGGTCTGATAGAGGATACAAGTTACAAACTTAATTATGACTTGAGGTCTATTTTAAAATGGGCTGAGGATAATAACCTTATGCTCAATCCTGGAAAATCTTACATTTTACCAATCAGTAGATGGGAATATGATTTAAGTTATTTTCCGACCATTTACTTGGGGAACACACCTCTTGTGTACGTTAGTAAGATTAAATACTTAGGATTTTGGATCAATTCCACCTTGTCATGCACTGACCATATTAATCATGTTGTGCGTAACGTATACCTCTTGCTTCGTAATTTACGAATGTCGTCTAACTTCACACCAGTCGAAGTTAAGAGGAAACTTATAATTCAATTAATACTTCCACTGATTAATTATTTTGCATAGGTTTACAGTAAATTGGACGCTCTCTCACTACATAAGTTGCAAGTATCTTTTAATAATGCTACGCGGTATGTGTATGATTTAACTAGGTTTAGCAGTGTATCGTCCTGGAGGAAAATGATCTTGGGCTGTGACTTAATCGACTACCTTCAGATGCGAAATATTATATTTATACATAATCTTCTTTATCGGAAGAAACCACCCTATCTCTTTGAGAAGCTTGTATTTGGCAGATCCACTAGATATACAACTCTAATTACACCTAGATATACTTACATCAATACTGGCAGATTGTTTTTCGTCAACGCAATTAATTTGTGGAACTCCTTACCAATGTCTATTAAAAACATTTCGAGAAAGAGCAGTTTTAAGAAGTCACTTTTTGACTATATGTCCTCAAATATTTAAAATTTTGTGTGAAATATAATTATTGCCTTTTTGTGTATTAGCTATATACTTTATAAAACAATATAAATTTAGGGAATACTAATGACTAATGTAATTTGTGTATATCCTACTGAGCTATAAAAGAATAACATTCTTAAAGCTCTTGTAAGTTCTTGTAAACAAGTAAATAAAAAATAAAAATAAATAAAATAAACTTAGTTCAAGCGTTGCATTGTTGGTGGTAACTCTTTCCGGGTGTAATATGTCCTCAGCCAAATATGTTTTAAATTTATTCCAAAGATCTTTTGGATTAGATGGTGAGCACGATACAAATATTATCGCAAATAATGCCCTTATTTTCCATGGATGGTTGATTACTGCTGCATCTTCAAGCGTTGTTTCCCAATGACAATCGTTCTCCAATAATTGTAGTTTCTGACAGTCCTCTCGATATGTTGCACATACTACGCCATCAACACAATGTAATGTCTCAAAAGATGTTGGTCCTCGAACATTAATCAGAAGCATTCTCAAATAAAAACATTCAGCATTTTGAGGATGGACGGTATAAACCCTACCTAATGCATCTGTTGAATATAAATTTGGCCAACCATCAACAGGTTTCCCCTGCTTTCGACGTTGGAATTTCTTTGTTGATGCATTCCACGTATAATACGTTGGAATTTCTGAATAAAACAAAGTTTTAGCAAACATATCATTTCTACAAAGATCAAAAAATGATGTTAATGTTGTAGCCGGTGGTGCTGCTGCTCTCTCTCGAGCATTTCTTTCTGTAAAGTAAACCCGTTGTCCATTTTCCAGATGCACTGATAAATGAACAACAGTTGGATGGCGCTCATGAATGGGAAATCCCAAAATTCGCCATACTGCTTCATTGCTACTAATGTACCTGGCCATTTGATACTGCGGAATTTCATCATTTGGATTTTGTAATGAAAATACAGCCATATAAGACCCTTTAGTAACATATTTGCAGATGTATTTGATCGACTTAACTGAATGACAATACTCAACATTAATATGCGCTTTAAATGTTTTTTGAAAGCAATGGAGAGTAAGGTACTATCCAGCGGTTATCAACATCGAATCATTTCCATGCACCTTTACTAAAATTGATCGTCCACCATTATCCACAGAACGTCGGCGATAAAGTGGGTAGCCGTCATTTCCCGAGATTGTTTTTTTTTTTTTGTTTTTTTTTTTTTTTTTTTTTTTAGTATTAAAAATACTTTAAATGTTCAACAAAATTATATATTACAAATTATTATTAAATAATACAAAATTAGTACACTTTCGTCTAAAGACATTTTCATCCGTTTCATTCTTAATGTAGTTTGGCAATGAGTTAAACAGCTGTAGACCTTTGTAGAATAGCGTTTTCTGCATTTGTGTTGACCTCACTCTTTGGATCCTAAAGTCACTTGCATTTCTTAGTGTTATCTTAATGTGTTAAATTGAAGTCGTTGTGCTATGTTCATATATTTTAGATCAGTTAACATTGTGTTTATATGTGTGTAACGATCGCATTTTAGTATTACTCTCATCGCTCTATTTTGCAGTTTCTGCATCCTTGCTAATTGATTTGTGCTGCTGCATGTGAATAAAATAGTGGAACCATATTCAAAGTGTGGTTTTATTATCGTGCTGTATATATTTATCGCTGTAGACTTGGATATTTTGCTTCTTATTCTTTTTAAAAAACTAATTTTTTAACCAACTTTTTTGCATAAGTAATCTATTTGTTCATTGAAATTTAATTTTTTATCGATTATAAAACCAAGGTATTTTATATATTCGACGTTTTCAATTACTGTGTCATTTATTGTAAATATTTCTTCTGAATTTAAGTTAATTCCATTATTTTTGTTTTATTTTCATTTAGTTTGAGTTTATTCATTTTAAGCCATTCATCTATTTTCTTCATATCATACTTGACATTTTCGCGACATTCTTCATCACTATTTGCTATAGTATATATCAGAGTGTCATCAGCGTATAATACAACTTTACATTTTTCTAAAATACTTGGCATGTCATTTATACGAATTATGAACAACAACGCTCCCAAAATGGAACCTTGTGGCACTCCGAAATTATTTATTATTTCATCAGATTCTATGTCATTTAATTTTGTCGTTTGCCTTCTTCTTTTCAGGTACGATTTGAACCAATCTAGCTCGATTCCTCTTATTCCATACATATATAGTTTATTCAGTATTATTTCTCTATCGATCGTCTCAAAGGCTCTTTTGAAGTCAAGAAATATTGCTATTATCCTCTTATCCTTTCCTATTGCTCTCCATTCACTTATGACATAGTTTACCGTGGTTTCACACGAATGTTTTTTACGGAATCCTGACTGGTATTTAGATAATATGTCTCGATTTTCTATATATTTTTCAAGCTGATCTTTAACTACTTTTTCAATTATTTTCTCGCAAGTTTTAAGAGAGTTTATTGGTCTAAACTCCTCGCATTTTTTTGTTCTGGGCACTTTCTCAATTGGGGTTACGGTTGATTTTTTCCAATTATCAGGAAAAATACCTGTCTCTAAAGATGTGTTTATTACTTTTACCATTATATTTCCTGTTACATTCCAGTTGTCAAGTATAATTTTATTTGATACGCGTTCATGGTCAGATTTGTTATTCATACACTTCACGATGCTCTCCAGTTCACTAATATTTACCTTACGGAATTTAAAAACATCATTCACTCTATATTCTATTCGGTTAATATGTTGCACGCTCCCTAACGATTTTCTTATACTACTAATGCTATCAATGAAGAATGCATAGAACTTATTAACTATATCACACTGGTCGAATATCACAGATTTAGTTGAGTTTTGCCTCTTATTAAGTACTAGGTTTTTTATGTGTGTCCACATTTGCTTTTGACTAGTTGCGTTGTTAATTTTATTTTTTATGTAATTATTCTTATTATTTTCGATTTGTACTTTGTATCGATTTCTTATTAGTTTATATTCTCCCCAAGCTTGATTTGTGTTTTCAAATTTGGCTCGTAAATATTTGATTATTTTTTCTCTTTTTATTGTTCGCAGTTCTTCGTTAAACCAGTTATTCACTTTGTTATTTATGTGCACTTGCTTTTCAAACGTAAATCTTTGTATTGTATTTCCTAGACAGGCATCAAACAGTTTAACGTTTTCATTAAGATCCTTATTATCCTCGTATATCATATTCTCAGTTAACACATTATTGAATATATTCTTATCGTATTTAAATATCTTGATGGTTTTTGCTGTATTTAGAATGTTTTCATTCGATCTCTCAAAGTCTATATTAATATTAATAACTTCATGGTCAGAAATTTTATTATCTTTACTGTTTGTACATTTTATCTTATAATTATTAGTTATTACGTAGTCAATTATTGTGCTCGAATTTCTTGTTACACGGGTGCTTTCGTTAACTATTTGTTTAAGGCCGTTGTCATTGAGAGTATTCCTAATTCTATTCTTGTATAAAGAGTTTTTTTTCCAATCTATATTAAAATCTCCTGCAATTAAAATATCACAGTTATTATTATCACAGATTTCTTCAATAATTTCGTCAAATATATCACAGAACTCAGCTTCGCTGTAGCTAGGCGATCTATATATTGCACCAATTAAGATATTATTATTATTATCATTATGTACAGCTTTGCAAAATAATATCCAATACTTCAAATCATCAGTTCCCTCTATAAACTTTTTCACGTTCCAATTATTTTTATAGTATACGACAACTCCACCTGTTCTTGAGGATGCTGACACTGACCCGATGTTATCATATCCTTGTAACGCAATTTCTTGTTCATCTATATCTTTCGTCAAATGTGTTTCAGACAATATTAAAAAGTCAGGTTTTTCTGTTGCTGCGATAATTTCAATTTGATTATAGTTGTTAACAAGACCTTGTACATTTGTATAGAGGGCACTCATTTCCTTTAGTTGTTAAATCGTCAAGCCTATATTTCTCATTTTGTTTTTCAATTCATTTTGATAAACTGGACATTCTCTATCGTTTGTAAAGTGATTTTCATCTAATCCCATATTGAGCCTGTTGTTTACTTTTGAACAATTAATACATTTCATTATCTTCTCTTGGCTTTCGCAATTAACTGTTTTATGTTGACCATGGCATTTTAGACATATTTCCTGATTTTTACATTCTTTGGCTATATGATTGTATCCTCTGCATTTCATACATTGAACTAATTCAGTTCCATCATACACTCTACATCTTTCCCAACCGACATTTACTTTTCTTTCTTCCATAATTTTTCCGTAAGCTTCATTATCAACTCTCAGCCTCACATTGAACAAAGATTTATTTCCTCTTTTCGTTTCATATTTTCCCATAAATTTAATATTTGCATCAGCTAATTTAGGATTTTGTTTTCTTAATTTCTCAATTAAATCATTTTCACTATATTCAAAAGACATGCCAATAATATTGATATTTAGTCCCGTCGAATTTGGAATTTTTACTTCATATTGTTTAGATATTTTTTCTTGGATTGCACTTTTACTTTTCTCTCTATCTTCACAGCTCTCACTTTGAATAACAATTGTTCCACTGCTTCTACTTTCCACATTTGTTATCTTCAAGTTGTCTGGATTTATTTTGTTTAACTCTTCTTTAGTTTTTTCAGCCGATTGTTTTTCCTTAGGTTTAACAATCAGGGGTAATTTTTTATTTATACTTGGCAACCCTTTATTTTTAACTGCATCCGCGTATGTTGCTTTTGCACTTTGTTTACATGTTTCATTTATTACTTTCTTTATTTCTTTGCACATATTTTCATTTTTCTCTTCTATTGTTTTTCATTCATTTTGTTTATATAGATGTAAAATTCATTATAAAAACTACATATGTGACTTATTATGTAGAGTAAAGTAGACTTGAAAATATTACTAACAATTTTCCTCTGGGTTAATATGCCTCTCATAATTTTTCTCATGTTCTCTTTGTGCCGACGTCTGAGAATAAGTGTTGCCTTTTTTTTGTTATTTCTAACCAAAATTGGTTATTTTTTGATCAATGTGTGGTTTTTGGTTTTGTTTATTTTTTTCTTATAAAAAAAGCTATTTTTGTTTCAGTTTTTGTTAATTATAATTTAAACTTGAAAAAAAATAAAACAAAAGTCTATCAGTCTTATGCAAAAAAACTTAAAACATGCTTACTAACCGTTGTTAAGCTAAATTCGATAAAAGTATATCCAAAAACGATAATTAGCTTAAAACACCTGTAGTAAACCATTGTTAAATCTGAGAAATTTAACAATGGTTCGACCCTACTTTAAACCAATTTTAAGAACTTTTATTGAAAAATATTTTTATTTTATAAATAACGTCATTGTAGAGTGTGAGAAGCTAGGCCGTAATCCTGACTGAAGGCCAATTATATATGTATGTGTATGTCATTGTAGAGCTAAGTATTTTCAGGAAATAATAGAAACATTTTGATGGGGGGAGGTGGTACAAGGAAAAGAAAAGAAAAATGTTTTCACAAATAAAAAAATATTAATGGTTACTGGGGGTTTATGATTTATTCTTAGGTATACGAACCTTTTACTTTGGGTTGCAGTAATTAACTAACTTTGCAATGTTATAAAATTCTTAAGTTAGGACACGAATTTGAGTATTTAAAAACTGACGAGTAGGCAGAGATGTTCGTACTCTCTTGCGACAGTTGGCCATCTTCAAATAAGCGCACTTAACGTTTCACGCGTGAACATCCCGGCCCCCTTGCCTTATTGCAATATAATAAGTCAATGAAAGGTACAGATTATGATATTACAAATTAAATTTAAAAAAAATGTGTTATATGTTATAATATAGTATAAGGATAATTGCATAAATTTAATTCAATTTAATTAACAAATTTTAAATTCAATAAAAATAAAAATTCAAATATATAGTAAAATATTTATGATAGTAATAAAAAATATAATTTTCATATTAATGTTGTTTCTCTACACGCCAAATTTTCCAATTATAGTCCAGCCTAAAACTGTGTCCTGAGCCATAGGTGAGCCAATTGTTTCGGGTTGGATTTGGGGCTTAATGAGCCTCGGATATATGTCAGCCCCGAGAATGACATTAATGTCAATATTTTTATAAAAATTTGGGTCTGCGAGCCGTAGATTTGTATACAGGGAGGCGACACGCTCATCGATTTTTTCTTTCGGCAGTTTTATGGGTAGATTGCTATCAATTTTAGCGTTGAGAACAAATATTGGGCCATCATCAAAACGTGGTCTTATCTTAACTTTGCACCAACGTTCGCTGCCGCTCGCTTCTATCGGAAGTTTGTACCGCTCAATGAGGAATTCTGCAATAGAGCTCGTTTCGACACAGGGATTCAAAATTCCTCTGACGTTGCCCCAACTCTCTCCAAGCTCAATTTTTACTGTGATCGTGGGCAAGAGAGTGACAGTGCCCGTCCTGGAACGGGGTAGATCGGTAGAGGGCTGAGAGATCTTTTTGCCTTCACTTAGGCGTTTATGTCGATGCAGAAGAGTATGATGTTTGCCTCTACACTGACGACACCGATCGGTATTACGGCAATTTTGGACCAAGTGGGAGTGAGCCAGACAGTTCTCACAGTATTTATACCGTCTGACCATTTTCAACTTGTCCGCAACGTTCATCTTCTTAAACCTAATGCATTTCCTTAATGGATGATCCTTTCTACAAATTCGGCAATCATTAGTCGGCTTACGATAGCGGTTGCGAGCAGTGCTCTTCTCCTCTAGTGGGGACTGGCTTCTGATGTTGTGACGTGGCATGTTTTGGCTGTGGAAAAGGTATAGAGAAAAAAAATTTAATTAGTTTTGCTCTGAGTTAGGGAGTAAGACTAATTTAACAATGGGCCTTGTAACGATGCCATTGGCAGTTCGTATTTCGGCGACTCTGACTCTGTTATCGCTACCGCGGATAACCTTTTCAATGCGGCCAAGCCGCCATTGATTCGGGGGCAAATTTTCTTTCCTTATAACAACAAGGTCGTCGATAGCGTAATCACGCTGGGGATATTTCCATTTAAAACGCTTGTGAAGCTCTTTAAGATACTCCTCTTTCCATCTTTGGGCAAAATGGTGGTGGAGTATTTTAAGTTTTTGCCAACGATTGACATAGGACAATGTATGAGCTGACAAATCAGGCTCTGGGGGTGCCAGTAACGGCGTTCCTATAAGGAAATGTCCTGGGGTAAGCGCACACAGATCCGCAGGATTTTCACTGATTGGGCTGAGTGGCCTGGAATTTAAACATGCTTCAATTCGGGCTAACATTGTAGAAAATTCTTCAAATGTAAAACTCTGACTATGAGAGATCCTTTTTAGATGCATCTTGAAGCTCTTTACGCCAGCTTCCCAGAGACCACCCATGTGTGGAGCACCTGGGGGGATAAAATGCCATTCAAGTAGAGCGGAAATATGTCCATCTAGGAGTTTACGTCGTAGTAGTGACATAAAGTGCTCTTTGTCAGTGTCCAGTATGTGCGAAGCACCAACAAAAGCAGTACCATTATCTGAATAAATGGCACTTGGGGAACCTCGACGGGAGAAAAATCGTGCAAACGCAGCCAAAAAGGCCTGAGAAGATATTTCGCTCGTAGCCTCCAGGTGTATGGCTTTGGTGGCAAAGCAAACAAAGACTAGCACATAACCCTTAGTAACCTTGCATCCACGCCCTGCATACGTTTTTATGTCAAAGGGGCCAGCAAAGTCGACGCCAGTGTTAGTAAATGGGCGAGAAAGTGCTGTTCTTTCGGGGGGTAGAGCTGCCATTATCTGCTGACTTTTCTGTTGTTTTTGAATAACACACGTGCGGCAATTTGATAAAATAGTTTTTATTAAAACTTTAAGCCTGGGGACATAATAATTTATTCGCATTAGTCTATACAGAAGAGCATTTTGACCATGAATCGAATATTTATGCAGATATGCCAGATATAATCGAGTGTAGCTTCCATGATATGGCAATATTATTGGAAATCTTTCGTCGTAGCTTAATGTTGGGCAGTTTGATAAACGACCATTAATCCTCATAATCCCAGCGGAGTCCAAAAAAGGGTTGAACGTTAATATGTGACTCTTCTTAGATATTTGTAGACCCTGCGATAATAAGTTATATTCATTTTCGAAGTATAACCTTTGACAGGCAATGATCATACGAGACTTGGCATGAGTCAGTTCAACTCGTGTGAACGTATCATTCGTTACCAACTTATCCTTTAGTTTTCTATTAGACCGGTAATAAAAGCGAAATATCCAACATACGATACGCCAAGCTCTAGGAAAATCGGAAAAGTCCTTTAAGATGTCAGTATTCTGGAGTTGATTCAGATGAACTTTGACGGGTTTTGCCTCTTCCTCAGTAGAGAAATCACTTAAGAGAGTTTTCGGCCATTGACTCTGAGGAAGTTTGAGCCACGACGGTCCATGCCACCATAGATCATTTGTCTTTAATTGCAGTACTGTGAGTCCACGGGTTGCCAAATCAGCGGGGTTACTTTTTGATTCAACATGGTGCCAAGATTCACTCCCCACCTTTTCAATGATGGAGGAAATCCTGTTTTCAACGAAGGTTTTCCACCTGTTAGGGGGTTTTTGTAGCCATGCCAAGATTATAGTTGAATCAGTCCATAAAAAGAGCTTACAATCTTTGAGATTAAGCTCGGATTGAATGGATTCGACCATTGTTGCTAGTAGTTCTGTTCCACAAAGCTCTTTCCTCGGCAGTGAAACGAATTTGACAGGGGCCACTTTGGTTTTAGCGACCAAGAGGTGTGATGAGACTAATCCTAAATTTTCTGAACGGATGTATAGCGTTGCAGCATAAGCTTTCTCTGAAGCATCGCAAAATCCGTGTAGCTCGGTAGAAAAGGACGGATCGAAGTCAATAAAACGGGGAATTTCAATTTTCTCTATATTAATATAGTCATCCAAAAACGACTGCCATTGTAGCAAAGTTGATTCCTTTAGACTTTCGTCCCAGTTCGTTTCGTCCTTCCAGATTTGCTGCATAATGATTTTCGCTACAATTATTTTGGGGGCAAGCCAACCAGCGGGATCAAAAAGCTTTGCTATCTCTGATAAAATTGACCTTTTTGTAGTCAATGATCGGTCAGGTGCATTCTTCAGCTTAAAATAGAAATTATCCTTTCCTGCGTTCCAGCGTAGGCCTAAGGTTTTTGTGGTGCTAGAGTCTGACAATTTCAGGAACTCTGTGTCCAGCAAATGATCGGGGGATAGATCTTTAAGTAGAAAATCGTGGTTTGCCGTCCATTTACGGAGCGCGAAACCAGCTGACTGAAGAACCTCAATGAGTTCATTTCTGGCCGTAAGTGCAGATGATAAAGTATGAGCGCCGGCAAGTACATCGTCTACGTACATAAACTTCTTGAGAATATCTGAAGCAACAGGATGCGTTACTTCACATAATTTCGCCAACTCGAGTAACGTACGAATGGCCAGGTAAGGCGCACAGTTTACGCCAAATGTCACTGTAGTAAGCTCAAAATCACTTGGCTCTTTACGGGGGGAATTTCGAAAAATTATTCTCTGAAAGGGGGTATGTGACGGATGCACCAAAATCTGACGATACATCTTTTCAATGTCCGCATTGAACACATATCTAAAGAGCCTCCAGCGCAACATAAGAATGGTCAAATCTGATTGAAGAATAGGACCGGGGTAAAGTAAGTCATTAAGACTATTTCCATTTGAAGAGGGGTTCGAAGCATTGAATACTACCCGTAATTTCGTGGTAGTACTATCGGGCTTTAGCACCGCATGGTGCGGCAAGTAATACGTATTATTTAAAGTAGACGGTGTGACACTTGTCATTTGGTTCAAAGATGAATATTCTGAAATGACTCGGTCATATTCAGATTTCAATTGCGGGGTTCTCAATAACCTAGCCTCATTTCTCAAAAACTGCGACAAAGCAATATGGCGAGAGCTGCCAATATTAATAGTCTCAGGATACTCCCGGCGAAATGGGAGCGAAACTACAAAACGTCCTGATTCTGTTCGGTATGTACTCGATTTGTACAAGTCCTCGCAGTAGATATCTTCGCCAGAGAGACGACTCTTCCTTGGAACCTCTTCAAGTTCCCAAAACTTTCGCAGCTGATCGTTCAAGGCAATTTCGTTGAAGAAGGCTGACACCGAAGAAACACAGGTGTGTGTAGCTACCTTTCCTGTCACAATCCATCCGAAAACTGTTTGTTGTGCGACTAATGCCCGATCGTTGTCCCATCGCAAACCATTTCTGATAATTTTAGGATAAACATCTCCACCAAGTAGGAGCTCAATCTCAGAGCACTTATGCAGATGAGTGTCCGCCATTTTTAAATCGGCAAACTCGCTAACTCTCAGAGATGAGAGGGGGTAATAAGGCAGTTGACCCGTAAGTTTTCTAACAACGAAGGCATCCGCAGAGGTTTCAAAAGAGCTATCAATAGGTGAGCCTAAACGAATACTGCACAATTGAGTAGAAGTGGCAGTCAAAGCTTCATTTAGGCCATGAACTTCGGTTTGTGACTTACGACTTGGAAGGCAAAGCTTATTTTGAAGTTTTCTTGAGATAAAGGTTGCTTCGGACGCAGAATCAATTAAGGCTCGAACGGTGTACTTCAGATCCTTTGAATAAATATCGACAAGAGCGGTACCAAGTATTACTGTGGAATTCGTTGTGGACTGTATGTGCGCAGAGTAAGACTGTCTTATGCGGGCTGCAGCTTCAGCAGACGTAGAGGGGGTTGTATTCAAATTTGATACTTGAGGGGGGTTAACAGTATGAAACCTGTTAGTATTCGGGGCTGAGGTTGCAGCTTGAGACGAAGTTTGGGGGTTGATATATTGTACTGCATTTGACGAGTTATCCGTTCGGTGAAGTAAGGAGTGGTGTTTATGCTTGCATATTTGGCAGACATATTGACTTTTGCATTTTTTAAATTCATGCGAGGTGCCGAGGCAGTTAGTGCAACGCTTTTGTTTTTTCACTATCGCATAACGTTCTTCTACAGACATGTCAAGAAAAGAAGGACAAAGTCTTAGGGGGTGAGCTGCAGAACAGACTGAACACTGTGAATTTTTATCATTAGATACGCCCGTGCGATAACTTTTGACCTTCTTATGGTCCGGGGGGTTTGCCTTTTTAGGATTAGAAGGCCTGAAACTTTGAGAATTATTGGGAGTGACAAATGTGGTCCGAATATCAGCTACAGATTCTAATGTTTGGAATCGAGATGTTAGAAAGTCGTCCATTTGCTTCCACGTGGGCAATTCTGTGCTGTTAGGTAGCGACTGTTCCCACAGACTAAGTGTGATTTCGGGAAGACAGGTCGAACAAATATATATAAATATTATATCCCAATTTTTAGTTTCAATTTTCAGGAGAGTGAGATTTGTGATACAATCATTGATTGTCCGTTGAATACGCCTGATATTGCTTCCAGTTTCCTTAAAAATAGGTGTTATATTGAAAAGCGTTTTCAGTTGAGCATTGACTAGTATCCGTTTATTTTCATATCGATTGACCAAATTCTGCCAGGCCATTTCAAAACCATCGTTGGTAATTGGACAAGTTTTTAGTAATTCCCGAGCTTCTCCTTGAGTCTTTTTTATTAAATGGCACATCTTTTCTACTGGAGATAAACGCGTACTATTTCGATATAAAGCCGTGAACATATCCCGAAAAGTCGGCCATGACTGATAATCGCCGTAAAATACCTCAGTATCACAAGGTGGCAACGAAATATTTGCAGTATGGTCAATTTGGGGGGTTGAAGGGGGTTTAGAAGACACTTTTCGAGTAAGGCCATTTAGAAGTTCACTCGTCTTCGCCATAACTTTGACATGGGCCTCAAAGGTTCTGTAAAAACGCGATTTGATCGTTTCCAGCTGGACTTCCTCCTCCAACTTATCAAATTTTCCTAAAATAGTGTCGTAGCATGCCCTAAATTCCGACCAGAGACGGACAACTTCATCCCTTTGAACTCCAACCGTATGAACCGAGTGAGTATCGATAGGTAAGTTGTCAAAGTAGGCCTGGAATTCGACCACCTGATCTGAGGCACGAATGAATGAGTCCAACAACGACATACTGAAAACCTAAAGAGGTCTGAATAGGCTACTAAAACTGGGGATTAAAAACTGTTAACCAAGTTTCCCGCAACTATAGGAAAATAAACCAATGACTCTCTAATACGCCGGGAAATAGATACTACGAGATCGGCAATCGGTAAAATTTTTAATTTACACTAATACTATACGATTTTAGTACGATTAGGTTAAATCAAAATGTGTTAGGGATATGATTATATTCGCAAATTATATTTATTAAAAAAATCAAGTATTAAATAAAAAAATATGTAAAAGGAAATGTGCGTAAAATTAAGTACGGTTAAAACTTGTGTGCAGTTATAAAATTCTAAAAAAGAAACGATTCAGTTTTATAATAAATTAATGCAAGAATTCCAGGTTGTTATATCTCAAATTATTTAAAATAATCAAGAATTTTCTTCCTTTTTTATATTAAATTGCGTTTTTTAATAATATCTATTTTCCCTTTTTTGTGGAAACAGTGTAACGCATTTATCAATATAACAAATGAATCTATCCTTTTCTTTTGCGAATTCTTTTATTTTATTTATATGTTCGTTAACCTTGCTTGTACGGTTAATATAAAAAATATATACTTTGCTTTATTCTCGTTTAAGTTCACCAGTTGGTTCTTCTTCTTTTTCGATCTTGTGTTTGTGGTGTTTTGTTTTTATATTATTATGATTTTCGCATGGCTCCAACTCATTTACATTCACATATGTACGCACATGTTGGTTCGAACAAATGTTGTGTGCTCGTTTTAAACCGTTTTCATAATGTTGCGTGTGATCAGAATCAAACCTGTCACACTGTTGTCGCACTCAAACACTTGGCTAATATTTATATTAAAAGATAGATCAAACCCGCTGGATAAAAACAAATATAATTCACAGACTGGTGTTAAGAGAATTTTCGCCAATTACACTCAATAACAAGAATTTTTGCGTTTTGTGGATTTCGTTACACTTTACAAAGGGATATTTTATTTAAACGAGACAAAAAAATCTATATAACTGCATATACAAGGTTTTGTTGTTTTTTTTCTTTGCACTCGCGATTTTTTATTTTTGTATTTTTTTTTTTTTGTTTGTATTTATTCTTTTTTTTCGTTTATTTTTTTTTCTTGATTTTTGTTTCAACAAAAAAGTATTTGACACTGTTCACTGTATATGTATTCCAATGAATTTGTTAAAATATAAAAGTGATCGACTTACTTTTTGTATGATGATATAATCGGGCTAAATCCAGAGATGAACCAAAGATATGTATATGGGGTATATAGAGGGGTTGTTGGTGATTTCACCGGGGGTTTGCTAGTCCACTCTGAAAATAGAATTTTGTGAATTTTTTCTTTTCTCTTTTCCAATCCGGTTCGAAGGACCAAAAATGATGGGGGGAGGTGGTACAAGGAAAAGAAAAGAAAAATGTTTTCACAAATAAAAAAATATTAATGGTTACTGGGGGTTTATGATTTATTCTTAGGTATACGAACCTTTTACTTTGGGTTGCAGTAATTAACTAACTTTGCAATGTTATAAAATTCTTAAGTTAGGACACGAATTTGAGTATTTAAAAACTGACGAGTAGGCAGAGATGTTCGTACTCTCTTGCGACAGTTGGCCATCTTCAAATAAGCGCACTTAACGTTTCACGCGTGAACACATTTTTTTTTCAGTTCATAAAACATTTATTAAAAAAACAAAAAAAAAATCCAAATTATTCTTTTTCCAAAAATATAAATTTTGTTTACAAAATAGTTTAGTGATGTCTAAATTATCAAAACAAATTTAAAGAAACCGGTACTCGAATACTTTCTTTAATCAAAATATAATATTTTAATTATATTATTCGCCGTGGTCTAGTAAGTAGTGTGTTGGCTTATTAGACGAAAGGCCCGAGTTCAAATCCCAGGTCAGGCATCAATATTTCTTCGGCGACTTCCTCTCAGCAGATTTCTGGCAAAAACTCTGAGAGTAAAAATTGCCATGTAAAGCTTCTCAAAAAATCTGCCGTTCGGAGTCGACTTTAATCTGTAGGTCCCGCCACTCATGTATAAAAATAACGCACACAACATGAGTGGTGTTGAGGAGTTAGGCCGTAATCCTGACTGAAGGGTTGTAATGGCCAATTATGTATGTATGTATGTAATTACATTGGTTGTTTTATTTTATTTGTACATTGTTTTTATTAAATAAACAAATACAATCCCATTTTTATGTTAATAAAAACAATTATTTTGCATAAAAACAGGAAAAATAATATTAGACACGAATACCAAATTAACTAATAATCGTTCATACACAACATTAAGGAAAAATTGAGAGAATAAAATAATGGTATTGCCAGCATCAAATAAAAAAAAAACATTAAAATGTATATTAGTTAAAATACTGTTTTTGCATATACTTTTTTAATAATGGATTATTAAACTAAAAGTCGTTGTTAACTAATGTTCATTTTAAGGTCATAATAAGGTTTTTTTTTGCATAAGACTGTATGAATATAATTTTGGTTATATTTTTTCTTATTTGGTGATTTTTTTCACAAATGTTGGTTACAAAATGTTTTTCGTGGCAACATTGTTTCAGATGAATAAATAAAAAATTAGTCAAACAACAAAAACGCACGATGAGAACAATTGAGAACATTGTTACGCTCTTGGTTTCTTTATCTGTTCACACGAGTGAACAAATTCGAACAACCCCAACCCTGACATCAACATTCACCAACACACATCAACATTCACAATACACATCAACATACACATTTTCATCAACAACTCCTGCTTGATTGTTTTGATCCTTGTTGATCAGTTCAGTTGACTAGCGATCGCCGAACAACACTAAACATAGAAACCCAACAATCCATACGCGTGTGCGGAATGAAATAAATGGCTATTTAATTGTATTTATATTAAATTTAATCAGCCTTGTGAACATTAATAAATTCAAAATAAATTGTGAACTTTGTGAAATTTGATATTACTGCAAACAAAATATATGTACATTGTAAACAACACACATATTGTTGCAAAATACAAATAAATATCCACTTTATAACGTTTTAAGAAAATACAAACAAAAAACAAAACATATATGCCATTTATTATTTACATATATAAAAGTAATATAAAAGGTTTGAGCATATGTACATACCCTAGCCCCTCATACCCTTTTACCCTTAAACTAACCCCACCCTATAACCCGAAAAGACATTATCCTTCCCTTCTATCTTTCCCCCCGCGTCGTGAAATATTTCTGAAAAATATTCCAAAATATGCCAAAATGCAGATTCTTTATACGTACTTTATTTTCTTTGGTTTTAATATCAAGAATCATAGATAGCATACTTGTAGGGGTAACTACTATGCGTATGAGTAATATATTTCAAATGCAATTAAATATTAAGTATGTAGTGTGTAGTATACGTGGGCATGGCCCCTCGCTCATTTGGAATATCAATATAAAAAGTAGAATTATACCCCTGTAGTTGGCGCATATCGTAGGGTCTACCTTTTTCAGGACAGGGCAGCGGACACTGAAGTTCCAATCGTTGGGCATACTTTCCTCTAGGCATATTTTGTAGATAAGCTGGTGCATGCGCACTACCAACTCCGGTCTTAAACAACTCAGCGGGGAGGCTATCAGAACATGCCGCTTTATTGTTTTTAAGATTTATAATCGCAACTTTGACCTCTTCATTGCTATGCGGCGGAATCTCCACACCGTCACCGCCGAAGAATATTTCAAATAAACCTTCCCTTCCCCTTATCCCGGTAATTAAATTAAAGCATTGAATACATTTTTTATTTTCATTTTATTTTAATTATTTATATGATTTCCTTAAAATACATTCAAAATACATTACAAATAAGGAATTAAGAATTAAATTGAAAGAGACAGTATTTTTTATAAATTTAAATTTATTATAATATGAATTTATTATAATATAAAACTTTATTGTAATATAAATTTAAACTTAGAAAACTCCTCATATATTTCATCAATATTTAATAGAAATTAAAAACATTGTCATGATATTTAATTTAAAATTTACGCAAATTGATTACAAATAATTTTTCTAAATTACAAATTCTTTTTTTCCAGAGAATATACTCTTCGTGAACTTCGTCCATTATTTTTGTTTTAAAAATTGGTCTTCTTTGCCGAGTATATTGTAGACGTCTTCCTCATCGCTGCTGATAAAAAGATCAGCCTCAAGGGTGCTCAATTCGCTATTGTGGTACTTCTTTACAGAATTTTCCTTAGAAGGTTGTTCTGAATTGGGTTCTTCTTCGTCGCTACTAATACTGCCAAAAAGCTCCAATTCAAGATTCTTCATCTCGCTGTTAGATTTCTTGTTGTCCTGCTTTTCTATTAATTTAGCTTCTGGCTTCCTAGAGGAATCTTTGTCTGAATTGCGTTTTGATGAGGATTTATTTGTCCTAGTCTGTTTCTTCTTAGCTGACTGCTGTTCATCTTTATCGTGGGAATTATTTTTCGACTTTTTGCTCTCATTCAACATTGTCAAGTGTGTACGCTTGCGTGATTGTAGTTCTCGGGTAGCTTTTATCTCGTTATCAAAGTCAATATTGCGTGTTTGCTGTTTATGATCTGATTGTATAACCGATGATGGCGGTGTCGACAAAGTGGCGTTTATTTGTTTTTCAATATTTTGTTCACCAGGATATATGAACTTTTTTGAGAATAGAATTGTTTCCTTTTCGGGAGTTTTATTCCAATGTGTCAAAAATTCGTCCATTTCTGCACAATATTGAGATAAAAATTCCTGTGACTTAGCACTTGCATCTTTCTTTTGGGGGGAATGCATGCAAACGTTAGCGAAACCGCCTACGCCGCATCTCAGCACAGCTGAGCTATCATTGTTCTGACTGCTCTGACTTTCCGGATGTTGTTGTTCTGGTTTTGTGTCAATTACCGTACCACTATTTTGGACATTATTTAACCGAGAAAGCGATGCAGATCCGTCATGCTTAATATCCTTTTCAATTCTTAAATTTTGATCATTCTGCTGCTTTTTCAATTCAGCTGGTATGCCGCTTTCACTCTCTTGAGCTGATAACAAAAGTGGCCATAATTCAGACACAAATTTCTGTGCTTTGCCACCTCTTAGGAATCCAGCAATTCTGATCTGTAATTTCTGTCGACAAAGCATTTTATCCTGCTTTAATTTATTGTGCACGAACTCCACTGCCGCATTATCTTCTCTCTGCAAAATATCCGTGATTTTCTTGCTTATCCACGGTTTCAACATGTCCAATTTTACTTTGGATATGTCGATACGTCCCTTTGCTTAAAGTTTGGAACTCAACGTTTTATAAGCTGCAAGCGATTGTTTTCCGCCATTCAACAGGTTAATGCGTCGTTGTGGTTTAAGGGTGGAACCACAAGTGTTGGGTGGTACTAGTGGTTGCTTTTGTTCTGCTTGTGTGCTACAGATTGATACTGACTTGTCCAGTTTATGTACGCGATTTTCAATGTTGATGAAACTTTTATTGTTTTCCTTATCTGACTGTTGTTTCTTTGTGATTAAAGTGCTGGCGGTTAAATCTTGCTTTTGTTCTACTTTTCTGTTACCTTTCGTACCACTATTTCGGCTATAGGTTAACCGAGAAAGCGATGCAGATTCATCGTGTTTTTCGCCGTGCTTAGTGTCCAACCGCCCCTGTGGTTTAAGGGTGGAACTGAAAGTGGTAGGAGGTACCAATGGTTCTTTTCCGCCATTCACCATGTTGTCTTGTTTTCGGGATCGAGATTGAGATCCTTCGGCGTCTTTTCGAAATTTACTTTGGAATACTTTTTTAAAAATTTTAGTTTTTGTAGGTTCAACATTTGTTTGGATTACTTCCTTTATAATTTCATCTTTTTTCGGTTCCACTGTATTATTTGATATGGCTGTCGAACTCTCTTCAGCCGCTAACAAAATATGCCATAATTCACATATGAATTGTTTTACCAGAGGACCATTTAGAAATTCAGTCATATGGATATGCGTCTTCATCGGGCAGATAAATTGTTCCAATTTTAATTCGTTGTAAACAAATTTTTCAATTTGAAAAACGTCGTAGATTTTCGAATTAATTTGTGCCTTTAACGCATCCAATTTCACTTTCGACATGTCTATGCATTTGTCGAGTAATTCGTCAAATTTCACTTGCTTTGATGCTTCCATTTTTTCTTAAGGTTTTCCGCTGATAAATGTTGTGTGTTGTCTACCGAGACTAAATTGTGATTGAACTTATTGTGTAAGGTTCACGCCTTTTATAGGTGGAAACCATTTTGGAAATTTGTGATTTCGATACAAACAGGTACCGGATTCAACGTAATGAGTGAACAAATAGGTTAACTGCTACCTGATCTTTCAACAACCCTTTTATGTATGCAGGTAAATACCCTGCCCTTTAATTTCAACCACTGGCTCTTGTTTTCCTTCTTAGTATTCGAAAAACATTTTTATTTACAACTTGCGATTTCTATAATAATACCTAATGGGCTGTTGTTGTAATCCTTTCATTACCCTTATTAGATCAGATCTTTTGATTCGGTTATTTCTTCGTAATGTAGTTTTAAGTGTTAACCTTTTCAGGTTAAAAAAACTCGATACGTATGGTAAAGTCATAAATGCTTTGTAAGTTTTATTAATATTTATTGAGCAAAGTTCTATAGTCCTATGACCTATTGTGCTGCTGCAAAGCTGGAGAAACCGAATAAAAATTATTTTTTATTGCGAATTTAATCGTCACACTTTTCCTGTTACGTCGCGTGTATATTATTAAGCTTAATGACAAGATATTTCTCAGAACAATATACATACGTCATGTTTTGATACACAAATGCAAAAAAGAATGAAAAATTCTGGCTATCTGCACTTTACAGGCACCTTTTCTGGCACAGCGAACTGAGTGTTTTCTGCAGCATGATTTGTGCATTTCTAAAAATTTTTCCACAAAATTAAGACTACCAGATGAGACTTTTAAAGGAAATTTAAATTTTGCATGATATATCTATGTGGACAAATCAATTCACCTTTTTATATAAAATATAACCTACTACTGCTCTGTTCAAGTTTTTCCGGACAAAATATAAAATTAAACCAAAACGAGCTAAAAGATGTTCATACTACATATTTTCTCTTTCTCTCAAGAAGAGGGCTGTCAAACTACATATAAAAAAGGAGTGAATCGAGCTTTACAGAAAGATAAATAAAAATTAAAAAATCTATTTTATGACCAACTTAGACTGATGAAATGTTATTAACTCTCGTCGTATCAAATGCCCAGTTTTGTTCGAGAAGTCAGTTTTTCTTGTTATTTTAAAATAGCACCTAGGACCTGGTTTTAAATGAAAATATTACGTGGCTTCATTATGCAGACTTAGAGGTCCCTAAAATAAAATTTAAAACAGCATTAACTGAGGACATGTCTGGTTTTTTTTAGCCAGCTCCACAATTAATATCACAGTAATACATTAAAGGTCGAGAATCTATGGCCGAGAATCTATGGGCTTTAAAAGATTTATTCTACGAAATGGCAACAAATTTACTTGAATTTCTGCTAGTCAATCCACTTTTTAATTTGAAGATCATGTGTATGTATAATTAATCAGGATTACGATCCAACTTCACACACCACTTATGTTGTGAGTGTTAATTTTATACATGAGTGGCGCGACCAATTATTTAAAGTCGACTCCGTTTTTCATGCCAATTTTATTTACTCTCAGAGTTTTTGCCAGAAAGCTACTAAGAGAAATATTTATTTATTTATTACTTATAATACAATTACAGTAGTTTTCGCTTATAGTCCACACCCATAGTTGCAAAACATTTGTGGACAATAAGCCAAATTCGACATTTAAACGAACTTTATGGCATATATCTGTTTTCAATTATTTTCAGTAATATGATTATAAATTGAAAAAAAAATATATAAATCGAAAAGGTTTTTTTAATAAGAGTATTTACTTTAATTATAGACTTAAAAAAGTCTTCTAGTTTATTGACTATGTAATGAGTGAGATACAATAAAAAGTAAGTTCGTTTTAATATTATTATAGACATAACTACTTAAAAAGTTCCATAAATTTTGACTTTTTTTTTAAGAAAATTGTTCAAAATAGGGTCCTCAATTTTGTCAAGGACAAAAGTGCTCTCAATTTCATTCTCAGAGCAGTATTTCCTTAAAATATCAATGAGCCAATTCACACAAGCACAATTGTGCTGGCGCAAAATGATAGTTTATAGGCAAGAGGGGTGAAGAGAATGGTTTTTCGGTGGCGTAAAGTTTCCACCAGCTACAACCCCGCATCACCAGCACAAAACTAATACATGCACATTTTTAAAAATCAGCCAAACATCAAATGAATGAAAAAACACTAATACATACAAAGCTCTGTATACGTGTACATTCGTTGCCAAACGAATATTCATCCCGTGTAAATTGAAAAGAACAAAAATTGTGCGACTAAAAAATGTGCTCGTCTGAATTGGCTCAATAGCTATATAACTTGTGCTTACAAATAAGTACATATGTATATATAATGTGTTTTTTATAGAGGTACTAGCTAATACCCGGTGTGCTTCACTACCCCCATCGGAATTAAATACATATCTCGTGATGCAACTGGATCGCCCTCCATCAAAATTGTTACGCCATTGTTGGAGTTCTGGAGTTCTATCAGCATGAGTTGCGATTATGTGGTCATCTATATCAGATCTGTAGTTAAATGTAATACCTGAGAATCCATGAAAAACATTACGTCGATTCACCACCATTCGATTACGATTTTGTTCTCGACGCTATGTCTCGTGATGTTTCGATACGATTTCGCTGGCTTTGTAGCCGACCTTCATGTTCCAATGGTGTCTCGGTAGCTCGTGCGGTTGTCGCATGTTGTCGAAGACGTTCAAGACGTCTTTCACGCTCTAAAGGCGTTTCTGTGCCTCGTGATGTTTCGATACGATTTCGCTGGCTTTGTAGCCGACCTTCATGTTCCAACGGTGTCTCGGTACCTCGTGCGGTTGTCGCATGTTGTCGAAGACCTTCAAAACGTCGTTCGTGTTCTGACGGCATTTCAGAAGCTCGTGCTAAAGAGGTAAGATTTCGTTGACTTTCAAGGCGCTCTTGGCTTTCTGAAAGCGTTTCAGTAGCTCGTAGGCCTTCAAGGCGTTCTTCACGTTGTGATGGCGTTTCGGCGGCTCTAGAGGTTGAAGCTCGACTCCTTTCAGTCCTTAGGCGACTTTCACGCTCTTCCAAACTTTCATTTGCTCTCTGGGATTGCAAATGCAATGCATTTTTAGTGCTTCTGGAAAGCGATGCTTTTTTTGTGACATTTTTATAAATTGTTGCAAAATATATGTCACTCAACGTTTAACTCGTTTAGAATCAAAGATTCAACTGAATTCCAAAACCGAATGCGTGTTATATTTATTCCTTTATATTTTACCTAATATGAAATCGGTTCAGGTCAAAAAACTTTTTAAAAAAAATTAAGGCTATTTAAATTTGACAAATAATTAGGTTTGTTTCGGTCGCAGGCAATTTTCTTGATGAGTTTTGCAACTTCTTATTTTATTTGAAAAAATATTGACAGTTGCATTTTATTACTTCAAATTGTACCTAATATGAAATCGGTTCAGGTCAAAAACGTTTTAAAAGAAAATAAGTTTATTAAAATTTGACAAATAATTATGTTTGTGTGGGTCGCAGGTAATTTTTTTTTTTGATGAGTTTTGCAACTACTTATTTTATTTGGAAAAATATTGACAGTTTACATTTTATTACTTAGTTAATCGAAAGTAATGAATGAAAATGTTACTGCCTATTGTTACATGCCCATTCATCGCCCAATAAAATGCTGATTATAAACTTGCATGATCTATTTTTCAAGATATGCAACAAATAAATAATATTTTCATTAATTACCCATTGTTAGAAGTAAACAATAACATAACTATTACATATGTACATATATGTTTTTCAAATAAATATTTAAATAGTATCAATTTCAGTACTTACTATGTACATGAGTGCAAAATTTCAAGCTCAACAATTTAAGGGTCATATGTTTGAGCAGCTCAAACATCCTAGAATTCAAATATATGTTGATGATATTCAACTCTACCTTGATAGCTTTATAGCTTCCATCAACACTGGAGTTAAAGATCTTAACACTGACCTTAATAATATTTCTCTTTGGGCGACTGCAAATGGTTTAAGGATTAACTCTAAAAAGTAAAAATGTATTGTAATTTGCAAAGAATCCGCAAAGATTGAATCTAGTAATGATGTTGCCTTTTTTGGTTATTTCTGAAAAAAAAATAAATAAAACAAAAGTCTACGAATTTAATTTTGGTTATATTTTTTCTTATTTGGTGATTTTTTTCACAAACGTTGGTTACAAAATTTTTTTCCTTCCCTTATATCTATCCCCCGCGTCGTGAAATATTTTTTAAAAATATTCCAAAATATGCCAAAATGCACATTCTTTATACATACTTTATTTTCGTTGCTTTTATACATCAAGAATCATAGATAGCATACTTTAGGGGTAACTATGCGTATGAGTAATATATTTCAAATGCAATTAAATATTAAGTATGTAGTATATAGTATATGTGGACATGGCTCCTCGCTCATTTAGAATATCAACATAAAAAGTAGCCTATAACTCCTTCCAGACATACAGGAAGATACTGTGAAAATTTCAAGAAAATCGGTTCAGCCGTTTAATCGTCTATAAACTTCAAACATACAAACAAACACACAAGATAAGATAATAAAGTAAATACATACAGATTTGTTTCCTTTACCTTTTGTGAATGTTAGCTGTGCTATACAGGTACATAGTAAATTTATGATTGTGTTTCAACCACTTGTAGCATTTACTCATTTGCAGATGTCTATTAAAAACTTTTCTTGAAATATTTTTTGAAGGGAAAATGTCAAGTGACTGGATTTTCTATGAAAATTTTCACTCACTTGCATTATATTAACTTTGTAGTAACATTTTACGCACTGGCACAGTGTCCAAATGAACGAATTCATATAAATTCGTCGTTGAAATGTTAGGATCTACTACTGTAGCATGTGTCTGTTTATTTTTGCTTGCGTTCAAATATGACTGACAAACTCTTAATATTTTGTTGTTGTGTATACAGCCGTCTGTAAGCTATGAACAAAGCACCTTTGCGAGTAAAATAAAGCGTATACTTAAAAAATATGGCATAAACCGCTTAAATGACATTTGTTGGCAAAGGGGAGAAAATTCAATTTAAATGCCCCTACCTGTCAGCAAATAACGCGTATGTACTTAATATAAAAAACGCTGTCTATTGAAGTACGAATTTAAAGAAAATTATGTAAAGTGGATAACAACTGCATACTAATCCGGACTTAAAGTGAAAAAGGGGAAATTTTCGAGCGCAAGAAGGCTTTTATTATTTTCCCTTTTACCTGGAAATTAATATTCGTGTTATTCGAACATTATAAACAAGTTATCAAATGATGTGTGAGGGTCAATTATAAAATCATAATTTTTCTACCTGTAATGCAATATCATATTAAGGAAATCGATTAACGCAGTTATTTTCGGGTCTCAGGAAACAGTATAAAAGCAACAGAAAGATTGCGAAAAATTATTAGTTCTGGTTTCAAATCCTTGGCGAAAACACTTACGCACATCCAAGCACACCAAGCACATACAAGCAAAACACAAAGTCATATAATCAAAAATTTGCTAAATAAATAAAATAATAGAGAACCAAAAAATATGAAAGACGATTGGGAAAGTGCTGCGGACAAACCCATAGTGGTTATTCCTGACAAAGTCAACAAATGGGCTGGCGAGGATGATGATGAGGATGTTAAGGACAGTTGGGATCTCGAGGAAGAGGAAAAAAAGGACGAAGAAAAAGTTGAAGTCAAAGCGCCGGTGAAGACGAAACCTAACAAGGCTTTGAAAGCTAAACTAGCCGAACAAGAGAGACTGGCAGAGGAAGCCGAAGCTGAACGCTTAGCTAATATGACAGCCGAAGAAAAATTAGCCGAAAAACTACGTTTACAAAAAATTCAAGAAGAATCGGACTTAAAGAGTGCTTTAGAAACCTTTGGTGTTAGTGATATTAGAGGTGATTTAGATGCATTTAATCCTCAAACTGAAGAAGAATTCAAAGAATTTGGTGCGACGCTTAGTTGTAAATTGGCACAATATAAAGAATCACCTCATTTCCCGCAATTTATTGAGGATTTAGTACGTAGCATAGGTGTACATTTGGCTATTCCCGATTTGAAGAAATTAAAAATTAGTGTAGAAAACTTACATAGAGAAAAAGTGAAAATGGAAAAACAAAATGTCAAGAAACCCGCTAGCAAAGGCAAAGGCAAAGGCAAAGGAAAAGTAACCTTGAAAAAAGAGAGCAATGATATCGATGGTTATAAAAAGTATGGTAATGATTACATTACTTATGATGATTACGATGATTTCATGTAAATAGTCAAACCTACTTCAAGTCATACAACATCCTTGTATTATTTCCTTACCGTTTTCCCCCTTCAGTAAATAATTTTTTTTTTTATTTTTAGTTGAGCTCTTATTCTATTATAACTACATACATTTTTATATCATAGACAATTTTGTTTGTTAATGATGTTTATTTATAACGTTTTGTAAATTTAAAATAAGTAAAAGAAATAAAAAAATATATATATAATGAAAAAAAAAAAATAAATAAAAGAACGAGTGAATCGCTTGGCAGTGTACAATCACTTCTTTATTGAGGGAACTTTAACAGCAATGGCAAATTTTGAAGGTCCTCATCATGAAATTGAGGACATTCCAAATGTAGAAGTCATTCAGGCAATGAAAACACTACTTGCACATGACATGACTTGGGAGTACCGCTGTCGGACATGTTTTTATTGGGATATAAACGAGAGAGGCATCGAATTTCTTCGAATGTTATTAAGGCCGCACCATACAATCGTACCGAAAACGGTAAAGAGCCGAACTTATATGAGACGATTGTACTATTTTTATTTGAATAACGATCTCATAGACTTATTATTATTATTAGACATATTTAGTAATTAGAGAATAATTTTTTTTAGCTCATCAGCTGGCGTTGATGCAGGCATAACAGGAAGTGTTTGACGAAAATCACCAGCTAATAAAACTAATGCACCTCCAAATATGTTATTATTGCTTCTAAAATCCCGTAAACTGCGAGACTTCCAAAGATTTCTTATGCGCCATGGTGCATTCAACCCACACTATGATTTCACATTGTTGCAATACTTTGCCCATAGAAGAATTTTTCTTTATGTTACACTTGTAATCTCTTCGAAAAATTGAGGCTTCTAGGATAATTTTAGTGCAGAATACGCTGTTCTACCACCATTTAAGAATGTGGCAGCAATGCCGGATGACGCAATAGCTAATGCAATATTTTTTTGAGATCGAACTTTTGCCAATATCAATGAAATTAAAAACGTTTTTCCGGTTATTTGTTTGTTTGTTATTGCTGCTAGTATACTGTTGTATACCATTCTCTGCTCTTGTTGTAAATTTGGTAAATTTTCTTCCAATAAAATTTCCAAATTTTGATGATTATATTCCATTTCTCGTCGTAGATCTTGATCGTGTGCATCAGTTCCTGACCGAATAGGAGCAATCATTCCAACTTCAATTAGTGTCACATTCCTTATCGCCAAGCATTTGTCTTCAAGTAGAATCAATGTCTCATTATTCATACTTTCACTTAGTTCAAGCGTTGCATTGTTGGTGGTAACTCTTTACTGGTGTAATATGTCCTCAGCCAAATATGTTTTAAATTTATTCCAAAGATCTTTTGGATTAGATGGTGAGCACGATACCAATATTATCGCAAATAATGCCCTTATTTTCCATGGATGGTTGATTACTGCTGCATCTTCAAGCGTTGTTTCCCAATGACAATCGTTCTCCAATAATTGTAGTTTCTGACAGGCCTCTCGATATGTTGCACATACTACGCCATCAACACAATGTAATGTCTCAAAAGATGTTGGTCCTCGAACATTAATCAGAAGCATTCTCAAATAAAAACATTCAGCAATTTGAGGATGGACGGTATAAATCCTACCTAATGCATCTGTTGAATATAAATTTGGCCAACCATCAACAGGTTTCCCCTGCTTTCGACGTTGGAATTTCTTTGTTGATGCATTCCACGTATAATACGTTGGAATTTCTGAATAAAACAAAGTTTTAGCAAACATATCATTTCTACAAAGATCAAAAAATTTTTTTTTTTTTTTTTTTTTTTTTTTATAATTCATTTTTATTTACAATCTATCCCAAAGGATAATAAGTAAATTATATAAAGTTAAATACAGTAACATTGATTGTTGGACTCCAATGAGAACAACAATATTGTCTTAAAATACAATTTTTATAAACTTATTTACATTTTAGTTAATAATATATTTATATTATATTTATATATATTTATATTTAATTAGTGTCGAAATGGCAAGTCCAATATATGATTCCTCTTCAGTCGTCTTACTTCGTTTGTGTCATCTAGAAGTGTTATAGCCAGCAGACTGCAATGATTACTTAACCTTTGTAGGTAATTTTCACTTAATCTGGAAATTTCCTCTTTAACCATTGGGATTGATAGATCATCATGGATAGCTTTGTTAGATATAAACCATGGAGCGTTGACAATTGATCTTAAAGTTTTTGATTGATATCTTTGTAGGATTTCGATATTAGAATTACTGGCGGTTCCCCATAATTGTATGCCGTAAGTCCACACCGGTTTTAATATTGTTTTATAGATTATTAGTTTATTTTCAAGACTCAGTTTGGACTTGGAACCCAATAACCAATAGAGACGTTTGCTTTTTATATTTAAATGTTGTTTTTTAGCTTTAATATGTGTTTGCCATGTGAGTCTACGATCAATATGCAATCCTAAGTATTTCACGTTATCATTTTGCGGAATGACGCAATTATTAAGAGATACATTTGGGCAGTTTCCACGACGCAGGGCAAATGTTACATGAGTAGATTTTTCGGTATTTACTATTATTTTCCACTTATTTAACCACATTTCAATTTCGTTTAGTTGTTTTTGTAGTTGTATTGAGGCAGCGTTAGGATCGGCGCTAGAAGCTAGTATTGCCGTATCATCAGCGTATGTTGCAACCAAAATATTATTTATAACTGGCATGTCAGATGTGAATATTGTATATAAGGTTGGTCCTAAGACACTGCCCTGGGGAACTCCAGCTTGAATATGGTATATTTTCGAATAAGCTCTATTTACCTTTACGTAATAATGTCTATCACTGAGATATGATTTTATTATTAGATAAAAATGTGTTGGAAGTAGCTTTTTAAGTTTAAAAAGTAACCCAGTATGCCAAACCTTGTCAAAGGCTTGCTGTACATCTAAGAATACACCTGAACAATATTCTTTGTTTTCTAAAGAATTTCGTATATAAGAGACTATACGATGGCATTGTTCCGGTGTGCCATGCTTATGTCTGAATCCAAATTGGTAATCGGGTATTATATTAAGCTTTTCTAATACTGGTAACATTCTTCTCATAAATATTTTCTCAAATATTTTGGAGAAAGTGACTAGCAAACTTATTGGGCGATACGATGTAACAACATTCTCAGGTTTTTTTGGTTTAGGTACCATTACTACTTCGGCACATTTCCATTGTGTAGGAAAATGGTTTAGTCTTAAAATTGAATTAAATATAAAGGTTAATAGTAAAATAGCTTTCCTTGATAGAGCTTGGACAACTTTTCCGTCAATAGAGTCGTAACCTGGAGATTTTTTGTGATTAAGGTTATTAATTTCTTCTTGAACTTCCTGTGGCGAGATGTGTTTAATTGGCCAATCCATCGGACAAGGACTATCTAAAAAATTATTTATATCGTCTGTATCAGGACCATTATTTATATCATGAGGCTGAAAAGTTTTATATAAATGCAAAGCAAATGCTTCTGATTTAGTTTTATCGGTTCTACACCATAAACCATTCTCATCTTTGATTGGTATATTTCTCTTGGTGGGTCTTTTCAAATATTTTGTAGCATGCCATAAACAATACTCGTCATTATTATCAATATTAAGATTTTTTAGAAAATTTCCAATTTGATCATTTTTTATTTCTTGCAATCGGCATTTAAGATCCTTAGTTGCTTTATTTAGGTTTCGTTTGTCATTGGGATTTCTGGTTGCCTGCCATACCCTCCTTAACCTTCTTTTGTTCCTAATCATAGCTCTTATTTCGGTATTTACAAAAAAATTACTTTGATGATGATTTGTTATGTTTGGTGTTGATAAATATCCTGCTTCGTGAATAAGATTATTGAAAGTTTCGACGACATCATCTAACTCGGAAGTTGATTTTAATGATATATTTAGATTAACATTTCTTTCTATCCAACTTGTGAAACAGTTCATATCAGTTCTATTGTTAAGAATTTTATATTTTTTTGATTGGTAATGTAAAAATGTATTAAAGTTTATTATAAGTGGTGTATGGTCAGAGCTAAGATCATCACAATCTGTTATTTGGAGAAGATTATTATTTATACCGGTATATACAACAAAATCCAATAAGTCAGGTATCTTTGACAAATCTGTAGGCCAATACGTGGGACTTCCAGTAGAAAGAATAGAATAGTTGTTATTAGTTATGCATTTATAGAGTTCTCTGCCTTTAGGGTTTATCAATCTAGAGCCCCACCAATGATGTTTAGAGTTGAAATCACCTCCAACTATAAATCTTGGTCCAAGAGATTTGAAAAATTCTTCAAATTCTTGACATTTTACTGAAAAACGTGGTGGAAAATAAATAGCACATACTGTTATATTAATTGAGTCACAAATGATTTTAACACCCGCGGCTTGAAGGTAGGGTTTTCTTATTTCATTAAAAATTTCATATTGTATAGAAGATTTTATTAATATCGCTGATCCTGCATGTGCTCTATCGTTTGGATGGTTCGCGCATATTAAATCATAGTCTTTTATACGGAAAAAGGATCTGGAAGTAAAATGAGTTTCGGATACGAGAAGGATGTCAATAAAATTAGTTTTAAGAAATAATTCTACTTCTTGGGTATGATTGGAAAGCCCATTGGCATTCCATATTGCTATCCTTAGGTTTAGCTGCATAATTTTGCTATTAGAAGAGACATCATGCCTATAAGCTTGTTTGTCAACTCTATTTGATTCTCTATTAGTTTTTCTATTTTTTCAAAGGGATTGTTTAGCTGTTTACCCTGTAAAACATCAGAGTATGAACTATTATTATTATTTATTTGGTGCAAATTTGGAATTGTGTTTTGGGTTATATTAGGGAAATTTTCATTGTTGAAGGCATATTGGTTGTTTCGATCTCTTCTATATAAATTATTGTTTTGCAATCTTCTTTTCAACATTTGTTTATATACAATACAACCTTTATAGTTAGCTGGATGATTTTGCAAGCAGTTAACACAACGTGGAGGAGTTTCATTGTTTTTAGAGCAATCAGAGGTAAGATGGCCTAACCCACATTTTACGCAATTTTCCTGTTTGCGACAATATTTTTTGGTATGACCAAACTCTTGACACCGGTGGCATTGCACAATATCATTTGTCTTTCTAGGAGGTTCAATATTTACAATGGCATTATTAATATGTTTGATATCGTATATACTTTTGTTGTTTGTAGCTGGTTCCAGGTCAATGTAAAATATTGGAAGTGGGACTTTCGTGATCCTGCTTTGTAGATTAGTGATGTTTCTGACTTTGTGTCCGTAAATTTCAATATCTTTTTTGATATCGTCGATGGGGGTTGAATGGTGTAGATTTTTTACTACTACTCTATACGATCGTTCTTGTTTAACTTGGTAAGTATGAAATTTAAGTTTTTTATTATTTAGAAAAGTAACAATCAATCTGTAGGATTTAATATTTTTTATCATTAACCTAATTTGGCCATCTCTTAGAGACTTGTAATTAAAATCATTGGAAGGAATTATTTTAGAAAAAGATTCAATCATTTTACTAACGTCAGCAACAAAAGGTATAAATATAGGAGGAGGTTTTGGTACATTATCATTATTATCATTCTGTTCTGTATCAGTATTATCATTCTCTTCATTAGAAGAGTATATTTCATCATTTTCGTTATCAAGTGCAGCAAAACGATTACTACTTGCTTGTTTTGAAGTACCAGCAACGTTGTTGTTTATGTTTGGAATGCAAGCACCGTTAACATTGTTTTTTTTATTATTTTGTGTAGTTGAATTGTTGTTATCAATATATATTCTTTTATTTTGAAATATATTAGGCGATTTAGTTTGACGGCGTTTCAACGTAGGCAAAGCAGTTGCCTGCCAGCTAATATCATCATCACTATCATCAGTGCCCGCAGACATGATGAGGGCAATGAGAATTGTTTGTGTTCACAAAAATTTTTGTATTTATTGTTCTTGTAACAAGACAATTTTAGTAATTTATTTATGAAGAATATATTTGTTTTTTGTTTTTTTTTTTTTTTCTTTTCTTTTCCTTTTCAATTTGTTTACACTTTTTAAGCAAAAATATTGTACATGCGTACGCGATCGCGGTCTTAAGAAGACTAAAGATCAAAAAATGATGTTAATGTTGTAGCCGGTGGTGCTGCTGCTCTCTCTCGAGCATTTCTTTCTGTAAAGTAAACCCGTTGTCCATTTTCCAGATGCACTGATAAATGAACAACAGTTGGATGGCGCTCATGAATGGGAAATCCCAAAATTCGCCATACTGCTTCATTGCTACTAATGTACCTGGCCATTTGATACTGCGGAATTTCATCATTTGGATTTTGTAATGAAAATACAGCCATATAAGACCCTTTAGTAACATATTTGCAGATGTATTTGATCGACTTAACTGAATGACAATACTCAACATTAATATGCGCTTTAAATGTTTTTGAAAGCAATGGAGAGTAAGGTATTATCCAGCGGTTATCAACATCAAAATCATTTCCATGCACCTTTACTGAAATTGATCGTCCACCATTATCCACAGAACGTCGGCGATAAAGTGGGTAGCCGTCATTTCCCGAGATTGCTTTTTTTTTTTTTTTTTTTTTTTTAGTATTAAAAATACTTTAAATGTTCAACAAAATTATATATTACAAATTATTATTAAATAATACAAAATTAGTACACTTTCGTCTAAAGACATTTTCTTCCGTTTCATTCTTAATGTAGTTTGGCAATGAGTTAAACAGCTGTAGACTTTTGTAGAATAGCGTTTTCTGCATTTGTGTTGACCCCACTCTTTGGATCCTAAAGTCACTTGCATTTCTTAGTTGATATGGTTGACTGTCTCCCACATAATGTATTTGATCACATAGATATTTCGGGGCGTCTCCTTGTTTTAATTTTCTAATAAATCTTAATGTGTTAAATTGAAGTCGTTGTGCTATGTTCATCCATTTTAGATCAGTTAACATTGTGTTTATATGTGTGTAACGATCGCATTTTAGTATTACTCTCATCGCTCTATTTTGCAGTTTCTGCATCCTTGCTAATTGATTTGTGCTGCTGCATGTGAATAAAATAGTGGAACCATATTCTAAGTGTGGTTTTATTTTCGTGCTGTATATATTTATCGCTGTAGACTTGGATATTTTGCTTCTTATTCTTTTTAAAAAACTAATTTTTTTACCAACTTTTTTGCATAAGTAATCTATTTGTTCATTGAAATTTAATTTTTTATCGATTATAAAACCAAGGTATTTTATATATTCGACTTTTTCAATTACTGTGTCATTTATTGTAAATATTTCTTCTGAATTTAAGTTAATTCCATTATTTTTGTTTTATTTTCATTTAGTTTGAGTTTATTCATTTTAAGCCATTCATCTATTTTCTTCATATCATACTTGATATTTTCGCGACATTCTTCATCACTATTTGCTATAGTATATATCAGAGTGTCATCAGCGTATAATACAACTTTACATTTTTCTAAAATACTTGGCATGTCATTTATATAAATTATGAACAACAACGCTCCCAAAATGGAACCTTGTGGGACTCCAAAATTATTTATTATTTCATCAGATTCTATGTCATTTAATTTTGTCGTTTGCCTTCTTCTTTTCAGGTACGATTTGAACCAATCTAGCTCGATTCCTCTTATTCCATACATTTATTAAGTATTATTTCTCTATCGATCGTCTCAAAGGCTCTTTTGAAGTCAAGAAATATTGCTATTATCCTCTTATCCTTTCCTATTGCTCTCCATTCACTTATGACATAGTTTACCGTGGTTTCACACGAATGTTTTTTACGGAATCCTGACTGGTATTTAGATAATATGTCTCGATTTTCTATATATTTTTCAAGCTGATCTTTAACTACTTCTTCAATTATTTTCTCGCAAGTTTTAAGAGAGTTTATTGGTCTAAACTCCTCGCATTTTTTTGTTCTGGGCACTTTCTCAATTGGGGTTACGGTTGATTTTTTCCAATTATCAGGAAAAATACCTGTCTCTAAAGATGTGTTTATTACTTTTACCATTATATTTCCTGTTACATTCCAGTTGTCAAGTATAATTTTATTTGATACGCGTTCATGGTCAGATTTGTTATTCATACACTTCACGATGCTCTCCAGTTCACTAATATTTACCTTACGGAATTTAAAAACATCATTCACTCTATATTCTATTCGGTTAATATGTTGCACGCTCCCTATCGATTTTCTTATACTACTAATGCTATCAATGAAGAATGCATTGAACTTATTAACTATATCACATATATCGTTGTACTCTATCTGGTCGAATATCACAGATTTAGTTGAGTTTTGCCTCTTATTAAGTACTAGGTTTTTTATGTGTGTCCACATTTGCTTTTGACTAGTTGCGTTGTTAATTTTATTTTTTATGTAATTATTCTTATTATTTTCGATTTGTACTTTGTATCGATTTCTTATTAGTTTATATTCTCCCCAAGCTTGATTTGTGTTTTCAAATTTGGCTCGTAAATATTTTATTATTTTTTCTCTTTTTATTGTTCGCAGTTCTTCGTTAAACCAGTTATTCACTTTGTTATTTATGTGCACTTGCTTTTCAAACGTAAATCTTTGTATTGTATTTCCTAGACAGGCATCAAACAGTTTAACGTTTTCATTAAGATCCTTATTATCCTCGTATATCATATTCTCAGTTAACACATTATTGAATATATTCTTATCGTATTTAAATATCTTGATGGTTTTTGCTGTATTTAGATTGTTTTCATTCGATCTCTCAAAGTCTATATTAATATTAATAACTTCATGGTCAGAAATTTTATTATCTTTACTGTTTGTACATTTTATCTTATAATTATTAGTTATTACCTAGTCAATTATTGTGCTCGAATTTCTTGTTACACGGGTGCTTTCGTTAACTATTTATTTAAGGCCGTTGTCATTGAGAGTATTCCTAATTCTATTCTTGTATAAAGAGTTTTTTCCAATCTATATTAAAATCTCCTGCAATTAAAATATCACAGTTATTATTATCACAGATTTCTTCAATAATTTCGTCAAATATACCACAGAACTCAGCTTCGCTGTAGCTAGGCGATCTATATATTGCATCAATTAAGATATTATTATTATTATCATTATGTACAGCTTTGCAAAATAATATCCAATACTTCAAATCATCAGTTCTCTCTATAAACTTTTTCACGTTCCAATTATTTTTATAGTATACGACAACTCCACCTGTTCTTGAGGATGCTGACACTGACCCGATGTTATCATATCCTTGTAACGCAATTTCTTGTTCATCTATATCTTTCGTCAAATGTGTTTCAGACAATATTAAAAAGTCAGGTTCTTCTGTTGCTGCGATAATTTCAATTTGATTATAGTTGTTAACAAGACCTTGTACATTTGTATAGAGGGCACTCATTTCCTTTAGTTGTTAAATCGTCAAGCCTATATTTCTCATTTTGTTTTTCAATTTATTTTGATAAACTGGACATTCTCTATCGTTTGTAAAGTGATTTTCATCTAATCCCATATTGAGCCTGCTGTTTACTTTTGAACAATTAATACATTTCATTATCTTCTCTTGGCTTTCGCAATTAACTGTTTTATGTTGACCATGGCATTTTAGACATATTTCCTGATTTTTACATTCTTTGGCTATATGATTGTATCCTCTGCATTTCATACATTGAACTAATTCAGTTCCATCATACACTCTACATCTTTCCCAACCGACATTTACTTTTCTTTCTTCCATAATTTTTCCGTAAGCTTCATTATCAACTCTCAGTCTCACATTGAACAAAGATTTATTTCCTCTTTTCGTTTCATATTTTCCCATAAATTTAATATTTGCATCAGCTAATTTAGGATTTTGTTTTCTTAATTTCTCAATTAAATCATTTTCACTATATTCAAAAGACATGCCAATAATTTTGATATTTAGTCCCGTCGAATTTGGAATTTTTACTTCATATTGTTTAGATATTTTTTCTTGGATTGCACTTTTACTTTTCTCTCTATCTTCACAGCTCTCACTTTGAATAACAATTGTTCCACTGCTTCTACTTTCCACATTTGTTATCTTTAAGTTGTCTGGATTTATTTTGTTTAACTCTTCTTTAGTTTTTTTTCAGCCGATTGTTTTTCCTTAGGTTTAACAATCAGGGGTAGTTGTTTATTTAGACTTGGCAACCCTTTATTTTTAACTGCATCCGCGTATGTTGTTTTTGCACTTTGTTTACATGTTTCATTTATTACTTTCTTTATTTCTTTGCACATATTTTCATTTTTCTCTTCTATTGTTTTTCATTCATTTTGTTTATATAGAAGTAAAATTCATTAAAAAAACTACATATGTGACGTATTATGTAGAGTAAAGTAGACTTGAAAATATTACTAACAATTTTCCTCTGGGTTAATATGCCTCTCATAATTTTTCTCATGTTCTCTTTGTGCCGACGTCTGAGAATAAGTGTTGCCTTTTTTTTGTTATTTCTAACCAAAATTGGTTATTTTTTTGATCAATGTGTAGTTTTTGGTTTTGTTTATTTTCTTCTTATAAAAAAAGCTATTTTTGTTTCAGTTTTTGTTAATTATAATTTAAACTTGAAAAAAAAAATAAAACAAAAGTCTATGAATTTAATTTTGGTTATATTTTTTCTTATTTGGTGATTTTTTCACAAATGTTGGCTACAAAATGTTTTTCGTGGCAACATTGTGTCAGATGAATAAATAAAAAATTAGTCAAACAACAAAAACGCACGATGAGAACAATTGAGAACATTGTTACGCTCTTGGTTTCTTTATCCTTCCCTTCTATCTTTCCCCCCGCGTCGTGAAATATTTTTGAAAAATATTCCAAAATATGCCAAAATGCACATTCTTTATACATACTTTATTTTCTTTGGTTTTAATATCAAGAATCATAGATAGCATACTTGTAGGGGTAACTACTATGCGTATGAGTAATATATTTCAAATGCAATTAAATATTAAGTATGTAGTGTGTAGTATACGTGGGCATGGCCCCTCGCTCATTTGGAATATCAACATAAAAAGTAGCCTATAACTCCTTCCGGACATACAGGAAGATACTGTGAAAATTTTAAGAAAATCGGTTCAGCCGTTTTATCGTCTATAAACTTCAAACATACAAACATACAAACAAACACACATTCATTTTTATATATAAGATAATAAAGTAAATACATACAGATTTGTTTCCTTTACTTTTTGTGAATGTTAGCTGTGCATTAGCAGGTACATAGTAAATTTATGATTGTGTTTCAACCACTTGTAGCATTTACTCATTTGCAGATGTCTACTAAAAACTTTTCTTGAAATATTTTTTGAAGGGAAAATGTCAAGTAACTGGATTTTCTATGAAAATTTTCACTCACTTGCATTATATTAACTTTGTAGTAACATTTTACACACTGGCACAGTGTCCAAATGAACGAATTCATATAAATTCGTCGTTGAAATGTTAGGATCTACTACTGTAGCATGTGTCTGTTTATTTTTGCTTGCGTTCAAATATGACTGACAAACTCTTAATATTTTGTTGTTGTGTATACAGCCGTCTGTAAGCTATGAACAAAGCACCTTTGTGAGTAAAATAAAGCGTATACTTAAAAAATATGGCATAAACCGCTTAAATGACATTTGTTGGCAAAGGGGAGAAAATTCAATTTAAATGCCCCTACCTGTCAGCAAATAACGCGTATGTACTTAATATAAAAAAAGCTGTCTATTGAAGTACGAATTTAAAGAAAATTATGTAAAGTGGATAACAACTGTATACTAAACCGGACTTAAAGTGAAAAAGGGAAAATTTTCGAGCGCAAGAAGGCTTTTATTATTTTCCCTTTTACCTGGAAATTAATATTCATGTTATTCGAACATTATAAACAAGTTATCAAATGATGTGTGAGGGTCAATTATAAAATCATAATTTTTCTACCTGTAATGCAATATCATATTAAGGAAATCGATTAACGCAGTTATTTTCGGGTCTCAGGAAACAGTATAAAAGCAACAGAAAGATTGCGAAAAATTATTATTTCTGGTTTCAAATCCTTGCCGAAAACACTTACGCACATCCAAGCACACCAAGCACATACAAGCAAAACACAAAGTCATATAATCAAAAATTTGCTAAATAAATAAAATAATAGAGAACCAAAAAATATGAAAGACGATTGGGAAAGTGCTGCGGACAAACCCATAGTGGTTATTCCTGACAAAGTCAACAAATGGGCTGGCGAGGATGATGATGAGGATGTTAAGGACAGTTGGGATCTCGAGGAAGAGGAAAAAAAGGACGAAGAAAAAGTTGAAGTCAAAGCGCCGGTGAAGACGAAACCTAACAAGGCTTTGAAAGCTAAACTAGCCGAACAAGAGAGACTGGCAGAGGAAGCCGAAGCTGAACGCTTAGCTAATATGACAGCCGAAGAAAAATTAGCCGAAAAACTACGTTTACAAAAAATTCAAGAAGAATCGGACTTAAAGAGTGCTTTAGAAACCTTTGGTGTTAGTGATATTAGAGGTGATTTAGATGCATTTAATCCTCAAACTGAAGAAGAATTCAAAGAATTTGGTGCGACGCTTAGTTGTAAATTGGCACAATATAAAGAATCACCTCATTTCCCGCAATTTATTGAGGATTTAGTACGTAGCATAGGTGTACATTTGGCTATTCCCGATTTGAAGAAATTAAAAATTAGTGTAGAAAACTTACATAGAGAAAAAGTGAAAATGGAAAAACAAAATGTCAAGAAACCCGCTAGCAAAGGCAAAGGCAAAGGCAAAGGGAAAGTAACCTTGAAAAAAGAGAGCAATGATATCGATGGTTATAAAAAGTATGGTAATGATTACATTACTTATGATGATTACGATGATTTCATGTAAATAGTCAAACCTACTTCAAGTCATACAACATCCTTGTATTATTTCCTTACCGTTTTCCCCCTTCAGTAAATAATTTTTTTTTTATTTTTAGTTGAGCTCTTATTCTATTATAACTACATACATTTTTATATCATAGACAATTTTGTTTGTTAATGATGTTTATTTATAACGTTTTGTAAATTTAAAATAAGTAAAAGAAATAAAAAAATATATATATAATGAAAAAAAAAAAATAAAAAAAAAAGAACGAGTGAATCGCTTGGCAGTGTACAATCACTTCTTTATTGAGGGAACTTTAACAGCAATGGCAAATTTTGAAGGTCCTCATCATGAACTTGAGGACATTCCAAATGTAGAAGTCATTCAGGCAATGAAAACACTACTTGCACATGACATGATTTGGGAGTACCACTGTCGGACATGTTTTTATTGGGATATAAACGAGAGAGGCATCGAATTTCTTCGAATGTTATTAAGGCCGCACCATACAATCGTACCGAAAACGGTAAAGAGCCGAACTTATATGACACGATTGTACTATTTTTATTTGAATAACGATCTCATAGACTAGTTATATATAGTAATTAGAGAATAATTTTTTTTTATGTTATATAAGTGTAACATAAGTGTTTTAACTAGTATTTAATAATTTAGTACATGATTAAGTAATTAAAAAACAAAAATTAATTTCAATATAAAAAGTATTTTTTAATTTCACTTGTTTTAATGTATATAATTCTCTTAATATATATCACTATATATGTATACTAGGTAATACCCGGTGTGCTTCGCTACCCCCATCGAAATTAAATACATAATAATTAAAAAGTGTATTTATTTAGTAATTAAATTATGCAATTTTTCTTAAAGAATGAACCTTTCATTTGATGACAATATATTTCATTTAAATTATAAAATAATGCATTAATGGGCTATTTATTTCTTACTTGCTAAAATTTAATATATACTTTTTTTCTTAAATAAATAATTCTTATTCTAATGCCTTGGGGTACACAATAGTTTTTGTTTTTCCCTCTGGTGCGTATACATATAAATCTGCGGGTTTTCCTACTCGCGAACACGCGACGTAAAGATGTCCATGTGAGAAACATGGATTTTCTAGATTAAGTCCACAAACTTGCAAGGACTGACCTTGAGCTTTATTAATCGTCATTGCAAATGCTAGGCGAATAGGAAATTGCAGGCGCTTGAAATCGAATGGCATCTCCGATGTGGTCATAGGAATACGTGGCAGCAACACATCAGTTCCCTTAAACTTTCCAGTTATAATGGTCGCCTCGATAAGATTGTTCATCATTTTTTTTACTGTTAGTCGAGTGCCATTACAAATTCGTGGAGGATCAATATTTCTAAGTAAAATAATGGGAACACCGTTTTTTAGCTGTAAGTCATGTGGCGGAAAGCCTGGTAAATCTGACGAATTTAAAAATTCGACTGGATAATTGACGACATCCTCAATATTTGAAACTGTGTCGATCGATTTATAAGTTCTTAGATTCCCATCGACCTTGTTGAGAATATTGCTGTTGATGGAATTAACGTCAATATTTTTGGATGCCAGTAACGCACGTTCACATAACCATTGCATATTTTTAAAATTTTGCACAATATTGGGAAATACACAATTTATTAATTGTTCTTTGGATTGTGTCATTATGCAAAACTCTGATGGAAATTTTATATACTTTGTTATAGGATCCATTGGAATTCTTGCATTACCTAAATCAAGCAATTGTTTGGAAAAAGTTGAAGCGAAGCATCACGTTGCAACTGAACACGCATATTAGTAGTTAATTTTAGAGTATGAACATATCGCCAAAGGTATGACGATGCATTTAGCTCATCAGCTGGCGTTGATGCAGGCATAACAGGAAGTGTTTGAAGAAAATCACCAGCTAATAAAACTAATGCACCTCCAAATATGTTATTATTGCTTCTAAAATCCCGTAAACTGCGAGACTTCCAAAGATTTCTTATGCGCAATGGTGCATTCAACCCACACTATGATTTCACATTGTTGCAATACTTTGCCCATAGAAGAATTTTTCTTTATGTTACACTTGTAATCTCTTCGGAAAATTGAGGCTTCTAGGATAATTTTAGTGCAGAATACGCTGTTCTACCACCATCTAAGAGTGTGGCAGCAATGCCGGATGACGCAATAGCTAATGCAATATTTTTTTGAGATCGAACTTTTGCCAATATCAATGAAATTAAAAACGTTTTTCCGGTTATTTGTTTGTTTGTTATTGCTGCTAGTATACTGTTGTATACCATTCTCTGCTCTTGTTGTAAATTTGGTAAATTTTCTTCCAATAAAATTTCCAAATTTCGATGATTATATTCCATTTCTCGTCGTAGATCTTGATCGTGTGCATCAGTTCCTGACCGAATAGGAGCAATCATTCCAACTTCAATTAGTGTCACATTCCTTATCGCCAAGCATTTGTCTTCAAGTAGAATCAATGTCTCATTATTCATACTTTCACTGAGAATTAATCAGATACCCTACGCGGAAAAAGAAGATCTTACCCAAATATTTAAAAATGTATGCATAGCTATAAACACTCAGATGCCTAACATAAGATCTATATACCGGCTAGGAAATTATAATAGCAAGCAGAAGACATATTCCAAGGATGGGGTAATAATTGTGAAGCTGTGGTCTGCATATGACAAAAACAGTTTTCTTAAATCCCTGGCAGGCTATAAAAAACTTAATAAAGATTTTGCCTTCAGTCTCAGACACCTTGGTTTTATTTCTGATGAAAAGTTCTTTTTAAATGAAAACCTAACACAGCATAATTTTAATATTCTGAGGGCGGCTTTACGCCTGAAAAGGAAGAAGCTCTTATGTTCTGCTTTTACTATGCGAGGCTATGTTTACATAAAGCGAGAGCTTAATGACGATGCAATAAAAATAGATGAAATTGAGAAGCTGAATCAGTTTTTTCCGAGCATTGCTGAAAAAAGAAATATCAGCAGTAATTAAGATTATATACTCAGTGCCTTCTATTTTACTTATTTCTATTTATAATAAGAATTTTACGAACTTATTTCTATTTATATTTATAAAAATACTCATTTCTATTTATAATAAGAATTTTACTAACTTTTTATTTATTTTTGGTTTATCCTTTTTTTTTTCTTTTTTTAACAACTGTTATAATATTTAAACACAGTATAAGGATTGGTGTTGTGAGGCTACGTAAGATTATATATTCAATTTTTAATAATTATTTTGAAGTGAACGAAAAGACTGCTATTTCTCTACCTTATTATGAGTCAGACAAATTATAATGATAGTGTTGACGGAAACCACTCTGCCTCAATAAATATATTATGTAAACAGCGATCAGGTATTAATGTTGTGCATTTCAATGCCAGGAGTTTAAATGGACTTAAATTGGATTACGTTCGACATATATTTGAAAACTCTAAGGTTGATATTATTTGTGTAACGGAAACGTGGTTCCACTGTGATGTTCCGGATGGTTACTATAGCATAAATGGGTATAAACTATATAGGAATGATAGGAGATATAGAAGAGGCGGTGGTGTTGCAATTTATGCTAAGAGTAACCTCAACACTAGAGTAGTCAGCATTTCACAGGATTGCACAGTGGTTGCACTTGTATGGGAAGGAGCGACAAAAATAATTATATTAAAGATATAGTCTTGAAATTTTCACAGTACATTTCGGATATAATAACCACAAAATTCTAAAAAACTGAGCACGGTCACTTGCCCCTACCGCCCTTTTTTTAAATTTTTTCCTGATAAAATATTCAGAATAAATTTTCGGTTTTCCAGAAATCTTTCAAGTACGTGTTTTTCTGCAAATTAAATTTAGTACTTTATTGTTTTCAAAAAAATATCAAAATATAATGCAAGAATTTCAGCGGCATTTGATTCCGAACCAGCTTGCTTTGGTTCTAAACATAGACCACGTAAGGCATCCGTTGCAGTCGCATCAGTTTCTGCCAACTTTGCTACTCTTCATTGTTTTGTTCTTTTTGAAGAACTTGAGAAATCAGATGAAGGGCGACCACGTTTATTCGCTTTAAATACTTGTTCTTTGGGTGACACAGAAACGTTTTTCAGTTAAAAAAAAAAACAATCTCTTTTTTAGCTAACCAGTCTGAATGATTTTTTAAAACGTCTGATTTTAAGCAGTGATTCTTTTTCCAAATGTCAACAATTCTTTTACATAAATATTGTACACATTTCAATAAATCACAAAACGCATCTTCTTCGCATTCAAAATTAATTAATTTGATTACTTCGTCATAAACTTGCTGTGATTTCACAGAATTTGAACCCTTCTTAGAGCACCAAAGCTCGAAAATTGTGATTCGTGAAAATATGCATTGACGGGATGTTTCTATTATGTAGAATAAAAAAAACTATCAATAACAACAAAAATTTCAGTATTATTAAATCAAACGAGATGCACAACAAATTTTAAAAACACAATAAACACAGAGGTTAAGCCAGTATATTAACTATATAGAAAAAAACTGCAAAAAGCTGCACTTGAATTAAACACAATTTTTTACTATAGATGTGTATCAATATTTACAAACCAATTTGGTCATTGGCTTTCATTGGGAAACTAACTAAAACTCTAATTATTTTTTAGAAAGAATTTCAAACGGTGTTAACAAAAACACTTCTTAAAAATCAGTACTTTACGAAAACTATAACACAGTTTATTCAGTTATTATTTCCTAAAAATAATGTCAATACCATTCACATTAATTACCATTTTAATTATTTTAATTGGGCACTTTAATTAAATGTATTTTAACAATTTGATATTCGCTTTGTTTTCACAGTCGCTTAGTCAACTTTCTTCTTCTATATAAAATCGCACTTTAATTGTTTGCATTTAAAAATTACCGTTAGGTATAATTAAAACAAATTCAGAAGAGAGAAATTTGATGACATTAGCGACTATTTACGTCCCTACAAACCCAATATAGAAAACATTTTTTTTTTATTTTTGTCATATGGGCGCAACCACTGTGGATTGTGACATTGAATTTATTAATATTGTCGTTTATGATAATAGTGTGAGAACTTTAGTGTCATGCGTTTATAATCCTATAAGAACATTAACTCTTGAACCTTTTTTTGATAACTTCAGGAATCATTCCATAGCTTATGACTTTTTTATCACTTGTGGTGACTTTAATGTAAACTTGATGGTTAAAGATGAAATTAGTAATGATTTCTTTGATATGATAAGTTCTGTGGGTATGACTACGGTTAATGATGAAATTCCCACACGTTTTTCGTCCAATTCAAGGCCAAGTTTACTCGATTTATTCCTGCTATCTCATCCAAGCTTATTACTTTTGTATGATCAAATTTCTTTCGTCTCTGACCATGACCTATTATTTTGTACATTAAACATTAACCTGACTAGAGATGATAATCTTCGGATTATAACTTATAGGGATTATAACGCGATTAATTTTTCGTCCCTCTTTGCTGACATTTCTGTTCTGAGTTGGAATGAATGTTGGTATTATGCGTCAGTGGATGATAAGTTGAACGTACTTCTTGCAACATTGCAGGGCGCGTATGATCGTCATGTACCTGAACGTAGTTTTGCTGTAAATAATCGCTCTTGTCCATGGTATACAACTGCTGTAAAAAATGCTATTCGTGATCGCAATTTAGCTTACAACGTTTGGAAAAGGAGACCCACGTTGATAAACAGAGCTGCTTACAATAGAGCTAGAAACCGCTCCAATCTCATTGTCAGACAAGCTAAAAAATCATATTTCTCCCGGAAACTTAATTTAAATCTCCCTGCTGGCGAATTGTGGAGGAATGTGAAGTCGTTAGGTATACACTCCCGTAGTTCTTTTGAGTGCAAAATAGACCCAGATGAGCTTAATGACTTTTTTTGTATTAATGGTGTGATTAATAATCATACCAGTCCTAATCTACAAAATGAACTCTCCTGCAATACTAACTTCTCATTTTCTACAGTGTCAGAGGCTGATGTAACCAGGTATATCTTGAAAATTCGATCCAATGCCATCGGTGCAGACGGTGTAGCCATTAAATTTGTTAAACTTATATTGCCATATATTTTGGGAGCGCTGACTCATGTCTTTAACCATTGCATTACAACCACCCAGTTTCCTACAGCCTGGAAAATTGGAAGAGTTATACCAATAGCAAAGATTTCCAATGCAGTGAGTGCGGGCGATTATCGGCCAATAAGTATTTTGCCAGTTTTTTCGAAAATATTTGAGTCCCTAATTGCTGAACAGATTACGTTATATCTGAATAACAATAATCTCTTGTCCCCATTCCAATCTGGTTTTCGCATTGCTCATAGTTTTACTACTGCGGTCTTGAAAGTAATTGATGACATAAGGCCCGAATATGACAAAGGAAACCTCTCTCTTATGTGTCTGCTAGATTTTTCAAAGGCCTTTGACAGGGTTGATCATTTAATCTTGTGTCGAAAATTGGGGCACTATTTTGGTTTTACGAATACCGCTTTATCTCTTATGGAAAACTACTTATATGGGAGAGCCCAAAGGGTAATTATTGGAAATAGGCAGTCAGGGCTGAGGCGTATAACATCCGGTGTTCCACAAGGGTCCGTGTTAGGCCCCCTGCTATTTAGTATGTTCGTCAATGATTTATTTTCAGTATGCAGGTATACTAAGGTACATGCATACGCAGACGATATTCAGCTGTACATCTCAAACCGTATTGGTCTGATAGAGGATACAAGTTACAAACTTAATTATGACTTGAGGTCTATTTTAAAATGGGCTGAGGATAATAACCTTATGCTCAATCCTGGAAAATCTTACATTTTACCAATCAGTAGATGGGAATATGATTTAAGTTATTTTCCGACCATTTACTTGGGGAACACACCTCTTGTGTACGTTAGTAAGATTAAATACTTAGGATTTTGGATCAATTCCACCTTGTCATGCACTGACCATATTAATCATGTTGTGCGTAACGTATACCTCTTGCTTCGTAATTTACGAATGTCGTCTAACTTCACACCAGTCGAAGTTAAGAGGAAACTTATAATTCAATTAATACTTCCACTGATTAATTATTTTGCATAGGTTTACAGTAAATTGGACGCTCTCTCACTACATAAGTTGCAAGTATCTTTTAATAATGCTACGCGGTATGTGTATGATTTAACTAGGTTTAGCAGTGTATCGTCCTGGAGGAAAATGATCTTGGGCTGTGACTTAATCGACTACCTTCAGATGCGAAATATTATATTTATACATAATCTTCTTTATCGGAAGAAACCACCCTATCTCTTTGAGAAGCTTGTATTTGGCAGATCCACTAGATATACAACTCTAATTACACCTAGATATACTTACATCAATACTGGCAGATTGTTTTTCGTCAACGCAATTAATTTGTGGAACTCCTTACCAATGTCTATTAAAAACATTTCGAGAAAGAGCAGTTTTAAGAAGTCACTTTTTGACTATATGTCCTCAAATATTTAAAATTTTGTGTGAAATATAATTATTGCCTTTTTGTGTATTAGCTATATACTTTATAAAACAATATAAATTTAGGGAATACTAATGACTAATGTAATTTGTGTATATCCTACTGAGCTATAAAAGAATAACATTCTTAAAGCTCTTGTAAGTTCTTGTAAACAAATAAATAAAAAATAAAAATAAATAAAATAAACTTAGTTCAAGCGTTGCATTGTTGGTGGTAACTCTTTCCGGGTGTAATATGTCCTCAGCCAAATATGTTTTAAATTTATTCCAAAGATCTTTTGGATTAGATGGTGAGCACGATACCAATATTATCGCAAATAATGCCCTTATTTTCCATGGATGGTTGATTACTGCTGCATCTTCAAGCGTTGTTTCCCAATGACAATCGTTCTCCAATAATTGTAGTTTCTGACAGGCCTCTCGATATGTTGCACATACTACGCCATCAACACAATGTAATGTCTCAAAAGATGTTGGTCTTCGAACATTAATCAGAAGCATTCTCAAATAAAAACATTCAGCAATTTGAGGATGGACGGTATAAATCCTACCTAATGCATCTGTTGAATATAAATTTGGCCAACCATCAACAGGTTTCCCCTGCTTTCGACGTTGGAATTTCTTTGTTGATGCATTCCACGTATAATACGTTGGAATTTCTGAATAAAACAAAGTTTTAGCAAACATATCATTTCTACAAAGATCAAAAAATGATGTTAATGTTGTAGCCGGTGGTGCTGCTGCTCTCTCTCGAGCATTTCTTTCTGTAAAGTAAACCCGTTGTCCATTTTCCAGATGCACTGATAAATGAACAACAGTTGGATGGCGCTCATGAATGGGAAATCCCAAAATTCGCCATACTGCTTCATTGCTACTAATGTACCTGGCCATTTGATACTGGGGAATTTCATCATTTGGATTTTGTAATGAAAATACAGCCATATAAGACCCTTTAGTAACATATTTGCAGATGTATTTGATCGACTTAACTGAATGACAATACTCAACATTAATATACGCTTTAAATGTTTTTGAAAGCAATGGAGAGTAAGGTACTATCCAGCGGTTATCAACATCAAAATCATTTCCATGCACCTTTACTGAAATTGATCGTCCACCATTATCCACAGAACGTCGGCGATAAAGTGGGTAGCCGTCATTTCCCGAGATTGTTTTTTTTTTTTTTTTTTTTTTTAGTATTAAAAATACTTTAAATGTTCAACAAAATTATATATTACAAATTATTATTAAATAATACAAAATTAGTACACTTTCGTCTAAAGACATTTTCATCCGTTTCATTCTTAATGTAGTTTGGCAATGAGTTAAACAGCTGTAGACTTTTGTAGAATAGCGTTTTCTGCATTTGTGTTGACCTCACTCTTTGGATCCTAAAGTCACTTGCATTTCTTAGTTGATATGGTTGACTGTCTCCCACATAATGTATTTGATCACATAGATATTTCGGGGCGTCTCCTTGTTTTAATTTTCTAATAAATCTTAATGTGTTAAATTGAAGTCGTTGTGCTATGTTCATCCATTTTAGATCAGTTAACATTGTGTTTATATGTGTGTAACGATCGCATTTTAGTATTACTCTCATCGCTCTATTTTGCAGTTTCTGCATCCTTGCTAATTGATTTGTGCTGCTGCATGTGAATAAAATAGTGGAACCATATTCAAAGTGTGGTTTTATTATCGTGCTGTATATATTTATCGCTGTAGACTTGGATATTTTGCTTCTTATTCTTTTTAAAAAACTAATTTTTTTACCAACTTTTTTGCATAAGTAATCTATTTGTTCATTGAAATTTAATTTTTTATCGATTATAAAACCAAGGTATTTTATATATTCGACTTTTTCAATTACTGTGTCATTTATTGTAAATATTTCTTCTGAATTTAAGTTAATTCCATTATTTTTGTTTTATTTTCATTTAGTTTGAGTTTATTCATTTTAAGCCATTCATCTATTTTCTTCATATCATACTTGATATTTTCGCGACATTCTTCATCACTATTTGCTATAGTATATATCAGAGTGTCATCAGCGTATAATACAACTTTACATTTTTCTAAAATACTTGGCATGTCATTTATATAAATTATGAACAACAACGCTCCCAAAATGGAACCTTGTGGGACTCCAAAATTATTTATTATTTCATCAGATTCTATGTCATTTAATTTTGTCGTTTGCCTTCTTCTTTTCAGGTACGATTTGAACCAATCTAGCTCGATTCCTCTTATTCCATACATTTATTAAGTATTATTTCTCTATCGATCGTCTCAAAGGCTCTTTTGAAGTCAAGAAATATTGCTATTATCCTCTTATCCTTTCCTATTGCTCTCCATTCACTTATGACATAGTTTACCGTGGTTTCACACGAATGTTTTTTACGGAATCCTGACTGGTATTTAGATAATATGTCTCGATTTTCTATATATTTTTCAAGCTGATCTTTAACTACTTCTTCAATTATTTTCTCGCAAGTTTTAAGAGAGTTTATTGGTCTAAACTCCTCGCATTTTTTTGTTCTGGGCACTTTCTCAATTGGGGTTACGGTTGATTTTTTCCAATTATCAGGAAAAATACCTGTCTCTAAAGATGTGTTTATTACTTTTACCATTATATTTCCTGTTACATTCCAGTTGTCAAGTATAATTTTATTTGATACGCGTTCATGGTCAGATTTGTTATTCATACACTTCACGATGCTCTCCAGTTCACTAATATTTACCTTACGGAATTTAAAAACATCATTCACTCTATATTCTATTCGGTTAATATGTTGCACGCTCCCTATCGATTTTCTTATACTACTAATGCTATCAATGAAGAATGCATTGAACTTATTAACTATATCACATATATCGTTGTACTCTATCTGGTCGAATATCACAGATTTAGTTGAGTTTTGCCTCTTATTAAGTACTAGGTTTTTTATGTGTGTCCACATTTGCTTTTGACTAGTTGCGTTGTTAATTTTATTTTTTATGTAATTATTCTTATTATTTTCGATTTGTACTTTGTATCGATTTCTTATTAGTTTATATTCTCCCCAAGCTTGATTTGTGTTTTCAAATTTGGCTCGTAAATATTTTATTATTTTTTCTCTTTTTATTGTTCGCAGTTCTTCGTTAAACCAGTTATTCACTTTGTTATTTATGTGCACTTGCTTTTCAAACGTAAATCTTTGTATTGTATTTCCTAGACAGGCATCAAACAGTTTAACGTTTTCATTAAGATCCTTATTATCCTCGTATATCATATTCTCAGTTAACACATTATTGAATATATTCTTATCGTATTTAAATATCTTGATGGTTTTTGCTGTATTTAGATTGTTTTCATTCGATCTCTCAAAGTCTATATTAATATTAATAACTTCATGGTCAGAAATTTTATTATCTTTACTGTTTGTACATTTTATCTTATAATTATTAGTTATTACCTAGTCAATTATTGTGCTCGAATTTCTTGTTACACGGGTGCTTTCGTTAACTATTTATTTAAGGCCGTTGTCATTGAGAGTATTCCTAATTCTATTCTTGTATAAAGAGTTTTTTCCAATCCATATTAAAATCTCTTGCAATTAAAATATCACAGTTATTATTATCACAGATTTCTTCAATAATTTCGTCAAATATACCACAGAACTCAGCTTCGCTGTAGCTAGGCGATCTATATATTGCATCAATTAAGATATTATTATTATTATCATTATGTACAGCTTTGCAAAATAATATCCAATACTTCAAATCATCAGTTCTCTCTATAAACTTTTTCACGTTCCAATTATTTTTATAGTATACGACAACTCCACCTGTTCTTGAGGATGCTGACACTGACCCGATGTTATCATATCCTTGTAACGCAATTTCTTGTTCATCTATATCTTTCGTCAAATGTGTTTCAGACAATATTAAAAAGTCAGGGTTTTCTGTTGCTGCGATAATTTCAATTTGATTATAGTTGTTAACAAGACCTTGTACATTTGTATAGAGGGCACTCATTTAATTTAGTTGTTAAATCGTCAAGCCTATATTTCTCATTTTGTTTTTCAATTTATTTTGATAAACTGGACATTCTCTATCGTTTGTAAAGTGATTTTCATCTAATCCCATATTGAGCCTGCTGTTTACTTTTGAACAATTAATACATTTCATTATCTTCTCTTGGCTTTCGCAATTAACTGTTTTATGTTGACCATGGCATTTTAGACATATTTCCTGATTTTTACATTCTTTGGCTATATGATTGTATCCTCTGCATTTCATACATTGAACTAATTCAGTTCCATCATACACTCTACATCTTTCCCAACCGACATTTACTTTTCTTTCTTCCATAATTTTTCCGTAAGCTTCATTATCAACTCTCAGTCTCACATTGAACAAAGATTTATTTCCTCTATTCGTTTCATATTTTCCCATAAATTTAATATTTGCAGCAGCTAATTTAGGATTTTGTTTTCTTAATTTCTCAATTAAATCATTTTCACTATATTCAAAAGACATGCCAATAATTTTGATATTTAGTCCCGTCGAATTTGGAATTTTTACTTCATATTGTTTAGATATTTTTTCTTGGATTGCACTTTTACTTTTCTCTCTATCTTCACAGCTCTCACTTTGAATAACAATTGTTCCACTGCTTCTACTTTCCACATTTGTTATCTTCAAGTTGTCTGGATTTATTTTGTTTAACTCTTCTTTAGTTTTTTCAGCCGATTGTTTTTCCTTAGCTTTAACAATCAGGGGTAGTTGTTTATTTATACTTGGCAACCCTTTATTTTTAACTGCATCCGCGTATGTTGTTTTTGCATTTTGTTTACATGTTTCATTTATTACTTTCTTTATTTCTTTGCACATATTTTCATTTTTCTCTTCTATTGTTTTTCATTCATTTTGTTTATATAGAAGTAAAATTCATTAAAAAAAACTACATATGTGACGTATTATGTAGAGTAAAGTAGACTTGAAAATATTACTAACAATTTTCCTCTGGGTTAATATGCCTCTCATAATTTTTCTCATGTTCTCTTTGTGCCGACGTCTGAGAATAAGTGTTGCCTTTTTTTGTTATTTCTAACCAAAATTGGTTATTTTTTTGATCCATGTGTAGTTTTTGGTTTTGTTTATTTTTTTCTTATAAAAAAAGATATTTTTGTTTCAGTTTTTGTTAATTATAATTTAAACTTGAAAAAAAAATAAAACAAAAGTCTATGAATTTAATTTTGGTTATATTTTTTCTTATTTGGTGATTTTTTTCACAAATGTTGGTTACAAAATGTTTTTCGTGGCAACATTGTTTCAGATGAATAAATAAAAAATTAGTCAAACAACAAAAACGCACGATGAGAACAATTGAGAACATTGTTACGCTCTTGGTTTCTTTATCCTTCCCTTCTATCTTTCCCCCCGCGTCGTGAAATATTTTTGAAAAATATTCCAAAATATGCCAAAATGCACATTCTTTATACATACTTTATTTTCTTTGGTTTTAATATCAAGAATCATAGATAGCATACTTGTAGGGGTAACTACTATGCGTATGAGTAATATATTTAAAATGCAATTAAATATTAAGTATGTAGTGTGTAGTATACGTGGGCATGGCCCCTCGCTCATTTGGAATATCAACATAAAAAGTAGCCTATAACTCCTTCCGGACATACAGGAAGATACTGTGAAAATTTTAAGAAAATCGGTTCAGCCGTTTTATCGTCTATAAACTTCAAACATACAAACATACAAACAAACACACATTCATTTTTATATATAAGATAATAAAGTAAATACATCCAGATTTGTTTCCTTTACTTTTTGTGAATGTTAGATGTGCATTAGCAGGTACATAGTAAATTTATGATTGTGTTTCAACCACTTGTAGCATTTACTCATTTGCAGATGTCTACTAAAAACTTTTCTTGAAATATTTTTTGAAGGGAAAATGTCAAGTGACTGGATTTTCTATGAAAATTTTCACTCACTTGCATTATATTAACTTTGTAGTAACATTTTACACACTGGCACAGTGTCCAAATGAACGAATTCATATAAATTCGTCGTTGAAATGTTAGGATCTACTACTGTAGCATGTGTTTGTTTATTTTTGCTTGCGTTCAAATATGACTGACAAACTCTTAATATTTTGTTGTTGTGTATACAGCCGTCTGTAAGCTATGAACAAAGCACCTTTGCGAGTAAAACAAAGCGTATACTTAAAAAATATGGCATAAACCGCTTAAATTACATTTGTTGGCAAAGGGGAGAAAATTCAATTTAAATGCCCCTACCTGTCAGCAAATAACGCCTATGTACTTAATATAAAAAACGCTGTCTATTGAAGTACGAATTTAAAGAAAATTATGTAAAGTGGATAACAACTGTATACTAAACCGGACTTAAAGTGAAAAAGGGAAAATTTTCGAGCGCCAGAAGGCTTTTATTATTTTCCCTTTTACCTGGAAATTAATATTCATGTTATTCGAACATTATAAACAAGTTATCAAATGATGTGTGAGGGTCAATTATAAAATGATAATTTTTCTACCTGTAATGCAATATCATATTAAGGAAATCGATTAACGCAGTTATTTTCGGGTCTCAGGAAACAGTATAAAAGCAACAGAAAGATTGCGAAAAATTATTAGTTCTGGTTTCAAATCCTTGGTGAAAACACTTACGCACATCCAAGCACACCAAGCACATACAAGCAAAACACAAAGTCATATAATCAAAAATTTGCTAAATAAATAAAATAATAGAGAACCAAAAAATATGAAAGACGATTGGGAAAGTGCTGCGGACAAACCCATAGTGGTTATTCCTGACAAAGTCAACAAATGGGCTGGCGAGGATGATGATGAGGATGTTAAGGACAGTTGGGATCTCGAGGAAGAGGAAAAAAAGGACGAAGAAAAAGTTGAAGTCAAAGCGCCGGTGAAGACGAAACCTAACAAGGCTTTGAAAGCTAAACTAGCCGAACAAGAGAGACTGGCAGAGGAAGCCGAAGCTGAACGCTTAGCTAATATGACAGCCGAAGAAAAATTAGCCGAAAAATTACGTTTACAAAAAATTCAAGAAGAATCGGACTTAAAGAGTGCTTTAGAAACCTTTGGTGTTAGAGATATTAGAGGTGATTTAGATGCATTTAATCCTCAAACTGAAGAAGAATTCAAAGAATTTGGTGCGACGCTTAGTTGTAAATTGGCACAATATAAAGAATCACCTCATTTCCCGCAATTTATTGAGGATTTAGTACGTAGCATAGGTGTACATTTGGCTATTCCCGATTTGAAGAAATTAAAAATTAGTGTAGAAAACTTACATAGAGAAAAAGTGAAAATGGAAAAACAAAATGTCAAGAAACCCGCTAGCAAAGGCAAAGACAAAGGAAAAGTAACCTTGAAAAAAGAGAGCAATGATATCGATGGTTATAAAAAGTATGGTAATGATTACATTACTTATGATGATTACGATGATTTCATGTAAATAGTCAAACCTACTTCAAGTCATACAACATCCTTGTATTATTTCCTTACCGTTTTCCCCCTTCAGTAAATAATTTTTTTTTTATTTTTAGTTGAGCTCTTATTCTATTATAACTACATACATTTTTATATCATAGACATTTTTGTTTGTTAATGATGTTTATTGTAGAACAACAACAAATGAAGCTCAACCTGATCATATATTTTTTTATAAAATGATGTAAAAAGAAAGAAAATGAATACAAAAAGAAATGTTATTAAGCACACACAGGAATTTAACAATAACAATGTTAAAACCGATCACAATTTATGTTTTGTTATTTAGTCTAGAAATATCATACATATTTCGTAATAAAATGATTTTTTATTTTATTTTTCTTTTTTTTTGAGAACATAAAAAAGATATTAAATGATTACTTTTCATATAAAAAAATGCGTAATAACGTTTTGTAAATTTAAAATAAGTAAAAGAAATAAAAAAATATATATATAATGAAAAAAAAAAAAAAAAAAATAAAAGAACGAGTGAATCGCTTGGCAGTGTACAATCACTTCTTTATTGAGGGAACTTTAACAGCAATGGCAAATTTTGAAGGTCCTCATCATGAAATTGAGGACATTCCAAATGTAGAAGTCATTCAGGCAATGAAAACACTACTTGCACATGACATGATTTGGGAGTACCGCTGTCGGACATGTTTTTATTGGGATATAAACGAGAGAGGCATCGAATTTCTTCGAATGTTATTAAGGCCGCACCATACAATCGTACCGAAAACGGTAAAGAGCCGAACTTATATGAGACGATTGTACTATTTTTATTTGAATAACGATCTCATAGACTAGTTATATATAGTAATTAGAGAATAATTTTTTTTATGTTATATAAGTGTAACATAAGTGTTTTAACTAGTATTTAATAATTTAGTACATGATTAAGTAATTAAAAAACAAAAATTAATTTCAATATAAAAAGTATTTTTTAATTTCACTTGTTTTAATGTATATAATTCTCTTAATATATATCACTATATATGTATACTAGGTAATACCCGGTGTGCTTCGCTACCCCCCCATAGAAATTAAATACATAATAATTAAAAAGTGTATTTATTTAGTAATTAAATTATGCAATTTTTCTTACAGAATGAACCTTTCATTTGATGACAATGTATTTCATTTAAATTATAAAATAATGCATTAATGAGCTATTTATTTCTTACTTGCTAAAATTTAATATATACTTTTTTTCTTAAATAAATAATTCTTATTCTAATGCCTTGGGGTACACAATAGTTTTTGTTTTTCCCTCTGGTGCGTATACATATAAATCTGCGGGTTTTCCTACTCGCGAACACGCGACGTAAAGCTGTCCATGTGAGAAACATGGATTTTCTAGATTAAGTCCACAAACTTGCAAGAACTGACCTTGAGCTTTATTAATCGTCATTGCAAATGCTAGGCGAATAGGAAATTGCAGGCGCTTGAAATCGAATGGCATCTCCGATGTGGTCATAGGAATACGTGGCAGCAACACATCAGTTCCCTTAAACTTTCCAGTTATAATGGTCGCCTCGATAAGGTTGTTCATCATTTTTTTTACTGTTTGTCGAGTGCCATTACAAATTCGTGGAGGATCAATATTTCTAAGTAAAATAATGGGAACACCGTTTTTTAGCAGTAAGTCATGTGGTGGAAAGCCTGGTAAATCTGACGAATTTAAAAATTCGACTGGATAATTGACGACATCCTCAATATTTGAAACTGTGTCGATCGATTTATAAGTTCTTAGATTCCCATTGACCTTGTTAAGAATATTGCTGTTGATGGAATTAACGTCAATATTTTTGGATGCCAGTAACGCACGTTCACATAACCATTGCATATTTTTAAAATTTTGCACAATATTGGGAAATACACAATTTATTAATTGTTCTTTGGATTGTGTCATTATGCAAAACTCTGATGGAAATTTTATATACTTTGTTATAGGATCCACTGGAATTCTTGCATTACCTAAATCAAGCAATTGTTTGGAAAAAATTGAAGCGAAGCATCACGTTGCAACTGAACACGCATATTAGTAGTTAATTTTAGAGTATGAACATATTGCCAAAGGTATGACGATGCATTTAGCTCATCAGCTGGCGTTGATCCAGGCATAACAGGAAGTGTTTGACGAAAATCACCAGCTAATAAAACTAACGCACCTCCAAATATGTTATTATTGCTTCTAAAATCCCGTAAACTGCGAGACTTCCAAAGATTTCTTATGCGCCATGGTGCATTCAACCCACACTATGATTTCACATTGTTACAATACTTTGCCCATAGAAGAATTTTTCTTTATGTTACACTTGTAATCTCTTCGGAAAATTGAGGCTTCTAGGATAATTTTAGTGCAGAATACGCTGTTCTACCACCATCTAAGAGTGTGGCAGCAATGCCGGATGACGCAATAGCTAATGCAATATTTTTTTGAGATCGAACTTTTGCCAATATCAATGAAATTAAAAACGTTTTTCCGGTTATTTGTTTGTTTGTTATTGCTGCTAGTATACTTTTGTATACCATTCTCTGCTCTTGTTGTAAATTTGGTAAATTTTCTTCCAATAAAATTTCCAAATTTTGATGATTATATTCCATTTCTCGTCGTAGATCTTGATCGTGTGCATCAGTTCCTGACCGAATAGGAGCAATCATTCCAACTTCAATTAGTGTCACATTCCTTATCGCCAAGCATTTGTCTTCAAGTAGAATCAATGTCTCATTATTCATACTTTCACTTAGTTCAAGCGTTGCATTGTTGGTGGTAACTCTTTCCGGGTGTAATATGTCCTCAGCAAAATATGTTTTAAATTTATTCCAAAGATCTTTTGGATTAGATGGTGAGCACGATACCAATATTATCGCAAATAATGCCCTTATTTTCCATGGATGGTTGATTACTGCTGCATCTTCAAGCGCTGTTTCCCAATGACAATCGTTCTCCAATAATTGTAGTTTCTGACAGGCCTCTCGATATGTTGCACATACTACGCCATCAACACAATGTAATGTCTCAAAAGATGTTGGTCCTCGAACATTAATCAGAAGCATTCTCAAATAAAAACATTCAGCATTTTGAGGATGGACGGTATAAACCCTACCTAATGCATCTGTTGCATATAAATTTGGCCAACCATCAACAGGTTTCCCCTGCTTTCGACGTTGGAATTTCTTTGTTGATGCATTCCACGTATAATACGTTGGAATTTCTGAATAAGACAAAGTTTTAGCAAACATATCATTTCTACAAAGATCAAAAATGATGTTAATGTTGTAGCCGGTGGTGCTGCTGCTCTCTCTCTCGAGCATTTCTTTCTGTAAAGTAAACCCGGTTTCCATTTTCCAGATGCACTGATAAATGAACAACAGTTGGATGGCGCTCATGAATGGGAAATCCCAAAATTCGCCATACTGCTTCATTGCTACTAATGTTCCTGGCCATTTGATACTGCGGAATTTCATCATTTGGATTTTGTAATGAAAATACAGCCATATAAGACCCTTTAGTAACATATTTGCAGATGTATTTGATCGACTTAACTGAATGACAATACTCAACATTAATATGCGCTTTAAATGTTTTTGAAAGCAATGGAGAGTAAGGTACTATCCAATGATTATCAACATCAAAATCATTTCCATGCACCTTTACTGAAATTGATCGTCCACCATTATCCACAGAACGTCGGCGATAAAGTGGGTAGCCGTCATTTCCCGAGATTGTTTTTTTTTTGTTTTTTTTTTTTTTTTTTTAGTATTAAAAATACTTTAAATGTTCAACAAAATTATATATTACAAATTATTATTAAATAATACAAAATTAGTACACTTTCGTCTAAAGACATTTTCATCCGTTTCATTCTTAATGTAGTTTGGCAATGAGTTAAACAGCTGTAGACCTTTGTAGAATAGCGTTTTCTGCATTTGTGTTGACCTCACTCTTTGGATCCTAAAGTCACTTGCATTTCTTAGTGTTATCTTCATGTGTTAAATTGAAGTCGTTGTGCTATGTTCATCCATTTTAGATCAGTTAACATTGTGTTTATATGTGTGTAACGATCGCATTTTAGTATTACTCGCATCGCTCTATTTTGCAGTTTCTGCATCCTTGCTAATTGATTTGTGCTGCTGCATGTGAATAAAATAGTGGAACCATATTCAAAGTGTGGTTTTATTATCGTTATATTTTGCTTCTTATTCTTTTTAAAAAACTAATTTTTTACCAACTTTTTTGCATAAGTAATCTATTTGTTCATTGAAATTTAATTTTTTATCGATTATAAAACCAAGGTATTTTATATATTCGACTTTTTCAATTACTGTGTCATTTATTGTAAATATTTCTTCTGAATTTAAGTTAATTCCATTATTTTTGTTTTATTTTCATTTAGTTTGAGTTTATTCATTTTAAGCCATTCATCTATTTTCTTCATATCATACTTGATATTTTCGCGACATTCTTCATCACTATTTGCTATAGTATATATCAGAGTGTCATCAGCGTATAATACAACTTTACATTTTTCTAAAATACTAGGCATGTCATTTATATAAATTATGAACAACAACGCTCCCAAAATGGAACCTTGTGGCACTCCGAAATTATTTATTATTTCATCAGATTCTATGTCATTTAATTTTGTCGTTTGCCTTCTTCTTTTCAGGTACGATTTGAACCAATCTAGCTCGATTCCTCTTATTCCATACATATATAGTTTACTCAGTATTATTTCTCTATCGATCGTCTCAAAGGCTCTTTTGAAGTCAAGAAATATTGCTATTATCCTCTTATCCTTTCCTATTGCTCTCCATTCACTTATGACATAGTTTACCGTGGTTTCACACGAATGTTTTTTACGGAATCCTGACTGGTATTTAGATAATATGTCTCGATTTTCTATATATTTTTCAAGCTGATCTTTAACTACTTTTTCAATTATTTTCTCGCAAGTTTTAAGAGAGTTTATTGGTCTAAACTCCTCGCATTTTTTTGTTCTGGGCACTTTCTCAATTGGGGTTACGGTTGATTTTTTCCAATTATCAGGAAAAATACCTGTCTCTAAAGATGTGTTTATTACTTTTACCATTATATTTCCTGTTACATTCCAGTTGTCAAGTATAATTTTATTTGATACGTGTTCATGGTCAGATTTGTTATTCATACACTTCACGACGCTCTCCAGTTCACTAATATTTACCTTACGGAATTTAAAAACATCATTCACTCTATATTCTATTCGGTTAATATGTTGCACGCTCCCTATCGATTGTCTTATACTACTAATGCTATCAATGAAGAATGCATTGAACTTATTAACTATATCACATATATCCTTGTACTCTATCTGGTCGAATATCACAGATTTAGTTGAGTTTTGCCTCTTATTAAGTACTAGGTTTTTTATGTGTGTCCACATTTGCTTTTGACTAGTTGCGTTGTTAATTTTATTTTTTATGTAATTATTCTTATTATTTTCGATTTGTACTTTGTATCGATTTCTTATTAGTTTATATTCTCCCCAAGCTTGATTTGTGTTTTCAAATTTGGCTCGTAAATATTTTATTTTTTCTCTTTTTATTGTTCGCAGTTCTTCGTTAAACCAGTTATTCACTTTGTTATTTATGTACACTTGCTTTTCAAACGTAAATCTTTGTATTGCATTTCCTAGACAGGCATCAAACAGTTTAACGTTTTCATTAAGATCCTTATTATCCTCGTATATCATATTCTCAGTTAACACATTATTGAATATATTCTTATCGTATTTAAATATCTTGATGGTTTTTGCTGTATTTAGAATGTTTTCATTCGATCTCTCAAAGTCTATATTAATATTAATAACTTCATGGTCAGAAATTTTATTATCTTTACTGTTTGTACATTTTATCTTATAATTATTAGTTATTACGTAGTCAATTATTGTGCTCGAATTTCTTGTTACACGGGTGCTTTCGTTAACTATTTGTTTAAGGCCGTTGTCATTGAGAGAATTCCTAATTCTATTCTTGTATAAAGAGTTTTTTTCCAATCTATATTAAAATCTCCTGCAATTAAAATATCACAGTTATTATTATCACAGATTTCTTCAATAATTTCGTCAAATATATCACAGAACTCAGCTTCGCTGTAGCTAGGCGATCTATATATTGCACCAATTAAGATATTATTATTATTATCATTATGTACAGCTTTGCAAAATAATATCCAATACTTCAAATCATCAGTTCTCTCTATAAACTTTTTCACGTTCCAATTATTTTTATAGTATACGACAACTCCACCTGTTCTTGAGGATGCTGACACTGACCCGATGTTATCATATCCTTGTAACGCAATTTCTTGTTCATCTATATCTTTCGTCAAATGTGTTTCAGACAATATTAAAAAGTCAGGTTTTTCTGTTGCTGCGATAATTTCAATTTGATTATAGTTGTTAACAGGACCTTGTACATTTGTATAGAGGGCACTCATTTCCTTTAGTTGTTAAATCGTAAAGCCTAAATTTTGTCATTTTGTTTTTCAATTTATTTTGATAAACTGGACATTCTCTATCGTTTGTAAAGTGATTTTCATCTAACCCCGTATTGAGCCTGCTGTTTACTTTTGAACAATTAATACATTTCATTATCTTCTCTTGGCTTTCGCAATTAACTCTTTTATGTTGACCATGGCATTTTAGACATATTTCCTGATTTTTACATTCTTTGGCTATATGATTGTATCCTCTGCATTTCATACATTGAACTAATTCAGTTCCATCATACACTCTACATCTTTCCCAACCGACATTTACTTTTCTTTCTTCCATAATTTTTCCGTAAGCTTCATTATCAACTCTCAGTCTCACATTGAACAAAGATTTATTTCCTCTTTTCGTTTCATATTTTCCCATAAATTTAATATTTGCATCAGCTAATTTAGGATTTTGTTTTCTTAATTTCTCAATTAAATCATTTTCACTATATTCAAAAGACATGCCAATAATTTTGATATTTAGTCCCGTCGAATTTGGAATTTTTACTTCATATTGTTTAGATATTTTTTCTTGGATTGCACTTTTACTTTTCTCTCTATCTTCACAGCTCTCACTTTGAATAACAATTGTTCCACTGCTTCTACTTTCCACATTTGTTATCTTCAAGTTGTCTGGATTTATTTTGTTTAACTCTTCTTTAGTTTTTTCAGCCGATTGTTTTTCCTTAGGTTTAACAATCAGGGGTAGTTGTTTATTTATACTTGGCAACCCTTTATTTTTAACTGCATCCGCGTATGTTGTTTTTGCACTTTGTTTACATGTTTCATTTATTACTTTCTTTATTTCTTTGCACATATTTTCATTTTTCTCTTCTATTGTTTTTCATTCATTTTGTTTATATAGATGTAAAATTCATTAAAAAAACTACATATGTGACGTATTATGTAGAGTAAAGTAGACTTGAAAATATTACTAACAATTTTCCTCTGGGTTAATATGCCTCTCATAATTTTTCTCATGTTCTCTTTGTGCCGACGTCTGAGAATAAGTGTTGCCTTTTTTTTGTTATTTCTAACCAAAATTGGTTATTTTTTTGATCAATGTGTAGTTTTTGGTTTTGTTTATTTTTTTCTTATAAAAAAAAGCTATTTTTGTTTCAGTTTTTGTTAATTATAATTTAAACTTGAAAAAAAAATAAAACAAAAGTCTATGAATTTAATTTTGGTTATATTTTTTTCTTATTTGGTGATTTTTTTCACAAATGTTGGTTACAAAATGTTTTTCGTGGCAACATTGTTTCAGATGAAAAAATAAAAAATTAGTCAAACAACAAAAACGCACGATGAGAACAATTGAGAACATTGTTACGCTCTTGGTTTCTTTATCCTTCCCTTCTATCTTTCCCCCCGCGTCGTGAAATATTTTTCAAAAATATTCCAAAATATGCCAAAATGCACATTCTTTATACATACTTTATTTTCTTTGGTTTTAATATCAAGAATCATAGATAGCATACTTGTAGGGGTAACTACTATGCGTATGAGTAATATATTTCAAATGCAATTAAATATTAAGTATGTAGTGTGTAGTATACGTGGGCATGGCCCCTCGCTCATTTGGAATATCAACATAAAAAGTAGCCTATAACTCCTTCCAGACATACAGGAAGATACTGTGAAAATTTTAAGAAAATCGGTTCAGCTGTTTAATCGTCTATAAACTTCAAACATACAAACATACAAACAAACACACATCCATTTTTATATATAAGATAATAAAGTAAATATATACAGATTTGTTTCCTTTACTTTTTGTGAATGTTAGCTGTGCATTAGCAGGTACATAGTAAATTTATGATTGTGTGTCAACCACTTGTAGCATTTACTCATTTGCAGATGTCTACTAAAAACTTTTCTTGAAATATTTTTTGAAGGGAAAATGTCAAGTGACTGGATTTTCTATGAAAATTTTCACTCACTTGCATTATATTAACTTTGTAGTAACATTTTACACACTGGCACAGTGTCCAAATGAACGAATTCATATAAATTCGTCGTTGAAATGTTAGGATCTACTACTGTAGCATGTGTTTGTTTATTTTTGCTTGCGTTCAAATATGACTGACAAACTCTTAATATTTTGTTGTTGTGTATACAGCCGTCTGTAAGCTATGAACAAAGCACCTTTGCGAGTAAAATAAAGCGTATACTTAAAAAATATGGCATAAACCGCTTAAATGACATTTGTTGGCAAAGGGGAGAAAATTCAATTTAAATGCCCCTACCTGCCAGCAAATAACGCGTATGTACTTAATATAAAAAACGTTGTCTATTGAAGTACGAATTTAAAGAAAATTATGTAAAGTGGATAACAACTGCATACTCATCCGGACTTAAAGTGAAAAAGGGAAAATTTTCGAGCGCAAGAAGGCTTTTATTATTTTCCCTTTTACCTGGAAATTAATATTCGTGTTATTCGAACATTATAAACAAGTTATCAAATGATGTGTGAGGGTCAATTATAAAATCATAATTTTTCTACCTGTAATGCAATATCATATTAAGGAAATCGATTAACGCAGTTATTTTCGGGTCTCAGGAAAGAGTATAAAAGCAACAGAAAGATTGCGAAAAATTATTAGTTCTGGTTTCAAATCCTTGGCGAAAACACTTACGCACATCCAAGCACACCAAGCACATACAAGCAAAACACAAAGTCATATAATCAAAAATTTGCTAAATAAATAAAATAATAGAGAACCAAAAAATATGAAAGACGATTGGGAAAGTGCTGCGGACAAACCCATAGTGGTTATTCCTGACAAAGTCAACAAATGGGCTGGCGAGGATGATGATGAGGATGTTAAGGACAGTTGGGATCTCGAGGAAGAGGAAAAAAAGGACGAAGAAAAAGTTGAAGTCAAAGCGCCGGTGAAGACGAAACCTAACAAGGCTTTGAAAGCTAAACTAGCCGAACAAGAGAGACTGGCAGAGGAAGCCGAAGCTGAACGCTTAGCTAATATGACAGCCGAAGAAAAATTAGCCGAAAAATTACGTTTACAAAAAATTCAAGAAGAATCGGACTTAAAGAGTGCTTTAGAAACCTTTGGTGTTAGTGATATTAGAGGTGATTTAGATGCATTTAATCCTCAAACTGAAGAAGAATTCAAAGAATTTGGTGCGACGCTTAGTTGTAAATTGGCACAATATAAAGAATCACCTCATTTCCCGCTATTTATTGAGGATTTAGTACGTAGCATAGGTGTACATTTGGCTATTCCCGATTTGAAGAAATTAAAAATTAGTGTAGAAAACTTACATAGAGAAAAAGTGAAAATGGAAAAACAAAATGTCAAGAAACCCGCTAGCAAAGGCAAAGGCAAAGGAAAAGTAACCTTGAAAAAAGAGAGCAATGATATCGATGGTTATAAAAAGTATGGCAATGATTACATTACTTATGATGATTACGATGATTTCATGTAAATAGTCAAACCTACTTCAAGTCATACAACATCCTTGTATTATTTCCTTACCGTTTTCCCCCTTCAGTAAATAATTTTTTTTTTATTTTTAGTTTAGCTCTTATTCTATTATAACTACATACATTTTTATATCATAGACAATTTTGTTTGTTAATGATGTTTATTTATAACGTTTTGTAAATTTAAAATAAGTAAAAGAAATAAAAAAATATATATATAATGAAAAAATAAAAAAAAAGAACGAGTGAATCGCTTGGCAGTGTACAATCACTTCTTTATTGAGGGAACTTTAACAGCAATGGCAAATTTTGAAGGTCCTCATCATGAACTTGAGGACATTCCAAATGTAGAAGTCATTCAGGCAATGAAAACACTACTTGCACATGACATGATTTGGGAGTACCACTGTCGGACATGTTTTTATTGGGATATAAACGAGAGAGGCATCGAATTTCTTCGAATGTTATTAAGGCCGCACCATACAATCGTACCGAAAACGGTAAGGAGCCGAACTTATATGAGACGATTGTACTATTTTTATTTGAATAACGATCTCATAGACTAGTTATATATAGTAATTAGAGAATAATTTTTTTTTATGTTATATAAGTGTAACATAAGTGTTTTAACTAGTATTTAATAATTTAGTACATGATTAAGTAATTAAAAAACAAAAATTAATTTCAATATAAAAAGTATTTTTTAATTTCACTTGTTTTAATGTATATAATTCTCTTAATATATATCACTATATATGTATACTAGGTAATACCCGGTGTGCTTCGCTGCGGGTTTTCCTACTCGCGAACACGCGACGTAAAGCTGTCCATGTGAGAAACATGGATTTTCTAGATTAAGTCCACAAACTTGCAAGGACTGACCTTGAGCTTTATTAATCGTCATTGCAAATGCTAGGCGAATAGGAAATTGCAGGCGCTTGAAATCGAATGGCATCTCCGATGTGGTCATAGGAATACGTGGCAGCAACACATCAGTTCCCTTAAACTTTCCAGTTATAATGGTCGCCTCGATAAGATTGTTCATCATTTTTTTTACTGTTAGTCGAGTGCCATTACAAATTCGTGGAGGATCAATATTTCTAAGTAAAATAATGGGAACACCGTTTTTTAGCTGTAAGTCATGTGGTGGAAAGCCTGGTAAATCTAACGAATTTAAAAATTCGACTGGATAATTGAGGACATCGTCAATATTTGAAACTGTGTCGATCGATTTATAAGTTCTTAGATTCCCATCGACCTTGTTAAGAATATTGCTGTTGATGGAATTAACGTCAATATTTTTGGATGCCAGTAACGCACGTTCACATAACCATTGCATATTTTTAAAATTTTGCACAATATTGGGAAATACACAATTTATTAATTGTTCTTTGGATTGTGTCATTAAGCAAAACTCTGATGGAAATTTTATATACTTTGTTATAGGATCCACTGGAATTCTTGCATTACCTAAATCAAGCAATTGTTTGGAAAAAGTTGAAGCGAAGCATCACGTTGCAACTGAACACGCATATTAGTAGTTAATTTTAGAGTATGAACATATTGCCAAAGGTATGACGATGCATTTAGCTCATCAGCTGGCGTTGATCCAGGCATAACAGGAAGTGTTTGACGAAAATCACCAGCTAATAAAACTAACGCACCTCCAAATATGTTATTATTGCTTCTAAAATCCCGTAAACTGCGAGACTTCCAAAGATTTCTTATGCGCCATGGTGCATTCAACCCACACTATGATTTCACATTGTTGCAATACTTTGCCCATAGAAGAATTTTTCTTTATGTTACACTTGTAATCTCTTCGGAAAATTGAGGCTTCTAGGATAATTTTAGTGCAGAATACGCTGTTCTACCACCATCTAAGGGTGTGGCAGCAATGCCGGATGACGCAATAGCTAATGCAATATTTTTTTGAGATCGAACTTTTGCCAATATCAATGAAATTAAAAACGTTTTTCCGGTTATTTGTTTGTTTGTTATTGCTGCTAGTATACTGTTGTATACCATTCTCTGCTCTTGTTGTAAATTTGGTAAATTTTCTTCCAATAAAATTTCCAAATTTTGATGATTATATTCCATTTCTCGTCGTAGATCTTGATCGTGTGCATCAGTTCCTGACCGAATAGGAGCAATCATTCCAACTTCAATTAGTGTCACATTCCTTATCGCCAAGCATTTGTCTTCAAGTAGAATCAATGTCTCATTATTCATACTTTCACTTAGTTCAAGCGTTGCATTGCTGGTGGTAACTCTTTCCGGGTGTAATATGTCCTCAGCCAAATATGTTTTAAATTTATTCCAAAGATCTTTTGGATTAGATGGTGAGCACGATACCAATATTATCGCAAATAATGCCCTTATTTTCCATGGATGGTTGATTACTGCTGCATCTTCAAGCGTTGTTTCCCAATGACAATCGTTCTCCAATAATTGTAGTTTGTGACAGGCCTCTCGATATGTTGCACATACTACGCCATCAACACTATGTAATGTCTCAAAAGATGTTGGTCCTCGAACATTAATCGGAAGCATTCTCAAATAAAAACATTCAGCATTTTGAGGATGGACGGTATAAACCCTACCTAATGCATCTGTTGAATATAAATTTGGCCAACCATCAACAGGTTTCCCCTGCTTTCGACGTTGGAATTTCTTTGTTGATGCATTCCACGTATAATACGTTGGAATTTCTGAATAAAACAAAGTTTTAGCAAACATATCATTTCTACAAAGATCAAAAAATGATGTTAATGTTGTAGCCGGTGGTGCTGCTGCTCTCTCTCGAGCATTTCTTTCTGTAAAGTAAACCCGTTGTCCATTTTCCAGATGCACTGATAAATGAACAACAGTTGGATGGCGCTCATGAATGGGAAATCCCAAAATTCGCCATACTGCTTCATTGCTACTAATGTACCTGGCCATTTGATACTGCGGAATTTCATCATTTGGATTTTGTAATGAAAATACAGCCATATAAGACCCTTTAGTAACATATTTGCATATGTATTTGATCGACTTAACTGAATGACAATACTCAACATTAATATGCGCTTTAAATGTTTTTGAAAGCAATGGAGAGTAAGGTACTATCCAGCGGTTATCAACATCAAAATCATTTCCATGCACCTTTACTGAAATTGATCGTCCACCATTATCCACAGAACGTCGGCGATAAAGTGGGTAGCCGTCATTTCCCGAGATTGTTTTTTTTTTTTTTTTTTTTTAGTATTAAAAATACTTTAAATGTTCAACAAAATTATATATTACAAATTATTATTAAATAATACAAAATTAGTACACTTTCGTCTAAAGACATTTTCATCCGTTTCATTCTTAATGTAGTTTGGCAATGAGTTAAACAGCTGTAGACTTTTGTAGAATAGCGTTTTCTGCATTTGTGTTGACCTCACTCTTTGGATCCTAAAGTCACTTGCATTTCTTAGTTGATATGGTTGACTGTCTCCCACATAATGTATTTGATCACATAGATATTTCGGGGCGTCTCCTTGTTTTAATTTTCTAATAAATCTTAATGTGTTAAATTGAAGTCGTTGTGCTATGTTCATCCATTTTAGATCAGTTAACATTGTGTTTATATGTGTGTAACGATCGCATTTTAGTATTACTCTCATCGCTCTATTTTGCAGTTTCTGCATCCTTGCTAATTGATTTGTGCTGCTGCATGTGAATAAAATAGTGGAACCATATTCTAAGTGTGGTTTTATTTTCGTGCTGTATATATTTATCGCTGTAGACTTGGATATTTTGCTTCTTATTCTTTTTAAAAAACTAATTTTTTTACCAACTTTTTTGCATAAGTAATCTATTTGTTCATTGAAATTTAATTTTTTATCGATTATAAAACCAAGGTATTTTATATATTCGACTTTTTCAATTACTGTGTCATTTATTGTAAATATTTCTTCTGAATTTAAGTTAATTCCATTATTTTTGTTTTATTTTCATTTAGTTTGAGTTTATTCATTTTAAGCCATTCATCTATTTTCTTCATATCATACTTGATATTTTCGCGACATTCTTCATCACTATTTGCTATAGTATATATCAGAGTGTCATCAGCGTATAATACAACTTTACATTTTTCTAAAATACTTGGCATGTCATTTATATAAATTATGAACAACAACGCTCCCAAAATGGAACCTTGTGGCACTCCGAAATTATTTATTATTTCATCAGATTCTATGTCATTTAATTTTGTCGTTTGCCTTCTTCTTTTCAGGTACGATTTGAACCAATCTAGCTCGATTCCTCTTATTCCATACATATATAGTTTATTCAGTATTATTTCTCTATCGATCGTCTCAAAGGCTCTTTTGAAGTCAAGAAATATTGATATTATCCTCTTATCCTTTCCTATTGCTCTCCATTCACTTATGACATAGTTTACCGTGGTTTCACACGAATGTTTTTTTACGGAATCCTGACTGGTATTTAGATAATATGTCTCTATTTTCTATATATTTTTCAAGCTGATCTTTAACTACTTTTTCAATTATTTTCTCGCAAGTTTTAAGAGAGTTTATTGGTCTAAACTCCTCGCATTTTTTTGTTCTGGGCACTTTCTCAATTGGGGTTACGGTTGATTTTTTCCAATTATCAGGAAAAATACCTGTCTCTAAAGATGTGTTTATTACTTTTACCATTATATTTCCTGTTACATTCCAGTTGTCAAGTATAATTTTATTTGATACGCGTTCATGGTCAGATTTGTTATTCATACACTTCACGATGCTCTCCAGTTCACTAATATTTACCTTACGGAATTTAAAAACATCATTCACTCTATATTCTATTCGGTTAATATGTTGCACGCTCCCTATCGATTGTCTTATACTACTAATGCTATCAATGAAGAATGCATTGAACTTATTAACTATATCACATATATCGTTGTACTCTATCTGGTCGAATATCACAGATTTAGTTGAGTTTTGCCTCTTATTAAGTACTAGGTTTTTTATGTGTGCCCACATTTGCTTTTGACTAGTTGCGTTGTTAATTTTATTTTTTATGTAATTATTCTTATTATTTTCGATTTGTACTTTGTATCGATTTCTTATTAGTTTATATTCTCCCCAAGCTTGATTTGTGTTTTCAAATTTGGCTCCTAAATATTTTAGTATTTTTTCTCTTTTTATTGTTCGCAGTTCTTCGTTAAACCAGTTATTCACTTTGTTATTTATGTGCACTTGCTTTTCAAACGTAAATCTTTGTATTGTATTTCCTAGACAGGCATCAAACAGTTTAACGTTTTCATTAAGATCCTTATTATCCTCGTATATCATATTCTCAGTTAACACATTATTGAATATATTCTTATCGTATTTAAATATCTTGATGGTTTTTGCTGTATTTAGAATGTTTTCATTCGATCTCTCAAAGTCTGTATTAATATTAATAACTTCATGGTCAGAAATTTTAATATCTTTACTGTTTGTACATTTTATCTTATAATTATTAGTTATTAGGTAGTCAATTATTGTGCTCGAATTTCTTGTTACACGGGTGCTTTCGTTAACTATTTGTTTAAGGCCGTTGTCATTGAGAGTATTCCTAATTCTATTCTTGTATAAAGAGTTTTTTTCCAATCTATATTAAAATCTCCTGCAATTAAAATATCACAGTTATTATTATCACAGATTTCTTCAATAATTTCGTCAAATATATCACAGAACTCAGCTTCGCTGTAGCTAGGCGATCTATATATTGCACCAATTAAGATATTATTATTATTATCATTATGTACAGCTTTCCAAAATAATATTCAATACTTCAAATCATCAGTTCTCTCTATAAACTTTTTCACATTCCAATTATTTTTATAGTATACGACAACTCCACCTGTTCTTGAGGATGCTGACACTGACCCGATGTTTTCATATCCTTGTAACGCAATTTCTTGTTCATCTATATCTTTCGTCAAATGTGTTTCAGACAATATTAAAAAGTCAGGTTTTTCTGTTGCTGCGATAATTTCAATTTGATTATAGTTGTTAACAAGACCTTGTACATTTGTATAGAGGGCACTCATTTCCTTTAGTTGTTAAATCGTCAAGCCTATATTTCTCATTTTGTTTTTCAATTTATTTTGATAAACTGGACATTCTCTATCGTTTGTAAAGTGATTTTCATCTAATCCCATATTGAGCCTGCTGTTTACTTTTGAACAATTAATACATTTCATTATCTTCTCTTGGCTTTCGCAATTAACTGTTTTATGTTGACCATGGCATTTTAGACATATTTCCTGATTTTTACATTCTTTGGCTATATGATTGTATCCTCTGCATTTCATACATTGAACTAATTCAGTTCCATCATACACTCTACATCTTTCCCAACCGACATTTACTTTTCTTTCTTCCATAATTTTTCCGTAAGCTTCATTATCAACTCTCAGTCTCACATTGAACAAAGATTTATTTCCTCTTTTCGTTTCATATTTTCCCATAAATTTAATATTTGCATCAGCTAATTTAGGATTTTGTTTTCTTAATTTCTCAATTAAATCATTTTCACTATATTCAAAAGACATGCCAATAATTTTGATATTTAGTCCCGTCGAATTTGGAATTTTTACTTCATATTGTTTAGATATTTTTTCTTGGATTGCACTTTTACTTTTCTCTCTATCTTCACAGCTCTCACTTTGAATAACAATTGTTCCACTGCTTCTACTTTCCACATTTGTTATCTTCAAGTTGTCTGGATTTATTTTGTTTAACTCTTCTTTAGTTTTTTCAGCCGATTGTTTTTCCTTAGGTTTAACAATCAGGGGTAGTTGTTTATTTATACTTGGCAACCCTTTATTTTTAACTGCATCCGCGTATGTTGTTTTTGCACTTTGTTTACATGTTTCATTTATTACTTTCTTTATTTCTTTGCACATATTTTCATTTTTCTCTTCTATTGTTTTTCATTCATTTGGTTTATATAGATGTAAAATTCATTAAAAAAACTACATATGTGACGTATTATGTAGAGTAAAGTAGACTTGAAAATATTACTAACAATTTTCCTCTGGGTTAATATGCCTCTCATAATTTTTCTCATGTTCTCTTTGTGCCGACGTCTGAGAATAAGTGTTGCTTTTTTTTTTGTTATTTCTAACCAAAATTGGTTATTTTTTTGATCAATGTGTAGCTTTTGGTTTTGTTTATTTTTTTCTTATAAAAAAAGCTATTTTTGTTTCAGTTTTTGTTAATTATAATTTAAACTTGAAAAAAAAATAAAACAAAAGTCTATGAATTTAATTTTGGTTATATTTTTTCTTATTTGGTGATTTTTTTCACAAATGTTGGTTACGAAATGTTTTTCGTGGCAACATTGTTTCAGATGAATAAATAAAAAATTAGTCAAACAACAAAAACGCACGATGAGAACAATTGAGAACATTGTTACGCTCTTGGTTTCTTTATCCTTCCCTTCTATCTTTCCCCCCGCGTCGTGAAATATTTTTGAAAAATATTCCAAAATATGCCAAAATGCACATTCTTTATACATACTTTATTTTCTTTGGTTTTAATATCAAGAATCATAGATAGTGTAATGCAAAAGCATCACCCTTTTTAAAAGGTACTTTTATTTTGTAGTTTATGGCAACCCTTTATTTAACTGTATCACTCTTTATTTATTATCTTTCTACAATTATTTATAATCTAGTTATCACCATTCTCTTTATTACATTTACTTAAATTTATCTTAAGAACCGTTAGTTTTTAAGTATAAAAGGTTGTAAATAAACCACGCAGTCGCAGTCTGCTGTGAACCAACGACAAGTTAAGAAGTGTTTTATTATATGGCGACCGTGCGGAAAAAAAGAGTGAAAAGAAAAATTATGAATGTGTGAGTGATAAAAAGAAAAAAATTATGAACTAAAGTGGTAAAAAAAAAAAAAAAAATTTTGTGAACTAAAGTGAAAAGAAGGGAACATAAATTTAGGTGTAATGAAAAATAACAGTATATTAATAAAAAATCACATTATTATAAAAAAAAAAAAAAGAGCACAACATCCCTCACCATCTGAAAAGTAAAACAAACACATTTTTTAATTTGTGCCAAAACTATTTAAATTAAGCAGACCTAAAAAAAAAAGAGAAATTTAAAGAAAAAAATAGAAAAAAAGCACACACGCGAAAAATGCAACATAAACTAAAATATATGATACAAAAACAAAAGAAAAACAATTTACGTGTTCGTGAAAAAAAACAGAAAATGTACATAAATCGAAGTGGAAAAAAATCTAAATCACTACAAATAACTAAAATTTTTTGTTAAATATGTACTAAATTAAAACAGTGAAAGTGCTAGTGGTGAAAAAATTTTAAATTTGATTATAGCTAGTTGCTTGTTAAATGAAACAAAATAATCAATACGGTGGTGCCTTAACAAAAACAAAAGCAAAATTTTGAAAAATAACAAAATCAGTTATTCTCAAATTTCATAAAGATATATGTATTTATTACATATTCAAATATGTACTTTTTTCTATGTTAATATATATTTGCCAATAAAAGCAAAGTTATTTTAAAATAGAAATATTATTTCTAACGGTTTCGCATATAAAATACTCTGAAAGTACAGTCTATATTTAAATTTAAAGTACAGTTCGCACAGTAAACCGCTAACCGAAAAGAACAAGAAAAATAGATAAAAGAACAAAAACAATGTACATATTAACGTGCTTATTAACAAATGACATTTTTTTTTCAATAAAACGGTGAAATATTAAAAAAAAAAACAACAAAAACAAAAAAAAAGAACAAATAATAAAAAAAAAATAAAATAAAATTAAAAGAAGTGTTTCTTTTATATTATAAAAGAAGTAAACCAATTCACAATTAAAATACCAACAAGTAAATAAAACAAAAGGAAAAACGGAACAAAAGGAATGAACAAAACTAAAAACTGCAACAACACAAAGATCTAGTAACATTCGGCACCACCACAATATTCGCAATTATTTAACGGACAAATAAACGGTAGAAATCTATTCTATGCCAAACATTTAAAAAGCAACAGCTTCATATATAGCAACAACAACATTCACCCATTACCATACACCAGCAATAGCATCATATATATATAGCAACAACAACATTCACCCATTACCATACACCAGCAATAGCATCATATATAGCAACAACAACATTCACCCATTACCATACACCAGCAATAGCATCATATATATATAGCAACAACAACATTCACCCATTACCATACACCAGCAATAGCATCATATATATATAGCAACAACAACATTCACCCATTACCATACACCAGCAACAGCATCACATATAGCAACAACAACATTCACCCATTATCATACACCAGCAATAGCATCATATATAGCAACAACAACATTCACCCATTACCATACACCAGCAACAGCAACATATATTGCAACAACAACACTATAGATTTCATTTCATCCATACACTCAAATGATTCGGCAGCTGCCATCGCTCAACAACAACAACAGCATATCGAAGTAGGAGAAACATCAAGGGCAGAAAAATAAAACTTTGCAAAAAGACTATATAAGAGTAAGCTATTGTATAGTAACATTGATATTATAATATTATTAAATTATATTCCTAAATAAATTTATAATACTTTATATAGTCATTTAATTACACAAATATTGCTTTATATCCCATGTTAATTTTTTTAATTCTATATACATATATAATAAGAATAGAGGAAAAATGAAGAAAAATAGAAATTACACAAAGAATATATGAAAATGAATAGAGAATATAATAACAGTAATTTACTGTTATTATATTGTAACGTATGTATGTAACGCATTTAAGAGAAACAGCATTTCTTTTGGTCTAAATATTCTCTTATGTAAGTCATAATAAGAGCGATATAAATTGAAAATTGATCAAATAAACAACAACGCAAATATACATAGATTGATATAGAGAAGAACTTTGGGCAGAGGAAACAATTATAACTTCTGGGACCGTAGGGGAAAGAGAGTAATTGTTTATTAAATGAATGCAAATTTTTGTTGCAAATCTATTTATCTATTTATTCTTTTTTCGCATACATACACTCATACATTCACCGTACATATTTGTATTATTATCTCTATATTCTTTTTGAACATTCGAGTATTTTTTTTTACATATTTTGGAATATTTAGGAGAAGAGTAAATAAGTTTAATAATTTCTTTCTTTAATTTCTTTATTAGTATAAAAAAAAATACTTAAAAAAAAAAAAAAACAATTGTATTAATTAAGAGAAAGTAAAGCCTATGTTTATATATTTTACACGGCTCAAATTAGAATATATACCGCAACGTTTTTCCCTATTCGAACTTTGGATATGTTAACAACATGAAATTGTGTATTAGATGACAGCATTTAGTCAGGAAATTTTCAACGAACTGATAATTAAATTTTATAAAGTGAAGAAGAGGATTCTTCAAAACCGGCCATTGTCGACAAAACATACCAAAAGGGACGAATACGTAAATCTCCTTATCGACACATATAATGCTATTTTATCATATGCCAAACTTCATAGTAGTAGTATATCAATTGAAACGGGAGATAGCAATTACAGAAGATTAGTACACTGCAGGGAACTTTTAGTGAGATGTTTTGGTAAATTGGACTGTGGGATATACGTACCTCCCGATGTTTTTCTATTTAAATTAGTTAACAGGAATGTGATGACGGAATCTGATTCGGAATTAGGTGAAGTATTAGGAAAGTGTTTCGACAGTGATCAGGAACAAAATACAGCCGAACCAGAACTCAAACAAATAATAGTAGGAAACTCAAAAAGAATCAACCAGACAGGATCAGAAATGGCTACTACAGATCAGAAAAAATCTTTCATAACCATGTGTGCTAGTATAATAAGGGAAAATTACGACGGAAATACCCTTACTCTGAATTCGTTTCTAGACAAAGTTGACCTAATTCAAGATTTGACTGACGAGAATTTGAACACGACTTTTATTTCATTCGTGAAATCAAAGTTGGATGGAAAGGCTCGTGAGGCTTTACCAGATGTAGTGAAAAGTATTGATGATATCAAAATCGCTTTAAAGAGTAAACTTAAACCCGATAATTCGAAAATAATTGCGGGCAAACTTGCTGCTTTACAGGTTAGGAATAACAACTTTTCGGAGTTTTCGAAGCAAGCGGAAGATTTGGCAGACGCACTGGAAAGATCTCTTATCATCGAGGGTATTACTAAACCCAAAGCACACGAAATGGCAGTTGAGCAGACGGTTACTGTCTGCAGAATGAATGCGAAAACCAATTTAGTCAAATCAATAATTGCCTCTACTGTTTTTACTGACCCCAAAGATGTAGTTGCAAAATTAGTGGTGGAGCAGATGAATGAATCTAGTGAGAAGCAAGTTTTGGCATACCAGTCACGCAATTTTAACCCTGGTAATTATTCAGGTAGTGTTAGGAATCGTTTCAATAGTAATGACAACTTTAATAATAGTTTCACTCGTTCGAATAATAATAATAATAGACGTTACAGTACCAATTCAAGAGTTTTAGGCAACTATAGAGGTAATAATAGGAATCGAGATAGAAATACCAACAGTGGCTGGCATCGTTACTACTATGACAACCATTACGGCAATGGTAATAATAGTTACAATGAAAATAAAAAGAACAATAGAAATGCGAGGACTTTTCCTTTAAACGCCGAAAGCCCTCGGCAGGAAATGCTGGGGGAAGCGAATCGCGAACAGTAAACCAACATAAATCTTTTCAAAAGAAATCTATATACAGTCTGAATTTAAATTATTCCGATTTTATCACATTAAACTGTACGGACTCACATAAACCATGCACGTTATTAGTTGATTCCCAGGCGGACATATCTATTTTGAAAATATCTTGTTTGAAACAAAGCACCAAGCTGGATCGTAACAACATTGTTTCTATCACAGGGGTGACAACTCAATCTGTATTAACGCTGGGTACGATACGAACGAATCTCATAGTACAGAATTGTTTCATTCCCCAGACTTTCCATATCGTTGACGAAGATTTTAATATCCCTACGGAGGGAATACTTGGTAAAGATTTCCTCAAGGCCAATGGGTGTACTATAAATTATGACAATATGACTGTTTCATTCTGTTCTTTTCATACAAGGTTGAAAATCCCAATATTACATGGCACGGAAACTGACAATATTTTGGTCCCACCTAGATGTGAAGTTTTTCGTATGTTTAAGCTAAATGGAGTAAATGAACCACTTTTGGTAGTTTCGCAGGAAATTTCTGAAGGACTTTTTATTAAGAGAAGCATAATAGATTCGAATATGCCAATATTAGGGGTATTGAATGTTACAGATGAGGTAAAAAGTATAGGAAATTACAATATTAAAACGGAGAAACTTTCGAATTACGAAATTTATACTATTAATGAGACTAGCAACGATAAGGACCGTATAGGGAAATTAAAGGCTATTTTGAAAACGCGAATGCCAAATGAGGTTGAGCGGAGACTAATGCCTCTATGTGAGAAATATGCAGACATCTTCGCACTGGAGGATGATAGGATGACTGTGAACAATTTTTACACGCAAAAACTTAGGTTAACCAATATGTCTCCGGTATACATAAAGAATTACCGAACACCACATACCCAGAAACAGGAGATAGATAGACAAGTGGATAGGTTGTTGAAGAACGATTTAATTGAGCCTAGTAAGTCAAACTACAATAGTCCTCTAATTTTAGTTTCGAAGAAAAGTGTAAATGGACAGAAATCATTCCGAATGTGCGTTGACTATAGGGCGGTGAATAAGAGGTTAATAGCCGACAAATTTCCGCTTCCACGAATAGACGACATCTTGGATAATCTTGGTCGGGCTAAACATTTTTCGGTGATCGACTTATTCTCCGGTTTCCACCAGATTCCGTTGCATCCGGATTCAAGGGATATAACTTCTTTTAGTACAAATCGCGGCTCCTATAGATGGAAAGTGTTGCCATTTGGTTTAAACGTGGCCCCGAACTCTTTCTCAAGAATGATGCACATTGCTTTTTCCGGCCTTCCTCCCAACCAGGCTTTTCTTTATATCGATGATATAATTGTTATAGGGTGCAGTATGCAACATCATCTAAATAATATCGAAAACGTTTTTGACACTTTGAAAAGACACAATTTGAAAATTAACCCCTTCAAATGTAACTTTTTTAGACCTGAAGTAACTTTCCTCGGACATAAATGCACCTCAACCGGTCTACTACCAGACGATTCCAAGATAGAGACAGTTAAAAACTACCCTATCCCTACTGATAAAGATTCTACGAGAAGATTTGTTGCTTTCGCAAACTATTATAGAAGATTTATTGACAATTTTGCTTCACTAGCAGCCCCTTTAAATTACCTTACGAGGAAAAGAACCTTATTCAAATGGGACGAAAACTGTCAGAATGCTTTTGAGAAACTAAAGTCAAGCCTTATCTCTCCCAAACTTTTACAATACCCTGATTTTTCAAAACCATTCATCATAACCGTGGATGCCTCTCAAACTGGATGCGGTGCAGTTTTGAGTCAGAATATCGACGGCAACGATTTGCCAGTATACTATGCGTCAAGGACTTTTAATACGGCGGAGCGCAAAAAGTCGACTATTGAACAAGAACTCTTGGCAATTTATTTTGCGATAACACAGTTTAGACCATATGTTTATGGTACCAAATTTACTGTCAGGTCAGACCACCGACCATTAGTCTACTTGTTTAACATGAGAGATCCATCATCCAAACTGACAAGAATCCGGCTGGAACTTGAGGAGTATAATTTTGTAATAGAGCATATAAAAGGTAGGGACAATGTGGCAGCAGATGCACTCTCGCGTATCTCGGTTGACGAATTGAGGACGGCGAGTGAAAGAGTTCTTGCAGTGACAACCCGCGGAATGTCCAGACAAAACCCGCAGGAACCAATCCGAGCAGACGCTGACATGGTGAGAGTCCCAATTTATGATAAATTTTCACACAATTTTAGTAACAAGATATCAAAAATCAGATCTGAGCTTATGTATACCGATGATAAATTGAGTACGCTACGTTTAAATATTTACAGGAAATTTAGGAGAATATTGTATGTGGACATTCGTATTGATAACGAGACATTTAATCTGGATGAAATGCTTTCGAGGCTTCAGGAATTAGCTGTCAGTAATAATATTCACATAGTGGAGTGGCCGAAGGATGATATATTTTTTACAATTTGTAGCATAGGAAAATTGAAGGACTATGGTTCGAAAAACTTGAAAAATTTGGAAATAATGTTAACGAATCCCATTGAGGAGGTTTTTGAAAGGGAAAAGAAGGAAAAATTGATGACAATATATCACAATGACCCGCTCTTAGGAGGGCATTGTGGTCGGAGTAAATTATATGCTAAATTGAGAACGAAATATTTTTGGAGGAACATGTCTAGGGACGTGGCCAATTTCGTAAGGAATTGCAGCAGATGTAGTGTGAATAAGGTAAGACCCGGGGGTAAGGAAGAATTAGTTTTGACACCAACACCAGCTCAGGCTTTCGACGTAGTCGTTTTGGATACTATAGGCCCATTTAGTGAATCGAAATATGGAAATAGGTATGCCCTTACATTAATGTGTGATTTGACGAAATATTTGGTTGTGACTGCTATACCTGATAAGAGCGCTGACACAGTCGCGCGTGCGATTTTTGAAAAGTTCATTTTAATTTATGGACCAATGAATACCATCAGATCGGACCTAGGGACAGAGTTTAAGAATCAGATTATGCAAGAGTTGTGTGAATTATTAAAAATCAGTATGAACTATTCAACGGCTTATCATCACGAAACCCTAGGCACTGTCGAACGAAACCATAGAGTTTTCAACGAATATTTGAGAGCATACATCTCCGAAAACATTGAGGAATGGGATACTTATTTGTCTTACTTTTGTTTTTTTCATAACACCACTTCGAATACAGTTTTCGACAATAAATTTTCACCGTATGAATTAGTTTTTGGTAGATCACCTAACTTACCTGAAATAACGTCAGGAAGAGCAATTGATCCTTTATATAACGTAGAAAGTTATAGTAAGGAGGTTAAGTACAGATTACAGAAATCGCACAAGTTGGCAAAGGAACTAATTAACAAGCATAAATTGCGGAACAAGAACATGTACGATAAGTATGCGAAACCATTAATACTACAAGTGAACGACAACGTCCTAATACAAAGGCAGCCCTACGACAAATTTAAGAGCATTTACGAGGGACCATTTGTTGTCAAAAGTGTGGACGGTTGTAATGTTAGAGTGTATGATAAAACGAAGAAAAAGGAAAGAACTGTTCATAAGAACAGGGTTCGGAAACTGTAGAATGTGAATGAGGAACATGATTCTCAAGCTCTTATGCGGGATAGAGTCCTATAAAATTATAAAGTTATAAAGTTTCTGCCTTAGAAAAAAACCATTTCCAAATTCTTCTATCTTATTATTTTAAATTCAATGGGAGAACAAATTTGAACAAATATATAAATAGATAACTATAAACATAAAACACAAAAGAAATGCTGAAAAAAAAAATGAAATATTACAATAATATGAAAATTACAAATTACAAATTAATTAAATTTTGTAATTGAAAAGAAATTGATGAATTAACGATATTTAATAAATAAAAAAAAAAAAAAAAAAAAAAAATACGAATAAAATATAATGAATATATATGCATATTGCATATAAACATAAAAAAAAAAAATCCAAATAAATACAAACTATGTACATAGTATAAGCATAAATACGTATAATTATAATTAATCACTGAAATTTTATAAACATTTATAAAAAAAAAATAGAAATAGTTTTGATAGAATAAGAAAGAATAGCAATAATAATAATAAAAAAAAAAAAAAAAAAAATTGTTGAATCGAAAATAGCCTGATCACCTACTTTTCGATCCAAAATTTTTTTTTTTTTCCTCAGGAAGGGAGGTGTAATGCAAAAGCATCACCCTTTTTAAAAGGTACTTTTATTTTGTAGTTTATGGCAACCCTTTATTTAACTGTATCACTCTTTATTTATTATCTTTCTACAATTATTTATAATCTAGTTATCACCATTCTCTTTATTACATTTACTTAAATTTATCTTAAGAACCGTTAGTTTTTAAGTATAAAAGGTTGTAAATAAACCACGCAGTCGCAGTCTGCTGTGAACCAACGACAAGTTAAGAAGTGTTTTATTATAATAGCATACTTGTAGGGGTAACTACTATGCGTATGAGTAATATATTTCAAATGCAATTAAATATTAAGTATGTAGTGTGTAGTATACGTGGGCATGGCCCCTCGCTCATTTGGAATATCAACATAAAAAGTAGCCTATAACTCCTTCCGGACATACAGGAAGATACTGTGAAAATTTTAAGAAAATCGGTTCAGCCGTTTAATCGTCTATAAACTTCAAACATAAAAACATACAAACAAACACACATTCATTTTTATATATAAGATAATAAAGTAAATACAAATTATTTAATTATAAGTTGTTTTTCATTAAAAAAAATATTTTTTTTATTTATTTTATTATTTTCACTTGTTGACCACTTGAATGTTTTTTTACAACTGAACTTAAAATTAATTCTTAATTCTAATTACGGTTGAAGATCTGCATAATAACAATTTACGATAAGCGTGTTACAAAAGAATGCTTAGTAAACAGAAACTATAAAAAGTATGTCTTGTGCAATATTTAATAAAAGAGGTTGGTAACTGTCTGGAAATGTGTCAGCAAAAATGAAATTAATGTTTTTTACGTTAACACCTCCCCACTTAAATCCGAGCGTCCTCGTTCGGTCAAAAATATGGGTTGTCCGATATTTTTGTAATGCTCTTTTGTTCTGGTTTCTTCCTTTCTGATAACTCAGGCATGGATGTGTGTGTTGATGGAGCCGCATTTATGGCTGTAGGAATAATAACCGTCTTATTGTTTCTTTTGAGTATCTTTGATTTTAGGAGAAGGACGATCATGGATGATATGGCCATTAAAGAGAGACCGAGGTTAACTGCTAGGCCTTTTTTATGTTTATCCTCTAGCAGATCAATGGCTTCAGTGTTGTTTGTCCGTATCTCTTTTACCATTTCTAACGATAGGGTTTCCTCTATATTTTGGCCTAAATATCTGGGTTGGAGGATTGCCGGTTGCGGTTGTAGTTGTATTCCTTCAAAAAAGCTATAGATTTTATCAGCTACTGACACAGATATATTAGAGAATTGTATCACGTAGGTCCCAGTAAGGTTTTGTGGTTCCTTGTCGACAAAAATTGTTCCGTTAAATTGATTCAGCAATATTGTTCCTGGCGAAATCTCCTCGATAGTGGGGGTACTTCGATTGTCTATCAGGCTACAGTTTGCTGGTTTGCTTTTTATTAAGTCTGCCAGACACATATCGGTTTCCAGATTATCTAAATTATTTCTATTACATATTGTGATATTATTATAGTTTTTACATTCTTTCTTTATACCGTAATTTACATTGTCACATATAAGAATATTTTTAAATGTTATTTTATTTACATACTTTCCAAATTTGATCGGTCTTACTAACATTTTATCACATGAATTTACATTTGTTATTGGAATACTTAATATATAGACGATTGAGCTTTGATCCGATGCTATTTTTATCTCGGCAAACTCAAAGGCTTGTTCTAAATTTATAAATGGTATGGAATTTTTACTTATTATTTCTTTAACAAGGTTGTTTTCTTCTGATTTTAATAAAAATGAGTTGACTACACCCACTTTTGCCCAATGTATGGCATGTTGGATATTAATCAATTCTTCCTTGACAGTATCTAATTTATATTTTAATATTGTTACCAATTGTTCCTTTACCGAATTGCTTTTATTGTAGCTATTATTAAAAGTTTCCAAAATGCTATTTGTTGCACGGGTGAGTTCATTAATTTTTTCTACCGTAAGTTTGTTAATAATGACTTTAGTTCCTGATATTATTTTTGTGTACCGTTCTTCCTGATTCTGTTAAGACTGTTGTATTTCTATTCTCCTTAACTATTTCCTTTTTGTATGTTTTACTAAGTTTCGTCCCTAATCTCCTGTTTTCCTTTACATAGATGATTTGTCCAGGTTTCATAAGTCTTAGGTTCGATCTTTCTTTTATTGTGGTAGTTCATGTCTTCTAACTGTTTTTCCTGAATTCTTCTGATAGTGTCTAATTTAACTTTTTCTATTTCCTGAGGGTTGGTACTTACTCTTCCTAAAAAAAATGCTTCTATTGGTTTCTTTTTTGTAGTAGAATGTATGGAATTATTGTACTCGTAGATTGCTTTATACAATAGCTCTGGGAATGTTGTGTGTGAGTTCTCGGCTTTCAAGCAACGCATAACTTCCGAAAGCGTGGAATGAAACCTCTCAACTTGTCCATTAACGCTGCTACTATATGGTGGAATCTTAAATACTTTTATACCATACTGATTTTCTAACATAAAAATGATAGATGTAGAATTAAAAGATTTTTCGTTGTCCATGACAATCGTTTCTGGCATTCCGAAAGAAAGTAAGAGTTCCCTAAGAGGTTCTTTGACATCTTCAACGGCTCGTGACCTTAATATTCTTGCTTGCGCAAATTTGGAGAATTTATCTATAGCAGTTAAAATAGCCTTTCTCTCAGTCATGAAAATATCTATGTGGACGATTTGTCCGGGGAATTGTGGTATTGGCGTTTCTTGGATTGCGATTTTGTTGGGGTGTCTCTCATATTTATTTTCTTTGCACACCTTACAAGAGCTAATGAGTTTTTTTATTTTCGAATGCATTTGTGGAAAGTAATAATTTGTTAAAAGCTGTGCCTTATTCTCAATGCTGTTCCTGTGAGCTCGATGGTGTTCTTTAAGTATTTCGGTTTCCTGCTCTTCGTCGCTTTTCAAATCCGTGACTATTTTCCTACAATATTTTACCCTGTATTGGGCGAAATTATTTCTGTAAATTTCTTGTAACATTCCTAGTATTTCATCCGATGTATATATGCAATTAGTTACTGAGGGATTCAAATATTTTTTTAATATCTGAGTCAGGGATTCTGGTGTAATGTCAGGTTCGTTAATTCTATGTCTGTGAAAGGTAGGGAAAACAATTTCAAAGTTATAAGACGGTTGGCTTCCTTCATTTGAAATGAATATTTGATTCTTGAAGGCGTTAATGGGAGCATCAGTATATTGTATTAAATTTTGTGATGAACTCTCATCGCTATGTTGAGTTACAGTTAAGGTATTTACAAGAGTGTTCTCAGGCGAAGGTCTGGATAAAGCGTCGGTAACTACATTAGTGCTGCCTGGTTTGTATTGTAGTTCGTAATTGAAGTCCTCGAGAAATGCTTTCCATCTTTTAAGTTTAAAATTCGAATTTTTGTTATTCAAAGCATAAGTCAGAGGAAGATGGTCTGTAAGTATTTTTAACTTCGCGGAGCCATAAAGGTAGTTCCTTAGCGACTTTAACGCCCATACGATTGCGAGCAATTCTCTTTCATTGGTGGCGTAGTGCTCTTCTGCTTTGCTAAGGGTTCTTGATAAAAATACAATAGGTCTATTTTCTTGGGATAGCACTGCTCCTAGTGCGTAGTTAGAGGCGTCTGTCGTGAGGGTAAATTCTTTATTAAAGTCCGGATACGCTAACATAACATCGTCAGAAGTCAATATGGTCTTAAGTTTTATAAATGCATCCATTGCTTCCTGATCTAAATCAATTGTTATCTTTTTTGACATATATTTGGACGAACGTCCTGCCTCCCCTCTCAAAAGCATTGTCAGGGGCTTTGCAATTTTGGCATAATCCCTGATAAAGCGTCTATAATAGTTGGACAATCCCAAAAATGATCTTAGATCTTTCAGTGTTTTGGGTGTTGGGAAATTTAGGATTGCTTCTACTTTTTTGGGGTTGGTTTTTATTCCCTCATCTGAAATGATGAATCCTAAAAATTCAACCTCTTTTTTCAAGAACTCGCACTTGTCCAACTGAACTTTCATATTTGAAAGTCTAAGAGTTTTAAAAATGGTATCTATGTTTTTGAAGTGTTCTTCTTCATCTTTGGAAAATATAATAATGTCGTCCATATAGACGAAACAAATTTTTCCTATCCATTTTCTGAGTATGTCGTCTAACGTCCGCTGAAATATGGAAGGCGCATTCCTCAATCCGAACGGTAATCTGGTAAACTCATATTTACCATTATTGACCGAGAATGCCGTCTTTTGTCTGTCAGCCTCTCTAAGCGGTATTTGATGGAACCCGCTTTTTAAATCCAGTACTGAGAAAAATTTGTTTTGTCCCAGTTGTGGGAGAACATCATTGATCTCTGGGATTGGATATCTGTCCGGTAAAGTTTGTTCATTTAACTTTCTATAATCAATTACTATTCTGTACTTTTTCTTGCCGGATGCATCGGCTTTTTTAGGAACAACCCAAATGGGTGAGTTGTATGGCGACCGTGAAGGTCGAATGATACCTTGCTTCAAGAGGTCTTGTATTTGGTTTTCGACTTCATCTTTTAATTGTACAGGATAGGGATAATATCTGGAATAAATGGGATCGTCAGTTTTAGTCTGGATGTCTGCAACTACAGCTGTGGTGTAAGTAAGGTTCTCGTCTGGTTCACTAAATAAGGTTTTGTGTCGTTCGATGGTTTCTTTTAACCTGTTTTTTTGTTCTACTGTCATGTGGTCAGTCCTGATACTAATATTATTAACCGATTGTGAGATTTTCTGCTTTATTTTGACTTTAAGTTTTTTATTGATAAGCATATAGTTATCTGCCAGATAAATAATTGCTGATAGTTCTTTTAAACTATCGTTTCCTAAGATGCCATGGAAGGATCTTAGAGATGGTAGTAGAAAAAATTTGATTTTATCGGCATGTTTGCCGAAAAGATTTACGAAAGTATGGTGGGTAATTTCATTTTGTCCACCTACTGAGCTTGCATAGAAATTATTCCGGTTAGGTAAGGGATTTCTCACAAGGCTAGGCTGGATGTAATTCTTGTTTGATCCTGTGTCAATGAGAAAGTTTAGTATCTGTCCGGTATTCGTCCTGCACTCAAAATAGGGTAAGGACGAATTCGTTAGCCTAAAAAATGTATGTCTACGAATTCTTGTGTTTCAAAATGATTATCGTTTTCTTGTCTGTCCGTTTGGTTTTCGAGGTACTCATCAAGTGATGGTAATTTTTCCTCGCCCTCGTAGTTTAACATTTGTTCCTCATAATTACTTTGTTCTGTTTGCAAATGGAAATTCCTTTGCATTTTTGGTGGTCCTCGGAATTGTTCCGATTGGACGGGTGGTCTTTTACCAAAAAATTGATTATTTTGGCTTGGCCTATTCATGTAGTTCACAGCCTTTGTTTTTGTTGAAGAGTCTACGTCCATAGGTTCAGGACGTGGCTGTGGTTTTGGTGCGCTTGGCCTAGGTGGCATGAAGTTTGGGTTTGAATATGCTTGTGCCATTGACATTTGCTTAGGGTTATAATATCTTCTTGGAGGTATTGGTTTAAACTGATAAAAATCATGAGAAGTTTGTGGCATGTGAGCCAATTGTGTATAAAAATTATTCCGATGTTTGTTCTGGTATTGCATTCTATTTGGTGGTAGAGATATAGTTTTGTTGGTATTAGTCTTTTGAGAGTTCACAAATTGTGACCTCAGGAATTGATTTTCCATTTTAAGGCACAAATGGAGTGCCTGAGGGAGATCTTTTGGTTCTTTCATACCAAGATGCATTGACATATTGCCTCTTAGACCTCTAATGAAGACATCTAAAGCCTTATCTCTATAGGTCTGTGCCAGAAGATAGAGCGCTTCTTTACCAATATCCATGCAAGATAATTTATTAATAATTGGAGAGAGATAGGAGTAAACCTCCTGATAGAAGTCTTGAATTTTGCTGTTACCCTGTGTTAACGTACTCATCTGGTATTCTAAAGTAGTCAAATCCCTTTTGTCTGCATAGTGTAATGCCAGACATTTCACAATGCAGTTCCAGTTTAAAGGAGTATTATATGACTCCAAGGCTGCATCTGCGCGGCCAATAATTTTGTTTCGAATTGTATTAATTATTGCAAAGTATTTAGGAGTCCCTTTCATAGAGTCGTACAGTCCGAGTATTCTGTCTACGCTCTTTTTCCAAGAGCTAAATTCTGATGGATTACCGGAGAATTCCCTCAAGTTCTTTACAACTTCGGGAACCTTATCTAAATCTGCTAAATCGTTCCTATATCTTTCCTCTATTACCTGATCTATACCTCCTATATTTGCGTTGGGATTTAGTATCTGATTAATTGCTATTTGGCATTGCTGCGCGCAAATTCTAGCTATCATTTCTTCCATGTTTCTATTATTCTCATTATTAGGAGCTGGATTTGGAACATTTATATTCAGGACTGGGGGCCTGACCAAGTTGTTAGGATTAGACATAATTTATTATATTAATAAAAAGTATATTTTTGTTCTAATTTTTCTTATTTCTATTGGAGGGTCCCGTAGGAATCGCAATAGTGGTTTTTTTTTTTTTTTAAAAAATTATATTTGTGTTAAAAAAAAATTTCTTATTTCTATTGGAGGGTCCCGTAGGAATCGCAATAGTGGTTCTAAAAGATATTTTTTTTTGAAGAGATATTATTATTTTACAATTGATTCACATTCAAAGCAAAAATTTCTTTAATTGGAATTTGTTTATTAACTTTAATAATTTTCACTTTAAAATTTTAAATCGATTCTTATTCTTTAAATTTTAACTTCTATGTTTTAGTTTTAGTCGTTTTCTCTTTCCAAAAAGATTCACTTTTCCTTGCAATATTTTTCAAAATTTAATTCTCCAAAATTTACTTGTTAAATTTACTGTTGATTTACTTCACTTTTTCAATTTTTCATACGATTTGTAACTTAATTGGATTCTATTATTTTTCCTTTTTTGGAATTTTCATTACGTTTAAAATATTTTTATATTTTATAAATTCATAATTGAAATTTGTATTAAACTTTTTAATTGACTTCTAAACTTATATTTATACTTATTTGTATTCTTCTAAGTTTTGCACTTTCCTCTTTTTTTAAACTTTTGATTTTTAGCACTTTTAGTAAAAATATATTTTTTTTTTTTAATTAATAAATATTCTTCTTAAAAATTTAGTATTAAACCCATGCTTACATAAAGATCATCCTCATGGAGCTGGTAGGGGGGTATTGTTCCTTTTCCACCTTGTTACTAGGGTGCCCGCGTCTACACCGAGTTCTCCACTCAAAATGTCCTTGTTTTGCAGATGATCGCTTATTGCAGCTTATGAGGTGCCTTTTACTTAAGTCCGCAGCCTATGGGGTGCTTGTCTTATGGGTGTCCTTATATCTGCAGCCTATGGGGTGCTTTTGATAGGAACCTTTTAACGTTGGGCGCCAATTATTTAATTATAAGTTGTTTTTCATTAAAAAAAATATTTTTTTTATTTATTTTATTATTTTCACTTGTTGGCCACTTGAATGTTTTTTTACAACTGAACTTGAAATTAATTCTTAATTCTAATTACGGTTGAAACTGCAAGATCTGCATAATAACAATTTACGATAAGCGTGTTACAAAAGAATGCTTAGTAAACAGAAACTATAAAAAGTATGTCTTGTGCAATATTTAATAAAAGAGGTTGGTAACTGTCTGGAAATGTGTCAGCAAAAATGAAATTAATGTTTTTTACGTTAACATACATACAGATGTGTTTCCTTTACTTTTTGTGAATGTTAGCTGTGCATTAGCAGGTACATAGTAAATTTATGAATGTGTTTCAACCACTTGTAGCATTTACTCATTTGCAGATGTCTACTAAAAACTTTTCTTGAAATATTTTTTGAAGGGAAAATGTCAAGTGACTGGATTTTCTATGAAAATTTTCACTCACTTGCATTATATTAACTTTGTAGTAACATTTTACACACTGGCACAGTGTCCAAATGAACGAATTCATATAAATTCGTCGTTGAAATGTTAGGATCTACTACTGTAGCATGTGTTTGTTTATTTTTGCTTGCGTTCAAATATGACTGACAAACTCTTAATATTTTGTTGCTGTGTATACAGCCGTCTGTAAGCTATGAACAAAGCACCTTTGCGAGTAAAATAAAGAGTATACTTAAAAAATATGGCATAAACCGCTTAAATGACATTTGTTGGCAAAGGGTAGAAAATTCAATTTAAATGCCCCTACCTGTCAGCAAATAACGCGTATGTACTTAATATAAAAAACGCTGTCTATTGAAGTACGAATTTAAAGAAAATTATGTAAAGTGGATAACAACTGCATACTAATCCGGACTTAAAGTGAAAAAGGGAAAATTTTCGAGAGCAAGAAGGCTTTTATTATTTTCCCTTTTACCTGGAAATTAATATTCGTGTTATTCGAACATTATAAACAAGTTATCAAATGATGTGTGAGGGTCAATTATAAAATCATAATTTTTCTACCTGTAATGCAATATCATATTAAGGAAATCGATTAACGCAGTTATTTTCGGGTCTCAGGAAAGAGTATAAAAGCAACAGAAAGATTGCGAAAAATTATTAGTTCTGGTTTCAAATCCTTGGCGAAAACACTTACGCACATCCAAGCACACCAAGCACATACAAGCAAAACACAAAGTCATATAATCAAAAATTTGCTAAATAAATAAAATAATAGAGAACCAAAAAATATGAAAGACGATTGGGAAAGTGCTGCGGACAAACCCATAGTGGTTATTCCTGACAAAGTCAACAAATGGGCTGGCGAGGATGATGATGAGGATGTTAAGGACAGTTGGGATCTCGAGGAAGAGGAAAAAAAGGACGAAGAAAAAGTTGAAGTCAAAGCGCCGGTGAAGACGAAACCTAACAAGGCTTTGAAAGCTAAACTAGCCGAACAAGAGAGACTGGCAGAGGAAGCCGAAGCTGAACGCTTAGCTAATATGACAGCCGAAGAAAAATTAGCCGAAAAATTACGTTTACAAAAAATTCAAGAAGAATCGGACTTAAAGAGTGCTTTAGAAACCTTTGGTGTTAGTGATATTAGAGGTGATTTAGATGCATTTAATCCTCAAACTGAAGAAGAATTCAAAGAATTTGGTGCGACGCTTAGTTGTAAATTGGCACAATATAAAGAATCACCTCATTTCCCGCAATTTATTGAGGATTTAGTACGTAGCATAGGTGTACATTTGGCTATTCCCGATTTGAAGAAATTAAAAATTAGTGTAGAAAACTTACATAGAGAAAAAGTGAAAATGGAAAAACAAAATGTCAAGAAACCCGCTAGCAAAGGCAAAGGCAAAGGAAAAGTAACCTTGAAAAAAGAGACCAATGATATCGATGGTTATAAAAAGTATGGTAATGATTACATTACTTATGATGATTACGATGATTTCATGTAAATAGTCAAACCTACTTCAAGTCATACAACATCCTTGTATTATTTCCTTACCGTTATCCCCCTTCAGTAAATAATTTTTTTTTTATTAGCGCTTATTCTATTATAACTACATACATTTTTATATCATAGACATTTTTGTTTGTTAATGATGTTTATTGTAGAACAACAACAAATGAAGCTCAACCTGATCATATATTTGTTTATAAAATGATGTAAAAAGAAAGAAAATGAATACAAAAAGAAAGGTTATTAAGCACACACAGGAATTTAACAATAACAATGTTAAAACCGATCACAATTTATGTTTTGTTATTTAGTCTAGAAATATCATACATATTTCGTAATAAAATGATTTTTTATTTTATTTTTCTTTTTTTTTTGAGAACATAAAAAAGATATTAAATGATTACTTTTCATATAAAAAAATGCGTAATAACGTTTTGTAAATTTAAAATAAGTAAAATAAATAAAAAAATATATATATAATGAAAAAAAAAAAAATAAATAAAAGAACGAGTGAATCGCTTGGCAGTGTACAATCACTTATTTATTGGGGGAACTTTATAAGCAATGGCGAATTTTGAAGGTCCTCATCATGTAATTTAGGACATTCCAAATGTAGAAGTCATTCAGGCAATGAAACCACTACTTGCACATGACATGATTTGGGAGTACCGCTGTCGGACATGTTTTTATTGGGATATAAACGAGAGAGGCATCGAATTTCTTCGAATGTTATTAAGGCCGCACCATACAATCGTACCGAAAACGGTAAAGAGCCGAACTTATATGAGACGATTGTACTATTTTTATTTGAATAACGATCTCATAGACTAGTTATATATAGTAATTAGAGAATAATTTTTTTTATGTTATATAAGTGTAACATAAGTGTTTTAACTAGTATTTAATAATTTAGTACATGATTGAGTAATTAAAAAACAAAAATTAATTTCAATATAAAAAGTATTTTTTAATTTCACTTGTTTTAATGTATATAATTCTCTTAATATATATCACTATATATGTATACTAGGTAATACCCGGTGTGCTTCGCAACCCCCCATCGAAATTAAATACATAATAATTAAAAAGTGTATTTATTTAGTAATTAAATTATGCAATTTTTCTTAAAGAATGAACCTTTCATTTGATGACAATGTATTTCATTTAAATTAAAAAATAATGCATTAATGGGCTATTTATTTCTTACTTGCTAAAATTTAATATATACTTTTTTTCTTAAATAAATAATTCTTATTCTAATGCCTTGGGGTACACAATAGTTTTTGTTTTTCCCTCTGGTGCGTATACATATAAATCTGCGGGTTTTCCTACTCGCGAACACGCGACGTAAAGCATGGATTTTCTAGATTAAGTCCACAAACTTGCAAGGACTGACCTTGAGCTTTATTAATCGTCATTGCAAATGCTAGGCGAATAGGAAATTGCAGGCGCTTGAAATCGAATGGCATCTCCGATGTGGTCATAGGAATACGTGGCAGCAACACATCAGTTCCCTTAAACTTTCCAGTTATAATGGTCGCCTCGATAAGATTGTTCATCATTTTTTTTACTGTTAGTCGAGTGCCATTACAAATTCGTGGAGGATCAATATTTCTAAGTAAAATAATGGGAACACCGTTTTTTAGCTGTAAGTCATGTGGTGGAAAGCCTGGTAAATCTGACGAATTTAAAAATTCGACTGGATAATTGACGACATCCTCAATATTTGAAACTGTGTCGATCGATTTATAAGTTCTTAGATTCCCATCGACCTTGTTGAGAATATTGCTGTTGATGGAATTAACGTCAATATTTTTGGATGCCAGTAACGCACGTTCACATAACCATTGCATATTTTTAAAATTTTGCACAATATTGGGAGATACACAATTTATTAATTGTTCTTTGGATTGTGTCATTATGCAAAACTCTGATGGAAATTTTATATACTTTGTTATAGGATCCATTGGAATTCTTGCATTACCTAAATCAAGCAATTGTTTGGAAAAAGTTGAAGCGAAGCATCACGTTGCAACTGAACACGCATATTAGTAGTTAATTTTAGAGTATGAACATATCGCCAAAGGTATGACGATGCATTTAGCTCATCAGCTGGCGTTGATGCAGGCATAACAGGAAGTGTTTGAAGAAAATCACCAGCTAATAAAACTAATGCACCTCCAAATATGTTATTATTGCTTCTAAAATCCCGTAAACTGCGAGACTTCCAAAGATTTCTTATGCGCCATGGTGCATTCAACCCACACTATGATTTCACATTGTTGCAATACTTTGCCCATAGAAGAATTTTTCTTTATGTTACACTTGTAATCTCTTCAGAAAATTGAGGCTTCTAGGATAATTTTAGTGCAGAATACGCTGTTCTACCACCATCTAAGAGTGTGGCAGCAATGCCGGATGACGCAATAGCTAATGCAATATTTTTTTGAGATCGAACTTTTGCCAATATCAATGAAATTAAAAACGTTTTTCCGGTTATCTGTTTGTTTGTTATTGCTGCTAGTATACTGTTGTATACCATTCTCTGCTCTTGTTGTAAATTTGGTAAATTTTCTTCCAATAAAATTTCCAAATTTTGATGATTATATTCCATTTCTCGTCGTAGATCTTGATCGTGTGCATCAGTTCCTGACCGAATAGGAGCAATCATTCCAACTTCAATTAGTGTCACATTCCTTATCGCCAAGCATTTGTCTTCAAGTAGAATCAATGTCTCATTATTCATACTTTCACTTAGTTCAAGCGTTGCATTGCTGGTGGTAACTCTTTCCGGGTGTAATATGTCCTCAGCCAAATATGTTTTAAATTTATTCCAAAGATCTTTTGGATTAGATGGTGAGCACGATACCAATATTATCGCAAATAATGCCCTTATTTTCCATGGATGGTTGATTACTGCTGCATCTTCAAGCGTTGTTTCCCAATGACAATCGTTCTCCAATAATTGTAGTTTCTGACAGGCCTCTCGATATGTTGCACATACTACGCCATCAACACTATGTAATGTCTCAAAAGATGTTGGTCCTCGAACATTAATCAGAAGCATTCTCAAATAAAAACATTCAGCATTTTGAGGATGGACGGTATAAACCCTACCTAATGCATCTGTTGAATATAAATTTGGCCAACCATCAACAGGTTTCCCCTGCTTTCGACGTTGGAATTTCTTTGTTGATGCATTCCACGTATAATACGTTGGAATTCCTGAATAAAACAAAGTTTTAGCAAACATATCATTTCTACAAAGATCAAAAAATGATGTTAATGTTGTAGCCGGTGGTGCTGCTGCTCTCTCTCGAGCATTTCTTTCTGTAAAGTAAACCCGTTGTCCATTTTCCAGATGCACTGATAAATGAACAACAGTTGGATGGCGCTCATGAATGGGAAATCCCAAAATTCGCCATATTGCTTCATTGCTACTAATGTACCTGGCCATTTGATACTGCGGAATTTCATCATTTGGATTTTGTAATGAAAATACAGCCATATAAGACCCTTTAGTAACATATTTGCAGATGTATTTGATCGACTTAACTGAATGACAATACTCAACATTAATATGCGCTTTAAATGTTTTTGAAAGCAATGGAGAGTAAGGTACTATCCAGCGGTTATCAACATCAAAATCATTTCCATGCACCTTTACTGAAATTGATCGTCCACCATTATCCACAGAACGTCGGCGATAAAGTGGGTAGCCGTCATTTCCCGAGATTGTGTTTTTTTTTTTTTTTTTTTTTTTTTTTTTTTTTTTTAGTATTAAAAATACTTTAAATGTTCAACAAAATTATATATTACAAATTATTATTAAATAATACAAAATTAGTACACTTTCGTCTAAAGACATTTTCATCCGTTTCATTCTTAATGTAGTTTGGCAATGAGTCAAACAGCTGTAGACTTTTGTAGAATAGCGTTTTCTGCATTTGTGTTGACCTCACTCTTTGGATCCTAAAGTCACTTGCATTTCTTAGTTGATATAATATATATTGATAATGTATTTGATCACATAGATATTTCGGGGCGTCTCCTTGTTTTAATTTTCTAATAAATCTTAATGTGTTAAATTGAAGTCGTTGTGCTATGTTCATCCATTTTAGATCAGTTAACATTGTGTTTATATGTGTGTAACGATCGCATTTTAGTATTACTCTCATCGCTCTATTTTGCAGTTTCTGCATCCTTGCTAATTGATTTGTGCTGCTGCATGTGAATAAAATAGTGGAACCATATTCTAAGTGTGGTTTTATTTTCGTGCTGTATATATTTATCGCTGTAGACTTGGATATTTTGCTTCTTATTCTTTTTAAAAAACTAATTTTTTTACCAACTTTTTTGCATAAGTAATCTATTTGTTCATTGAAATTTAATTTTTTATCGATTATAAAACCAAGGTATTTTATATATTCGACTTTTTCAATTACTGTGTCATTTATTGTAAATATTTCTTCTGAATTTAAGTTAATTCCATTATTTTTGTTTTATTTTCATTTAGTTTGAGTTTATTCATTTTAAGCCATTCATCTATTTTCTTCATATCATACTTGATATTTTCGCGACATTCTTCATCACTATTTGCTATAGTATATATCAGAGTGTCATCAGCGTATAATACAACTTTACATTTTTCTAAAATACTTGGCATATCATTTATATAAATTATGAACAACAACGCTCCCAAAATGGAACCTTGCGGCACTCCGAAATTATTTATTATTTCATCAGATTCTATGTCATTTAATTTTGTCGTTTGCCTTCTTCTTTTCAGGTACGATTTGAACCAATCTAGCTCGATTCCTCTTATTCCATACATATATAGTTTATTCAGTATTATTTCTCTATCGATCGTCTCAAAGGCTCTTTTGAAGTCAAGAAATATTGCTATTATCCTCTTATCCTTTCCTATTGCTCTCCATTCACTTATGACATAGTTTACCGTGGTTTCACACGAATGTTTTTTACGGAATCCTGACTGGTATTTAGATAATATGTCTCGATTTTCTATATATTTTTCAAGCTGATCTTTAACTACTTTTTCAATTATTTTCTCGCAAGTTTTAAGAGAGTTTATTGGTCTAAACTCCTCGCATTTTTTTGTTCTGGGCACTTTCTCAATTGGGGTTACGGTTGATTTTTTCCAATTATCAGGAAAAATACCTGTCTCTAAAGATGTGTTTATTACTTTTACCATTATATTTCCTGTTACATTCCAGTTGTCAAGTATAATTTTATTTGATACGCGTTCATGGTCAGATTTGTTATTCATACACTTCACGATGCTCTCCAGTTCACTAATATTTACCTTACGGAATTTAAAAACATCATTCACTCTATATTCTATTCGGTTAATATGTTGCACGCTCCCTATCGATTGTCTTATACTACTAATGCTATCAATGAAGAATGCATTGAACTTATTAACTATATCACATATATCGTTGTACTCTATCTGGTCGAATATCACAGACTTGGTTGAGTTTTGCCTCTTATTAAGTACTAGGTTTTTTATGTGTGTCCACATTTGCTTTTGACTAGTTGCGTTGTTAATTTTATTTTTTATGTAATTATTCTTATTATTTTCGATTTGTACTTTGTATCGATTTCTTATTAGTTTATATTCTCCCCAAGCTTGATTTGTGTTTTCAAATTTGGCTCGTAAATATTTTATTATTTTTTCTCTTTTTATTGTTCGCAGTTCTTCGTTAAACCAGTTATTCACTTTGTTATTTATGTGCACTTGCTTTTCAAACGTAAATCTTTGTATTGTATTTCCTAGACAGGCATCAAACAGTTTAACGTTTTCATTAAGATCCTTATTATCCTCGTATATCATATTCTCAGTTAACACATTATTGAATATATTCTTATCGTATTTAAATATCTTGATGGTTTTTGCTGTATTTAGAATGTTTTCATTCGATCTCTCGAAGTCTATATTAATATTAATAACTTCATGGTCAGAAATTTTATTATCTTTACTGTTTGTACATTTTATCTTATAATTATTAGTTATTACGTAGTCAATTATAGTGCTCGAATTTCTTGTTACACGGGTGCTTTCGTTAACTATTTGTTTAAGGCCGTTGTCATTGAGAGTATTCCTAATTCTATTCTTGTATAAAGAGTTTTTTTTCCAATCTATATTAAAATCTCCTGCAATTAAAATATCACAGTTATTATTATCACAGATTTCTTCAATAATTTCGTCAAATATATCACAGAACTCAGCTTCGCTGTAGCTAGGCGATCTATATATTGCACCAATTAAGATATTATTATTATTATCATTATGTACAGCTTTGCAAAATAATATCCAATACTTCAAATCATCAGTTCTCTCTATAAACTTTTTCACGTTCCAATTATTTTTATAGTATACGACAACTCCACCTGTTCTTGAGGATGCTGACACTGACCCGATGTTATCATATCCTTGTAACGCAATTTCTTGTTCATCTATATCTTTCGTCAAATGTGTTTCAGACAATATTAAAAAGTCAGGTTTTTCTGTTGCTGCGATAATTTCAATTTGATTATAGTTGTTAACAAGACCTTGTACATTTGTATAGAGGGCACTCATTTCCGTTAGTTGTTAAATCGTCAAGCCTATATTTCTCATTTTGTTTTTCAATTTATTTTGATAAACTGGACATTCTCTATCGTTTGTAAAGTGATTTTCATCTAATCCCATATTGAGCCTGCTGTTTACTTTTGAACAATTAATACATTTCATTATCTTCTCTTGGCTTTCGCAATTAACTGTTTTATGTTGACCATGGCATTTTAGACATATTTCCTGATTTTTACATTCTTTGGCTATATGATTGTATCCTCTGCATTTCATACATTGAACTAATTCAGTTCCATCATACACTCTACATCTTTCCCAACCGACATTTACTTTTCTTTCTTCCATAATTTTTCCGTAAGCTTCATTATCAACTCTCAGTCTCACATTGAACAAAGATTTATTTCCTCTTTTCGTTTCATATTTTCCCATAAATTTAATATTTGCATCAGCTAATTTAGGATTTTGTTTTCTTAATTTCTCAATTAAATCATTTTCGCTATATTCAAAAGACATTCCAATAATTTTGATATTTAGTCCCGTCGAATTTGGAATTTTTACTTCATATTGTTTAGATATTTTTTCTTGGATTGCACTTTTACTTTTCTCTCTATCTTCACAGCTCTCACTTTGAATAACAATTGTTCCACTGCTTCTACTTTCCACATTTGTTATCTTCAAGTTGTCTGGATTTATTTTGTTTAACTCTTCTTTAGTTTTTTCAGCCGATTGTTTTTCCTGAGCTTTAACAATCAGGGGTAGTTGTTTATTTAGACTTGGCAACCCTTTATTTTTAACTGCATCCGCGTATGTTGTTTTTGCACTTTGTTTACATGTTTCATTTATTACTTTCTTTATTTCTTTGCACATATTTTCATTTTTCTCTTCTATTGTTTTTCATTCATTTTGTTTATATAGATGTAAAATTCATTAAAAAAACTACATATGTGACGTATTGTGTAGAGTAAAGTAGACTTGAAAATATTACTAACAATTTTCCTCTGGGTTAATATGCCTCTCATAATTTTTCTCATGTTCTCTTTGTGCCGACGTCTGAGAATAAGTGTTGCCTTTTTTTTGTTATTTCTAACCAAAATTGGTTATTTTTTGATCAATGTGTAGTTTTTGGTTTTGTTTATTTTTTCTTATAAAAAAAGCTATTTTTGTTTCAGTTTTTGTTAATTATAATTTAAACTTGAAAAAAAAAATAAAACAAAAGTCTATGAATTTTATTTTGGTTATATTTTTTCTTATTTGGTGATTTTTTTCACAAATGTTGGTTACAAAATGTTTTTCGTGGCAACATTGTTTCAGATGAATAAATAAAAAATTAGTCAAACAACAAAAACGCACGATGAGAACAATTGAGAACATTGTTACGCTCTTGGTTTCTTTATCCTTCCCTTCTATCTTTCCCCCCGCGTCGTGAAATATTTTTGAAAAATATTACAAAATATGCCAAAATGCACATTCTTTATACATACTTTATTTTCTTTGGTTTTAATATCAAGAATCATAGATAGCATACTTGTAGGGGTAACTACTATGCGTATGAGTAATATATTTCAAATGCAATTAAATATTAAGTATGTAGTGTGTAGTATACGTGGGCATGGCCCCTCGCTCATTTGGAAAATCAATATAAAAAGTAGAATTATACCCCTGTAGTTGGCGCATATCGTAGGGTCTACCTTTTTCGGGACAGGGCAGCGGACACTGAGGTTCCAATCGTTGGGCATACTTTCCTCTAGGCATATTTTGTAGATAAGCTGGTGCATGCGCACTACCAACTCCGGTCTTAAACAACTCAGCGGGGAGGCTATCAGAACATGCCGCTTTATTGTTTTTAAGATTTATAATCGCAACTTTGACCTCTTCATTGCTAGGCGGCGGAATCTCCACACCGTCACCGCCGAAAAATATTTCAAATAAACCTTCCCTTCCCCTTATCCCGGTAATTAAATTAAAGCATTGAATACATTTTTTATTTTCATTTTATTTTAATTATTTATATGATTTCCTTAAAATACATTCAAAATATATTACAAATAAGGAATTAAGAATTAAATTGAAAGAGACATTATTTTTTATAAATTTAAATTTATTATAATATAAATTTATTATAATATAAAACTTTATTGTAATATAAATTTAAACTTAGAAAACTACTCATATATTTCATCAATATTTAATAGAAATTAAAAACATTGTCATGATATTTAATTTAAAATTTACGCAAATTGATTACAAATAATTTTTCTAAATTACAAATTCTTTTTTTCCAGAGAATATACTCTTCGTGAACTTCGTCCATTATTTTTGTTTTAAAAATTGGTCTTCTTTGCCGAGTATATTGTAGACGTCTTCCTCATCGCTGCTGATAAAAAGATCAGCCTCAAGGGTGCTCAATTCGCTATTGTGGTACTTCTTTACAGAATTTTCCTTAGAAGGTTGTTCTGAATTGGGTTCTTCTTCGTCGCTACTAATACTGCCAAAAAGCTCCAATTCAAGATTCTTCATCTCGCTGTTAGATTTCTTGTTGTCCTGCTTTTCTATTAATTTAGCTTCTGGCTTCCTAGAGGAATCTTTGTCTGAATTGCGTTTTGATGAGGATTTATTTGTCCTAGTCTGTTTCTTCTTAGCTGACTGCTGTTCATCTTTATCGTGGGAATTATTTTTCGACTTTTTGCTCTCATTCATCATTGTCAAGTGTGTACGCTTGCGTGATTGTAGTTCTCGGGTAGCTTTTATCTCGTTATCAAAGTCAATATTGCGTGTTTGCTGTTTATGATCTGATTGTATAACCGATGATGGCGGTGTCGACAAAGTGGCGTTTATTTGTTTTTCAATATTTTGTTCACCAGGATATATGAACTTTTTTGAGAATAGAATTGTTTCCTTTTCGGGAGTTTTATTCCAATGTGTCAAAAATTCGTCCATTTCTGCACAATATTGAGATAAAAATTCCTGTGACTTAGCACTTGCATCTTTCTTTTGGGGGGAATGCATGCAAACGTTAGCGAAACCGCCTACGCCGCATCTCAGCACAGCTGAGCTATCATTGTTCTGACTGCTCTGACTTTCCGGATGTTGTTGTTCTGGTTTTGTGTCAATTACCGTACCACTATTTTGGACATTATTTAACCGAGAAAGCGATGCAGATCCGTCATGCTTAATATCCTTTTCAATTCTTAAATTTTGACCATTCTGCTGCTTTTTCAATTCAGCTGGTATGCCGCTTTCACTCTCTTGAGCTGATAACAAAAGTGGCCATAATTCAGACACAAATTTCTGTGCTTTGCCACCTCTTAGGAATCCAGCAATTCTGATCTGTAATTTCTGTCGACAAAGCATTTTATCCTGCTTTAATTTATTGTGCACGAACTCCACTGCCGCATTATCTTCTCTCTGCAAAATATCCGTGATTTTCTTGCTTATCCACGGTTTCAACATGTCCAATTTTACTTTGGATATGTCGATACGTCCCTGTGCTTTAAGTTTGGAACTCAACGTTTTATAAGCTGCAAGCGATTGTTTTCCGCCATTCAACAGGTTAATGCGTCGTTGTGGTTTAAGGGTGGAACCACAAGTGTTGGGTGGTACTAGTGGTTGCTTTTGTTCTGCTTGTGTGCTACAGATTGATATTGACTTGTCCAGTTTATGTACACGATTTTCAATGTTGACGGAATTTTTATTGTTTTCCTTATCTGACTGTTGTTTCTTTGTGATTAAAGTGCTGGCGGTTAAATCTTGCTTTTGTTCAACTTTTCTGTTACCTTCCGTACCACTATTTCGGCTACAGGTTAACCGAGAAAGCGATGCAGATTCATCGTGTTTTTCGCCGTGCTTAGTGTCCAACCGCCCCTGTGGTTTAAGGGTGGAACTGAAAGTGGTAGGAGGTACCAATGGTTCTTTTCCGCCATTCACCATGTTGTCTTGTTTTCGGGATCGAGATTGAGATCCTTCGGCGTCTTTTCGAAATTTACTTTGGAATACTTGTTTCAAAATTTTAGTTTTTGTAGGTTCAACATCTTTAGTTTGGATTACTTCCTTTATAATTTCATCTTTTTTCGGTTCCACTGTATTATTTGATATGGCTGTCGAACTCTCTTCAGCCGCTAACAAAATATGCCATAATTCACATATGAATTGTTTTACCAGAGGACCATTTAGAAATTCAGTCATATGGATATGCGTCTTCATCGGGCAGATAAATTGTTCCAATTTTAATTCGTTGTAAACAAATTTTTCAATTTGAAAAACGTCGTAGATTTTCGAATTAATTTGTGCCTTTAACGCATCCAATTTCACTTTCGACATGTCTATGCATTTGTCGAGTAATTCGTCAAATTTCAATTGCTTTGACGCTTCCATTTTTTCTTAAAGTTTTCCGCTGATAAATGTTGTGTGTTGTCTACCGAGACTAAATTGTGATTGAACTTATTGTGTAAGGTTCACGCATTTTATAGGTGGAAACCATTTTGGAAATTTGTGATTTCGATACAAACAGGTACCGGATTCAACGTAATGAGTGAACAAATAGGTTAACTGCTACCTGATCTTTCAACAACCCTTTTATGTATGCAGGTAAAGACCCTGCCCTTTAATTTCAACCAATGGCTTTTGTTTTCCTTCTTAGTATTCGAAAAACATATTCATTTACAACTTGCGCAATATTGGGAGATACACAATTTATTAATTGTTCTTTGGATTGTGTCGTTATGCAAAACTCTGATGGAAATTTTATATACTTTGTTATAGGATCCATTGGAATTCTTGCATTACCTAAATCAAGCAATTGTTTGGAAAAAGTTGAAGCGAAGCATCACGTTGCAACTGAACACGCATATTAGTAGTTAATTTTAGAGTATGAACATATCGCCAAAGGTATGACGATGCATTTAGCTCATCAGCTGGCGTTGATGCAGGCATAACAGGAAGTGTTTGAAGAAAATCACCAGCTAATAAAACTAATGCACCTCCAAATATGTTATTATTGCTTCTAAAATCCCGTAAACTGCGAGACTTCCAAAGATTTCTTATGCGCCATGGTGCATTCAACCCACACTATGATTTCACATTGTTGCAATACTTTGCCCATAGAAGAATTTTTCTTTATATTACACTTGTAATCTCTTCGGAAAATTGAGGCTTTTAGGATAATTTTAGTGCAGAATACGCTGTTCTACCACCATCTAAGAGTGTGGCAGCAATGCCGGATGACGCAATAGCTAATGCAATATTTTTTTGAGATCGAACTTTTGCCAATATCAATGAAATTAAAAACGTTTTTCCGGTTATTTGTTTGTTTGTTATTGCTGCTAGTATACTGTTGTATACCATTCTCTGCTCTTGTTGTAAATTTGGTAAATTTTCTTCCAATAAAATTTCCAAATTTTGATGATTATATTCCATTTCTCGTCGTAGATCTTGATCGTGTGCATCAGTTCCTGACCGAATAGGAGCAATCATTCCAACTTCAATTAGTGTCACATTCCTTATCGCCAAGCATTTGTCTTCAAGTAGAATCAATGTCTCATTATTCATACTTTCACTTAGTTCAAGCGTTGCATTGCTGGTGGTAACTCTTTCCGGGTGTAATATGTCCTCAGCCAAATATGTTTTAAATTTATTCCAAAGATCTTTTGGATTAGATGGTGAGCACGATACCAATATTATCGCAAATAATGCCCTTATTTTCCATGGATGGTTGATTACTGCTGCATCTTCAAGCGTTGTTTCCCAATGACAATCGTTCTCCAATAATTGTAGTTTCTGACAGGCCTCTCGATATGTTGCACATACTACGCCATCAACACTATGTAATGTCTCAAAAGATGTTGGTCCTCGAACATTAATCAGAAGCATTCTCAAATAAAAACATTCAGCATTTTGAGGATGGACGGTATAAACCCTACCTAATGCATCTGTTGAATATAAATTTGGCCAACCATCAACAGGTTTCCCCTGCTTTCGACGTTGGAATTTCTTTGTTGAGGCATTCCACGTATAATACGTTGGAATTCCTGAATAAAACAAAGTTTTAGCAAACATATCATTTCTACAAAGATCAAAAAATGATGTTAATGTTGTAGCCGGTGGTGCTGCTGCTCTCTCTCGAGCATTTCTTTCTGTAAAGTAAACCCGTTGTCCATTTTCCAGATGCACTGATAAATGAACAACAGTTGGATGGCGCTCATGAATGGGAAATCCCAAAATTCGCCATACTGCTTCATTGCTACTAATGTACCTGGCCATTTGATACTGCGGAATTTCATCATTTGGATTTTGTAATGAAAATACAGCCATATAAGACCCTTTAGTAACATATTTGCAGATGTATTTGATCGACTTAACTGAATGACAATACTCAACATTAATATGCGCTTTAAATGTTTTTGAAAGCAATGGAGAGTAAGGTACTATCCAGCGGTTATCAACATCAAAATCATTTCCATGCACCTTTACTGAAATTGATCGTCCACCATTATCCACAGAACGTCGGCGATAAAGTGGGTAGCCGTCATTTCCCGAGATTGTGTTTTTTTTTTTTTTTTTTTTTTTTTTTTTAGTATTAAAAATACTTTAAATGTTCAACAAAATTATATATTACAAATTATTATTAAATAATACAAAATTAGTACACTTTCGTCTAAAGACATTTTCATCCGTTTCATTCTTAATGTAGTTTGGCAATGAGTCAAACAGCTGTAGACTTTTGTAGAATAGCGTTTTCTGCATTTGTGTTGACCTCACTCTTTGGATCCTAAAGTCACTTGCATTTCTTAGTTGATATAATATATATTGATAATGTATTTGATCACATAGATATTTCGGGGCGTCTCCTTGTTTTAATTTTCTAATAAATCTTAATGTGTTAAATTGAAGTCGTTGTGCTATGTTCATCCATTTTAGATGAGTTAACATTGTGTTTATATGTGTGTAACGATCGCATTTTAGTATTACTCTCATCGCTCTATTTTGCAGTTTCTGCATCCTTGCTAATTGATTTGTGCTGCTGCATGTGAATAAAATAGTGGAACCATATTCTAAGTGTGGTTTTATTTTCGTGCTGTATATATTTATCGCTGTAGACTTGGATATTTTGCTTCTTATTCTTTTTAAAAAACTAATTTTTTTACCAACTTTTTTGCATAAGTAATCTATTTGTTCATTGAAATTTAATTTTTTATCGATTATAAAACCAAGGTATTTTATATATTCGACTTTTTCAATTACTGTGTCATTTATTGTAAATATTTCTTCTGAATTTAAGTTAATTCCATTATTTTTGTTTTATTTTCATTTAGTTTGAGTTTATTCATTTTAAGCCATTCATCTATTTTCTTCATATCATACTTGATATTTTCGCGACATTCTTCATCACTATTTGCTATAGTATATATCAGAGTGTCATCAGCGTATAATACAACTTTACATTTTTCTAAAATACTTGGCATGTCATTTATATAAATTATGAACAACAACGCTACCAAAATGGAACCTTGCGGCACTCCGAAATTATTTATTATTTCATCAGATTCTATGTCATTTAATTTTGTCGTTTGCCTTCTTCTTTTCAGGTACGATTTGAACCAATCTAGCTCGATTCCTCTTATTCCATACATATATAGTTTATTCAGTATTATTTCTCTATCGATCGTCTCAAAGGCTCTTTTGAAGTCAAGAAATATTGCTATTATCCTCTTATCCTTTCCTATTGCTCTCCATTCACTTATGACATAGTTTACCGTGGTTTCACACGAATGTTTTTTACGGAATCCTGACTGGTATTTAGATAATATGTCTCGATTTTCTATATATTTTTCAAGCTGATCTTTAACTACTTTTTCAATTATTTTCTCGCAAGTTTTTAGAAGAGTTTATTGGTCTAAACTCCTCGCATTTTTTTGTTCTGGGCACTTTCTCAATTGGGGTTACGGTTGATTTTTTCCAATTATCAGGAAAAATACCTGTCTCTAAAGATGTGTTTATTACTTTTACCATTATATTTCCTGTTACATTCCAGTTGTCAAGTATAATTTTATTTGATACGCGTTCATGGTCAAATTTGTTATTCATACACTTCACGATGCTCTCCAGTTCACTAATATTTACCTTACGGAATTTAAAAACATCATTCACTCTATATTCTATTCGGTTAATATGTTGCACGCTCCCTATCGATTGTCTTATACTACTAATGCTATCAATGAAGAATGCATTGAACTTATTAACTATATCACATATATCGTTGTACTCTATCTGGTCGAATATCACAGACTTGGTTGAGTTTTGCCTCTTATTAAGTACTAGGTTTTTTATGTGTGTCCACATTTGCTTTTGACTAGTTGCGTTGTTAATTTTATTTTTTATGTAATTATTCTTATTATTTTCGATTTGTACTTTGTATCGATTTCTTATTAGTTTATATTCTCCCCAAGCTTGATTTGTGTTTTCAAATTTGGCTCGTAAATATTTTATTATTTTTTCTCTTTTTATTGTTCGCAGTTCTTCGTTAAACCAGTTATTCACTTTGTTATTTATGTGCACTTGCTTTTCAAACGTAAATCTTTGTATTGTATTTCCTAGACAGGCATCAAACAGTTTAACGTTTTCATTAAGATCCTTATTATCCTCGTATATCATATTCTCAGTTAACACATTATTGAATATATTCTTATCGTATTTAAATATCTTGATGGTTTTTGCTGTATTTAGAATGTTTTCATTCGATCTCTCAAAGTCTATATTAATATTAATAACTTCATGGTCAGAAATTTTATTATCTTTACTGTTTGTACATTTTATCTTATAATTATTAGTTATTACGTAGTCAATTATTGTGCTCGAATTTCTTGTTACACGGGTTCTTTCGTTAACTATTTGTTTAAGGCCGTTGTCATTGAGAGTATTCCTAATTCTATTCTTGTATAAAGAGTTTTTTCCAATCTATATTAAAATCTCCTGCAATTAAACTATCACAGTTATTATTATCACAGATTTCTTCAATAATTTCGTCAAATATATCACAGAACTCAGCTTCGCTGTAGCTAGGCGATCTATATATTGCATCAATTAAGATATTATTATTATTATCATTATGTACAGCTTTGCAAAATAATATCCAATACTTCAAATCATCAGTTCTCTCTATAAACTTTTTCACGTTCCAATTATTTTTATAGTATACGACAACTCCACCTGTTCTTGAGGATGCTGACACTGACCCGATGTTATCATATCCTTGTAACGCAATTTCTTGTTCATCTATATCTTTCGTCAAATGTGTTTCAGACAATATTAAAAAGTCAGGTTTTTCTGTTGCTGCGATAATTTCAATTTGATTATAGTTGTTGACAAGACCTTGTACATTTGTATAGAGGGCACTCATTTCCGTTAGTTGTTAAATCGTCAAGCCTATATTTCTCATTTTGTTTTTCAATTTATTTTGATAAACTGGACATTCTCTATCGTTTGTAAAGTGATTTTCATCTAATCCTGCTGTTTACTTTTGAACAATTAATACATTTCATTATCTTCTCTTGGCTTTCGCAATTAACTGTTTTATGTTGACCATGGCATTTTGGACATATTTCCTGATTTTTACATTCTTTGGCTATATGATTGTATCCTCTGCATTTCATACATTGAACTAATTCAGTTCCATCATACACTCTACATCTTTCCCAACCGACATTTACTTTTCTTTCTTCCATAATTTTTCCGTAAGCTTCATTATCAACTCTCAGTCTCACATTGAACAAAGATTTATTTCCTCTTTTCGTTTCATATTTTCCCATAAATTTAATATTTGCATCAGCTAATTTAGGATTTTGTTTTCTTAATTTCTCAATTAAATCATTTTCGCTATATTCAAAAGACATGCCAATAATTTTGATATTTAGTCCCGTCGAATTTGGAATTTTTACTTCATATTGTTTAGATATTTTTTCTTGGATTGCACTTTTACTTTTCTCTCTATCTTCACAGCTCTCACTTTGAATAACAATTGTTCCACTGCTTCTACTTTCCACATTTGTTATCTTTAAGTTGTCTGGATTTATTTTGTTTAACTCTTCTTTAGTTTTTTTTCAGCCGATTGTTTTTCCTTAGGTTTAACAATCAGGGGTAGTTGTTTATTTAGACTTGGCAACCCTTTATTTTTAACTGCATCCGCGTATGTTGTTTTTGCACTTTGTTTACATGTTTCATTTATTACTTTCTTTATTTCTTTGCACATATTTTCATTTTTCTCTTCTATTGTTTTTCATTCATTTTGTTTATATAGATGTAAAATTCATTAAAAAAACTACATATGTGACGTATTGTGTAGAGTAAAGTAGACTTGAAAATATTACTAACAATTTTCCTCTGGGTTAATATGCCTCTCATAATTTTTCTCATGTTCTCTTTGTGCCGACGTCTGAGAATAAGTGTTGCCTTTTTTTTGTTATTTCTAACCAAAATTGGTTATTTTTTGATCAATGTGTAGTTTTTGGTTTTGTTTATTTTTTCTTATAAAAAAAGCTATTTTTGTTTCAGTTTTTGTTAATTATAATTTAAACTTGAAAAAAAAAAATAAAACAAAAGTCTATGAATTTAATGTTGGTTATATTTTTTCTTATTTGGTGATTTTTTTCACAAATGTTGGTTACAAAATGTTTTTCGTGGCAACATTGTTTCAGATGAATAAATAAAAAATTAGTCAAACAACAAAAACGCACGATGAGAACAATTGAGAACATTGTTACGCTCTTGGTTTCTTTATCCTTCCCTTCTATCTTTCCCCCCGCGTCGTGAAATATTTTTGAAAAATATTACAAAATATGCCAAAATGCACATTCTTTATACATACTTTATTTTCTTTGGTTTTAATATCAAGAATCATAGATAGCATACTTGTAGGGGTAACTACTATGCGTATGAGTAATATATTTCAAATGCAATTAAATATTAAGTATGTAGTGTGTAGTATACGTGGGCATGGCCCCTCGCTCATTTGGAAAATCAATATAAAAAGTAGAATTATACCCCTGTAGTTGGCGCATATCGTAGGGTCTACCTTTTTCGGGACAGGGCAGCGGACACTGAGGTTCCAATCGTTGGGCATACTTTCCTCTAGGCATATTTTGTAGATAAGCTGGTGCATGCGCACTACCAACTCCGGTCTTAAACAACTCAGCGGGGAGGCTATCAGAACATGCCGCTTTATTGTTTTTAAGATTTATAATCGCAACTTTGACCTCTTCATTGCTAGGCGGCGGAATCTCCACACCGTCACCGCCGAAAAATATTTCAAATAAACCTTCCCTTCCCCTTATCCCGGTAATTAAATTAAAGCATTGAATACATTTTTTATTTTCATTTTATTTTAATTATTTATATGATTTCCTTAAAATACATTCAAAATATATTACAAATAAGGAATTAAGAATTAAATTGAAAGAGACAGTATTTTTTATAAATTTAAATTTATTATAATATAAATTTATTATAATATAAAACTTTATTGTAATATAAATTTAAACTTAGAAAACTACTCATATATTTCATTAATATTTAATAGAAATTAAAAACATTGTCATGATATTTAATTTAAAATTTACGCAAATTGATTACAAATAATTTTTCTAAATTACAAATTCTTTTTTTCCAGAGAATATACTCTTCGTGAACTTCGTCCATTATTTTTGTTTTAAAAATTGGTCTTCTTTGCCGAGTATATTGTAGACGTCTTCCTCATCGCTGCTGATAAAAAGATCAGCCTCAAGGGTGCTCAATTCGCTATTGTGGTACTTCTTTACAGAATTTTCCTTAGAAGGTTGTTCTGAATTGGGTTCTTCTTCGTCGCTACTAATACTGCCAAAAAGCTCCAATTCAAGATTCTTCATCTCGCTGTTAGATTTCTTGTTGTCCTGCTTTTCTATTAATTTAGCTTCTGGCTTCCTAGAGGAATCTTTGTCTGAATTGCGTTTTGATGAGGATTTATTTGTCCTAGTCTGTTTCTTCTTAGCTGACTGCTGTTCATCTTTATCGTGGGAATTATTTTTCGACTTTTTGCTCTCATTCATCATTGTCAAGTGTGTACGCTTGCGTGATTGTAGTTCTCGGGTAGCTTTTATCTCGTTATCAAAGTCAATATTGCGTGTTTGCTGTTTATGATCTGATTGTATAACCGATGATGGCGGTGTCGACAAAGTGGCGTTTATTTGTTTTTCAATATTTTGTTCACCAGGATATATGAACTTTTTTGAGAATAGAATTGTTTCCTTTTCGGGAGTTTTATTCCAATGTGTCAAAAATTCGTCCATTTCTGCACAATATTGAGATAAAAATTCCTGTGACTTAGCACTTGCATCTTTCTTTTGGGGGGAATGCATGCAAACGTTAGCGAAACCGCCTACGCCGCATCTCAGCACAGCTGAGCTATCATTGTTCTGACTGCTCTGACTTTCCGGATGTTGTTGTTCTGGTTTTGTGTCAATTACCGTACCACTATTTTGGACATTATTTAACCGAGAAAGCGATGCAGATCCGTCATGCTTAATATCCTTTTCAATTCTTAAATTTTGATCATTCTGCTGCTTTTTCAATTCAGCTGGTATGCCGCTTTCACTCTCTTGAGCTGATAACAAAAGTGGCCATAATTCAGACACAAATTTCTGTGCTTTGCCACCTCTTAGGAATCCAGCAATTCTGATCTGTAATTTCTGTCGACAAAGCATTTTATCCTGCTTTAATTTATTGTGCACGAACTCCACTGCCGCATTATCTTCTCTCTGCAAAATATCCGTGATTTTCTTGCTTATCCACGGTTTCAACATGTCCAATTTTACTTTGGATATGTCGATACGTCCCTGTGCTTTAAGTTTGGAACTCAACGTTTTATAAGCTGCAAGCGATTGTTTTCCGCCATTCAACAGGTTAATGCGTCGTTGTGGTTTAAGGGTGGAACCACAAGTGTTGGGTGGTACTAGTGGTTGCTTTTGTTCTGCTTGTGTGCTACAGATTGATATTGACTTGTCCAGTTTATGTACACGATTTTCAATGTTGACGGAATTTTTATTGTTTTCCTTATCTGACTGTTGTTTCTTTGTGATTAAAGTGCTGGCGGTTAAATCTTGCTTTTGTTCAACTTTTCTGTTACCTTCCGTACCACTATTTCGGCTACAGGTTAACCGAAAAAGCGATGCAGATTCATCGTGTTTTTCGCCGTGCTTAGTGTCCAACCGCCCCTGTGGTTTAAGGGTGGAACTGAAAGTGGTAGGAGGTACCAATGGTTCTTTTCCGCCATTCACCATGTTGTCTTGTTTTCGGGATCGAGATTGAGATCCTTCGGCGTCTTTTCGAAATTTACTTTGGAATACTTGTTTCAAAATTTTAGTTTTTGTAGGTTCAACATCTTTAGTTTGGATTACTTCCTTTATAATTTCATCTTTTTTCGGTTCCACTGTATTATTTGATATGGCTGTCGAACTCTCTTCAGCCGCTAACAAAATATGCCATAATTCACATATGAATTGTTTTACCAGAGGACCATTTAGAAATTCAGTCATATGGATATGCGTCTTCATCGGGCAGATAAATTGTTCCAATTTTAATTCGTTGTAAACAAATTTTTCAATTTGAAAAACGTCGTAGATTTTCGAATTAATTTGTGCCTTTAACGCATCCAATTTCACTTTCGACATGTCTATGCATTTGTCGAGTAATTCGTCAAATTTCAATTGCTTTGACGCTTCCATTTTTTCTTAAAGTTTTCCGCTGATAAATGTTGTGTGTTGTCTACCGAGACTAAATTGTGATTGAACTTATTGTGTCAGGTTCACGCCTTTTATAGGTGGAAACCATTTTGGAAATTTGTGATTTCGATACAAACAGGTACCGGATTCAACGTAATGAGTGAACAAATAGGTTAACTGCTACCTGATCTTTCAACAACCCTTTTATGTATGCAGGTAAAGACCCTGCCCTTTAATTTCAACCAATGGCTTTTGTTTTCCTTCTTAGTATTCGAAAAACATATTCATTTACAACTTGCGATTTCTATAATAATCCCTAATGGGCTGTTGTTGTAATCCTTTCATTACCCTTATTAGATCAGATCTTTTGATTCGGTTATTTCTTCGTAATGTAGTTTTAAGTGTTAACCTTTTCGGTTAAAAAAACTCGCTACGTATGGTAAAGTCATAAATGCTTTGTAAGTTTTATGTGTAAACCATCAGATTAATATTTATTGAGCAAAGTTCTATAGTCCTATGACCTATTGTGCTGCTGCAAAGCTGGAGAAACCGAATAAAAATTATTTTTTATTGCGAATTTAATCGTCACACTTTTCCTGTTACGTCGCGTGTTTATTATTAAGCTTAATGACAAGATATTTCTCAGAACAATATACATACGTCATGTTTTGATACACAAATGCAAAAAAGAATGAAAAATTCTGGCTATCTGCACTTTACAGGCACCTTTTCTGGCACAGCGAACTGAGTGTTTTCTGCAGCATGATTTGTGCATTTCTAAAAATTTTTCCACAAAATTAAGACTACCAGATGAGACTTTTAAAGGAAATTTAAATTTTGCATGATATATCTATGTGGACAAATCAATTCACCTTTTTATATAAAATATAACCTACTACTGCTCTGTTCAAGTTTTTCCGGACAAAATATAAAATTAAACCAAAACGAGCTAAAAGATGTTCATACTACATATTTTCTCTTTCTCTCAAGAAGAGGGCTGTCAAACTACATATAAAAAAAGGAGTGAATCGAGCTTTACAGAAAGATAAATAAAAATTAAAAAATCTATTTTATGACCAACTTAGACTGATGAAATGTTATTAACTCTCGTCGTATCAAATGCCCAGTTTTGTTCGAGAAGTCAGTTTTTCTTGTTATTTTAAAATAGCACCTAGGACCTGGTTTTAAATGAAAATATTACGTGGCTTCATTATGCAGACTTAGAGGTCCCTAAAATAAAATTTAAAACAGCATTAACTGAGGACATGTCTGGTTTTTTTTAGCCAGCTCCACAATTAATATCACAGTAATACATTAAAGGTCGAGAATCTATGGCCGAGAATCTATGGGCTTTAAAAGATTTATTCTACGAAATGGCAACAAATTTACTTGAATTTCTGCTAGTCAATCCACTTTTTAATTTGAAGATCATGTGTATGTATAATTAATCAGGATTACGATCCAACTTCACACACCACTTATGTTGTGAGTGTTAATTTTATACATGAGTGGCGCGACCAATTATTTAAAGTCGACTCCGTTTTTCATGCCAATTTTATTTACTCTCAGAGTTTTTGCCAGAAAGCTACTAAGAGAAATATTTATTTATTTATTACTTATAATACAATTACAGTAGTTTTCGCTTATAGTCCACACCCATAGTTGCAAAACATTTGTGGACAATAAGCCAAATTCGACATTTAAACGAACTTTATGGCATATATCTGTTTTCAATTATTTTCAGTAATATGATTATAAATTGAAAAAAAATATATAAATCAAAAAGGTTTTTTTAATAAGAGTATTTACTTTAATTATAGACTTAAAAAAGTCTTCTAGTTTATTGACTATGTAATGAGTGAGATACAATAAAAAGTAAGTTCGTTTTAATATTATTATAGACATAACTACTTAAAAAGTTCCATAAATTTTGACTTTTTTTTTAAGAAAATTGTTCAAAATAGGGTCCTCAATTTTGTCAAGGACAAAAGTGCTCTCAATTTCATTCTCAGAGCAGTATTTCCTTAAAATATCAATGAGCCAATTCACACAAGCACAATTGTGCTGGCGCAAAATGATAGTTTATAGGCAAGAGGGGTGAAGAGAATGGTTTTTCGGTGGCGTAAAGTTTCCACCAGCTACAACCCCGCATCACCAGCACAAAACTAATACATGCACATTTTTAAAAATCAGCCAAACATCAAATGAATGAAAAAACACTAATACATACAAAGCTCTGTATACGTGTACATTCGTTGCCAAACGAATATTCATCCCGTGTAAATTGAAAAGAACAAAAATTGTGCGACTAAAAAATGTGCTCGTCTGAATTGGCTCAATAGCTATATAACTTGTGCTTACAAATAAGTACATATGTATATATAATGTGTTTTTTATAGAGGTACTAGCTAATACCCGGTGTGCTTCACTACCCCCATCGGAATTAAATACATATCTCGTGATGCAACTGGATCGCCCTCCATCAAAATTGTTACGCCATTGTTGGAGTTCTGGAGTTCTATCAGCATGAGTTGCGATTATGTGGTCATCTATATCAGATCTGTAGTTAAATGTAATACCTGAGAATCCATGAAAAACATTACGTCGATTCACCACCATTCGATTACGATTTTGTTCTCGACGCTATGTCTCGTGATGTTTCGATACTATTTCGCTGGCTTTGTAGCCGACCTTCATGTTCCAACGGTGTCTCGGTACCTCGTGCGGTTGTCGCATGTTGTCGAAGACCTTCAAAACGTCGTTCGTGTTCTGACGGCGTTTCAGAAGCTCGTGCTAAAGAGGTAAGATTTCGTTGACTTTCAAGGCGCTCTTGGCTTTCTGAAAGCGTTTCAGTGGCTCGTAGGCCTTCAAGGCGTTCTTCACGTTGTGATGGCTTTTCGGCGGCTCTAGAGGTTGAAGCTCGACTCCTTTCAGTCCTTAGGCGACTTTCACGCTCTTCCGAACTTTCATTTGCTCTCTGGGATTGCAAATGCAATGCATTTTTAGTGCTTCTGGAAAGCGATGCTTTTTGGGAGCATTTTTATAAATTGTTGCAAAATAAATGTCACTCAACGTTTAACTCGTTTAGGATCAAAGATTCAACTGAATTCCAAAACCGAATGCGTGTTATATTTATTCCTTTATATTTTATCTAATATGAAATCGGTTCAGGTCAAAAAGCTTTTTAAAAAAAATTAAGGCTATTTAAATTTGACAAATAATTAGGTTTGTTTCGGTCGCAGGCAATTTTCTTGATGAGTTTTGCAACTTCTTATTTTATTTGAAAAAATATTGAATGAAAATGTTACTGCCTATTGTTACATGCCCATTCATCGCCCAATAAAATGCTGATTATAAACTTGCATGATATATTTTTCAAGATATGCAACAAATAAATAATATTTTTATTAATTACCCATTGTTAGAAGTAAACAATAACATAACTATTACATATGTACATATATGTTTTTCAAATAAATATTTAAATAGTATCAATTTCAGTACTTACTATGTACATGAGAGCAAAATTTCAAGCTCAACAATTTAAGGGTCATATGTTTGAGCAGCTCAAACATCCTAGAATTCAAATATATGTTGATGATATTCAACTCTACCTTGATAGCTTTATAGCTTCCATCAACACTGGAGTTAAAGATCTTAACACTGACCTTAATAATATTTCTCTTTGGGCGACTGCAAATGGTTTAAGGATTAACTCTAAAAAGTAAAAATGTATTGTAATTTGCAAAGAATCCGCAAAGATTGAATCTAGTAATGATGTTGCCTTTTTTGGTTATTTCTGAAAAAAAAAATAAATAAAACAAAAGTCTACGAATTTAATTTTGGTTATATTTTTTCTTATTTGGTGATTTTTTTCACAAACGTTGGTTACAAAATTTTTTTCCTTCCCTTATATCTATCCCCCGCGTCGTGAAATATTTTTTAAAAATATTCCAAAATATGCCAAAATGCACATTCTTTAATACATACTTTATTTTCTTTGGTTTTAATATCAAGAATCATAGATAGCATACTTGTAGGGGTAACTACTATGCGTATGAGTAATATATTTCAAATGCAGTTAAACATTAAGTATGTAGTGTGTAGTATACGTGGGCATGGCCCCTCGCTCATTTGGAATATCAACATAAAAAGTAGCCTATAACTCCTTCCAGACATACAGGAAGATACTGTGAAAATTTTAAGAAAATCGGTTCAGCTGTTTAATCGTCTATAAACTTCAAACATACAAACATACAAACAAACACACATCCATTTTTATATATAAGATAATAAAGTAAATATATACAGATTTGTTTCCTTTACTTTTGTGAATGTTAGCTGTGCATTAGCAGGTACATAGTAAATTTATGATTGTGTTTCAACCACTTGTAGCATTTACTCATTTGCAGATGTCTATTAAAAACTTTTCTTGAAATATTTTTTGAAGGGAAAATGTCAAGTGACTGGATTTTCTATGAAAATTTTCACTCACTTGCATTATATTAACTTTGTAGTAACATTTTACACACTGGCACAGTGTCCAAATGAACGAATTCATATAAATTCGTCGTTGAAATGTTAGGATCTACTACTGTAGCATGTGTTTGTTTATTTTTGCTTGCGTTCAAATATGACTGACAAACTCTTAATATTTTGTTGTTGTGTATACAGCCGTCTGTAAGCTATGAACAAAGCATCTTTGCGAGTAAAATAAAGCGTATACTTAAAAAATATGGCATAAACCGCTTAAATGACATTTGTTGGCAAAGGGGAGAAAATTCAATTTAAATGCCCCTACCTGTCAGCAAATAACGCGTATGTACTTAATATAAAAAAGGCTGTCTATTGAAGTACGAATTTAAAGAAAAGTATGTAAAGTGGATAACAACTGCATACTAATCCGGACTTAAAGTGAAAAAGGGAAAATTTTCGAGCGCAAGAAGGCTTTTATTATTTTCCCTTTTACCTGGAAATTAATATTCGTGTTATTCGAACATTATAAACAAGTTATCAAATGATGTGTGAGGGTCAATTATAAAATCATAATTTTTCTACCTGTAATGCAATATCATATTAAGGAAATCGATTAACGCAGTTATTTTCGGGTCTCAGGAAACAGTATAAAAGCAACAGAAAGATTGCGAAAAATTATTAGTTCTGGTTTCAAATCCTTGGCGAAAACACTTACGCACATCCAAGCACACCAAGCACATACAAGCAAAACACAAAGTCATATAATCAAAAATTTGCTAAATAAATAAAATAATAGAGAACCAAAAAATATGAAAGACGATTGGGAAAGTGCTGCGGACAAACCCATAGTGGTTATTCCTGACAAAGTCAACAAATGGGCTGGCGAGGATGATGATGAGGATGTTAAGGACAGTTGGGATCTCGAGGAAGAGGAAAAAAAGGACGAAGAAAAAGTTGAAGTCAAAGCGCCGGTGAAGACGAAACCTAACAAGGCTTTGAAAGCTAAACTAGCCGAACAAGAGAGACTGGCAGAGGAAGCCGAAGCTGAACGCTTAGCTAATATGACAGCCGAAGAAAAATTAGCCGAAAAATTACGTTTACAAAAAATTCAAGAAGAATCGGACTTAAAGAGTGCTTTAGAAACCTTTGGTGTTAGTGATATTAGAGGTGATTTAGATGCATTTAATCCTCAAACTGAAGAAGAATTCAAAGAATTTGGTGCGACGCTTAGTTGTAAATTGGCACAATATAAAGAATCACCTCATTTCCCGCAATTTATTGAGGATTTAGTACGTAGCATAGGTGTACATTTGGCTATTCCCGATTTGAAGAAATTAAAAAGTAGTGTAGAAAACTTACATAGAGAAAAAGTGAAAATGGAAAAACAAAATGTCAAGAAACCCGCTAGCAAAGGCAAAGGCAAAGGCAAAGGAAAAGTAACCTTGAAAAAAGAGAGCAATGATATCGATGGTTATAAAAAGTATGGTAATGATTACATTACTTATGATGATTACGATGATTTCATGTAAATAGTCAAACCTACTTCAAGTCATACAACATCCTTGTATTATTTCCTTACCGTTTTCCCCCTTCAGTAAATAATTTTTTTTTTTATTTTTAGTTGAGCTCTTATTCTATTATAACTACATACATTTTTATATCATAGACAATTTTGTTTGTTAATGATGTTTATTTATAACGTTTTGTAAATTTAAAATAAGTAAAAGAAATAAAAAAATATATATATAATGAAAAAAAAAAAAAAAAATAAATAAAAGAACGAGTGAATCGCTTGGCAGTGTACAATCACTTCTTTATTGAGGGAACTTTAACAGCAATGGCAAATTTTGAAGGTCCTCATCATGAAATTGAGGACATTCCAAATGTAGAAGTCATTCAGGCAATGAAAACACTACTTGCACATGACATGACTTGGGAGTACCGCTGTCGGACATGTTTTTATTGGGATATAAACGAGAGAGGCATCGAATTTCTTCGAATGTTATTAAGGCCGCACCATACAATCGTACCGAAAACGGTAAAGAGCCGAACTTATATGAGACGATTGTACTATTTTTATTTGAATAACGATCTCATAGACTAGTTATATTTAGTAATTAGAGAATAATTTTTTTTAGCTCATCAGCTGGCGTTGATGCAGGCATAACAGGAAGTGTTTGACGAAAATCACCAGCTAATAAAACTAATGCACCTCCAAATATGTTATTATTGCTTCTAAAATCCCGTAAACTGCGAGACTTCCAAAGATTTCTTATGCGCCATGGTGCATTCAACCCACACTATGATTTCACATTGTTGCAATACTTTGCCCATAGAAGAATTTTTCTTTATGTTACACTTGTAATCTCTTCGAAAAATTGAGGCTTCTAGGATAATTTTAGTGCAGAATACGCTGTTCTACCACCATTTAAGAATGTGGCAGCAATGCCGGATGACGCAATAGCTAATGCAATATTTTTTTGAGATCGAACTTTTGCCAATATCAATGAAATTAAAAACGTTTTTCCGGTTATTTGTTTGTTTGTTATTGCTGCTAGTATACTGTTGTATACCATTCTCTGCTCTTGTTGTAAATTTGGTAAATTTTCTTCCAATAAAATTTCCAAATTTTGATGATTATATTCCATTTCTCGTCGTAGATCTTGATCGTGTGCATCAGTTCCTGACCGAATAGGAGCAATCATTCCAACTTCAATTAGTGTCACATTCCTTATCGCCAAGCATTTGTCTTCAAGTAGAATCAATGTCTCATTATTCATACTTTCACTTAGTTCAAGCGTTGCATTGTTGGTGGTAACTCTTTACTGGTGTAATATGTCCTCAGCCAAATATGTTTTAAATTTATTCCAAAGATCTTTTGGATTAGATGGTGAGCACGATACCAATATTATCGCAAATAATGCCCTTATTTTCCATGGATGGTTGATTACTGCTGCATCTTCAAGCGTTGTTTCCCAATGACAATCGTTCTCCAATAATTGTAGTTTCTGACAGGCCTCTCGATATGTTGCACATACTACGCCATCAACACTAATGTGTCAAAAGATGTTGGTCCTCGAACATTAATCAGAAGCATTCTCAAATAAAAACATTCAGCATTCTGAGGATGGATGGTATAAACCCTACCTAATGCATCTGTTGAATATAAATTTGGCCAACCATCAACAGGTTCCCCTGCTTTCGACGTTGGAATTTCTTTGTTGATGCATTCCACGTATAATACGTTGGAATTTCTGAATAAAACAAAGTTTTAGCAAACATATCATTTCTACAAAGATCAAAAAATGATGTTAATGTTGTAGCCGGTGGTGCTGCTGCTCTCTCTCGAGCATTTCTTTCTGAAAAGTAAACCCGTTGTCCATTTTCCAGATGCACTGATAAATGAACAACAGTTGGATGGCGCTCATGAATGGGAAATCCCAAAATTCGCCATACTGCTTCATTGCTACTAATGTACCTGGCCATTTGATACTGCGGAATTTCATCATTTGGATTTTGTAATGAAAATACAGCCATATAAGACCCTTTAGTAACATATTTGCAGATGTATTTGATCGACTTAACTGAATGACAATACTCAACATTAATATGCGCTTTAAATGTTTTTTGAAAGCAATGGAGAGTAAGGTACTATCCAGCGGTTATCAACATCAAAATCATTTCCATGCACCTTTACTGAAATTGATCGTCCACCATTATCCACAGAACGTCGGCGATAAAGTGGGTAGCCGTCATTTCCCGAGATTGTGTTTTTTTTTTTTTTTTTTTTTTTTTTTAGTATTAAAAATACTTTAAATGTTCAACAAAATTATATATTACAAATTATTATTAAATAATACAAAATTAGTACACTTTCGTCTAAAGACATTTTCATCCGTTTCATTCTTAATGTAGTTTGGCAATGAGTTAAACAGCTGTAGACCTTTGTAGAATAGCGTTTTCTGCATTTGTGTTGACCTCACTCTTTGGATCCTAAAGTCACTTGCATTTCTTAGTTGATATGGTTGACTGTCTCCCACATAATGTATTTGATCAAATAGATATTTCGGGGCGTCTCCTTGTTTTAATTTTCTAATAAATCTTAATGTGTTAAATTGAAGTCGTTGTGCTATGTTCATCCATTTTAGATCAGTTAACATTGTGTTTATATGTGTGTAACGATCGCATTTTAGTATTACTCTCATCGCTCTATTTTGCAGTTTCTGCATCCTTGCTAATTGATTTGTGCTGCTGCATGTGAATAAAATAGTGGAATCATATTCAAAGTGTGGTTTTATTATCGTGCTGTATATATTTATCGCTGTAGACTTGGATATTTTGCTTCTTATTCTTTTTAAAAAAGTAATTTTTTTACCAACTTTTTTGCATAAGTAATCTATTTGTTCATTGAAATTTAATTTTTTATCGATTATAAAACCAAGGTATTTTATATATTCGACTTTTTCAATTACTGTGTCATTTATTGTAAATATTTCTTCTGAATTTAAGTTAATTCCATTATTTTTGTTTTATTTTCATTTAGTTTGAGTTTATTCATTTTAAGCCATTCATCTATTTTCTTCATATCATACTTGATATTTTCGCGACAATCTTCATCACTATTTGCTATAGTATATATCAGAGTGTCATCAGCGTATAATACAACTTTACATTTTTCTAAAATACTTGGCATGTCATTTATATGAATTATGAACAACAACGCTCCCAAAATGGAACCTTGTGGCACTCCGAAATTATTTATTATTTCATCAGATTCTATGTCATTTAATTTTGTCGTTTGCCTTCTTCTTTTCAGGTACGATTTGAACCAATCTAGCTCGATTCCTCTTATTCCATACATATATAGTTTATTCAGTATTATTTCTCTATCGATCGCCTCAAAGGCTCTTTTGAAGTCAAGAAATATTGCTATTATCCTCTTATCCTTTCCTATTGCTCTCCATTCACTTATGACATAGTTTACCGTGGTTTCACACGAATGTTTTTTACGGAATCCTGACTGGTATTTAGATAATATGTCTCTATTTTCTATATATTTTTCAAGCTGATCTTTAACTACTTTTTCAATTATTTTCTCGCAAGTTTTAAGAGAGTTTATTGGTCTAAACTCCTCGCATTTTTTTGTTCTGGGCACTTTCTCAATTGGGGTTACGGTTGATTTTTTCCAATTATCAGGAAAATACCTGTCTCTAAAGATGTGTTTATTACTTTTACCATTATATTTCCTGTTACATTCCAGTTGTCAAGTATAATTTTATTTGATACGCGTTCATGGTCAGATTTGTTATTCATACACTTCACGATGCTCTCCAGTTCACTAATATTTAGCTTACGGAATTTAAAAACATCATTCACTCTATATTCTATTCGGCTAATATGTTGCACGCTCCCTATCGATTGTCTTATACTACTAATGCTATCAATGAAGAATGCATTGAACTTATTAACTATATCACATATATCGTTGTACTCTATCTGGTCGAATATCACAGATTTAGTTGAGTTTTGCCTCTTATTAAGTACTAGGTTTTTTATGTGTGTCCACATTTGCTTTTGACTAGTTGCGTTGTTAATTTTATTTTTTATGTAATTATTTTTATTATTTTCGATTTGTACTTTGTATCGATTTCTTATTAGTTTATATTCTCCCCAAGCTTGATTTGTGTTTTCAAATTTGGCTCGTAAATATTTTATTATTTTTTCTCTTTTTATTGTTCGCAGTTCTTCGTTAAACCAGTTATTCACTTTGTTATTTATGTGCACTTGCTTTTCAAACGTAAATCTTTGTATTGTATTTCCTAGACAGGCATCAAACAGTTTAACGTTTTCATTAAGATCCTTATTATCCTCGTATATCATATTCTCAGTTAACACATTATTGAATATATTCTTATCGTATTTAAATATCTTGATGGTTTTTGCTGTATTTAGATTGTTTTCATTCGATCTCTCAAAGTCTATATTAATATTAATAACTTCATGGTCAGAAATTTTATTATCTTTACTGTTTGTACATTTTATCTTATAATTATTAGTTATTACCTAATCAATTATTGTTACACGGGTGCTTTCGTTAACTATTTATTTAAGGCCGTTGTCATTGAGAGTATTCCTAATTCTATTCTTGTATAAAGAGTTTTTTCCAATCTATATTAAAATCTCCTGCAATTAAAATATCACAGTTATTATTATCACAGATTTCTTCAATAATTTCGTCAAATATACCACAGAACTCAGCTTCGCTGTAGCTAGGCGATCTATATATTGCATCAATTAAGATATTATTATTATTATCATTATGTACAGCTTTGCAAAATAATATCCAATACTTCAAATCATCAGTTCTCTCTATAAACTTTTTCACGTTCCAATTATTTTTATAGTATACGACAACTCCACCTGTTCTTGAGGATGCTGACACTGACCCGATGTTATCATATCCTTGTAACGCAATTTCTTGTTCATCTATATCTTTCGTCAAATGTGTTTCAGACAATATTAAAAAGTAAGGTTTTTCTGTTGCTGCGATAATTTCAATTTGATTATAGTTGTTAACAAGACCTTGTACATTTGTATAGAGGGCACTCATTTCCTTTAGTTGTTAAATCGTCAAGCCTATATTTCTCATTTTGTTTTTCAATTTATTTTGATAAACTGGACATTCTCTATCGTTTGTAAAGTGATTTTCATCTAATCCCATATTGAGCCTGCTGTTTACTTTTGAACAATTAATACATTTCATTATCTTCTCTTGGCTTTCGCAATTAACTGTTTTATGTTGACCATGGCATTTTAGACATATTTCCTGATTTTTACATTCTTTGGCTATATGATTGTATCCTCTGCATTTCATACATTGAACTAATTCAGTTCCATCATACACTCTACATCTTTCCCAACCGACATTTACTTTTCTTTCTTCCATAATTTTTCCGTAAGCTTCATTATCAACTCTCAGTCTCACATTGAACAAAGATTTATTTCCTCTTTTCGTTTCATATTTTCCCATAAATTTAATATTTGCATCAGCTAATTTAGGATTTTGTTTTCTTAATTTCTCAATTAAATCATTTTCACTATATTCAAAAGACATGCCAATAATTTTGATATTTAGTCCCGTCGAATTTGGAATTTTTACTTCATATTGTTTAGATATTTTTTCTTGGATTGCACTTTTACTTTTCTCTCTATCTTCACAGCTCTCACTTTGAATAACAATTGTTCCACTGCTTCCACTGCTTCTACTTTCCACATTTGTTATCTTCAAGTTGTCTGGATTTATTTTGTTTAACTCTTCTTTAGTTTTTTCAGCCGATTGTTTTTCCTTAGGTTTAACAATCAGGGGTAGTTGTTTATTTATACTTGGCAACCCTTTATTTTTAACTGCATCCGCGTATGTTGTTTTTGCACTTTGTTTACATGTTTCATTTATTACTTTCTTTATTTCTTTGCACATATTTTCATTTTTCTCTTCTATTGTTTTTCATTCATTTTGTTTATATAGAAGTAAAATTCATTAAAAAAACTACATATGTGACGTATTATGTAGAGTAAAGTAGACTTGAAAATATTACTAACAATTTTCCTCTGGGTTAATATGCCTCTCATAATTTTTCTCATGTTCTCTTTGTGCCGACGTCTGAGAATAAGTGTTGCCTTTTTTTTGTTATTTCTAACCAAAATTGGTTATTTTTTTGATCAATGTGTAGTTTTTGGTTTTGTTTATTTTCTTCTTATAAAAAAAGCTATTTTTGTTTCAGTTTTTGTTAATTATAATTTAAACTTGAAAAAAAAATAAAACAAAAGTCTATGAATTTAATTTTGGTTATATTTTTTCTTATTTGGTGATTTTTTCACAAATGTTGGCTACAAAATGTTTTTCGTGGCAACATTGTGTCAGATGAATAAATAAAAAATTAGTCAAACAACAAAAACGCACGATGAGAACAATTGAGAACATTGTTACGCTCTTGGTTTCTTTATCCTTCCCTTCTATCTTTCCCCCCGCGTCGTGAAATATTTTTGAAAAATATTCCAAAATATGCCAAAATGCACATTCTTTATACATACTTTATTTTCTTTGGTTTTAATACCAAGAATCATAGATAGCATACTTGTAGGGGTAACTACTATGCGTATGAGTAATATATTTCAAATGCAATTAAATATTAAGTATGTAGTGTGTAGTATACGTGGGCATGGCCCCTCGCTCATTTGGAATATCAACATAAAAAGTAGCCTATAACTCCTTCCGGACATACAGGAAGATACTGTGAAAATTTTAAGAAAATCGGTTCAGCCGTTTTATCGTCTATAAACTTCAAACATACAAACATACAAACAAACACACATTCATTTTTATATATAAGATAATAAAGTAAATACATACAGATTTGTTTCCTTTACTTTTTGTGAATGTTAGCTGTGCATTAGCAGGTACATAGTAAATTTATGATTGTGTTTCAACCACTTGTAGCATTTACTCATTTGCAGATGTCTACTAAAAACTTTTCTTGAAATATTTTTTGAAGGGAAAATGTCAAGTAACTGGATTTTCTATGAAAATTTTCACTCACTTGCATTATATTAACTTTGTAGTAACATTTTACACACTGGCACAGTGTCCAAATGAACGAATTCATATAAATTCGTCGTTGAAATGTTAGGATCTACTACTGTAGCATGTGTTTGTTTATTTTTGCTTGCGTTCAAAAATGACTGACAAACTCTTAATATTTTGTTGTTGTGTATACAGCCGTCTATAAGCTATGAACAAAGCACCTTTGTGAGTAAAATAAAGCGTATACTTAAAAAATATGGCATAAACCGCTTAAATGACATTTGTTGGCAAAGGGGAGAAAATTCAATTTAAATGCCCCTACCTGTCAGCAAATAACGCGTATGTACTTAATATAAAAAAAGCTGTCTATTGAAGTACGAATTTAAAGAAAATTATGTAAAGTGGATAACAACTGTATACTAAACCGGACTTAAAGTGAAAAAGGGAAAATTTTCGAGCGCAAGAAGGCTTTTATTATTTTCCCTTTTACCTGGAAATTAATATTCATGTTATTCGAACATTATAAACAAGTTATCAAATGATGTGTGAGGGTCAATTATAAAATCATAATTTTTCTACCTGTAATGCAATATCATATTAAGGAAATCGATTAACGCAGTTATTTTCGGGTCTCAGGAAACAGTATAAAAGCAACAGAAAGATTGCGAAAAATTATTAGTTCTGGTTTCAAATCCTTGGCGAAAACACTTACGCACATCCAAGCACACCAAGCACATACAAGCAAAACACAAAGTCATATAATCAAAAATTTGCTAAATAAATAAAATAATAGAGAACCAAAAAATATGAAAGACGATTGGGAAAGTGCTGCGGACAAACCCATAGTGGTTATTCCTGACAAAGTCAACAAATGGGCTGGCGAGGATGATGATGAGGATGTTAAGGACAGTTGGGATCTCGAGGAAGAGGAAAAAAAGGACGAAGAAAAAGTTGAAGTCAAAGCGCCGGTGAAGACGAAACCTAACAAGGCTTTGAAAGCTAAACTAGCCGAACAAGAGAGACTGGCAGAGGAAGCCGAAGCTGAACGCTTAGCTAATATGACAGCCGAAGAAAAATTAGCCGAAAAACTACGTTTACAAAAAATTCAAGAAGAATCGGACTTAAAGAGTGCTTTAGAAACCTTTGGTGTTAGTGATATTAGAGGTGATTTAGATGCATTTAATCCTCAAACTGAAGAAGAATTCAAAGAATTTGGTGCGACGCTTAGTTGTAAATTGGCACAATATAAAGAATCACCTCATTTCCCGCAATTAATTGAGGATTTAGTACGTAGCATAGGTGTACATTTGGCTATTCCCGATTTGAAGAAATTAAAAATTAGTGTAGAAAACTTACATAGAGAAAAAGTGAAAATGGAAAAACAAAATGTCAAGAAACCCGCTAGCAAAGGCAAAGGCAAAGGGAAAGTAACCTTGAAAAAGGAGAGCAATGATATCGATGGTTATAAAAAGTATGGTAATGATTACATTACTTATGATGATTACGATGATTTCATGTAAATAGTCAAACCTACTTCAAGTCATACAACATCCTTGTATTATTTCCTTACCGTTTTCCCCCTTCAGTAAATAATTTTTTTTTTATTTTTAGTTGAGCTCTTATTCTATTATAACTACATACATTTTTATATCATAGACAATTTTGTTTGTTAATGATGTTTATTTATAACGTTTTGTAAATTTAAAATAAGTAAAAGAAATAAAAAAATATATATATAATGAAAAAAAAAAAAAATAAAAAAAAAGAACGAGTGAATCGCTTGGCAGTGTACAATCACTTCTTTATTGAGGGAACTTTAACAGCAATGGCAAATTTTGAAGGTCCTCATCATGAACTTGAGGACATTCCAAATGTAGAAGTCATTCAGGCAATGAAAACACTACTTGCACATGGCATGATTTGGGAGTACCACTGTCGGACATGTTTTTATTGGGATATAAACGAGAGAGGCATCGAATTTCTTCGAATGTTATTAAGGCCGCACCATACAATCGTACCGAAAACGGTAAAGAGCCGAACTTATATGAGACGATTGTACTATTTTTATTTGAATAACGATCTCATAGACTAGTTATATATAGTAATTAGAGAATAATTTTTTTTTATGTTATATAAGTGTAACATAAGTGTTTTAACTAGTATTTAATAATTTAGTACATGATTAAGTAATTAAAAAACAAAAATTAATTTCAATATAAGAAGCATTTTTTAATTTCACTTGTTTTAATGTATATAATTCTCTTAATATATATCACTATATATGTATACTAGGTAATACCCGGTGTGCTTCGCTACCCCCCATCGAAATTAAATACATAATAATTAAAAAGTGTATTTATTTAGTAATTAAATTATGCAATTTTTCTTAAAGAATGAACCTTTCATTTGATGACAATATATTTCATTTAAATTATAAAATAATGCATTAATGGGCTATTTATTTCTTACTTGCTAAAATTTAATATATACTTTTTTTCTTAAATAAATAATTCTTATTCTAATGCCTTGGGGTACACAATAGTTTTTGTTTTCCCCTCTGGTGCGTATACATATAAATCTGCGGGTTTTCCTACTCGCGAACACGCGACGTAAAGCTGTCCATGTGAGAAACATGGATTTTCTAGATTAAGTCCACAAACTTGCAAGGACTGACCTTGAGCTTTATTAATCGTCATTGCAAATGCTAGGCGAATAGGAAATTGCAGGCGCTTGAAATCGAATGGCATCTCCGATGTGGTCATAGGAATACGTGGCAGCAACACATCAGTTCCCTTAAACTTTCCAGATATAATGGTCGCCTCGATAAGATTGTTCATCATTTTTTTTACTGTAAGTCGAGTGCCATTACATAGTCGTGGAGGATCAATATTTCTAAGTAAAATAATGGGAACACCGTTTTTTAGCTGTAAGTCATGTGGTGGAAAGCCTGGTAAATCTAACGAATTTAAAAATGCGACTGGATAATTGACGACATCCTCAATATTTGAAACTGTGTCGATCGATTTATAAGTTCTTAGATTCCCATCGACTTTGTTGAGAATATTGCTGTTGATGGAATTAACGTCAATATTTTTGGATGCCAGTAACGCACGTTCACATAACCATTGCATATTTTTAAAATTTTGCACAATATTGGCAAATACACAATTTATTAATTGTTCTTTGGATTGTGTCATTATGCAAAACTCTGATGGAAATTTTATATACTTTGTTATAGGATCCATTGGAATTCTTGCATTACCTAAATCAAGCAATTGTTTGGAAAAAGTTGAAGCGAAGCATCACGTTGCAACTGAACAAGCATATTAGTAGTTAATTTTAGAGTATGAACATATCGCCAAAGGTATGACGATGCATTTAGCTCATCAGCTGGCGTTGATGCAGGCATAACAGGAAGTGTTTGACGAAAATCACCAGCTAATAAAACTAATGCACCTCCAAATATGTTATTATTGCTTCTAAAATCCCGTAAACTGCGAGACTTCCAAAGATTTCTTATGCGCAATGGTGCATTCAACCCACACTATGATTTCACATTGTTGCAATACTTTGCCCATAGAAGAATTTTTCTTTATGTTACACTTGTAATCTCTTCGGAAAATTGAGGCTTCTAGGATAACTTTAGTGCAGAATACGCTGTTCTACCACCATCTAAGAGTGTGGCAGCAATGCCGGATGACGCAATAGCTAATGCAATATTTTTTTGAGATCGAACTTTTGCCAATATCAATGAAATCAAAAACGTTTTTCCGGTTATTTGTTTGTTTGTTATTGCTGCTAGTATACTGATGTATACCATTCTCTGCTCTTGTTGTAAATTTGGTAAATTTTCTTCCAATAAAATTTCCAAATTTCGATGATTATATTCCATTTCTCGTCGTAGATCTTGATCGTGTGCATCAGTTCCTGACCGAATAGGAGCAATCATTCCAACTTCAATTAGTGTCACATTCCTTATCGCCAAGCATTTGTCTTCAAGTAGAATCAATGTCTCATTATTCATACTTTCACTGAGAATTAATCAGATACCCTACGCGGAAAAAGAAGATCTTACCCAAATATTTAAAAATGTATGCAGAGCTATAAACACTCAGATGCCTAACATAAGATCTATATACCGGCTAGGAAATTATAATAGCAAGCAGAAGACATATTCCAAGGATGGGGTAATAATTGTGAAGCTGTGGTCTGCATATGACAAAAACAGTTTTCTTAAATCCCTGGCAGGCTATAAAAAACTTAATAAAGATTTTGCCTTCAGTCTCAGACACCTTGGTTTTACTTCTGATGAAAAGTTCTTTTTAAATGAAAACCTAACACAGCATAATTTTAATATTCTGAGGGCGGCTTTACGCCTGAAAAGGGAGAAGTTCTTATGTTCTGCTTTTACTATGCGAGGCTATGTTTACATAAAGCGAGAGCTTAATGACGATGCAATAAAAATAGATGAAATTGAGAAGCTGAATCAGTTTTTTCCGAGCATTGCTGAAAAAAGAAATATCAGCAGTAATTAAGATTATATACTCAGTGCCTTCTATTTTACTTATTTCTATTTATAATAAGAATTTTACGAACTTATTTCTATTTATATTTATAAAAATACTCATTTCTATTTATAATAAGAATTTTACTAACTTTTTATTTATTTTTGGTTTATCCTTTTTTTTTTTCTTTTTTTAACAACTGTTATAATATTTAAACACAGTATAAGGATTGGTGTTGTGAGGCTACGTAAGATTATATATTCAATTTTTAATAATTATTTTGAAGTGAACGAAAAGACTGCTATTTCTCTACCTTATTATGAGTCAGACAAATTATAATGATAGTGTTGATTGAAACCACTCTGCCTCAATAAATATATTATGTAAACAGCGATCAGGTATTAATGTTGTGCATTTCAATGCCAGGAGTTTAAATGGACTTAAATTGGATTACGTTCGACATATATTTGAAAACTCTAAGGTTGATATTATTTGTGTAACGGAAACGTGGTTCCACTGTGATGTTCCGGATGGTTACTATAGCATAAATGGGTATAAACTATATAGGAATGATAGGAGATATAGAAGAGGCGGTGGTGTTGCAATTTATGCTAAGAGTAACCTCAACACTGGAGTAGTCAGCATTTCACAGGATTGTGACATTGAATTTATTAATATTGTCGTTTATGATAATAGTGTGAGAACTTTAGTGTCATGCGTTTATAATCCTATAAGAACATTAACTCTTGAACCTTTTTTTGATAACTTCAGGAATCATTCCATAGCTTATGACTTTTTTATCACTTGTGGTGACTTTAATGTAAACTTGATGGTTAAAGATGAAATTAGTAATGATTTCCTTGATATGATAAGTTCTGTGGGTATGACTACGGTTAATGATGAAATTCCCACACGTTTTTCGTCCAATTCAAGGCCAAGTTTACTCGATTTATTCCTGCTATCTCATCCAAGCTTATTACTTTTGTATGATCAAATTTCTTTCGTCTCTGACCATGATCTATTATTTTGTACATTAAACATTAACCTGACTAGAGATGATAATCTTCGGATTATAACTTATAGGGATTATAACGCGATTAATTTTTCGTCCCTCTTTGCTGACATTTCTGTTCTGAGTTGGAATGAATGTTGGTATTATGCGTCAGTGGATGATAAGTTGAACGTACTTCTTGCAACATTGCAGGGCGCGTATGATCGTCATGTACCTGAACGTAGTTTTGCTGTAAATAATCGCTCTTGTCCATGGTATACAACTGCTGTAAAAAATGCTATTCGTGATCGCAATTTAGCTTACAACGTTTGGAAAAGGAGACCCACGTTGATAAACAGAGCTGCTTACAATAGAGCTAGAAACCGCTCCAATCTCATTGTCAGACAAGCTAAAAAATCATATTTCTCCCGGAAACTTAATTTAAATCTCCCTGCTGGCGAATTGTGGAGGAATGTGAAGTCGTTAGGTATACACTCCCGTAGTTCTTTTGAGTGCCAAAATAGACCCAGATGAGCTTAATGACTTTTTTTGTATTAATGGCGTGATTAATAATCATACCAGTCCTAATCTACAAAATGAACTCTCCTGCAATACTAACTTCTCATTTTCTACAGTGTCAGAGGCTGATGTAACCAGGTATATCTTGAAAATTCGATCCAATGCCATCGGTGCAGACGGTGTAGCCATTAAATTTGTTAAACTTATATTGCCATATATTTTGGGAGCGCTGACTCATGTCTTTAACCATTGCATTACAACCACCCAGTTTCCTACAGCCTGGAAAATTGGAAGAGTTATACCAATAGCAAAGATTTCCAATGCAGTGAGTGCGGGCGATTATCGGCCAATAAGTATTTTGCCAGTTTTTTCGAAAATATTTGAGTCCCTAATTGCTGAACAGATTACGTTATATCTGAATAACAATAATCTCTTGTCCCCATTCCAATCTGGTTTTCGCATTGCTCATAGTTTTACTACTGCGGTCTTGAAAGTAATTGATGACATAAGGCCCGAATATGACAAAGGAAACCTCTCTCTTATGTGTCTGCTAGATTTTTCAAAGGCCTTTGACAGGGTTGATCATTTAATCTTGTGTCGAAAATTGGGGCACTATTTTGGTTTTACGAATACCGCTTTATCTCTTATGGAAAACTACTTATATGGGAGAGCCCAAAGGGTAATTATTGGAAATAGGCAGTCAGGGCTGAGGCGCATAACATCCGGTGTTCCACAAGGGTCCGTGTTAGGCCCCCTGCTATTTAGTATGTTCGTCAATGATTTATTTTCAGTATGCAGGTATACTAAGGTACATGCATACGCAGACGATATTCAGCTGTACATCTCAAACCGTATTGGTCTGATAGAGGATACAAGTTACAAACTTAATTATGACTTGAGGTCTATTTTAAAATGGGCTGAGGATAATAACCTTATGCTCAATCCTGGAAAATCTTACATTTTACCAATCAGTAGATGGGAATATGATTTAAGTTATTTTCCGACCATTTACTTGGGGAACACACCTCTTGTGTACGTTAGTAAGATTAAATACTTAGGATTTTGGATCAATTCCACCTTGTCATGCACTGACCATATTAATCATGTTGTGCGTAACGTATACCTCTTGCTTCGTAATTTACGAATGTCGTCTAACTTCACACCAGTCGAAGTTAAGAGGAAACTTATAATTCAATTAATACTTCCACTGATTAATTATTTTGCATAGGTTTACAGTAAATTGGACGCTCTCTCACTACATAAGTTGCAAGTATCTTTTAATAATGCTACGCGGTATGTGTATGATTTAACTAGGTTTAGCAGTGTATCGTCCTGGAGGAAAATGATCTTGGGCTGTGACTTAATCGACTACCTTCAGATGCGAAATATTATATTTATACATAATCTTCTTTATCGGAAGAAACCACCCTATCTCTTTGAGAAGCTTGTATTTGGCAGATCCACTAGATATACAACTCTAATTACACCTAGATATACTTACATCAATACTGGCAGATTGTTTTTCGTCAACGCAATTAATTTGTGGAACTCCTTACCAATGTCTATTAAAAACATTTCGAGAAAGAGCAGTTTTAAGAAGTCACTTTTTGACTATATGTCCTCAAATATTTAAAATTTTGTGTGAAATATAATTATTGCCTTTTTGTGTATTAGCTATATACTTTATAAAACAATATAAATTTAGGGAATACTAATGACTAATGTAATTTGTGTATATCCTACTGAGCTATAAAAGAATAACATTCTTAAAGCTCTTGTAAGTTCTTGTAAACAAATAAATAAAAAATAAAAATAAATAAAATAAACTTAGTTCAAGCGTTGCATTGTTGGTGGTAACTCTTTCCGGGTGTAATATGTCCTCAGCCAAATATGTTTTAAATTTATTCCAAAGATCTTTTGGATTAGATGGTGAGCACGATACCAATATTATCGCAAATAATGCCCTTATTTTCCATGGATGGTTGATTACTGCTGCATCTTCAAGCGTTGTTTCCCAATGACAATCGTTCTCCAATAATTGTAGTTTCTGACAGGCCTCTCGATATGTTGCACATACTACGCCATCAACACAATGTAATGTCTCAAAAGATGTTGGTCTTCGAACATTAATCAGAAGCATTCTCAAATAAAAACATTCAGCAATTTGAGGATGGACGGTATAAATCCTACCTAATGCATCTGTTGAATATAAATTTGGCCAACCATCAACAGGTTTCCCCTGCTTTCGACGTTGGAATTTCTTTGTTGATGCATTCCACGTATAATACGTTGGAATTTCTGAATAAAACAAAGTTTTAGCAAACATATCATTTCTACAAAGATCAAAAAATGATGTTAATGTTGTAGCCGGTGGTGCTGCTGCTCTCTCTCGAGCATTTCTTTCTGTAAAGTAAACCCGTTGTCCATTTTCCAGATGCACTGATAAATGAACAACAGTTGGATGGCGCTCATGAATGGGAAATCCCAAAATTCGCCATACTGCTTTATTGCTACTAATGTACCTGGCCATTTGATACTGGGGAATTTCATCATTTGGATTTTGTAATGAAAATACAGCCATATAAGACCCTTTAGTAACATATTTGCAGATGTATTTGATCGACTTAACTGAATGACAATACTCAACATTAATATACGCTTTAAATGTTTTTGAAAGCAATGGAGAGTAAGGTACTATCCAGCGGTTATCAACATCAAAATCATTTCCATGCACCTTTACTGAAATTGATCGTCCACCATTATCCACAGAACGTCGGCGATAAAGTGGGTAGCCGTCATTTCCCGAGATTGTTTTTTTTTTTTTTTTTTTTTTTTTTAGTATTAAAAATACTTTAAATGTTCAACAAAATTATATATTACAAATTATTATTAAATAATACAAAATTAGTACACTTTCGTCTAAAGACATTTTCATCCGTTTCATTCTTAATGTAGTTTGGCAATGAGTTAAACAGCTGTAGACTTTTGTAGAATAGCGTTTTCTGCATTTGTGTTGACCTCACTCACACTTGCATTTCTTAGTTGATATGGTTGACTGTCTCCCACATAATGTATTTGATCACATAGATATTTCGGCTAAACAGCTGTAGACTTTTGTAGAATAGCGTTTTCTGCATTTGTGTTGACCTCACTCTTTGGATCCTAAAGTCACTTGCATTTCTTAGTTGATATGGTTGACTGTCTCCCACATAATGTATTTGATCACATAGATATTTCGGGGCGTCTCCTTGTTTTAATTTTCTAATAAATCTTAATGTGTTAAATTGAAGTCGTTGTGCTATGTTCATCCATTTTAGATCAGTTAACATTGTGTTTATATGTGTGTAACGATCGCATTTTAGTATTACTCTCATCGCTCTATTTTGCAGTTTCTGCATCCTTGCTAATTGATTTGTGCTGCTGCATGTGAATAAAATAGTGGAACCATATTCAAAGTGTGGTTTTATTATCGTTATATTTTGCTTCTTATTTTTTTTAAAAAACTAATTTTTTACCAACTTTTTTGCATAAGTAATCTATTTGTTCATTGAAATTTAATTTTTTATCGATTATAAAACCAAGGCATTTTATATATTCGACTTTTTCAATTACTGTGTCATTTATTGTAAATATTTCTTCTGAATTTAAGTTAATTCCATTATTTTTGTTTTATTTTCATTTAGTTTGAGTTTATTCATTTTAAGCCATTCACCTATTTTCTTCATATCATACTTGATATTTTCGCGACATTCTTCATCACTATTTGCTATAGTATATATCAGAGTGTCATCAGCGTATAATACAACTTTACATTTTTCTAAAATACTTGGCATGTCATTTATATAAATTATGAACAACAACGCTCCCAAAATGGAACCTTGTGGGACTCCAAAATTATTTATTATTTCATCAGATTCTATGTCATTTAATTTTGTCGTTTGCCTTCTTCTTTTCAGGTACGATTTGAACCAATCTAGCTCGATTCCTCTTATTCCATACATATATAGTTTACTCAGTATTATTTCTCTATCGATCGTCTCAAAGGCTCTTTTGAAGTCAAGAAATATTGCTATTATCCTCTTATCCTTTCCTATTGCTCTCCATTCACTTATGACATAGTTTACCGTGGTTTCACACGAATGTTTTTTACGGAATCCTGACTGGTATTTAGATAATATGTCTCGATTTTCTATATATTTTTCAAGCTGATCTTTAACTACTTTTTCAATTATTTTCTCGCAAGTTTTGAGAGAGTTTATTGGTCTAAACTCCTCGCATTTTTTTGTTCTGGGCACTTTCTCAATTGGGGTTACGGTTGATTTTTTCCAATTATCAGGAAAAATACCTGTCTCTAAAGATGTGTTTATTACTTTTACCATTATATTTCCTGTTACATTCCAGTTGTCAAGTATAATTTTATTTGATACGCGTTCATGGTCAGATTTGTTATTCATACACTTCACGATGCTCTCCAGTTCACTAATATTTACCTTACGGAATTTAAAAACATCATTCACTCTATATTCTATTCGGTTAATATGTTGCACGCTCCCTATCGATTTTCTTATACTACTAATGCTATCAATGAAGAATGCATTGAACTTATTAACTATATCACATATATCGTTGTACTCTATCTGGTCGAAAATCACAGATTTAGTTGAGTTTTGCCTCTTATTAAGTACTAGGTTTTTTATGTGTGTCCACATTTGCTTTTGACTAGTTGCGTTGTTAATTTTATTTTTTATGTAATTATTCTTATTATTTTCGATTTGTACTTTGTATCGATTTCTTATTAGTTTATATTCTCCCCAAGCTTGATTTGTGTTTTCAAATTTGGCTCGTAAATATTTTATTATTTTTTCTCTTTTTATTGTTCGCAGTTCTTCGTTAAACCAGTTATTCACTTTGTTATTTATGTGCACTTGCTTTTCAAACGTAAATCTTTGTATTGTATTTCCTAGACAGGCATCAAACAGTTTAACGTTTTCATTAAGATCCTTATTATCCTCGTATATCATATTCTCAGTTAACACATTATTGAATATATTCTTATCGTATTTAAATATCTTGATGGTTTTTGCTGTATTTAGATTGTTTTCATTCGATCTCTCAAAGTCTATATTAATATTAATAACTTCATGGTCAGAAATTTTATTATCTTTACTGTTTGTACATTTTATCTTATAATTATTAGTTATTACGTAGTCAATTATTGTGCTCGAATTTCTTGTTACACGGGTGCTTTCGTTAACTATTTATTTAAGGCCGTTGTCATTGAGAGTATTCCTAATTCTATTCTTGTATAAAGAGTTTTTTCCAATCTATATTAAAATCTCCTGCAATTAAAATATCACAGTTATTATTATCACAGATTTCTTCAATAATTTCGTCAAATATACCACAGAACTCAGCTTCGCTGTAGCTAGGCGATCTATATATTGCATCAATTAAGATATTATTATTATTATCATTATGTACAGCTTTGCAAAATAATATCCAATACTTCAAATCATCAGTTCTCTCTATAAACTTTTTCACGTTCCAATTATTTTTATAGTATACGACAACTCCACCTGTTCTTGAGGATGCTGACACTGACCCGATGTTATCATATCCTTGTAACGCAATTTCTTGTTCATCTATATCTTTCGTCAAATGTGTTTCAGACAATATTAAAAAGTCAGGTTTTTCTGTTGCTGCGATAATTTCAATTTGATTATAGTTGTTAACAAGACCTTGTACATTTGTATAGAGGGCACTCATTTCCTTTAGTTGTTAAATCGTCAAGCCTATATTTCTCATTTTGTTTTTCAATTTATTTTGATAAACTGGACATTCTCTATCGTTTGTAAAGTGATTTTCATCTAATCCCATATTGAGCCTGCTGTTTACTTTTGAACAATTAATACATTTCATTATCTTCTCTTGGCTTTCGCAATTAACTGTTTTATGTTGACCATGGCATTTTAGACATATTTCCTGATTTTTACATTCTTTGGCTATATGATTGTATCCTCTGCATTTCATACATTGAACTAATTCAGTTCCATCATACACTCTACATCTTTCCCAACCGACATTTACTTTTCTTTCATCCATAATTTTTCCGTAAGCTTCATTATCAACTCTCAGTCTCACATTGAACAAAGATTTATTTCCTCTATTCGTTTCATATTTTCCCATAAATTTAATATTTGCAGCAGCTAATTAGGATTTTGTTTTCTTAATTTCTCAATTAAATCATTTTCACTATATTCAAAAGACATGCCAATAATTTTGATATTTAGTCCCGTCGAATTTGGAATTTTTACTTCATATTGTTTAGATATTTTTTCTTGGATTGCACTTTTACTTTTCTCTCTATCTTCACAGCTCTCACTTTGAATAACAATTGTTCCACTGCTTCTACTTTCCACATTTGTTATCTTCAAGTTGTCTGGATTTATTTTGTTTAACTCTTCTTTAGTTTTTTCAGCCGATTGTTTTTCCTTAGCTTTAACAATCAGGGGTAGTTGTTTATTTATACTTGGCAACCCTTTATTTTTAACTGCATCCGCGTATGTTGTTTTTGCACTTTGTTTACATGTTTCATTTATTACTTTCTTTATTTCTTTGCACATATTTTCATTTTTCTCTTCTATTGTTTTTCATTCATTTTGTTTATATAGATGTAAAATTCATTAAAAAAACTACATATGTGACGTATTATGTAGAGTAAAGTAGACTTGAAAATATTACTAACAATTTTCCTCTGGGTTAATATGCCTCTCATAATTTTTCTCATGTTCTCTTTGTGCCGACGTCTGAGAATAAGTGTTGCCTTTTTTTTGTTATTTCTAACCAAAATTGGTTATTTTTTTGATCAATGTGTAGTTTTTGGTTTTGTTTATTTTTTTCTTATAAAAAAAAGCTATTTTTGTTTCAGTTTTTGTTAATTATAATTTAAACTTGAAAAAAAATAAAACAAAAGTCTATGAATTTAATTTTGGTTATATTTTTTTCTTATTTGGTGATTTTTTTCACAAATGTTGGTTACAAAATGTTTTTCGTGGCAACATTGTTTCAGATGAAAAAATAAAAAATTAGTCAAACAACAAAAACGCACGATGAGAACAATTGAGAACATTGTTACGCTCTTGGTTTCTTTATCCTTCCCTTCTATCTTTCCCCCCGCGTCGTGAAATATTTTTGAAAAATATTCCAAAATATGCCAAAATGCACATTCTTTATACATACTTTATTTTCTTTGGTTTTAATATCAAGAATCATAGATAGCATACTTGTAGGGGTAACTACTATGCGTATGAGTAATATATTTCAAATGCAATTAAATATTAAGTATGTAGTGTGTAGTATACGTGGGCATGGCCCCTCGCTCATTTGGAATATCAACATAAAAAGTAGCCTATAACTCCTTCCAGACATACAGGAAGATACTGTGAAAATTTTAAGAAAATCGGTTCAGCTGTTTAATCGTCTATAAACTTCAAACATACAAACATACAAACAAACACACATCCATTTTTATATATAAGATAATAAAGTAAATATATACAGATTTGTTTCCTTTACTTTTTGTGAATGTTAGCTGTGCATTAGCAGGTACATAGTAAATTTATGATTGTGTGTCAACCACTTGTAGCATTTACTCATTTGCAGATGTCTACTAAAAACTTTTCTTGAAATATTTTTTGAAGGGAAAATGTCAAGTGACTGGATTTTCTATGAAAATTTTCACTCACTTGCATTATATTAACTTTGTAGTAACATTTTACACACTGGCACAGTGTCCAAATGAACGAATTCATATAAATTCGTCGTTGAAATGTTAGGATCTACTACTGTAGCATGTGTTTGTTTATTTTTGCTTGCGTTCAAATATGACTGACAAACTCTTAATATTTTGTTGTTGTGTATACAGCCGTCTGTAAGCTATGAACAAAGCACCTTTGCGAGTAAAATAAAGCGTATACTTAAAAAATATGGCATAAACCGCTTAAATGACATTTGTTGGCAAAGGGGAGAAAATTCAATTTAAATGCCCCTACCTGCCAGCAAATAACGCGTATGTACTTAATATAAAAAACGTTGTCTATTGAAGTACGAATTTAAAGAAAATTATGTAAAGTGGATAACAACTGCATACTCATCCGGACTTAAAGTGAAAAAGGGAAAATTTTCGAGCGCAAGAAGGCTTTTATTATTTTCCCTTTTACCTGGAAATTAATATTCGTGTTATTCGAACATTATAAACAAGTTATCAAATGATGTGTGAGGGTCAATTATAAAATCATAATTTTTCTACCTGTAATGCAATATCATATTAAGGAAATCGATTAACGCAGTTATTTTCGGGTCTCAGGAAAGAGTATAAAAGCAACAGAAAGATTGCGAAAAATTATTAGTTCTGGTTTCAAATCCTTGGCGAAAACACTTACGCACATCCAAGCACACCAAGCACATACAAGCAAAACACAAAGTCATATAATCAAAAATTTGCTAAATAAATAAAATAATAGAGAACCAAAAAATATGAAAGACGATTGGGAAAGTGCTGCGGACAAACCCATAGTGGTTATTCCTGACAAAGTCAACAAATGGGCTGGCGAGGATGATGATGAGGATGTTAAGGACAGTTGGGATCTCGAGGAAGAGGAAAAAAAGGACGAAGAAAAAGTTGAAGTCAAAGCGCCGGTGAAGACGAAACCTAACAAGGCTTTGAAAGCTAAACTAGCCGAACAAGAGAGACTGGCAGAGGAAGCCGAAGCTGAACGCTTAGCTAATATGACAGCCGAAGAAAAATTAGCCGAAAAATTACGTTTACAAAAAATTCAAGAAGAATCGGACTTAAAGAGTGCTTTAGAAACCTTTGGTGTTAGTGATATTAGAGGTGATTTAGATGCATTTAATCCTCAAACTGAAGAAGAATTCAAAGAATTTGGTGCGACGCTTAGTTGTAAATTGGCACAATATAAAGAATCACCTCATTTCCCGCTATTTATTGAGGATTTAGTACGTAGCATAGGTGTACATTTGGCTATTCCCGATTTGAAGAAATTAAAAATTAGTGTAGAAAACTTACATAGAGAAAAAGTGAAAATGGAAAAACAAAATGTCAAGAAACCCGCTAGCAAAGGCAAAGGCAAAGGAAAAGTAACCTTGAAAAAAGAGAGCAATGATATCGATGGTTATAAAAAGTATGGTAATGATTACATTACTTATGATGATTACGATGATTTCATGTAAATAGTCAAACCTACTTCAAGTCATACAACATCCTTGTATTATTTCCTTACCGTTTTCCCCCTTCAGTAAATAATTTTTTTTTTATTTTTAGTTGAGCTCTTATTCTATTATAACTACATACATTTTTATATCATAGACATTTTTGTTTGTTAATGATGTTTATTGTAGAACAACAACAAATGAAGCTCAACCTGATCATATATTTTTTTATAAAATGATGTAAAAAGAAAGAAAATGAATACAAAAAGAAATGTTATTAAGCACACACAGGAATTTAACAATAACAATGTTAAAACCGATCACAATTTATGTTTTGTTATTTAGTCTAGAAATGTCATACATATTTCGTAATAAAATGATTTTTTATTTTATTTTTCTTTTTTTTTGAGAACATAAAAAAGATATTAAATGATTACTTTTCATATAAAAAAATGCGTAATAACGTTTTGTAAATTTAAAATAAGTAAAAGAAATAAAAAAATATATATATAATGAAAAAAAAAAAAAAAATAAAAAAAAAGAACGAGTGAATCGCTTGGCAGTGTACAATCACTTCTTTATTGAGGGAACTCAATAATTATATATAGTAATTAGAGAATAATTTTTTTTATGTTATATAAGTGTAACATAAGTGTTTTAACTAGTATTTAATAATTTAGTACATGATTAAGTAATTAAAAAACAAAAATTAATTTCAATATAAAAAGTATTTTTTAATTTCACTTATTTTAATGTATATAATTCTCTTAATATATATCACTATATATGTATACTAGGTAATACCCGGTGTGCTTCGCTACCTCCCATCGAAATTAAATACATTATAATTAAAAAGTGTATTTATTTAGTAATTAAATTATGCAATTTTTCTTAAAGAATGAACCTTTCATTTGATGACAATGTATTTCATTTAAATTATAAAATAATGCATTAATGGGCTATTTATTTCTTACTTGCTAAAATTTAATATATACTTTTTTTCTTAAATAAATAATTCTTATTCTAATGCCTTGGGGTACACAATAGTTTTTGTTTTTCCCTCTGGTGCGTATACATATAAATCTGCGGGTTTTCCTACTCGCGAACACGCGACGTAAAGCTGTCCATGTGAGAAACATGGATTTTCTAGATTAAGTCCACAAACTTGCAAGGACTGACCTTGAGCTTTATTAATCGTCATTGCAAATGCTAGGCGAATAGGAAATTGCAGGCGCTTGAAATCGAATGGCATCTCCGATGTGGTCATAGGAATACGTGGCAGCAACACATCAGTTCCCTTAAACTTTCCAGTTATAATGGTCGCCTCGATAAGATTGTTCATCATTTTTTTTACTGTTAGTCGAGTGCCATTACAAATTCGTGGAGGATCAATATTTCTAAGTAAAATAATGGGAACACCGTTTTTTTAGCTGTAAGTCATGTGGTGGAAAGCCTGGTAAATCTGACGAATTTAAAAATTCGACTGGATAATTGACGACATCCTCAATATTTGAAACTGTGTCGATCGATTTATAAGTTCTTAGATTCCCATCGACCTTGTTGAGAATATTGCTGTTGATGGAATTAACGTCAATATTTTTGGATGCCAGTAACGCACGTTCACATAACCATTGCATATTTTTAAAATTTTGCACAATATTGGGAAATACACAATTTATTAATTGTTCTTTGGATTGTGTCATTATGCAAAACTCTGATGGAAATTTTATATACTTTGTTATAGGATCCACTGGAATTCTTGCATTACCTAAATCAAGCAATTGTTTGGAAAAAGTTGAAGCGAAGCATCACGTTGCAACTGAACACGCATATTAGTAGTTAATTTTAGAGTATGAACATATTGCCAAAGGTATGACGATGCATTTAGCTCATCAGCTGGCGTTGATCCAGGCATAACAGGAAGTGTTTGACGAAAATCACCAGCTAATAAAACTAACGCACCTCCAAATATGTTATTATTGCTTCTAAAATCCCGTAAACTGCGAGACTTCCAAAGATTTCTTATGCGCCATGGTGCATTCAACCCACACTATGATTTCACATTGTTGCAATACTTTGCCCATAGAAGAATTGTTCTTTATGTTACACTTGTAATCTCTTCGGAAAATTGAGGCTTCTAGGATAATTTTAGTGCAGAATACGCTGTTCTACCACCATCTAAGAGTGTGGCAGCAATGCCGGATGACGCAATAGCTAATGCAATATTTTTTTGAGATCGAACTTTTGCCAATATCAATGAAATTAAAAACGTTTTTCCGGTTATTTGTTTGTTTGTTATTGCTGCTAGTATACTTTTGTATACCATTCTCTGCTCTTGTTGTAAATTTGGTAAATTTTCTTCCAATAAAATTTCCAAATTTTGATGATTATATTCCATTTCTCGTCGTAGATCTTGATCGTGTGCATCAGTTCCTGACCGAATAGGAGCAATCATTCCAACTTCAATTAGTGTCACATTCCTTATCGCCAAGCATTTGTCTTCAAGTAGAATCAATGTCTCATTATTCATACTTTCACTTAGTTCAAGCGTTGCATTGTTGGTGGTAACTCTTTCCGGGTGTAATATGTCCTCAGCCAAATATGTTTTAAATTTATTCCAAAGATCTTTTGGATTAGATGGTGAGCACGATACCAATATTATCGCAAATAATGCCCTTATTTTCCATGGATGGTTGATTACTGCTGCATCTTCAAGCGTTGTTTCCCAATGACAATCGTTCTCCAATAATTGTAGTTTCTGACAGGCCTCTCGATATGTTGCACATACTACGCCATCAACACAATGTAATGTCTCAAAAGATGTTGGTCCTCGAACATTAATCAGAAGCATTCTCAAATAAAAACATTCAGCATTTTGAGGATGGACGGTATAAACCCTACCTAATGCATCTGTTGAATATAAATTTGGCCAACCATCAACAGGTTTCCCCTGCTTTCGACGTTGGAATTTCTTTGTTGATGCATTCCACGTATAATACGTTGGAATTTCTGAATAAGACAAAGTTTTAGCAAACATATCATTTCTACAAAGATCAAAAAATGATGTTAATGTTGTAGCCGGTGGTGCTGCTGCTCTCTCTCTCGAGCATTTCTTTCTGTAAAGTAAACCCGGTTTCCATTTTCCAGATGCACTGATAAATGAACAACAGTTGGATGGCGCTCATTAATGGGAAATCCCAAAATTCGCCATACTGCTTCATTGCTACTAATGTACCTGGCCATTTGATACTGCGGAATTTCATCATTTGGATTTTGTAATGAAAATACAGCCATATAAGACCCTTTAGTAACATATTTGCAGATGTATTTGATCGACTTAACTGAATGACAATACTCAACATTAATATGCGCTTTAAATGTTTTTGAAAGCAATGGAGAGTAAGGTACTATCCAACGATTATCAACATCAAAATCATTTCCATGCACCTTTACTGAAATTGATCGTCCACCATTATCCACAGAACGTCGGCGATAAAGTGGGTAGCCGTCATTTCCCGAGATTGTTTTTTTTTTGTTTTTTTTTTTTTTTTTTTTTAGTATTAAAAATACTTTAAATGTTCAACAAAATTATATATTACAAATTATTATTAAATAATACAAAATTAGTACACTTTCGTCTAAAGACATTTTCATCCGTTTCATTCTTAATGTAGTTTGGCAATGAGTTAAACAGCTGTAGACCTTTGTAGAATAGCGTTTTCTGCATTTGTGTTGACCTCACTCTTTGGATCCTAAAGTCACTTGCATTTCTTAGTGTTATCTTCATGTGTTAAATTGAAGTCGTTGTGCTATGTTCATCCATTTTAGATCAGTTAACATTGTGTTTATATGTGTGTAACGATCGCATTTTAGTATTACTCTCATCGCTCTATTTTGCAGTTTCTGCATCCTTGCTAATTGATTTGTGCTGCTGCATGTGAATAAAATAGTGGAACCATATTCAAAGTGTGGTTTTATTATCGTTATATTTTGCTTCTTATTCTTTTTAAAAAACTAATTTTTTACCAACTTTTTTGCATAAGTAATCTATTTGTTCATTGAAATTTAATTTTTTATCGATTATAAAACCAAGGTATTTTATATATTCGACTTTTTCAATTACTGTGTCATTTATTGTAAATATTTCTTCTGAATTTAAGTTAATTCCATTATTTTTGTTTTATTTTCATTTAGTTTGAGTTTATTCATTTTAAGCCATTCATCTATTTTCTTCATATCATACTTGATATTTTCGCGACATTCTTCATCACTATTTGCTATAGTATATATCAGAGTGTCATCAGCGTATAATACAACTTTACATTTTTCTAAAATACTTGGCATGTCATTTATATAAATTATGAAAAACAACGCTCCCAAAATGGAACCTTGTGGCACTCCGAAATTATTTATTATTTCATCAGATTCTATGTCATTTAATTTTGTCGTTTGCCTTCTTCTTTTCAGGTACGATTTGAACCAATCTAGCTCGATTCCTCTTATTCCATACATATATAGTTTACTCAGTATTATTTCTCTATCGATCGCCTCAAAGGCTCTTTTGAAGTCAAGAAATATTGCTATTATCCTCTTATCCTTTCCTATTGCTCTCCATTCACTTATGACATAGTTTACCGTGGTTTCACACGAATGTTTTTTACGGAATCCTGACTGGTATTTAGATAATATGTCTCGATTTTCTATATATTTTTCAAGCTGATCTTTAACTACTTTTTCAATTATTTTCTCGCAAGTTTTAAGAGAGTTTATTGGTCTAAACTCCTCGCATTTTTTTGTTCTGGGCACTTTCTCAATTGGGGTTACGGTTGATTTTTTCCAATTATCAGGAAAAATACCTGTCTCTAAAGATGTGTTTATTACTTTTACCATTATATTTCCTGTTACATTCCAGTTGTCAAGTATAATTTTATTTGATACGCGTTCATGGTCAGATTTGTTATTCATACACTTCACGACGCTCTCCAGTTCACTAATATTTACCTTACGGAATTTAAAAACATCATTCACTCTATATTCTATTCGGTTAATATGTTGCACGCTCCCTATCGATTGTCTTATACTACTAATGCTATCAATGAAGAATGCATTGAACTTATTAACTATATCACATATATCCTTGTACTCTATCTGGTCGAATATCACAGATTTAGTTGAGTTTTGCCTCTTATTAAGTACTAGGTTTTTTATGTGTGTCCACATTTGCTTTTGACTAGTTGCGTTGTTAATTTTATTTTTTATGTAATTATTCTTATTATTTTCGATTTGTACTTTGTATCGATTTCTTATTAGTTTATATTCTCCCCAAGCTTGATTTGTGTTTTCAAATTTGGCTCGTAAATATTTTATTATTTTTTCTCTTTTTATTGTTCGCAGTTCTTCGTTAAACCAGTTATTCACTTTGTTATTTATGTACACTTGCTTTTCAAACGTAAATCTTTGTATTGTATTTCCTAGACAGGCATCAAACAGTTTAACGTTTTCATTAAGATCCTTATTATCCTCGTATATCATATTCTCAGTTAACACATTATTGAATATATTCTTATCGTATTTAAATATCTTGATGGTTTTTGCTGTATTTAGAATGTTTTCATTCGATCTCTCAAAGTCTATATTAATATTAATAACTTCATGGTCAGAAATTTTATTATCTTTACTGTTTGTACATTTTATCTTATAATTATTAGTTATTACGTAGTCAATTATTGTGCTCGAATTTCTTGTTACACGGGTGCTTTCGTTAACTATTTGTTTAAGGCCGTTGTCATTGAGAGTATTCCTAATTCTATTCTTGTATAAAGAGTTTTTTTCCAATCTATATTAAAATCTCCTGCAATTAAAATATCACAGTTATTATTATCACAGATTTCTTCAATAATTTCGTCAAATATATCACAGAACTCAGCTTCGCTGTAGCTAGGCGATCTATATATTGCACCAATTAAGATATTATTATTATTATCATTATGTACAGCTTTGCAAAATAATATCCAATACTTCAAATCATCAGTTCTCTCTATAAACTTTTTCACGTTCCAATTATTTTTATAGTATACGACAACTCCACCTGTTCTTGAGGATGCTGACACTGACCCGATGTTATCATATCCTTGTAACGCAATTTCTTGTTCATCTATATCTTTCGTCAAATGTGTTTCAGACAATATTAAAAAGTCAGGTTTTTCTGTTGCTGCGATAATTTCAATTTGATTATAGTTGTTAACAGGACCTTGTACATTTGTATAGAGGGCACTCATTTCCTTTAGTTGTTAAATCGTAAAGCCTAAATTTTGTCATTTTGTTTTTCAATTTATTTTGATAAACTGGACATTCTCTATCGTTTGTAAAGTGATTTTCATCTAACCCCATATTCAGCCTGCTGTTTACTTTTGAACAATTAATACATTTCATTATCTTCTCTTGGCTTTCGCAATTAACTGTTTTATGTTGACCATGGCATTTTAGACATATTTCCTGATTTTTACATTCTTTGGCTATATGATTGTATCCTCTGCATTTCATACATTGAACTAATTCAGTTCCATCATACACTCTACATCTTTCCCAACCGACATTTACTTTTCTTTCTTCCATAACTTTTCCGTAAGCTTCATTATCAACTCTCAGTCTTACATTGAACAAAGATTTATTTCCTCTTTTCGTTTCATATTTTCCCATAAATTTAATATTTGCATCAGCTAATTTAGGATTTTGTTTTCTTAATTTCTCAATTAAATCATTTTCACTATATTCAAAAGACATGCCAATAATTTTGATATTTAGTCCCGTCGAATTTGGAATTTTTACTTCATATTGTTTAGATATTTTTTCTTGGATTGCACTTTTACATTTCTCTCTATCTTCACAGCTCTCACTTTGAATAACAATTGTTCCACTGCTTCTACTTTCCACATTTGTTATCTTCAAGTTGTCTGGATTTATTTTGTTTAACTCTTCTTTAGTTTTTTCAGCCGATTGTTTTTCCTTAGGTTTAACAATCAGGGGTAGTTGTTTATTTATACTTGGCAACCCTTTATTTTTAACTGCATCCGCGTATGTTGTTTTTGCACTTTGTTTACATGTTTCATTTATTACTTTCTTTATTTCTTTGCACATATTTTCATTTTTCTCTTCTATTGTTTTTCATTCATTTTGTTTATATAGATGTAAAATTCATTAAAAAAACTACATATGTGACGTATTATGTAGAGTAAAGTAGACTTGGAAATATTACTAACAATTTTCCTCTGGGTTAATATGCCTCTCATAATTTTTCTCATGTTCTCTTTGTGCCGACGTCTGAGAATAAGTGTTGCCTTTTTTTTTTGTTATTTCTAACCAAAATTGGTTATTTTTTTGGCCAATGTGTAGTTTTTGGTTTTGTTTATTTTTTTCTTATAAAAAAAGCTATTTTTGTTTCAGTTTTTGTTAATTATAATTTAAACTTGAAAAAAAAAATAAAACAAAAGTCTATGAATTTAATTTTGGTTATATTTTTTCTTATTTGGTGATTTTTTCACAAATGTTGGCTACAAAATGTTTTTCGTGGCAACATTGTGTCAGATGAATAAATAAAAAATTAGTCAAACAACAAAAACGCACGATGAGAACAATTGAGAACATTGTTACGCTCTTGGGTTCTTTATCCTTCCCTTCTATCTTTCCCCCCGCGTCGTGAAATATTTTTGAAAAATATTCCAAAATATGCCAAAATGCACATTCTTTATACATACTTTATTTTCTTTGGTTTTAATATCAAGAATCATAGATAGCATACTTGTAGGGGTAACTACTATGCGTATGAGTAATATATTTCAAATGCAATTAAATATTAAGTATGTAGTGTGTAGTATACGTGGGCATGGCCCCTCGCTCATTTGGAATATCAACATAAAAAAGTAGCCTATAACTCCTTCTAGACATACAGGAAGATACTGTGAAAATTTTAAGAAAATTGGTTCAGCCGTTTAATCGTCTATAAACTTCAAACATACAAACATACTGTAATATGTTTGTTTGGTCCGTGTAGGACCAAATTAATTAATTTTTCAGTCATTTTCCTAGTCATTATATTTATAGATTTTGGCATCCTTTCCTTTAAGTCATTGGAATCTATTTTGATTCTTGATAATGCATCGGCGTTAGTATTTGTTTTTCCTTGTTTGTATATATATTAGTTTTTTTCTTTCTTATATAAAGTTTATATAAATACGGTCTTGTAATACATTTACATTACAGTCTAAAGAATTGTATGCCTAATGTATAAGTTTTATAATTATTATATATATATTTTTTTTTTTGATTGCATACCAATACTTTTAATAATATTATTAAATTTATTACATTTTAAAACATACAATAATATACATATACATATGTATAATTAAACACTTAAATCGTTACTTACATTATATATCTGTTTACATTAATAATTATAACTAAAGAGAAAATTATTTCGAAAATTATTAAATTTTTTGATGTAATGTTGGTCGAAAATCCTCACCATCCTCTTGATGTGATTGCTGGTGATGGTGATTAATTAAAATCGATTCATTTGCTGTCACTAGATAGTCACGTGGTGGTGTATATGGTCTATCTAGAGGATAATAGCCGCTACGTGGTGGCCTATTACCGCTAGGTTCATATTTGGGGAGTGGTATACGTGTTTCCGTTAAATATTATTCCATTTTGTCTAGTAAAGTTAACTTTTTAATATTTATTAACTTTACTTCTATTTCTACTTGAAATACGTTAATTTTTTTCTTAAAAAAAAATAACGATTTCTTGAGATGGCAGGATCGAGATCGCAGGATCGCCATGTAATATGTTTGTTTGGTCCGTGTAGGTATCCTATAGTTTCCTATAGTACTCTTATTTCTTTTTAAGAGCCTCTGAGTAGTAGTCGGCTCTATAAGATGGCAAAGTCAATTGCCGAAGTTTATGAGAATAAAAACAGTTGAAGTTGAATTGATTCTGAATTTTATTTCAAATAACTATGGCTAATATACTATTCTTATTCTATGTTTCTTATAATAATCTTAAACTATTTCCCCTACTTATTCTATGTTTCTATATTTTTCTTTCTCCTAATTTGTTAATGATTTAGTGACCTACAGCAATATAAACAGTAATATCAAATTCGTTTGTAATACATTTCTAGTGACCCATATTAATCAACACAAGCCACTTGAAATTGCATAGTCTGCATATTACGGTTATACTTTGTGAAGTCACTTTGTATTTGTTTATTTTATTTTTGTTTGTCTTTTTATTTTTACATATGGGTGAATGCATACATTACAATACAAACAAACACACATTCATTTTTATATATAAGATAATAAAGTAAATACATACAGATTTGTTTCCTTTACTTTTTGTGAATGTTAGCTGTGCATTAGCAGGTACATAGTAAATTTATGATTGTGTTTCAACCACTTGTAGCATTTACTCATTTGCAGATGTCTACTAAAAACTTTTCTTGAAATATTTTTTTCAGGGAAAATGTCAAGTGACTGGATTTTCTATGAAAATTTTCACTCACTTGCATTATATTAACTTTGTAGTAACATTTTACACACTGGCACAGTGTCCAAATGAACGAATTCATATAAATTCGTTGTTGAAATGTTAGGATCTACTACTGTAGCATGTGTTTGTTTATTTTTGCTTGCGTTCAAATATGACTGACAAACTCTTAATATTTTGTTGTTGTGTATACAGCCGTCTGTAAGCTATGAACAAAGCACCTTTGCGAGTAAAATAAAGCGTATACTTAAAAAATATGGCATAAACCGCTTAAATGACATTTGTTGGCAAAGGGGAGAAAATTCAATTTAAATGCCCCTACCTGTCAGCAAATAACGCGTATGTACTTAATATAAAAAACGCTGTCTATTGAAGTACGAATTTAAAGAAAATTATGTAAAGTGGATAACAACTGCATACTAATCCGGACTTAAAGTGAAAAAGGGGAAATTTTCGAGCGCAAGAAGGCTTTTATTATTTTCCCTTTTACCTGGAAATTAATATTCGTGTTATTCGAACATTATAAACAAGTTATCAAATGATGTGTGAGGGTCAATTATAAAATCATAATTTTTCTACCTGTAATGCAATATCATATTAAGGAAATCGATTAACGCAGTTATTTTCGGGTCTCAGGAAACAGTATAAAAGCAACAGAAAGATTGCGAAAAATTATTAGTTCTGGTTTCAAATCCTTGGCGAAAACACTTACGCACATCCAAGCACACCAAGCACATACAAGCAAAACACAAAGTCATATAATCAAAAATTTGCTAAATAAATAAAATAATAGAGAACCAAAAAATATGAAAGACGATTGGGAAAGTGCTGCGGACAAACCCATAGTGGTTATTCCTGACAAAGTCAACAAATGGGCTGGCGAGGATGATGATGAGGATGTTAAGGACAGTTGGGATCTCGAGGAAGAGGAAAAAAAGGACGAAGAAAAAGTTGAAGTCAAAGCGCCGGTGAAGACGAAACCTAACAAGGCTTTGAAAGCTAAACTAGCCGAACAAGAGAGACTGGCAGAGGAAGCCGAAGCTGAACGCTTAGCTAATATGACAGCCGAAGAAAAATTAGCCGAAAAATTACGTTTACAAAAAATTCAAGAAGAATCGGACTTAAAGAGTGCTTTAGAAACCTTTGGTGTTAGTGATATTAGAGGTGATTTAGATGCATTTAATCCTCAAACTGAAGAAGAATTCAAAGAATTTGGTGCGACGCTTAGTTGTAAATTGGCACAATATAAAGAATCACCTCATTTCCCGCAATTTATTGAGGATTTAGTACGTAGCATAGGTGTACATTTGGCTATTCCCGATTTGAAGAAATTAAAAATTAGTGTAGAAAACTTACATAGAGAAAAAGTGAAAATGGAAAAACAAAATGTCAAGAAACCCGCTAGCAAAGGCAAAGGCAAAGGAAAAGTAACCTTGAAAAAAGAGAGCAATGATATCGATGGTTATAAAAAGTATGGTAATGATTACATTACTTATGATGATTACGATGATTTCATGTAAATAGTCAAACCTACTTCAAGTCATACAACATCCTTGTATTATTTCCTTACCGTTTCCCCCTTCAGTAAATAATTTTTTTTTTATTTTTAGTTGAGCTCTTATTCTATTATAACTACATACATTTTTATATCATAGACATTTTTGTTTGTTAATGATGTTTATTGTAGAACAACAACAAATGAAGCTCAACCTGATCATATATTTTTTTATAAAATGATGTAAAAAGAAAGAAAATGAATACAAAAAGAAATGTTATTAAGCACACACAGGAATTTAACAATAACAATGTTAAAACCGATCACAATTTATGTTTTGTTATTTAGTCTAGAAATATCATACATATTTCGTAATAAAATGATTTTTTATTTTATTTTTCTTTTTTTTTTGAGAACATAAAAAAGATATTAAATGATTACTTTTCATATAAAAAAATGCGTAATAACGTTTTGTAAATTTAAAATAAGTAAAAGAAATAAAAAAATATATATATAATGAAAAAAAAAAAATAAATAAATAAAAGAACGAGTGAATCGCTTGGCAGTGTACAATCACTTCTTTATTGAGGTTAAAGTTAACAGCAATGGCAAATTTTGAAGGTCCTCATCATGAAATTGAGGACATTCCAAATGTAGAAGTCATTCAGGCAATGAAAACACTACTTGCACATGACATGACTTGGGAGTACCGCTGTCGGACATGTTTTTATTGGGATATAAACGAGAGAGGCATCGAATTTCTTCGAATGTTATTAAGGCCGCACCATACAATCGTACCGAAAACGGTAAAGAGCCGAACTTATATGAGACGATTGTACTATTTTTATTTGAATAACGATCTCATAGACTAGTTATATATAGTAATTAGAGAATAATTTTTTTTAGCTCATCAGCTGGCGTTGATGCAGGCATAACAGGAAGTGTTTGACGAAAATCACCAGCTAATAAAACTAATGCACCTCCAAATATGTTATTATTGCTTCTAAAATCCCGTAAACTGCGAGACTTCCAAAGATTTCTTATGCGCCATGGTGCATTCAACCCACACTATGATTTCACATTGTTGCAATACTTTGCCCATAGAAGAATTTTTCTTTATGTTACACTTGTAATCTCTTCGGAAAATTGAGGCTTCTAGGATAATTTTAGTGCAGAATACGCTGTTCTACCACCATCTAAGAGTGTTGCAGCAATGCCGGATGACGCAATAGCTAATGCAATATTTTTTTGAGATCGAACTTTTGCCAATATCAATGAAATTAAAAACGTTTTTCCGGTTATTTGTTTGTTTGTTATTGCTGCTAGTATACTGTTGTATACCATTCTCTGCTCTTGTTGTAAATTTGGTAAATTTTCTTCCAATAAAATTTCCAAATTTTGATGATTATATTCCATTTCTCGTCGTAGATCTTGATCGTGTGCATCAGTTCCTGACCGAATAGGAGCAATCATTCCAACTTCAATTAGTGTCACATTCCTTATCGCCAAGCATTTGTCTTCAAGTAGAATCAATGTCTCATTATTATTCCTTTCACTTAGTTCAAGCGTTGCATTGTTGGTGGTAACTCTTTCCGGGTGTAATATGTCCTCAGCCAAATATGTTTTAAATTTATTCCAAAGATCTTTTGGATTAGATGGTGAGCACGATACCAATATTATCGCAAATAATGCCCTTATTTTCCATGGATGGTTGATTACTGCTGCATCCTCAAGCGTTGTTTCCCAATGACAATCGTTCTCCAATAATTGTAGTTTCTGACAGGCCTCTCGATATGTTGCACATACTACGCCATCAACACAATGTAATGTCTCAAAAGATGTTGGTCCTCGAACATTAATCAGAAGCATTCTCAAATAAAAACATTCAGCATTTTGAGGATGGACGGTATAAACCCTACCTAATGCATCTGTTGAATATAAATTTGGCCAACCATCAACAGGTTTCCCCTGCTTTCGACGTTGGAATTTCTTTGTTGATGCATTCCACGTATAATACGTTGGAATTTCTGAATAAGACAAAGTTTTAGCAAACATATCATTTCTACAAAGATCAAAAAATGATGTTAATGTTGTAGCCGGTGGTGCTGCTGCTCTCTCTCTCGAGCATTTCTTTCTGTAAAGTAAACCCGTTGTCCATTTTCCAGATGCACTGATAAATGAACAACAGTTGGATGGCGCTCATGAATGGGAAATCCCAAAATTCGCCATACTGCTTCATTGCTACTAATGTACCTGGCCATTTGATACTGCGGAATTTCATCATTTGGATTTTGTAATGAAAATACAGCCATATAAGACCCTTTAGTAACATATTTGCAGATGTATTTGATCGACTTAACTGAATGACAATACTCAACATTAATATGCGCTTTAAATGTTTTTGAAAGCAATGGAGAGTAAGGTACTATCCAGCGGTTATCAACATCAAAATCATTTCCATGCACCTTTACTGAAATTGATCGTCCACCATTATCCACAGAACGTCGGCGATAAAGTGGGTAGCCGTCATTTCCCGAGATTGTTTTTTTTTTTTTTTTTTTTTTTTTTTTTTTTTTTTTTATTATTATTATTAAATAATACAAAATTAGTACACTTTCGTCTAAAGACATTTTCATCCGTTTCATTCTTAATGTAGTTTGGCAATGAGTTAAACAGCTGTAGACCTTTGTAGAATAGCGTTTTCTGCATTTGTGTTGACCTCACTCTTTGGATCCTAAAGTCACTTGCATTTCTTAGTTGATATGGTTGACTGTCTCCAACATAATGTATTTGATCACATAGATATTTCGGGGCGTCTCCTTGTTTTAATTTTCTAATAAATCTTAATGTGTTAAATTGAAGTCGTTGTGCTATGTTCATCCATTTTAGATCAGTTAACATTGTGTTTATATGTGTGTAACGATCGCATTTTAGTATTACTCTCATCGCTCTATTTTGCAGTTTCTGCATCCTTGCTAATTGATTTGTGCTGCTGCATGTGAATAAAATAGTGGAATCATATTCAAAGTGTGGTTTTATTATCGTTATATTTTGCTTCTTATTCTTTTTAAAAAACTAATTTTTTTACCAACTTTTTTGCATAAGTAATCTATTTGTTCATTGAAATTTAATTTTTTATCGATTATAAAACCAAGGTATTTTATATATTCGACTTTTTCAATTACTGTGTCATTTATTGTAAATATTTCTTCTGAATTTAAGTTAATTCCATTATTTTTGTTTTATTTTCATTTAGTTTGAGTTTATTCATTTTAAGCCATTCATCTATTTTCTTCATATCATACTTGATATTTTCGCGACATTCTTCATCACTATTTGCTATAGTATATATCAGAGTGTCATCAGCGTATAATACAACTTTACATTTTTCTAAAATACTTGGCATGTCATTTATATAAATTATGAACAACAACGCTCCCAAAATGGAACCTTGTGGCACTCCGAAATTATTTATTATTTCATCAGATTCTATGTCATTTAATTTTGTCGTTTGCCTTCTTCTTTTCAGGTACGATTTGAACCAATCTAGCTCGATTCCTCTTATTCCATACATTTATTCAGTATTATTTCTCTATCGATCGTCTCAAAGGCTCCTCTTATCCTTTCCTATTGCTCTCCATTCACTTATGACATAATTTACCGTGGTTTCACACGAATGTTTTTTTACGGAATCCTGACTGGTATTTAGATAATATGTCTCGATTTTCTATATATTTTTCAAGCTGATCTTTAACTACTTTTTCAATTATTTTCTCGCAAGTTTTAAGAGAGTTTATTGGTCTAAACTCCTCGCATTTTTTTGTTCTGGGCACTTTCTCAATTGGGGTTACGGTTGATTTTTTCCAATTATCAGGAAAAATACCTGTCTCTAAAGATGTGTTTATTACTTTTACCATTATATTTCCTGTTACATTCCAGTTGTCAAGTATAATTTTATTTGATACGCGTTCATGGTCAGATTTGTTATTCATACACTTCACGATGCTCTCCAGTTCACTAATATATACCTTACGGAATTTAAAAACATCATTCACTCTATATTCTATTCGGTTAATATGTTGCACGCTCCCTATCGATTTTCTTATACTACTAATGCTATCAATGAAGAATGCATTGAACTTATTAACTATATCACATATATCGTTGTACTCTATCTGGTCGAATATCACAGATTAAGTTGCGTTTTGCCTCTTATTAAGTACTAGGTTTTTTATGTGTGTCCACATTTGCTTTTGACTAGTTGCGTTGTTAATTTTATTTTTTATGTAATTATTCTTATTATTTTCGATTTGTACTTTGTATCGATTTCTTATTAGTTTATATTCTCCCCAAGCTTGATTCGTGTTTTCAAATTTGGCTCGTAAATATTTTATTATTTTTTCTCTTTTTATTGTTCGCAGTTCTTCGTTAAACCAGTTATTCACTTTGTTATTTATGTGCACTTGCTTTTCAAACGTAAATCTTTGTATTGTATTTCCTAGACAGGCATCAAACAGTTTAACGTTTTCATTAAGATCCTTATTATCCTCGTATATCATATTCTCAGTTAACACATTATTGAATATATTCTTATCGTATTTAAATATCTTGATGGTTTTTGCTGTATTTAGAATGTTTTCATTCGATCTCTCAAAGTCTATATTAATATTAATAACTTCATGGTCAGAAATTTTATTATCTTTACTGTTTGTACATTTTATCTTATAATTATTAGTTATTACCTAGTCAATTATTGTGCTCGAATTTCTTGTTACACGGGTGCTTTCGTTAGTTATTTGTTTAAGGCCGTTGTCATTGAGAGTATTCCTAATTCTATTCTTGTATAAAGAGTTTTTTTTTCCAATCTATATTAAAATCTCCTGCAATTAAAATATCACAGTTATTATTATCACAGATTTCTTCAATAATTTCGTCAAATATATCACAGAACTCAGATTCGCTGTAGCTAGGCGATCTATATATTGCACCAATTAAGATATTATTATTATTATCATTATGTACAGCTTTGCAAAATAATATCCAATACTTCAAATCATCAGTTCTCTCTATAAACTTTTTCACGTTCCAATTATTTTTATAGTATACGACAACTCCACCTGTTCTTGAGGATGTTGACACTGACCCGATGTTATCATATCCTTGTAACGCAATTTCTTGTTCATCTATATCTTTCGTCAAATGTGTTTCAGACAATATTAAAAAGTCAGGTTTTTCTGTTGCTGCGATAATTTCAATTTGATTATAGTTGTTAACAAGACCTTGTACATTTGTATAGAGGGCACTCATTTCCTTTAGTTGTTAAATCGTCAAGCCTATATTTCTCATTTTGTTTTTCAATTTATTTTGATAAACTGGACATTCTCTATCGTTTGTAAAGTGATTTTCATCTAATCCTGCTGTTTACTTTTGAACAATTAATACATTTCATTATCTTCTCTTGGCTTTCGCAATTAACTGTTTTATGTTGACCATGGCATTTTAGACATATTTCCTGATTTTTACATTCTTTGGCTATATGATTGTATCCTCTGCATTTCATACATTGAACTAATTCAGTTCCATCATACACTCTACATCTTTCCCAACCGACATTTACTTTTCTTTCTTCCATAATTTTTCCGTAAGCTTCATTATCAACTCTCAGTCTCACATTGAACAAAGATTTATTTCCTCTTTTCGTTTCATATTTTCCCATAAATTTAATATTTGCATCAGCTAATTTAGGATTTTGTTTTCTTAATTTCTCAATTAAATCATTTTCACTATATTCAAAAGACATGCCAATAATATTGATATTTAGTCCCGTCGAATTTGGAATTTTTACTTCATATTGTTTAGATATTTTTTCTTGGATTGCACTTTTACTTTTCTCTCTATCTTCACAGCTCTCACTTTGAATAACAATTGTTCCACTGCTTCTACTTTCCACATTTGTTATCTTCAAGTTGTCTGGATTTATTTTGTTTAACTCTTCTTTAGTTTTTTCAGCCGATTGTTTTTCCTTAGGTTTAACAATCAGGGGTAGTTTTTTATTTATACTTGGCAACCCTTTATTTTTAACTGCATCCGCGTATGTTGTTTTTGCACTTTGTTTACATGTTTCATTTATTACTTTCTTTATTTCTTTGCACATATTTTCATTTTTCTCTTCTATTGTTTTTCATTCATTTTGTTTATATAGATGTAAAATTCATTAAAAAAACTACATATGTGACGTATTATGTAGAGTAAAGTAGACTTGAAAATATTACTAACAATTTTCCTCTGGGTTAATATGCCTCTCATAAATTTTCTCATGTGCCGACGTCTGAGAATAAGTGTTGCCTTTTTTTTGTTATTTCTAACCAAAATTGGTTATTTTTTGATCAATGTGTAGTTTTTGGTTTTGTTTATTTTTTTCTTATAAAAAAAGCTATTTTTGTTTCAGTTTTTGTTAATTATAATTTAAACTTGAAAAAAAAATAAAACAAAAGTCTATGAATTTAATTTTGGTTATATTTTTTCTTATTTGGTAATTTTTTCACAAATGTTGGTTACAAAATGTTTTTCGTGGCAACATTGTTTCAGATGAATAAATAAAAAATTAGTCAAACAACAAAAACGCACGATGAGAACAATTGAGAACATTGACGCTCTTGGTTTCTTTATCTGTTCACACGAGTGAACAAATTCGAACAACCCCAACCCTGACATCAACATTCACCAACACACATCAACATTCACAATACACATCAACATACACATTTTCATCAACAACTCCTGCTTGATTGTTTTGATCCTTGTTGATCAGTTCAGTTGACTACCGATCGCCGAACAACACTAAACATAGAAACCCAACAATCCATACGCGTGTGCGAAATGAAATAAATGGCTATTTAATTGTATTTATATTAAATTTAATCAGCCTTGTGAACATTAATAAATTCAAAATAAATTGTGAACTTTGTGAAATTTGATATTACTGCAAACAAAATATATGTACATTGTAAACAACACACATATTGTTACAAAATACAAATAAATATCCACTTTATAACGTTTTAAGAAAATACAAACAAAAAACAAAACATATATGACATTTATTATTTACATATATAAAAGTAATATAAAAGGTTTGAGCATATGTACATACCCTAGCCCCTCATACCCTTTTACCCTTAAACTAACCCCACCCTATAACCCGAAAAGACATGGTCCTTCGAGGAAAAAAGAGACAGTGACATATATATATACAGTCCACATAAAAACCCCTCACCCATTTTTGCAAATTCTACCCACCCCAAAGAGATAAACCAATAAACCCCAATTTTAAACAAAAACTAAATGTAAATTTAAAATTTAAAAAACAATAACAACAATCAGTGCAAATGTGATTTTATAAAAGTGTTTAAATAAACAAAATAAAAATAGAAAAACATACACTAACAAAAGCAGTGTAAAACAGTAAATCACCCAAACCAAAAAACATAACAAAATATCCTACAAACAAAAACTAATACTCGATAGTCAACAAAATACTTACATACAAATCAGAAAACACTAATTAACAATCAACACAAACAACAATTATAAAAAATTACCCTAAATAAAAAGTGCATTACAATAACATAACATAACATTAACATAAAAACAATAAAAAATAAGAACATTTCAAAATCAAATATAATACATCACATATTTAACATTATCAGAGATATTAAAAGTACAAAAACAAAGTCAAATCACACAAAACTGTAAAAAATAAAAGTTAAAAACAAATTTCAAATCAAAAGAAAGTACAAAAGTTCACAAAGGTTCACAAAAAATAGGAACAAAATACATATTACATAAAGAAACAAAAATTATACATTGCCAAAATAATACATAAACAATATCAAAATTGAAGAACACAAAAATAAGAATTTCATGAAAGTTCAAAACAAATAGCAATAAAATACATAGTGACAAAAATTAAAAAGTTGAAGAATATAAAGTGCACTAACAATTACATTCATTACTGTACACTAACAATAAATAAGAAACAATTACAAATATAAGTGAATACTAACAAATTAACATTATTAATATCCCTGCAGTCAGACTGGGTCTATATGTCTTTTTGTCAACAGCACTAGTTCAAATGTCTCCAATCTTTCAATATAAAAAATACAGAGACAAAAGATGTGGTGTATATCTAGTGACATTGTCAACAAACAATTAATTGTACACCATACAATATTCTATTGACAAATAAGCCTTTATTGAAATATACCTATGCTGTTGACATTTATGTTTTTTATGCGTAAAAAATTCTACTGCGTAATAGCTCTCCTCTATTTTCTCAGTACTATAATTCCGTGGTTTTATTAAAATTTCGAAATTGTTTGTGTAAGCATTAAAAAAGTGATATTATAATATGACAAAAAGAAATTATAAAAAGCAAATTAAAAAACAAATTAATATATATAAAAATAGAAAACAGCTTTGAGTGAAAGAAATGAAACAGTGTCAATGAAGCTATAGGCGAAGGAGAAAATTATAGTGTTGATGAGATCGATGTGCCAAAATTTATACTTTATTGCCTACCATTAAATTCCAATTTTTTAATAATTACAATTTTGCACACCTGCATTCCAGAAAAATGACCGATCCACCAAGGTAAGTTTTACCAAGCGTTTTAGTGCTACTGATTTGTTTTTCTGTATTTCTTTTTTTTTTTTGTAGCTAATTCAAAATGCGGATGCTGCCAAGAGGTCTCAAAACGGTTGTCGAACATAAGTGTTGCTAGATAGAATGGTTTTCCCGAAATTCCATAGTCGACAATATTATTATTATATATAATTTTTTGTTAAATAAACTTATGATTTAAGCAATAGTGTACAATTTAATTTATTTGCTTAGATACCGGCTTAAAGGCCCTAATATTAAAAAAAAGTAAAAAAAAAACTAGTGACAATGTCGCTAGTATGACACCACCTATTTACTATTGATATTGCCTACAGGAAAGTTCCATAAGTTATAGAAATGTACTAGTAAATTCCTGGTTCTAACGTCACCATATAGATCCATGAGAAGTACCTAGTCAATACGAAGTCAATAGTCATAATGTCACTAGAGGATTTTCAATGACACCGACATGTTAAATGTCTATAGCACTAAGCCTTGTACGGGGTATAATTCGACACTAGTACTGTTGACAAAGTCAATAGCGATTCAGCACATTTTTAATATTGACATTTCCTACAGGGATTGAACACAACACAACAAACATCGCACAAAGAGGAATTGGAAAAATAAATTTGGTTTGTACTCTACCCTCAGCAGACAAGGTAAGTTGAAGATTTTCAATTTACATTTTTTATACAATTTTCATATAATTTTATCGCGATTTTTAAATTTGTAAATAACTCACAATAAGAAATATTATCACATAGAACCCACCCACCCGACACTTACCCTTTTTTTTTTCGATAATATTTCAAAACATTGTGAGTAACAAATATTGCCGTTCTCTTTGTGTAGTGCAACAAAAACACAAAGAATACCCAATAGGCAATTTGTCTGCTAATTTGGATTTATATTAAATAAAAATATTTTTAAACCAAATTTACCCGCGATAAGTCGGCTTAATATCGAAATTTATTGAATTTTTTCCAATCTTCTGTGTGTTTAATTTTAAATTGAATATGTCGGACTTAAAAACTTTAGCCGCCGATATTACGCGTTATATCCAACAGGACTTAAGCGCCTTTGAAGAGGACTATAAGAGAACTCTCAATCACTACCCGCATTGAGATTCATGAAGCATGAATTGGAAGAGTTGTGGTCGAATATTGATGGAAAATTCAAACAAATCCGAGAATCGCCACAACTCAATGACCCTGAAATATCCAATTCAATTAATTTTAATGGCCTCTCCAGGAATGTGAGATCTGCCAAAAAATTCTATAGGTCATATATGATTTCCATAGATGAATCTATAGAAGAATTAACCCAACCCAAAAATTCAAACCCCACCCCACCCGAACCCACACAACCCACCCACTCAGTTGGATTTAACGTACCCCCTTGCGATATGCAAACGTTTAGTGGAGATTTCAAGTCTTGGGCCTCGTTCAGAGACCTATTCAAGGCCATTTATGGCAACAATACCCGCCTAAGTGGTGTAGAAAAACTTTTCTACCTCAAGAATAAGACTAGCGGCGAGGCTAAAGAGATAGTCGACAATGCACCCTTTACTAATGACGGTTTTCTTATTGCTTGGACCCAACTGGTAAATCAATATGAAAATAAAAGGATGCAAATTAATGCACAAATAAAAACCCTTTTAAATTTACCAGCGGTAAACACTATGTGTAGTGTTTCAATAAGAAAATTGCAAAGAAAGATTAATTACTGTATTGCAAATTTAAATATATTGGAGATAGATACGGACAATTGGGATCCTATCATTGTATATCTCTGTTTGACGAAATTACCCAAGGAAACCCGAAGAGAATTTGAAAAAACCCTAAAAGATTGTGCTGAAATGCCTTCCTGGACAGATGTGGATGTATTTTTAACAAATACATTTAAGGAACTCATTTCTGTCAATGATGTTCCAGATAGTAACCCTAACCCTAACCCAAACACCCACCCAAAACCCAAATACCTCCAGAATGTCAAAAATCAGACAGACTCAAACAGAAGAGTGAAAACGTTCCACATTGTGATGCACAATAATAGGAAGGATACCCAGAGCATACCCTTGAATTCAACCCAAACCCACCCAAATACACATAATTACCCGAAAACCCAAGAAAAACTCGATGGTTCAGTGTGCAAACTTTGCAAAAATATCCACACTTTGAGGGAATGCTCATCATTTACTTCCCTGGGAGTAAATGAAAGAATTGAATTTGTAAGAAAGAGTTCTATGTGTTACAATTGTCTGGCCATTAGCCATATGGTATCAGAGTGTCGCAGTACATTTACGTGCAGATACTGTGGCGGCAGACATAACACCCTATTACACAAACCCACCCCAAACGCTAACCCACAAATTGACGATAAACCCTCTACGTCACATGCAATACAGTCTTTCTCTACCCAAACCCAATCAAGCAAGACCCAATTAGATGACAGAGCTAAACTATTAGGTACAGCTGCCTTGAATATTAAAATACACGGTGAAGAATTCCCTGCTAGAGCGCTTATTGACCCAGCATCAGATTTTTCATTTATTTCTGATAAGCTAAGGCGCAAATTACACATACCCACCCTACCCATAGTTGCTGAAATCTCAGGTTTAAATGAGGTTGTTTCAGCACGTTCGAACAAGATGTGTGATATACATCTTGGTTCTAACACTAATAAAGAATTCTCACTGAATATTCAGGCAATTGTTGTCAAAACCCTCACCCGCAATTTACCCACCCAAAACTTAAACCCTACCTTCATAAAAAAGTTGGATGGGATCCCATTGGCGGATCCTAAATTTTATGAAAGCCGCCCAGTTGACATTATAATTGGTAGCGATTTTTACCCACAAATTCTTAGAGCAGGTGTTAAGAAAGATATTCTTGGCACATTAATAGCTCAAGAAACTGAGTTTGGTTGGATTTTAACCGGACCAGTACAAGATTCTCACCCTACCCGAAGAATCGCCTCTTACTACAGTTCTGTCAAGCTTGATAAACCCGCTGAACCCTATTTTAGTAACGAGGATATTACCCTAGCGAACCGATGGCAAAGGTTGAAAATTCAACACCATCGGTGTTGCAAGAGACGGAAGGATGAATATTTTAAAGAGCTCCATAAGCGTTATAAATGGAGAAACTCTAAGCGTCCTGTGGAAGTCAATGACATTGTCGTCATTAAACAGGACAACCTACCCTCAGATGAAGGGTTACTCGGACGAGTAACCAAAACTCACCCCGGTTCCGATGGACTGCCCAGAATAGTCGAATTACAGACATCAACCGGAACATTGACTCGACCCATAACCAAGGTCGTAGTCCTACCCCCACATTGATTAAACTCCTTCCGATAATCTTATATGTTTCACCCTTGCTCATAACCCATTACTCACCCAGAATACTAAACCTCGTTACTTAACTAACTACTTACCCAAACCCACTGCCAGTATCCACCCGAAATTGATCACCCACCCATTTCGGGCATTGATTAACCCACTCACCCTTATTAAAAGTTTTATGATAAAGACAATATTCGGGTTCCTAGATGGATACATTTTTCACCTTCAGCAGGAATTGAGTTTCATGACTTTTCAGATTCTTCTGAAAAGGCACTCTGCGATTATATACGCACGAGTTGTACCCATAAACGCACCCATATCCACCTATCAAAGTCATTTCTTATCCGAAATTAAAACTTTGTGGTGTAGTGTTGTTGGCAAAAATGGCACACAATTTGATTACCCAGCTGCAATTAACCCAATACCCGAAGCATTTCTGGACGGACTCTGTAATAGTTTTGGCATAGCTCAACAAACCCCCGACTACCTGGAACACCTTTGTGGCAAACCGTGTGTCTGCAATAGCCGATGCGGTGGGAACGAAGAACTGGAGTCACGTGGCCTCTCAGACAACCCAGCCGATGTTGCCAGTCGTGTTTGCAACTCCGACGAACTCAAGGATGATAAGCTATGGTGGAATGGACCAACTTGGTTGAAGGAAGATCTTACAAAGTGGCCAACAACACATTTACCCTCCGAAACTCAAGCTGAAGCTGAAACTGTATACCCAAAACCATCTCTGAACTTCACTCACCCTACCCAGGACATTTTAGAAAGATTTTCTGAATGGTGCAAAGCTTTTAGAATATTGTTGTATGTCTATCGATTTTGTGACCACGTATCATTTACTCGAAGAAATGAATTTCGAAATGACAGCATAGTTCTGGATCGAAAAACCCACAATCTATTGACGAAAGACTCAATAGATTATTAACCCACCCGAGTACTAAACTTGATGCGCATGGGATCAAAACTACCCGTGATAGACTAGTGATACTTTGTCAGAAAAGATCAAATTTACTCACCCTTACACCTACAATAATCACCCACTACTCACCCGAATACTCCTTACGTACCCAAGTTCTTACCCAGAACACCCACAACTATTATTACTCACCCAAGGATTCATTTCAGATCCCACCCGACAGAAGGTTATGGCCCATTTAGGGGTCAGAAACTGATGTTTGAATCCACGGGAAGACCCCGACAGCCTGAGTGAAAAATTAATACCCATACCCTTTTTTTTGAACAATTGAAAATAATTTGTTTTTATTCACAGGTTGCCGGCCCGGGAGGATGTTCACACGAGTGAACAAATTCGAACAACCCCAACCCTGACATCAACATTCACCAACACACATCAACATTCACAATACACATCAACATACACACTTTCATCAACAACTCCTGCTTGATTGTTTTGATCCTTGTTGATCAGTTCAGTTGACTAGCGATCGCCGAACAACACTAAACATAGAAACCCAACAATCCATACGCGTGTGCGAAATGAAATAAATGGCTATTTAATTGTATTTATATTAAATTTAATCAGCCTTGTGAACATTAATAAATTCAAAATAAATTGTGAACTTTGTGAAATTTGATATTACTGCAAACAAAATATATGTACATTGTAAACAACACACATATTGTTACAAAATACAAATAAATATCCACTTTATAACGTTTTAAGAAAATACAAACAAAAAACAAAACATATATGACATTTATTATTTACATATATAAAAGTAATATAAAAGGTTTGAGCATATGTACATACCCTAGCCCCTCATACCCTTTTACCCTTAAACTAACCCCACCCTATAACCCGAAAAGACATTATCCTTCCCTTCTATCTTTCCCCCCGCGTCGTGAAATATTTCTGAAAAATATTCCAAAATATGCCAAAATGCACATTCTTTATACATACTTTATTTTCTTTGGTTTTAATATCAAGAATCATAGATAGCATACTTGTAGGGGTAACTACTATGCGTATGAGTAATATATTTCAAATGCAATTAAATATTAAGTATGTAGTGTGTAGTATACGTGGGCATGGCCCCTCGCTCATTTGGAATATCAATATAAAAAGTAGAATTATACCCCTGTAGTTGGCGCATATCGTAGGGTCTACCTTTTTCAGGACAGGGCAGCGGACACTGAAGTTCCAATCGTTGGGCATACTTTCCTCTAGGCATATTTTGTAGATAAGCTGGTGCATGCGCACTACCAACTCCGGTCTTAAACAACTCAGCGGGGAGGCTATCAGAACATGCCGCTTTATTGTTTTTAAGATTTATAATCGCAACTTTGACCTCTTCATTGCTATGCGGCGGAATCTCCACACCGTCACCGCCGAAGAATATTTCAAATAAACCTTCCCTTCCCCTTATCCCGGTAATTAAATTAAAGCATTGAATACATTTTTTATTTTCATTTTATTTTAATTATTTATATGATTTCCTTAAAATACATTCAAAAAATATTACAAATAAGGAATTAAGAATTAAATTGAAAAAGACAGTAATAAAACTTTATTATAATATTGTTACGAAAATGGAAATAGTGTTATTAAAATAATAAACAAAAGCTCCAAAAACAAAACAACCGACTTGATCATGTATAAAGTGATAAACAAAAGCTCCAAAAACAACATAAGGCAGTTGTTTACATGATCAACGAAGAAGTAAACATATAGCAACAAAAACAATGGGCTTGATCGCGTGATCAAAGAACAAACAAGAATATAACAACAACATCAGTAAACAAGGGGACAAAGTAAACAAGCAACAATAACATCAGGTATAAAAAGAAAAGGGACAAAGTAAACAAACAACAACAACGCTCCAAGGGTAAGTGTAAACGGGATCCACTAACAACAATAAGGGAAGCGAGTTGTTTACGTTTTTAGATTTTTCCCGAAGGCAGTCATTCTCTGCCAAGGGCATTCATTAGAGTCTAATAAAATTCAATAGAGTCTAATGATTAGACTGATGATCCAGCGATATAAAAGGCAACACAAAGCGAGCAACGTTGAGTGAGTTATAGTTCAGTCAGTCTTGTGTGAAGACACGGTTGCGTTCGAAGTAAGCAGTTGTTAGTGTTTACGCGAGCAGAAAGTTTGTTGCTTACAAAAAAGGGTTGTAAACAGAAGAGTGATAATTCAATCAGACACGTTGCGTTGCGTGTGAAGAGAATCGTAGTTCGAAGTTCTAACGAACGAGTGTACCAAAGAGAACAACTAAGGGAATTGTTGTTGTGTACGAGAAGAATAACAATTTAAAGGAAATTGTTATTGTGTGAATAAATTTCAACACAGGGTGCACACAGATTTGCGCAGCCAATAAAGAATTGATTTTGAAATTAAACACTAATTTACTTTTATTTCATTTGCAATCTACGAACTCATATTTTTAACATTTTTAAAGGGTAAAAACGTAACAATATAAATTTAAACTTAGAAAACTACTGACATATTTCACCAATATTTAATAGAAATTAAAAACATTGTCATGATATTTAATTTAAAATTTACGCAAATTGATTACAAATAATTTTTCTAAATTACAAATTCTTTTTTTTTCAGAGAATATACTCTTCGTGAACTTCGTCCATTATTTTTGTTTTAAAAATTGGTCTTCTTTGCCGAGTATATTGTAGACGTCTTCCTCATCGCTGCTGATAAAAAGATCAGCCTCAAGGGTGCTCAATTCGCTATTGTGGTACTTCTTTACAGAATTTTCCTTAGAAGGTTGTTCTGAATTGGGTTCTTCTTCGTCGCTACTAATACTGCCAAAAAGCTCCAATTCAAGATTCTTCATCTCGCTGTTAGATTTCTTGTTGTCCTGCTTTTCTATTAATTTAGCTTCTGGCTTCCTAGAGGAATCTTTGTCTGAATTGCGTTTTGATGAGGATTTATTTGTCCAAGACTGTTTCTTCTTAGCTGACTGCTGTTCATCTTTATCGTGGGAATTATTTTTCGACTTTTTGCTCTCATTCATCATTGTCGAGTGTGTACGCTTGCGTGATTGTAGTTATCGGGCAGCTTTTATCTCGTTATCAAAGTCAATATTGCGTGTTTGCTGTTTATGATCTGATTGTATAACCGATGATGGCGGTGTCGACAAAGTGGCGTTTATTTGTTTTTCAATATTTTGTTCACCAGGATATATGAACTTTTTTGAGAATAGAATTGTTTCCTTTTCGGGAGTTTTATTCCAATGTGTCAAAAATTCGTCCATTTCTGCACAATATTGAGATAAAAATTCCTGTGACTTAGCACTTGCATCTTTCTTTTGGGGGGAATGCATGCAAACGTTAGCGAAACCGCCTACGCCGCATCTCAGCACAGCTGAGCTATCATTGTTCTGACTGCTCTGACTTTCCGGATGTTGTTGTTCTAATTTTGTGTCAATTACCGTACCACTATTTTGGACATTATTTAACCGAGAAAGCGATGCAGATCCGTCATGCTTAATATCCTTTTCAATTCTTAAATTTTGATCATTCTGCTGCTTTTTCAATTCAGCTGGTATGCCGCTTTCACTCTCTTGAGCTGATAACAAAAGTGGCCATAATTCAGACACAAATTTCTGTGCTTTGCCACCTCTTAGGAATCCAGCAATTCTGATCTGTAATTTCTGTCGACAAAGCATTTTATCCTGCTTTAATTTATTGTGCACGAACTCCACTGCCGCATTATCTTCTCTCTGCAAAATATCCGTGATTTTCTTGCTTATCCACGGTTTCAACATGTCCAATTTTACTTTGGATATGTCGATACGTCCCTGTGCTTTAAGTTTGGAACTCAACGTTTTATAAGCTGCAAGCGATTGTTTTCCGCCATTCAACATGTTAATGCGCCGTTGTGGTTTAAGGGTAGAACCACAAGTGTTGGGTGGTACTTGTGTTTGCTTTTGTTCTGCTTGTGTGCTACAGATTGATACTGACTTGTCCAGTTTATGTACGCGATTTTCAATGTTGATGAAACTTTTATTGTTTTCCTTATCTGACTGTTGTTTCTTTGTGATTAAAGTGCTGGCGGTTAAATCTTGCTTTTGTTCTACTTTTCTGTTACCTTCCGTACCACTATTTCGGCTACAGGTTAACCGAGAAAGCGATGCAGATTCATCGTGTTTTTCGCCGTGCTTAGTGTCCAACCGCCCCTGTGGTTTAAGGGTGGAACTGAAAGTGGTAGGAGGTACCAACGGTTCTTTTCCGCCATTCACCATGTTGTCTTGTTTTCGGGATCGAGATTGAGATCCTTCGGCGTCTTTTCGAAATTTACTTTGGAATACTTGTTTCAAAATTTTAGTTTTTGTAGGTTCAACATCTTTAGTTTGGATTACTTCCTTTATAATTTCATCTTTTTTCGGTTCCACTGTATTATTTGATATGGCTGTCGAACTCTCTTCAGCCGCTAACAAAATATGCCATAATTCACATATGAATTGTTTTACCAGAGGACCATTTAGAAATTCAGTCATATGGATATGCGTCTTCATCGGGCAGATAAATTGTTCCAATTTTAATTCGTTGTAAACAAATTTTTCAATTTGAAAAACGTCGTAGATTTTCGAATTAATTTGTGCCTTTAACGCATCCAATTTCACTTTCGACATGTCTATGCATTTGTCAAGTAATTCGTCAAATTTCACTTGCTTTGATGCTTCCATTTTTTCTTAAGGTTTTCCGCTGATAAATGTTGTGTGTTGTCTACCGAGACTAAATTGTGATTGAACTTATTGTGTAAGGTTCACGCCTTTTATAGGTGGAAACCATTTTGGAAATTTGTGATTTCGATACAAACAGGTACCGGATTCAACGTAATGAGTGAACAAATAGGTTAACTGCTACCTGATCTTTCAACAACCCTTTTATGTATGCAGGTAAAGACCCTGCCCTTTAATTTCAACCAATGGCTCTTGTTTTCCTTCTTAGTATTCGAAAAACATTTTCATTTACAACTTGCGATTTCTATAATAATCCCTAATGGGCTGTTGTTGTAATCCTTTCATTACCCTTATTAGATCAGATCTTTTGATTCGGTTATTTCTTCGTAATGTAGTTTTAAGTGTTAACCTTTTCGGTTAAAAAAACTCGCTACGTATGGTAAAGTCATAAATGCTTTGTAAGTTTTATGTGTAAACCATCAGATTAATATTTATTGAGCAAAGTTCTATAGTCCTATGACCTATTGTGCTGCTGCAAAGCTGGAGAAACCGAATAAAAATTATTTTTTATTGCGAATTTAATCGTCACACTTTTCCTGTTACGTCGCGTGTTTATTATTAAGCTTAATGACAAGATATTTCTCAGAACAATATACATACGTCATGTTTTGATACACAAATGCAAAAAAGAATGACAAATTCTGGCTATCTGCACTTTACAGGCACCTTTTCTGGCACAGCGAACTGAGTGTTTTCTGCAGCATGATTTGTGCATTTCTAAAAATTTTTCCACAAAATTAAGACTACCAGATGAGACTTTTAAAGGAAATTTAAATTTTGCATGATTTATCTATGTGGACAAATCAATTCACCTTTTTATATAAAATATAACCTACTACTGCTCTGTTCAAGTTTTTCCGGACAAAATATAAAATTAAACCAAAACGAGCTAAAAGATGTTCATACTACATATTTTCTCTTTCTCTCAAGAAGAGGGCTGTCAAACTACATATAAAAAAGGAGTGAATCGAGCTTTACAGAAAGATAAATAAAAATTAAAAAATCTATTTTATGACCAACTTAGACTGATGAAATGTTATTAACTCTCGTCGTATCAAATGCCCAGTTTTGTTCGAGAAATCAGTTTTTCTTGTTATTTTAAAATAGCACCTAGGACCTGGTTTTAAATTAAAATATTACGTGGCTTCATTATGCAGACTTAGAGATCCCTAAAATAAAATTTAAAACAGCATTAACTGAGGACATGTCTGGTTTTTTTTAGCCAGCTCCACAATTAATATCACAGTAATACATTAATGGTCGAGAATCTATGGCCGAGAATCTATGGGCTTTAAAAGATTTATTCTACGAAATGGCAACAAATTTACTTGAATTTCTGCTAGTCAATCCACTTTTTAATTTGAAGATCATGTGTATGTATAATTAATCAGGATTACGATCCAACTTCACACACCACTTATGTTGTGAGTGTTAATTTTATACATGAGTGGCGCGACCAATTATTTAAAGTCGACTCCGTTTTTCATGCCAATTTTATTTACTCTCAGAGTTTTTGCGAGAAAGGTACTAAGAGAAATATTTATTTATTTATTACTTATAATACAATTACAGTAGTTTTCGCTTATAGTCCACACCCATAGTTGCAAAACATTTGTGGACAATAAGCCAAATTCGACATTTAAACGAACTTTATGGCATATATCTGTTTTCAATTATTTTCAGTAATATGATTATAAATTGAAAAAAAAAATATGTAAATCAAAAAGGTTTTTTTATAATAAGAGTATTTACTTTAATTATAGACTTAAAAAAGTCTTCTAGTTTATTGACTATGTAATGAGTGAGATACAATAAAAAGTAAGTTCGTTTTAATATTATTATAGACATAACTACTTAAAAAGTTCCATAAATTTTGACTTTTTTTTTAAGAAAATTGTTCAAAATAGGGTCCTCAATTTTGTCAAGGACAAAAGTGCTCTCAATTTCATTCTCAGAGCAGTATTTCCTTAAAATATCAATGAGCCAATTCACACAAGCACAATTGTGCTGGCGCAAAATGATAGTTTATAGGCAAGAGGGGTGAAGAGAATGGTTTTTCGGTGGCGTAAAGTTTCCACCAGCTACAACCCCGCATCACCAGCACAAAACTAATACATGCACATTTTTAAAAATCAGCCAAACATCAAATGAATGAAAAAACACTAATACATACAAAGCTCTGTATACGTGTACATTCGTTGCCAAACGAATATTCATCCCGTGTAAATTGAAAAGAACAAAAATTGTGCGACTAAAAAATGTGCTCGTCTGAATTGGCTCAATAGCTATATAACTTGTGCTTACAAATAAGTACATATGTATATATAATGTGTTTTTTATAGAGGTACTAGCTAATACCCGGTGTGCTTCACTACCCCCCTCGGAATTAAATACATATCTCGTGATGCAACTGGATCGCCCTCCATCAAAATTGTTACGCCATTGTTGGAGTTCTGGAGTTCTATCAGCATGAGTTGCGATTATGTGGTCATCTATATCAGATCTGTAGTTAAATGTAATACCTGAGAATCCATGAAAAACATTACGTCGATTCACCACCATTCGATTACGATTTTGTTCTCGACGCTATGTCTCGTGATGTTTCGATACGATTTCTCTGGCTTTGTAGCCGACCTTCATGTTCCAATGGTGTCTCGGTAGCTCGTGCGGTTGTCGCATGTTGTCGAAGACGTTCAAGACGTCTTTCACTCTCTAAAGGCGTTTCTGTGCCTCGTGATGTTTCGATACGATTTCGCTGGCTTTGTAGCCGACCTTCATGTTCCAACGGTGTCTCGGTACCTCGTGCGGTTGTCGCATGTTGTCGAAGACCTTCAAAACGTCGTTCGTGTTCTGACGGCATTTCAGAAGCTCGTGCTAAAGAGGTAAGATTTCGTTGACTTTCAAGGCGCTCTTGGCTTTCTGAAAGCGTTTCAGTAGCTCGTAGGCCTTCAAGGCGTTCTTCACGTTGTGATGGCGTTTCGGCGGCTCTAGAGGTTGAAGCTCGACTCCTTTCAGTCCTTAGGCGACTTTCACGCTCTTCCGAACTTTCATTTGCTCTCTGGGATTGCAAATGCAATGCATTTTTAGTGCTTCTGGAAAGCGATGCTTTTTTTGTGACATTTTTATAAATTGTTGCAAAATATATGTCACTCAACGTTTAACTCGCTTAGAATCAAAGATTCAACTGAATTCCAAAACCGAATGCGTGTTATATTTATTCCTTTATATTTTACCTAATATGAAATCGGTTCAGGTCAAAAAACTTTTTAAAAAAAATTAAGGCTATTTAAATTTGACAAATAATTAGGTTTGTTTCGGTCGCAGGCAATTTTCTTGATGAGTTTTGCAACTTCTTATTTTATTTGAAAAAATATTGACAGTTGCATTTTATTACTTCAAATTGTACCTAATATGAAATCGGTTCAGGTCAAAAACTTTTTAAAAAAAATTAAGGCTATTTAAATTTGACAAATAATTAGGTTTGTTTCGGTCGCAGGCAATTTTCTTGATGAGTTTTGCAACTTCTTATTTTATTTGAAAAAATATTGACAGTTGCATTTTATTACTTCAAATTGTACCTAATATGAAATCGGTTCAGGTCAAAAACTTTTTAAAAGAAAGTAAGGTTATTAAAATTTGACAAATAATTATGTTTGTGTCGGTCGCAGGTAATTTTTTTTTGATGAGTTTTGCAACTTCTTATTTTATTTGGAAAAAATGTTGAGAGTTTACATTTTATTACTTAGGTATTCGAAAGTAATGAATGAAAATTTTACTGCCTATTGTTACATGCCCATTCATGGGCCATTCATCGCCCAATAAATATTTAAATAGTATGAATTTCAGTACTTACTATGTATATGAGTTGAAAATTTCAAACTCAACCATTTAAGGGTCATATGTTTGAGCAGCTCAAACATTCTAGAATTCAAATGTATGGTGATGATATTCAACTCTACATTGATAGCTTTATAGCTTCCATCAACACTGGAGTTAAAGATCTTAACACTGACCTTAATAACATTTCTCTTTGGGCGACTGCAAATGGTTTAAGGATTAACTCTAAAAAGTAAAAATGTATTGTAATTTGCAAAGAATCCGCAAAGATTGAATCTAGTAATGATGTTGCCTTTTTTGGTTATTTCTGAAAAAAAAAAATAAATAAAACAAAAGTCTACGAATTTAATTTTGGTTATATTTTTTCTTATTTGGTGATTTTTTTCACAAACGTTGGTTACAAAATTTTTTTCCTTCCCTTATATCTATCCCCCGCGTCGTGAAATATTTTTTAAAAATATTCCAAAATATGCCAAAATGCACATTCTTTATACATACTTTATTTTCGTTGCTTTTATACATCAAGAATCATAGATAGCATACTTTAGGGGTAACTATGCGTATGAGTAATATATTTCAAATGCAATTAAATATTAAGTATGTAGTATATAGTATACGTGGGCATGGCTCCTCGCTCATTTAGAATATCAACATAAAAAGTAGCCTATAACTCCTTCCAGACATACAGGAAGATACTGTGAAAATTTCAAGAAAATCGGTTCAGCCGTTTAATCGTCTATAAACTTCAAACATACAAACAAACACACAAGATAAGATAATAAAGTAAATACATACAGATTTGTTTCCTTTACTTTTTGTGAATGTTAGCTGTGCATTAGCAGGTATATAGTAAATTTATGATTGTGTTTCAACCACTTGTAGCATTTACTCATTTGCAGATGTCTATTAAAAACTTTTCTTGAAATATTTTTTTCAGGGGAAATGTCAAGTGACTGGATTTTCTATGAAAATTTTCACTCACTTGCATTATATTAACTTTGTAGTAACATTTTACACACTGGCACAGTGTCCAAATGAACGAATTCATATAAATTCGCCGTTGAAATGTTAGGATCTACTACTGTAGCATGTGTTTGTTTATTTTTGCTTGCGTTCAAATATGACTGACAAACTCTTAATATTTTGTTGTTGTGTATACAGCCGTCTGTAAGCTATGAACAAAGCACCTTTGCGAGTAAAATAAAGCGTATACTTAAAAAATATGGCATAAACCGCTTAAATGACATTTGTTGGCAAAGGGGAGAAAATTCAATTTAAATGCCCCTACCTGTCAGCAAATAACGCGTATGTACTTAATATAAAAAACGCTGTCTATTGAAGTACGAATTTAAAGAAAATTATGTAAAGTGGATAACAACTGCATACTAATCCGGACTTAAAGTGAAAAAGGGAAAATTTTCGAGCGCAAGAAGGCTTTTATAATTTTCCCTTTTACCTGGAAATTAATATTCGTGTTATTCGAACATTATAAACAAGTTATCAAATGATGTGTGAGGGTCAATTATAAAATCATAATTTTTCTACCTGTAATGCAATATCATATTAAGGAAATCGATTAACGCAGTTATTTTCGGGTCTCAGGAAACAGTATAAAAGCAACAGAAAGATTGCGAAAAATTATTAGTTCTGGTTTCAAATCCTTGGCGAAAACACTTACGCACATCCAAGCACACCAAGCACATAAAAGCAAAACACAAAGTCATATAATCAAAAATTTGCTAAATAAATAAAATAATAGAGAACCAAAAAATATGAAAGACGATTGGGAAAGTGCTGCGGACAAACCCATAGTGGTTATTCCTGACAAAGTCAACAAATGGGCTGGCGAGGATGATGATGAGGATGTTAAGGACAGTTGGGATCTCGAGGAAGAGGAAAAAAAGGACGAAGAAAAAGTTGAAGTCAAAGCGCCGGTGAAGACGAAACCTAACAAGGCTTTGAAAGCTAAACTAGCCGAACAAGAGAGACTGGCAGAGGAAGCCGTAGCTGAACGCTTAGCTAATATGACAACCGAAGAAAAATTAGCCGAAAAATTACGTTTACAAAAAATTCAAGAAGAATCGGACTTAAAGAGTGCTTTAGAAACCTTTGGTGTTAGTGATATTAGAGGTGATTTAGATGCATTTAATCCTCAAACTGAAGAAGAATTCAAAGAATTTGGTGCGACGCTTAGTTGTAAATTGGCACAATATAAAGAATCACCTCATTTCCCGCAATTTATTGAGGATTTAGTACGTAGCATAGGTGTACATTTGGCTATTCCCGATTTGAAGAAATTAAAAATTAGTGTAGAAAACTTACATAGAGAAAAAGTGAAAATGGAAAAACAAAATGTCAAGAAACCCGCTAGCAAAGGCAAAGGCAAAGGCAAAGGAAAAGTAACCTTGAAAAAAGAGAGCAATGATATCGATGGTTATAAAAAGTATGGTAATGATTACATTACTTATGATGATTACGATGATTTCATGTAAATAGTCAAACCTACTTCAAGTCATACAACATCCTTGTATTATTTCCTTACCGTTTTCCCCCTTCAGTAAATAATTTTTTTTTTTATTTTTAGTTGAGCTCTTATTCTATTATAACTACATACATTTTTATATCATAGACAATTTTGTTTGTTAATGATGTTTATTTATAACGTTTTGTAAATTTAAAATAAGTAAAAGAAATAAAAAAAATATATATATAATGAAAAAAAAAAAAATAAAAAAAAAGAACGAGTGAATCGCTTGGCAGTGTACAATCACTTCTTTATTGAGGGAACTTTAACAGCAATGGCAAATTTTGAAGGTCCTCATCATGAAATTGAGGACATTCCAAATGTAGAAGTCATTCAGGCAATGAAAACACTACATACTTGCACATGACATGACTTGGGAGTACCGCTGTCGGACATGTTTTTATTGGGATATAAACGAGAGAGGCATCGAATTTCTTCGAATGTTATTAAGGCCGCACCATACAATCGTACCGAAAACGGTAAAGAGCCGAACTTATATGAGACGATTGTACTATTTTTATTTGAATAACGATCTCATAGACTAGTTATATATAGTAATTAGAGAATAATTTTTTTTAGCTCATCAGCTGGCGTTGATGCAGGCATAACAGGAAGTGTTTGACGAAAATCACCAGCTAATAAAACTAATGCACCTCCAAATATGTTATTATTGCTTCTAAAATCCCGTAAACTGCGAGACTTCCAAAGATTTCTTATGCGCCATGGTGCATTCAACCCACACTATGATTTCACATTGTTGCAATACTTTGCCCATAGAAGAATTTTTCTTTATGTTACACTTGTAATCTCTTCGGAAAATTGAGGCTTCTAGGATAATTTTAGTGCAGAATACGCTGTTCTACCACCATCTAAGAGTGTGGCAGCAATGCCGGATGACGCAATAGCTAATGCAATATTTTTTTGAGATCGAACTTTTGCCAATATCAATGAAATTAAAAACGTTTTTCCGGTTATTTGTTTGTTTGTTATTGCTGCTAGTATACTTTTGTATACCATTCTCTGCTCTTGTTGTAAATTTGGTAAATTTTCTTCCAATAAAATTTCCAAATTTTGATGATTATATTCCATTTCTCGTCGTAGATCTTGATCGTGTGCATCAGTTCCTGACCGAATAGGAGCAATCATTCCAACTTCAATTAGTGTCACATTCCTTATCGCCAAGCATTTGTCTTCAAGTAGAATCAATGTCTCATTATTCATACTTTCACTTAGTTCAAGCGTTGCATTGTTGGTGGTAACTCTTTCCGGGTGTAATATGTCCTCAGCCAAATATGTTTTAAATTTATTCCAAAGATCTTTTGGATTAGATGGTGAGCACGATACCAATATTATCGCAAATAATGCCCTTATTTCCATGGATGGTTGATTACTGCTGCATCTTCAAGCGTTGTTTCCCAATGACAATCGTTCTCCAATAATTGTAGTTTCTGACAGGCCTCTCGATATGTTGCACATACTACGCCATCAACACTAATGTGTCAAAAGATGTTGGTCCTCGAACATTAATCAGAAGCATTCTCAAATAAAAACATTCAGCATTTTGAGGATGGATGGTATAAACCCTACCTAATGCATCTGTTGAATATAAATTTGGCCAACCATCAACTGGTTCCCCTGCTTTCGACGTTGGAATTTCTTTGTTGATGCATTCCACGTATAATACGTTGGAATTTCTGAATAAAACAAAGTTTTAGCAAACATATCATTTCTACAAAGATCAAAAAATGATGTTAATGTTGTAGCCGGTGGTGCTGCTGCTCTCTCTCGAGCATTTCTTTCTGTAAAGTAAACCCGTTGTCCATTTTCCAGATGCACTGATAAATGAACAACAGTTGGATGGCGCTCATGAATGGGAAATCCCAAAATTCGCCATACTGCTTCATTGCTACTAATGTACCTGGCCATTTGATACTGCGGAATTTCATCATTTGGATTTTGTAATGAAAATACAGCCATATAAGACCCTTTAGTAACATATTTGCAGATGTATTTGATCGACTTAACTGAATGACAATACTCAACATTAATATGCGCTTTAAATGTTTTTGAAAGCAATGGAGAGTAAGGTACTATCCAACGATTATCAACATCAAAATCATTTCCATGCACCTTTACTGAAATTGATCGTCCACCATTATCCACAGAACGTCGGCGATAAAGTGGGTAGCCGTCATTTCCCGAGATTGTTTTTTTTTTGTTTTTTTTTTTTTTTTTTAGTATTAAAAATACTTTAAATGTTCAACAAAATTATATATTATAAATTATTATTAAATAATACAAAATTAGTACACTTTCGTCTAAAGACATTTTCATCCGTTTCATTCTTAATGTAGTTTGGCAATGAGTTAAACAGCTGTAGACTTTTGTAGAATAGCGTTTTCTGCATTTGTGTTGACCTCACTCTTTGGATCCTACAGTCACTTGCATTTCTTAGTTGATATAATATATATTGATAATGTATTTGATCACATAGATATTTCGGGGCGTCTCCTTGTTTTAATTTTCTAATAAATCTTAATGTGTTAAATTGAAGTCGTTGTGCTATGTTCATCCATTTTAGATCAGTTAACATTGTGTTTATATGTGTGTAACGATCGCATTTTAGTATTACTCTCATCGCTCTATTTTGCAGTTTCTGCATCCTTGCTAATTGATTTGTGCTGCTGCATGTGAATAAAATAGTGGAACCATATTCTAAGTGTGGTTTTATTTTCGTGCTGTATATATTTATCGCTGTAGACTTGGATATTTTGCTTCTTATTCTTTTTAAAAAACTAATTTTTTAACCAACTTTTTTGCATAAGTAATCTATTTGTTCATTGAAATTTAATTTTTTATCGATTATAAAACCAAGGTATTTTATATATTCGACTTTTTCAATTACTGTGTCATTTATTGTAAATATTTCTTCTGAATTTAAGTTAATTCCATTATTTTTGTTTTATTTTCATTTAATTTGAGTTTATTCATTTTAAGCCATTCATCTATTTTCTTCATATCATACTTGATATTTTCGCGACATTCTTCATCACTATTTGCTATAGTATATATCAGAGTGTCATCAGCGTATAATACAACTTTACATTTTTCTAAAATACTTGGCATGTCATTTATATAAATTATGAACAACAACGCTCCCAAAATGGAACCTTGTGGCACTCCGAAATTATTTATTATTTCATCAGATTCTATGTCATTTAATTTTGTCGTTTGCCTTCTTCTTTTCAGGTACGATTTGAACCAATCTAGCTCGATTCCTCTTATTCCATACATATATAGTTTATTCAGTATTATTTCTCTATCGATCGTCTCAAAGGCTCTTTTGAAGTCAAGAAATATTGCTATTATCCTCTTATCCTTTCCTATTGCTCTCCATTCACTTATGACATATGTAGTTTACCGTGGTTTCACACGAATGTTTTTTACGGAATCCTGACTGGTATTTAGATAATATGTCTCGATTTTCTATATATTTTTCAAGCTGATCTTTAACTACTTTTTCAATTATTTTCTCGCAAGTTTTAAGAGAGTTTATTGGTCTAAACTCCTCGCATTTTTTTGTTCTGGGCACTTTCTCAATTGGGGTTACGGGTGATTTTTTCCAATTATCAGGAAAAATACCTGTCTCTAAAGATGTGTTTATTACTTTTACCATTATATTTCCTGTTACATTCCAGTTGTCAAGTATAATTTTATTTGATACGCGTTCATGGTCAGATTTGTTATTCATACACTTCAAGACGCTCTCCAGTTCACTAATATTTACCTTACGGAATTTAAAAACATCATTCACTCTATATTCTATTCGGTTAATATGTTGCACGCTCCCTATCGATTTTCTTATACTACTAATGCTATCAATGAAGAATGCATTGAACTTATTAACTATATCACATATATCGTTGTACTCTATCTGGTCGAATATCACAGATTTAGTTGAGTTTTGCCTCTTATTAAGTACTAGGTTTTTTATGTGTGTCCACATTTGCTTTTGACTAGTTGCGTTGTTAATTTTATTTTTTATGTAATTATTCTTATTATTTTCGATTTGTACTTTGTATCGATTTCTTATTAGTTTATATTCTCCCCAAGCTTGATTTGTGTTTTCAAATTTGGCTCGTAAATATTTTATTATTTTTTCTCTTTTTATTGTTCGCAGTTCTTCGTTAAACCAGTTATTCACTTTGTTATTTATGTGCACTTGCTTTTCAAACGTAAATCTTTGTATTGTATTTCCTAGACAGGCATCAAACAGTTTAACGTTTTCATTAAGATCCTTATTATCCTCGTATATCATATTCTCAGTTAACACATTATTGAATATATTCTTATCGTATTTAAATATCTTGATGGTTTTTGCTGTATTTAGAATGTTTTCATTCGATCTCTCAAAGTCTATATTAATATTAATAACTTCATGGTCAGAAATTTTATTATCTTTACTGTTTGTACATTTTATCTTATAATTATTAGTTATTACGTAGTCAATTATTGTGCTCGAATTTCTTGTTACACGGGTGCTTTCGTTAACTATTTGTTTAAGGCCGTTGTCATTGAAAGTATTCCTAATTCTATTCTTGTATAAAGAGTTTTTTCCAATCTATATTAAAATCTCCTGCAATTAAATTATCACAGTTATTATTATCACAGATTTCTTCAATAATTTCGTCAAATATATCACAGAACTCAGCTTCGCTGTAGCTAGGCGATCTATATATTGCATCAATTAAGATATTATTATTATTATCATTATGTACAGCTTTGCAAAATAATATCCAATACTTCAAATCATCAGTTCTCTCTATAAACTTTTTCACGTTCCAATTATTTTTATAGTATACGACAACTCCACCTGTTCTTGAGGATGCTGACACTGACCCGATGTTATCATATCCTTGTAACGCAATTTCTTGTTCATCTATATCTTTCGTCAAATGTGTTTCAGACAATATTAAAAAGTCAGGTTTTTCTGTTGCTGCGATTATTTCAATTTGATTATAGTTGTTAACAAAACCTTGTACATTTGTATAGAGGGCACTCATTTCCTTTAGTTGTTAAATCGTCAAGCCTAAATTTTGTCATTTTGTTTTTCAATTTATTTTGATAAACTGGACATTCTCTATCGTTTGTAAAGTGATTTTCATCTAATCCCATATTGAGCCAGTTGTTTACTTTTGAACAATTAATACATTTCATTATCTTCTCTTGGCTTTCGCAGTTAACTGTTTTATGTTGACCATGGCATTTTAGACATATTTCCTGATTTTTACATTCTTTGGCTATATGATTGTATCCTCTGCATTTCATACATTGAACTAATTCAGTTCCATCATACACTCTACATCTTTCCCAACCGACATTTACTTTTCTTTCTTCCATAATTTTTCCGTAAGCTTCATTATCAACTCTCAGTCTCACATTGAACAAAGATTTATTTCCTCTTTTCGTTTCATATTTTCCCATAAATTTAATATTTGCATCAGCTAATTTAGGATTTTGTTTTCTTAATTTCTCAATTAAATCATTTTCACTATATTCAAAAGACATGCCAATAATTTTGATATTTAGTCCCGTCGAATTTGGAATTTTTACTTCATATTGTTTAGATATTTTTTCTTGGATTGCACTTTTACTTTTCTCTCTATCTTCACAGCTCTCACTTTGAATAACAATTGTTCCACTGCTTCTACTTTCCACATTTGTTATCTTCAAGTTGTCTGGATTTATTTTGTTTAACTCTTCTTTAGTTTTTTCAGCCGATTGTTTTTCCTTAGGTTTAACAATCAGGGGTAGTTGTTTATTTATACTTGGCAACCCTTTATTTTTAACTGCATCCGCGTATGTTGTTTTTGCACTTTGTTTACATGTTTCATTTATTACTTTCTTTATTTCTTTGCACATATTTTCATTTTTCTCTTCTATTGTTTTTCATTCATTTTGTTTATATAGATGTAAAATTCATTAAAAAAACTACATATGTGACGTATTATGTAGAGTAAAGTAGACTTGAAAATATTACTAACAATTTTCCTCTGGGTTAATATGCCTCTCATAATTTTTCTCATGTTCTCTTTGTGCCGACGTCTGAGAATAAGTGTTGCCTTTTTTTTTTTGTTATTTCTAACCAAAATTGGTTATTTTTTTGATCAATGTGTAGTTTTTGGTTTTGTTTATTTTCTTCTTATAAAAAAAGCTATTTTTGTTTCAGTTTTTGTTAATTATAATTTAAACTTGAAAAAAAAAATAAAACAAAAGTCTATGAATTTAATTTTGGTTATATTTTTTCTTATTTGGTGATTTTTTCACAAATGTTGGCTACAAAATGTTTTTCGTGGCAACATTGTTTCAGATAAATAAATAAAAAATTAGTCAAGCAACAAAAACGCACGATGAGAACAATTGAGAACATTGTTAAGCTCTTGGTTTCTTTATCCTTCCCTTCTATCTTTCCCCCCGCGTCGTGAAATATTTTTGAAAAATATTCCAAAATATGCCAAAATGCACATTCTTTATACATACTTTATTATCTTTGGTTTTAATATCAAGAATCATAGATAGCATACTTTAGGGGTAACTACTATGCGTATGAGTAATATATTTCAAATGCAATTGAATATTAAGTATGTAGTGTGTAGTATACGTGGGCATGGCCCCTCGCTCATTTGGAATATCAACATAAAAAGTAGCCTATAACTCCTTCCAGACATACAGGAAGATACTGTGAACATTTTAAGAAAATCGGTTCAGCCGTTTAATCGTCTATAAACTTCAAACATACAAACATACAAACAAACACACATTCATTTTTATATATAAGATAATAAAGTAAATACATACAGATTTGTTTCCTTTACTTTTTGTGAATGTTAGCTGTGCATTAGCAGGTACATAGTAAATTTATGATTGTGTTTCAACCACTTGTAGCATTTACTCATTTGCAGATGTCTATTAAAAACTTTTCTTGAAATATTTTTTGAAGGGAAAATGTCAAGTGACTGGATTTTCTATGAAAATTTTCACTCACTTGCATTATATTAACTTTGTAGTAACATTTTACACACTGGCACAGTGTCCAAATGAACGAATTCATATAAATTCGTCGTTGAAATGTTAGGATCTACTACTGTAGCATGTGTTTGTTTATTTTTGCTTGCGTTCAAATATGACTGACAAACTCTTAATATTTTGTTGTTGTGTATACAGCCGTCTGTAAGCTATGAACAAAGCACCTTTGCGAGTAAAATAAAGCGTATACTTAAAAAATATGGCATAAACCGCTTAAATGACATTTGTTGGCAAAGGGGAGAAAATTCAATTTAAATGCCCCTACCTGTCAGCAAATAACGCGTATGTACTTAATATAAAAAAGGCTGTCTATTGAAGTACGAATTTAAAGAAAATTATGTAAAGTGGATAACAACTGCATACTAATCCGGACTTAAAGTGAAAAAGGGAAAATTTTCGAGCGCAAGAAGGCTTTTATTATTTTCCCTTTTACCTGGAAATTAATATTCATGTTATTCGAACATTATAAACAAGTTATCAAATGATGTGTGAGGGTCAATTATAAAATCATAATTTTTCTACCTGTAATGCAATATCATATTAAGGAAATCGATTAACGCAGTTATTTTCGGGTCTCAGGAAACAGTATAAAAGCAACAGAAAGATTGCGAAAAATTATTAGTTCTGGTTTCAAATCCTTGGCGAAAACACTTACGCACATCCAAGCACACCAAGCACATACAAGCAAAACACAAAGTCATATAATCAAAAATTTGCTAAATAAATAAAATAATAGAGAACCAAAAAATATGAAAGACGATTGGGAAAGTGCTGCGGACAAACCCATAGTGGTTATTCCTGACAAAGTCAACAAATGGGCTGGCGAGGATGATGATGAGGATGTTAAGGACAGTTGGGATCTCGAGGAAGAGGAAAAAAAGGACGAAGAAAAAGTTGAAGTCAAAGCGCCGGTGAAGACGAAACCTAACAAGGCTTTGAAAGCTAAACTAGCCGAACAAGTGAGACTGGCAGAGGAAGCCGAAGCTGAACGCTTAGCTAATATGACAGCCGAAGAAAAATTAGCCGAAAAATTACGTTTACAAAAAATTCAAGAAGAATCGGACTTAAAGAGTGCTTTAGAAACCTTTGGTGTTAGTGATATTAGAGGTGATTTAGATGCATTTAATCCTCAAACTGAAGAAGAATTCAAAGAATTTGGTGCGACGCTTAGTTGTAAATTGGCACAATATAAAGAATCACCTCATTTCCCGCAATTTATTGAGGATTTAGTACGTAGCATAGGTGTACATTTGGCTATTCCCGATTTGAAGAAATTAAAAATTAGTGTAGAAAACTTACATAGAGAAAAAGTGAAAATGGAAAAACAAAATGTCAAGAAACCCGCTAGCAAAGGCAAAGGCAAAGGAAAAGTAACCTTGAAAAAAGAGAGCAATGATATCGATGGTTATAAAAAGTATGGTAATGATTACATTACTTATGATGATTACGATGATTTCATGTAAATAGTCAAACCTACTTCAAGTCATACAACATCCTTGTATTATTTCCTTACCGTTTTCCCCCTTCAGTAAATAATTTTTTTTTTTATTTTTAGTTGAGCTCTTATTCTATTATAACTACATACATTTTTATATCATAGACAATTTTGTTTGTTAATGATGTTTATTTATAACGTTTTGTAAATTTAAAATAAGTAAAAGAAATAAAAAAATATATATATAATGAAAAAAAAAAAAAATAAAATAAAAGAACGAGTGAATCGCTTGGCAGTGTACAATCACTTCTTTATTGAGGGAACTTTAACAGCAATGGCAAATTTTGAAGGTCCTCATCATGAAATTGAGGACATTCCAAATGTAGAAGTCATTCAGGCAATGAAAACACTACATACTTGCACATGACATGACTTGGGAGTACCGCTGTCGGACATGTTTTTATTGGGATATAAACGAGAGAGGCATCGAATTTCTTCGAATGTTATTAAGGCCGCACCATACAATCGTACCGAAAACGGTAAAGAGCCGAACTTATATGAGACGATTGTACTATTTTTATTTGAATAACGATCTCATAGACTAGTTATATATAGTAATTAGAGAATAATTTTTTTTTATGTTATATAAGTGTAACATAAGTGTTTTAACTAGTATTTAATAATTTAGTACATGATTAAGTAATTAAAAAACAAAAATTAATTTCAATATAAAAAGTATTTTTTAATTTCACTTGTTTTAATGTATATAATTCTCTTAATATATATCACTATATATGTATACTAGGTAATACCCGGTGTGCTTCGCTGCGGGTTTTCCTACTCGCGAACACGCGACGTAAAGCTGTCCATGTGAGAAACATGGATTTTCTAGATTAAGTCCACAAACTTGCAAGGACTGACCTTGAGCTTTATTAATCGTCATTGCAAATGCTAGGCGAATAGGAAATTGCAGGCGCTTGAAATCGAATGGCATCTCCGATGTGGTCATAGGAATACGTGGCAGCAACACATCAGTTCCCTTAAACTTTCCAGTTATAATGGTCGCCTCGATAAGATTGTTCATCATTTTTTTTACTGTTAGTCGAGTGCCATTACAAATTCGTGGAGGATCAATATTTCTAAGTAAAATAATGGGAACACCGTTTTTTATCTGTAAGTCATGTGGTGGAAAGCCTGGTAAATCTAACGAATTTAAAAATTCGACTGGATAATTGAGGACATCGTCAATATTTGAAACTGTGTCGATCGATTTATAAGTTCTTAGATTCCCATCGACCTTGTTAAGAATATTGCTGTTGATGGAATTAACGTCAATATTTTTGGATGCCAGTAACGCACGTTCACATAACCATTGCATATTTTTAAAATTTTGCACAATATTGGGAAATACACAATTTATTAATTGTTCTTTGGATTGTGTCATTAAGCAAAACTCTGATGGAAATTTTATATACTTTGTTATAGGATCCACTGGAATTCTTGCATTACCTAAATCAAGCAATTGTTTGGAAAAAGTTGAAGCGAAGCATCACGTTGCAACTGAACACGCATATTAGTAGTTAATTTTAGAGTATGAACATATCGCCAAAGGTATGACGATGCATTTAGCTCATCAGATGGCGTTGATGCAGGCATAACAGGAAGTGTTTGACGAAAATGACCAGCTAATAAAACTAATGCACCTCCAAATATGTTATTATTGCTTCTAAAATCCCGTGAACTGCGAGACTTCCAAAGATTTCTTATGCGCCATGGTGCATTCAACCCACACTATGATTTCACATTGTTACAATACTTTGCCCATAGAAGAATTTTTCTTTATGTTACACTTGTAATCTCTTCGGAAAATTGAGGCTTCTAGGATAATTTTAGTGCAGAATACGCTGTTCTACCACCATCTAAGAGTGTGGCAGCAATGCCGGATGACGCAATAGCTAATGCAATATTTTTTTGAGATCGAACTTTTGCCAATATCAATGAAATTAAAAACGTTTTTCCGGTTATTTGTTTGTTTGTTATTGCTGCTAGTATACTGTTGTATACCATTCTCTGCTCTTGTTGTAAATTTGGTAAATTTTCTTCCAATAAAATTTCCAAATTTTGATGATTATATTCCATTTCTCGTCGTAGATCTTGATCGTGTGCATCAGTTCCTGACCGAATAGGAGCAATCATTCCAACTTCAATTAGTGTCACATTCCTTATCGCCAAGCATTTGTCTTCAAGTAGAATCAATGTCTCATTATTCATACTTTCACTTAGTTCAAGCGTTGCATTGTTGGTGGTAACTCTTTCCGGGTGTAATATGTCCTCAGCCAAATATGTTTTAAATTTATTCCAAAGATCTTTTGGATTAGATGGTAAGCACGATACCAATATTATCGCAAATAATGCCCTTATTTTCCATGGATGGTTGATTACTGCTGCATCTTCAAGCGTTGTTTCCCAATGACAATCGTTCTCCAATAATTGTAGTTTCTGACAGGCCTCTCGATATGTTGCACATACTACGCCATCAACACAATGTAATGTCTCAAAAGATGTTGGTCCTCGAACATTAATCAGAAGCATTCTCAAATAAAAACATTCAGCATTTTGAGGATGGATGGTATAAACCCTACCTAATGCATCTGTTGAATATAAATTTGGCCAACCATCAACAGGTTTCCCCTGCTTTCGACGTTGAAATTTCTTTGTTGATGCATTCCACGTATAATACGTTGGAATTTCTGAATAAAACAAAGTTTTAGCAAACATATCATTTCTACAAAGATCAAAAAATGATGTTAATGTTGTAGCCGGTGGTGCTGCTGCTCTCTCTCGAGCATTTCTTTCTGTAAAGTAAACCCGTTGTCCATTTTCCAGATGCACTGATAAATGAACAACAGTTGGATGGCGCTCATGAATGGGAAATCCCAAAATTCGCCATACTGCTTCATTGCTACTAATGTACCTGGCCATTTGATACTGCGGAATTTCATCATTTGGATTTTGTAATGAAAATACAGCCATATAAGACCCTTTAGTAACATATTTGCAGATGTATTTGATCGACTTAACTGAATGACAATACTCAACATTAATATGCGCTTTAAATGTTTTTGAAAGCAATGGAGAGTAAGGTACTATCCAACGATTATCAACATCAAAATCATTTCCATCCACCTTTACTGAAATTGATCGTCCACCATTATCCACAGAACGTCGGCGATAAAGTGGGTAGCCGTCATTTCCCGAGATTGTTTTTTTTTTGTTTTTTTTTTTTTTTTTTTTTTTTTAGTATTAAAAATACTTTAAATGTTCAACAAAATTATATATTACAAATTATTATTAAATAATACAAAATTAGTACACTTTCGTCTAAAGACATTTTCATCCGTTTCATTCTTAATGTAGTTTGGCAATGAGTTAAACAGCTGTAGACCTTTGTAGAATAGCGTTTTCTGCATTTGTGTTGACCTCACTCTTTGGATCCTAAAGTCACTTGCATTTCTTAGTGTTATCTTAATGTGTTAAATTGAAGTCGTTGTGCTATGTTCATCCATTTTAGATCAGTTAACATTGTGTTTATATGTGTGTAACGATCGCATTTTAGTATTACTCTCATCGCTCTATTTTGCAGTTTCTGCATCCTTGCTAATTGATTTGTGCTGCTGCATGTGAATAAAATAGTGGAACCATATTCAAAGTGTGGTTTTATTATCGTGCTGTATATATTTATCGCTGTAGACTTGGATATTTTGCTTCTTATTCTTTTTAAAAAACTAATTTTTTTACCAACTTTTTTGCATAAGTAATCTATTTGTTCATTGAAATTTAATTTTTTATCGATTATAAAACCAAGGTATTTTATATATTCGACTTTTTCAATTACTGTGTCATTTATTGTAAATATTTCTTCTGAATTTAAGTTAATTCCATTATTTTTGTTTTATTTTCATTTAGTTTGAGTTTATTCATTTTAAGCCATTCATCTATTTTCTTCATATCATACTTGATATTTTCGCGACATTCTTCATCACTATTTGCTATTGTATATATCAGAGTGTCATCAGCGTATAATACAACTTTACATTTTTCTAAAATACTTGGCATGTCATTTATATAAATTATGAACAACAACGCTCCCAAAATGGAACCCTGTGGCACTCCGAAATTATTTATTATTTCATCAGATTCTATGTCATTTAATTTTGTCGTTTGCCTTCTTCTTTTCAGGTACGATTTGAACCAATCTAGCTCGATTCCTCTTATTCCATACATATATAGTTTATTCAGTATTATTTCTCTATCGATCGTCTCAAAGGCTCTTTTGAAGTCAAGAAATATTGCTATTATCCTCTTATCCTTTCCTATTGCTCTCCATTCACTTATGACATAGTTTACCGTGGTTTCACACGAATGTTTTTTTACGGAATCCTGACTGGTATTTAGATAATATGTCTCGATTTTCTATATATTTTTCAAGCTGATCTTTAACTACTTTTTCAATTATTTTCTCGCAAGTTTTAAGAGAGTTTATTGGTCTAAACTCCTCGCATTTTTTTGTTCTGGGCACTTTCTCAATTGGGGTTACGGTTGATTTTTTCCAATTATCAGGAAAAATACCTGTCTCTAAAGATGTGTTTATTACTTTTACCATTATATTTCCTGTTACATTCCAGTTGTCAAGTATAATTTTATTTGATACGCGTTCATGGTCAGATTTGTTATTCATACACTTCACGATGCTCTCCAGTTCACTAATATATACCTTACGGAATTTAAAAACATCATTCACTCTATATTCTATTCGGTTAATATGTTGCACGCTCCCTATCGATTTTCTTATACTACTAATGCTATCAATGAAGAATGCATTGAACTTATTAACTATATCACATATATCGTTGTACTCTATCTGGTCGAATATCACAGATTAAGTTGCGTTTTGCCTCTTATTAAGTACTAGGTTTTTTATGTGTGTCCACATTTGCTTTTGACTAGTTGCGTTGTTAATTTTATTTTTTATGTAATTATTCTTATTATTTTCGATTTGTACTTTGTATCGATTTCTTATTAGTTTATATTCTCCCCAAGCTTGATTCGTGTTTTCAAATTTGGCTCGTAAATATTTTATTATTTTTTCTCTTTTTATTGTTCGCAGTTCTTCGTTAAACCAGTTATTCACTTTGTTATTTATGTGCACTTGCTTTTCAAACGTAAATCTTTGTATTGTATTTCCTAGACAGGCATCAAACAGTTTAACGTTTTCATTAAGATCCTTATTATCCTCGTATATCATATTCTCAGTTAACACATTATTGAATATATTCTTATCGTATTTAAATATCTTGATGGTTTTTGCTGTATTTAGAATGTTTTCATTCGATCTCTCAAAGTCTATATTAATATTAATAACTTCATGGTCAGAAATTTTATTATCTTTACTGTTTGTACATTTTATCTTATAATTATTAGTTATTACCTAGTCAATTATTGTGCTCGAATTTCTTGTTACACGGGTGCTTTCGTTAGTTATTTGTTTAAGGCCGTTGTCATTGAGAGTATTCCTAATTCTATTCTTGTATAAAGAGTTTTTTTTCCAATCTATATTAAAATCTCCTGCAATTAAAATATCACAGTTATTATTATCACAGATTTCTTCAATAATTTCGTCAAATATATCACAGAACTCAGATTCGCTGTAGCTAGGCGATCTATATATTGCACCAATTAAGATATTATTATTATTATCATTATGTACAGCTTTGCAAAATAATATCCAATACTTCAAATCATCAGTTCTCTCTATAAACTTTTTCACGTTCCAATTATTTTTATAGTATACGACAACTCCACCTGTTCTTGAGGATGCTGACACTGACCCGATGTTATCATATCCTTGTAACGCAATTTCTTGTTCATCTATATCTTTCGTCAAATGTGTTTCAGACAATATTAAAAAGTCAGGTTTTTCTGTTGCTGCGATAATTTCAATTTGATTATAGTTGTTAACAAGACCTTGTACATTTGTATAGAGGGCACTCATTTCCTTTAGTTGTTAAATCGTCAAGCCTATATTTCTCATTTTGTTTTTCAATTTATTTTGATAAACTGGACATTCTCTATCGTTTGTAAAGTGATTTTCATCTAATCCTGCTGTTTACTTTTGAACAATTAATACATTTCATTATCTTCTCTTGGCTTTCGCAATTAACTGTTTTATGTTGACCTTGGCATTTTAGACATATTTCCTGATTTTTACATTCTTTGGCTATATGATTGTATCCTCTGCATTTCATACATTGAACTAATTCAGTTCCATCATACACTCTACATCTTTCCCAACCGACATTTACTTTTCTTTCTTCCATAATTTTTCCGTAAGCTTCATTATCAACTCTCAGTCTCACATTGAACAAAGATTTATTTCCTCTTTTCGTTTCATATTTTCCCATAAATTTAATATTTGCATCAGCTAATTTAGGATTTTGTTTTCTTAATTCCTCAATTAAATCATTTTCACTATATTCAAAAGACATGCCAATAATATTGATATTTAGTCCCGTCGAATTTGGAATTTTTACTTCATATTGTTTAGATATTTTTTCTTGGATTGCACTTTTACTTTTCTCTCTATCTTCACAGCTCTCACTTTGAATAACAATTGTTCCACTGCTTCTACTTTCCACATTTGTTATCTTCAAGTTGTCTGGATTTATTTTGTTTAACTCTTCTTTAGTTTTTTCAGCCGATTGTTTTTCCTTAGGTTTAACAATCAGGGGTAGTTGTTTATTTATACTTGGCAACCCTTTATTTTTAACTGCATCCGCGTATGTTGTTTTTGCACTTTGTTTACATGTTTCATTTATTACTTTCTTTATTTCTTTGCACATATTTTCATTTTTCTCTTCTATTGTTTTTCATTCATTTTGTTTATATAAATGTAAAATTCATTATAAAAACTACATATGTGACGTATTATGTAGAGTAAAGTAGACTTGAAAATATTACTAACAATTTTCCTCTGGGTTAATATGCCTCTCATAATTTTTCTCATGTTCTCTTTGTGCCGACGTCTGAGAATAAGTGTTGCCTTTTTTTTGTTATTTCTAACCAAAATTGGTTATTTTTTGATCAATGTGTGGTTTTTGGTTTTGTTTATTTTTTTCTTATAAAAAAAGCTATTTTTGTTTCAGTTTTTGTTAATTATAATTTAAACTTGAAAAAAAAATAAAACAAAAGTCTATGAATTTAATTTTGGTTATATTTTTTCTTATTTGGTGATTTTTTTCACAAATGTTGGTTACAAAATGTTTTTCGTGGCAACATTGTTTCAGATGAATAAATAAAAAATTAGTCAAACAACAAAAACGCACGATGAGAACAATTGAGAACATTGTTACGCTCTTGGTTTCTTTATCTGTTCACACGAGTGAACAAATTCGAACAACCCCAACCCTGACATCAACATTCACCAACACACATCAACATTCACAATACACATCAACATACACATTTTCATCAACAACTCCTGCTTGATTGTTTTGATCCTTGTTGATCAGTTCAGTTGACTAGCGATCGCCGAACAACACTAAACATAGAAACCCAACAATCCATACGCGTGTGCGAAATGAAATAAATGGCTATTTAATTGTATTTATATTAAATTTAATCAGCCTTGTGAACATTAATAAATTCAAAATAAATTGTGAACTTTGTGAAATTTGATATTACTGCAAACAAAATATCTGTACATTGTAAACAACACACATATTGTTACAAAATACAAATAAATATCCACTTTATAACGTTTTAAGAAAATACAAACAAAAAACAAAACATATATGACATTTATTATTTACATATATAAAAGTAATATAAAAGGTTTGAGCATATGTACATACCCTAGCCCCTCATACCCTTTTACCCTTAAACTAACCCCACCCTATAACCCGAAAAGACATTATCCTTCCCTTCTATCTTTCCCCCCGCGTCGTGAAATATTTCTGAAAAATATTCCAAAATATGCCAAAATGCAGATTCTTTATACGTACTTTATTTTCTTTGGTTTTAATATCAAGAATCATAGATAGCATACTTGTAGGGGTAACTACTATGCGTATGAGTAATATATTTCAAATGCAATTAAATATTAAGTATGTAGTGTGTAGTATACGTGGGCATGGCCCCTCGCTCATTTGGAATATCAATATAAAAAGTAGAATTATACCCCTGTAGTTGGCGCATATCGTAGGGTCTACCTTTTTCAGGACAGGGCAGCGGACACTGAAGTTCCAATCGTTGGGCATACTTTCCTCTAGGCATATTTTGTAGATAAGCTGGTGCATGCGCACTACCAACTCCGGTCTTAAACAACTCAGCGGGGAGGCTATCAGAACATGCCGCTTTATTGTTTTTAAGATTTATAATCGCAACTTTGACCTCTTCATTGCTATGCGGCGGAATCTCCACACCGTCACCGCCGAAGAATATTTCAAATAAACCTTCCCTTCCCCTTATCCCGGTAATTAAATTAAAGCATTGAATACATTTTTTATTTTCATTTTATTTTAATTATTTATATGATTTCCTTAAAATACATTCAAAATACATTACAAATAAGGAATTAAGAATTAAATTGAAAGAGACAGTATTTTTTATAAATTTAAATTTATTATAATATGAATTTATTATAATATAAAACTTTATTGTAATATAAATTTAAACTTAGAAAACTCCTCATATATTTCATCAATATTTAATAGAAATTAAAAACATTGTCATGATATTTAATTTAAAATTTACGCAAATTGATTACAAATAATTTTTCTAAATTACAAATTCTTTTTTTCCAGAGAATATACTCTTCGTGAACTTCGTCCATTATTTTTGTTTTAAAAATTGGTCTTCTTTGCCGAGTATATTGTAGACGTCTTCCTCATCGCTGCTGATAAAAAGATCAGCCTCAAGGGTGCTCAATTCGCTATTGTGGTACTTCTTTACAGAATTTTCCTTAGAAGGTTGTTCTGAATTGGGTTCTTCTTCGTCGCTACTAATACTGCCAAAAAGCTCCAATTCAAGATTCTTCATCTCGCTGTTAGATTTCTTGTTGTCCTGCTTTTCTATTAATTTAGCTTCTGGCTTCCTAGAGGAATCTTTGTCTGAATTGCGTTTTGATGAGGATTTATTTGTCCTAGTCTGTTTCTTCTTAGCTGACTGCTGTTCATCTTTATCGTGGGAATTATTTTTCGACTTTTTGCTCTCATTCATCATTGTCAAGTGTGTACGCTTGCGTGATTGTAGTTCTCGGGTAGCTTTTATCTCGTTATCAAAGTCAATATTGCGTGTTTGCTGTTTATGATCTGATTGTATAACCGATGATGGCGGTGTCGACAAAGTGGCGTTTATTTTTTTTTCAATATTTTGTTCACCAGGATATATGAACTTTTTTGAGAATAGAATTGTTTCCTTTTCGGGAGTTTTATTCCAATGTGTCAAAAATTCGTCCATTTCTGCACAATATTGAGATAAAAATTCCTGTGACTTAGCACTTGCATCTTTCTTTTGGGGGGAATGCATGCAAACGTTAGCGAAACCGCCTACGCCGCATCTCAGCACAGCCGAGCTATCATTGTTCTGACTGCTCTGACTTCCTGGATGTTGTTGTTCTGGTTTTGTGTCAATTACCGTACCACTATTTTGGACATTATTTAACCGAGAAAGCGATGCAGATCCGTCATGCTTAATATCCTTTTCAATTCTTAAATTTGTATCATTCTGCTGCTTTTTCAATTCAGCTGGTATGCCGCTTTCATTCTCTTGAGCTGATAACAAAAGTGGCCATAATTCAGACACAAATTTCTGTGCTTTGCCACCTCTTAGGAATCCAGCAATTCTGATCTGTAATTTCTGTCGACAAAGCATTTTATCCTGTTTTAATTTATTGTGCACGAACTCAACTGCCGCATTATCTTCTCTCTGCAAAATATCCGTGATTTTCTTGCTTATCCACGGTTTCAACATGTCCAATTTTACTTTGGATATGTCGATACGTCCCTGTGCTTTAAGTTTGGAACTCAACGTTTTATAAGCTGCAAGTGATTGTTTTCCGCCATTCAACATGTTAATGCGCCGTTGTGGTTTAAGGGTAGAACCACAAGTGTTGGGTGGTACTTGTGGTTGCTTTTGTTCTGCTTGTGTGCTACAGATTGATACTGACTTGTCCAGTTTATGTACGCGATTTTCAATGTTGATGAAACTTTTATTGTTTTCCTTATCTGACTGTTGTTTCTTTGTGATTAAAGTGCTGGCGGTTAAATCTTGCTTTTGTTCTACTTTTCTGTTACCTTTCGTACCACTATTTCGGCTATAGGTTAACCGAGAAAGCGATGCAGATTCATCGTGTTTTTCGCCGTGCTTAGTGTCCAACCGCCCCTGTGGTTTAAGGGTGGAACTGAAAGTGGTAGGAGGTACCAATGGTTCTTTTCCGCCATTCACCATGTTGTCTTGTTTTCGGGATCGAGATTGAGATCCTTCGGCGTCTTTTCGAAATTTACTTTGGAATACTTTTTTAAAAATTTTAGTTTTTGTAGGTTCAACATTTGTTTGGATTACTTCCTTTATAATTTCATCTTTTTTCGGTTCCACTGTATTATTTGATATGGCTGTCGAACTCTCTTCAGCCGCTAACAAAATATGCCATAATTCACATATGAATTGTTTTACCAGAGGACCATTTAGAAATTCAGTCATATGGATATGCGTCTTCATCGGGCAGATAAATTGTTCCAATTTTAATTCGTTGTAAACAAATTTTTCAATTTGAAAAACGTCGTAGATTTTCGAATTAATTTGTGCCTTTAACGCATCCAATTTCACTTTCGACATGTCTATGCATTTGTCGAGTAATTCGTCAAATTTCACTTGCTTTGATGCTTCCATTTTTTCTTAAGATTTTCCGCTGATAAATGTTGTGGGTTGTCTACCGAGACTAAATTGTGATTGAACTTATTGTGTAAGGTTCACACCTTTTATAGGTGGAAACCATTTTGGAAATTTGTGATTTCGATACAAACAGGTACCGGATTCAACGTAATGAGTGAACAAATAGGTTAACTGCTACCTGTTCTTTCAACAACCCTTTTATGTATGCAGGTAAAGACCCTGCCCTTTAATTTCAACCAATGGCTCTTGTTTTCCTTCTTAGTATTCGAAAAACATTTTCATTTACAACTTGCGATTTCTATAATAATCCCTAATGGGCTGTTGTTGTAATCCTTTCATTACCCTTATTAGATCAGATCTTTTGATTCGGTTATTTCTTCGTAATGTAGTTTTAAGTGTTAACCTTTTCGGTTAAAAAAACTCGCTACGTATGGTAAAGTCATAAATGCTTTGTAAGTTTTATGTGTAAACCATCAGATTAATATTTATTGAGCAAAGTTCTATAGTCCTATGACCTATTGTGCTGCTGCAAAGCTGGAGAAACCGAATAAAAATTATTTTTTATTGCGAATTTAATCGTCACACTTTTCCTGTTACGTCGCGTGTTTATTATTAAGCTTAATGACAAGATATTTCTCAGAACAATATACATACGTCATGTTTTGATACACAAATGCAAAAAATAATGAAAAATTCTGGCTATCTGCACTTTACAGGCACCTTTTCTGGCACAGCGAACTGAGTGTTTTCTGCAGCATGATTTGTGCATTTCTAAAAATTTTTCCACAAAATTAAGACTACCAGATGAGACTTTTAAAGGAAATTTAAATTTTGCATGATTTATCTATGTGGACAAATCAATTCACCTTTTTATATAAAATATAACCTACTACTGCTCTGTTCAAGTTTTTCCGGACAAAATATAAAATTAAACCAAAACGAGCTAAAAGATGTTCATACTACATATTTTCTCTTTCTCTCAAGAAGAGGGCTGTCAAACTACATATAAAAAAAGGAGTGAATCGAGCTTTACAGAAAGATAAATAAAAATTAAAAAATCTATTTTATGACCAACTTAGACTGATGAAATGTTATTAACTCTCGTCGTATCAAATGCCCAGTTTTGTTCGAGAAGTCAGTTTTTCTTGTTATTTTAAAATAGCACCTAGGACCTGGTTTTAAATGAAAATATTCCGTGGCTTCATTATGCAGACTTAGAGATCCCTAAAATAAAATTTAAAACAGCATTAACTGAGGACATGTCTGGTTTTTTTTAGCCAGCTCCACAATTAATATCACAGTAATACATTAATGGTCGAGAATCTATGGCCGAGAATCTATGGGCTTTAAAAGATTTATTCTACGAAATGGCAACAAATTTACTTGAATTTCTGCTAGTCAATCCACTTTTTAATTTGAAGATCATGTGTATGTATAATTAATCAGGATTACGATCCAACTTCACACACCACTTATGTTGTGAGTGTTAATTTTATACATGAGTGGCGCGACCAATTATTTAAAGTCGACTCCGTTTTTCATGCCAATTTTATTTACTCTCAGAGTTTTTGCCAGAAAGCTACTAAGAGAAATATTTATTTATTTATTACTTATAATACAATTACAGTAGTTTTCGCTTATAGTCCACACCCATAGTTGCAAAACATTTGTGGACAATAAGCCAAATTCGACATTTAAACGAACTTTATGGCATATATCTGTTTTCAATTATTTTCAGTAATATGATTATAAATTGAAAAAAATATATAAATCAAAAAGGTTTTTTTTAATAAGAGTATTTACTTTAATTATAGACTTAAAAAAGTCTTCTAGTTTATTGACTATGTAATGAGTGAGATACAATAAAAAGTAAGTTCGTTTTAATATTATTATAGACATAACTACTTAAAAAGTTCCATAAATTTTGACTTTTTTTTTAAGAAAATTGTTCAAAATAGGGTCCTCAATTTTGTCAAGGACAAAAGTGCTCTCAATTTCATTCTCAGAGCAGTATTTCCTTAAAATATCAATGAGCCAATTCACACCAGCACAATTGTGCTGGCGCAAAATGATAGTTTATAGGCAAGAGGGGTGAAGAGAATGGTTTTTCGGTGGCGTAAAGTTTCCACCAGCTACAACCCCGCATCACCAGCACAAAACTAATACATGCACATTTTTAAAAATCAGCCAAACATCAAATGAATGAAAAAACACTAATACATACAAAGCTCTGTATACGTGTACATTCGTTGCCAAACGAATATTCATCCCGTGTAAATTGAAAAGAACAAAAATTGTGCGACTAAAAAATGTGCTCGTCTGAATTGGCTCAATAGCTATATAACTTGTGCTTACAAATAAGTACATATGTATATATAATGTGTTTTTTATAGAGGTACTAGCTAATACCCGGTGTGCTTCACTACCCCCATCGGAATTAAATACATATCTCGTGATGCAACTGGATCGCCCTCCATCAAAATTGTTACGCCATTGTTGGAGTTCTGGAGTTCTATCAGCATGAGTTGCGATTATGTGGTCATCTATATCAGATCTGTAGTTAAATGTAATACCTGAGAATCCATGAAAAACATTACGTCGATTCACCACCATTCGATTACGATTTTGTTCTCGACGCTATGTCTCGTGATGTTTCGATACTATTTCGCTGGCTTTGTAGCCGACCTTCATGTTCCAACGGTGTCTCGGTACCTCGTGCGGTTGTCGCATGTTGTCGAAGACCTTCAAAACGTCGTTCGTGTTCTGACGGCGTTTCAGAAGCTCGTGCTAAAGAGGTAAGATTTCGTTGACTTTCAAGGCGCTCTTGGCTTTCTGAAAGCGTTTCAGTGGCTCGTAGGCCTTCAAGGCGTTCTTCACGTTGTGATGGCGTTTCGGCGGCTCTAGAGGTTGAAGCTCGACTCCTTTCAGTCCTTAGGCGACTTTCACGCTCTTCCGAACTTTCATTTGCTCTCTGGGATTGCAAATGCAATGCATTTTTAGTGCTTCTGGAAAGCGATGCTTTTTGGGGGCATTTTTATAAATTGTTGCAAAATAAATGTCACTCAACGTTTAACTCGTTTAGGATCAAAGATTCAACTGAATTCCAAAACCGAATGCGTGTTATATTTATTCCTTTATATTTTATCTAATTTGAAATCGGTTCAGGTCAAAAAGCTTTTTAAAAAAAATTAAGGCTATTTAAATTTGACAAATAATTAGGTTTGTTTCGGTCGCAGGCAATTTTCTTGATGAGTTTTGCAACTTCTTATTTTATTTGAAAAAATATTGACAGTTGCATTTTATTACTTCAAATTGTACCTAATATGAAATCGGTTCAGGTCAAAAACTTTTTAAAAGAAAGTAAGGTTATTAAAATCTGACAAATAATTATGTTTGTGTCGGTCGCAGGTAATTTTTTTTTTGATGAGTTTTGCAACTTCTTATTTTATTTGGAAAAAATGTTGAGAGTTTACATTTTATTACTTAGGTATTCGAAAGTAATGAATGAAAATTTTACTGCCTATTGTTACATGCCCATTCATCGCCCAATAAAATGCTGATTATAAACTTGCATGATCTATTTTTCAAGATATGCAACAAATAAATAATATTTTTATTAATTACCCATTGTTAGAAGTAAACAATAACATAACTATTACATATGTACATATATGTTTTTCAAATAAATATTTAAATAGTATCAATTTCAGTACTTACTATGTACATGAGAGCAAAATTTCAAGCTCAACAATTTAAGGGTCATATGTTTGAGCAGCTCAAACATCCTAGAATTCAAATATATGTTGATGATATTCAACTCTACCTTGATAGCTTTATAGCTTCCATCAACACTGGAGTTAAAGATCTTAACACTGACCTTAATAATATTTCTCTTTGGGCGACTGCAAATGGTTTAAGGATTAACTCTAAAAAGTAAAAATGTATTGTAATTTGCAAAGAATCCGCAAAGATTGAATCTAGTAATGATGTTGCCTTTTTTGGTTATTTCTGAAAAAAAAAATAAATAAAACAAAAGTCTACGAATTTAATTTTGGTTATATTTTTTCTTATTTGGTGATTTTTTTCACAAACGTTGGTTACAAAATTTTTTTCCTTCCCTTATATCTATCCCCCGCGTCGTGAAATATTTTTTAAAAATATTCCAAAATATGCCAAAATGCACATTCTTTAATACATACTTTATTTTCTTTGGTTTTAATATCAAGAATCATAGATAGCATACTTGTAGGGGTAACTACTATGCGTATGAGTAATATATTTCAAATGCAGTTAAACATTAAGTATGTAGTGTGTAGTATACGTGGGCATGGCCCCTCGCTCATTTGGAATATCAACATAAAAAGTAGCCTATAACTCCTTCCAGACATACAGGAAGATACTGTGAAAATTTTAAGAAAATCGGTTCAGCTGTTTAATCGTCTATAAACTTCAAACATACAAACATACAAACAAACACACATCCATTTTTATATATAAGATAATAAAGTAAATATATACAGATTTGTTTCCTTTACTTTTGTGAATGTTAGCTGTGCATTAGCAGGTACATAGTAAATTTATGATTGTGTTTCAACCACTTGTAGCATTTACTCATTTGCAGATGTCTATTAAAAACTTTTCTTGAAATATTTTTTGAAGGGAAAATGTCAAGTGACTGGATTTTCTATGAAAATTTTCACTCACTTGCATTATATTAACTTTGTAGTAACATTTTACACACTGGCACAGTGTCCAAATGAACGAATTCATATAAATTCGTCGTTGAAATGTTAGGATCTACTACTGTAGCATGTGTTTGTTTATTTTTGCTTGCGTTCAAATATGACTGACAAACTCTTAATATTTTGTTGTTGTGTATACAGCCGTCTGTAAGCTATGAACAAAGCATCTTTGCGAGTAAAATAAAGCGTATACTTAAAAAATATGGCATAAACCGCTTAAATGACATTTGTTGGCAAAGGGGAGAAAATTCAATTTAAATGCCCCTACCTGTCAGCAAATAACGCGTATGTACTTAATATAAAAAAGGCTGTCTATTGAAGTACGAATTTAAAGAAAAGTATGTAAAGTGGATAACAACTGCATACTAATCCGGACTTAAAGTGAAAAAGGGAAAATTTTCGAGCGCAAGAAGGCTTTTATTATTTTCCCTTTTACCTGGAAATTAATATTCGTGTTATTCGAACATTATAAACAAGTTATCAAATGATGTGTGAGGGTCAATTATAAAATCATAATTTTTCTACCTGTAATGCAATATCATATTAAGGAAATCGATTAACGCAGTTATTTTCGGGTCTCAGGAAACAGTATAAAAGCAACAGAAAGATTGCGAAAAATTATTAGTTCTGGTTTCAAATCCTTGGCGAAAACACTTACGCACATCCAAGCACACCAAGCACATACAAGCAAAACACAAAGTCATATAATCAAAAATTTGCTAAATAAATAAAATAATAGAGAACCAAAAAATATGAAAGACGATTGGGAAAGTGCTGCGGACAAACCCATAGTGGTTATTCCTGACAAAGTCAACAAATGGGCTGGCGAGGATGATGATGAGGATGTTAAGGACAGTTGGGATCTCGAGGAAGAGGAAAAAAAGGACGAAGAAAAAGTTGAAGTCAAAGCGCCGGTGAAGACGAAACCTAACAAGGCTTTGAAAGCTAAACTAGCCGAACAAGAGAGACTGGCAGAGGAAGCCGAAGCTGAACGCTTAGCTAATATGACAGCCGAAGAAAAATTAGCCGAAAAATTACGTTTACAAAAAATTCAAGAAGAATCGGACTTAAAGAGTGCTTTAGAAACCTTTGGTGTTAGTGATATTAGAGGTGATTTAGATGCATTTAATCCTCAAACTGAAGAAGAATTCAAAGAATTTGGTGCGACGCTTAGTTGTAAATTGGCACAATATAAAGAATCACCTCATTTCCCGCAATTTATTGAGGATTTAGTACGTAGCATAGGTGTACATTTGGCTATTCCCGATTTGAAGAAATTAAAAAGTAGTGTAGAAAACTTACATAGAGAAAAAGTGAAAATGGAAAAACAAAATGTCAAGAAACCCGCTAGCAAAGGCAAAGGCAAAGGCAAAGGAAAAGTAACCTTGAAAAAAGAGAGCAATGATATCGATGGTTATAAAAAGTATGGTAATGATTACATTACTTATGATGATTACGATGATTTCATGTAAATAGTCAAACCTACTTCAAGTCATACAACATCCTTGTATTATTTCCTTACCGTTTTCCCCCTTCAGTAAATAATTTTTTTTTTTATTTTTAGTTGAGCTCTTATTCTATTATAACTACATACATTTTTATATCATAGACAATTTTGTTTGTTAATGATGTTTATTTATAACGTTTTGTAAATTTAAAATAAGTAAAAGAAATAAAAAAATATATATATAATGAAAAAAAAAAAAAAAAATAAATAAAAGAACGAGTGAATCGCTTGGCAGTGTACAATCACTTCTTTATTGAGGGAACTTTAACAGCAATGGCAAATTTTGAAGGTCCTCATCATGAAATTGAGGACATTCCAAATGTAGAAGTCATTCAGGCAATGAAAACACTACTTGCACATGACATGACTTGGGAGTACCGCTGTCGGACATGTTTTTATTGGGATATAAACGAGAGAGGCATCGAATTTCTTCGAATGTTATTAAGGCCGCACCATACAATCGTACCGAAAACGGTAAAGAGCCGAACTTATACGAGACGATTGTACTATTTTTATTTGAATAACGATCTCATAGACTAGTTATATATAGTAATTAGAGAATAATTTTTTTTAGCTCATCAGCTGGCGTTGATGCAGGCATAACAGGAAGTGTTTGACGAAAATCACCAGCTAATAAAACTAATGCACCTCCAAATATGTTATTATTGCTTCTAAAATCCCGTAAACTGCGAGACTTCCAAAGATTTCTTATGCGCCATGGTGCATTCAACCCACACTATGATTTCACATTGTTGCAATACTTTGCCCATAGAAGAATTTTTCTTTATGTTACACTTGTAATCTCTTCGGAAAATTGAGGCTTCTAGGATAATTTTAGTGCAGAATACGCTGTTCTACCACCATCTAAGAGTGTGGCAGCAATGCCGGATGACGCAATAGCTAATGCAATATTTTTTTGAGATCGAACTTTTGCCAATATCAATGAAATTAAAAACGTTTTTCCGGTTATTTGTTTGTTTGTTATTGCTGCTAGTATACTGTTGTATACCATTCTCTGCTCTTGTTGTAAATTTGGTAAATTTTCTTCCAATAAAATTTCCAAATTTTGATGATTATATTCCATTTCTCGTCGTAGATCTTGATCGTGTGCATCAGTTCCTGACCGAATAGGAGCAATCATTCCAACTTCAATTAGTGTCACATTCCTTATCGCCAAGCATTTGTCTTCAAGTAGAATCAATGTCTCATTATTCATACTTTCACTTAGTTCAAGCGTTGCATTGTTGGTGGTAACTCTTTACTGGTGTAATATGTCCTCAGCCAAATATGTTTTAAATTTATTCCAAAGATCTTTTGGATTAGATGGTGAGCACGATACCAATATTATCGCAAATAATGCCCTTATTTTCCATGGATGGTTGATTACTGCTGCATCTTCAAGCGTTGTTTCCCAATGACAATCGTTCTCCAATAATTGTAGTTTCTGACAGGCCCCTCGATATGTTGCACATACTACGCCATCAACACTAATGTGTCAAAAGATGTTGGTCCTCGAACATTAATCAGAAGCATTCTCAAATAAAAACATTCAGCATTTTGAGGATGGATGGTATAAACCCTACCTAATGCATCTGTTGAATATAAATTTGGCCAACCATCAACAGGTTCCCCTGCTTTCGACGTTGGAATTTCTTTGTTGATGCATTCCACGTATAATACGTTGGAATTTCTGAATAAAACAAAGTTTTAGCAAACATATCATTTCTACAAAGATCAAAAAATGATGTTAATGTTGTAGCCGGTGGTGCTGCTGCTCTCTCTCGAGCATTTCTTTCTGAAAAGTAAACCCGTTGTCCATTTTCCAGATGCACTGATAAATGAACAACACTTGGATGGCGCTCATGAATGGGAAATCCCAAAATTCGCCATACTGCTTCATTGCTACTAATGTACCTGGCCATTTGATACTGCGGAATTTCATCATTTGGATTTTGTAATGAAAATACAGCCATATAAGACCCTTTAGTAACATATTTGCAGATGTATTTGATCGACTTAACTGAATGACAATACTCAACATTAATATGCGCTTTAAATGTTTTTTGAAAGCAATGGAGAGTAAGGTACTATCCAGCGGTTATCAACATCAAAATCATTTCCATGCACCTTTACTGAAATTGATCGTCCACCATTATCCACAGAACGTCGGCGATAAAGTGGGTAGCCGTCATTTCCCGAGATTGTGTTTTTTTTTTTTTTTTTTTTTTTTTTTTAGTATTAAAAATACTTTAAATGTTCAACAAAATTATATATTACAAATTATTATTAAATAATACAAAATTAGTACACTTTCGTCTAAAGACATTTTCATCCGTTTCATTCTTAATGTAGTTTGGCAATGAGTTAAACAGCTGTAGACCTTTGTAGAATAGCGTTTTCTGCATTTGTGTTGACCTCACTCTTTGGATTCTAAAGTCACTTGCATTTCTTAGTTGATATGGTTGACTGTCTCCCACATAATGTATTTGATCACATAGATATTTCGGGGCGTCTCCTTGTTTTAATTTTCTAATAAATCTTAATGTGTTAAATTGAAGTCGTTGTGCTATGTTCATCCATTTTAGATCAGTTAACATTGTGTTTATATGTGTGTAACGATCGCATTTTAGTATTACTCTCATCGCTCTATTTTGCAGTTTCTGCATCCTTGCTAATTGATTTGTGCTGCTGCATGTGAATAAAATAGTGGAACCATATTCAAAGTGTGGTTTTATTATCGTGCTGTATATATTTATCGCTGTAGACTTGGATATTTTGCTTCTTATTCTTTTTAAAAAAGTAATTTTTTTACCAGCTTTTTTGCATAAGTAATCTATTTGTTCATTGAAATTTAATTTTTTATCGATTATAAAACCAAGGCATTTTATATATTCGACTTTTTCAATTACTGTGTCATTTATTGTAAATATTTCTTCTGAATTTAAGTTAATTCCATTATTTTTGTTTTATTTTCATTTAGTTTGAGTTTATTCATTTTAAGCCATTCATCTATTTTCTTCATATCATACTTGATATTTTCGCGACATTCTTCATCACTATTTGCTATAGTATATATCAGAGTGTCATCAGCGTATAATACAACTTTACATTTTTCTAAAATACTTGGCATGTCATTTATATAAATTATGAACAACAACGCTCCCAAAATGGAACCTTGTGGCACTCCGAAATTATTTATTATTTCATCAGATTCTATGTCATTTAATTTTGTCGTTTGCCTTCTTCTTTTCAGGTACGATTTGAACCAATCTAGCTCAATTCCTCTTATTCCATACATATATAGTTTATTCAGTATTATTTCTCTATCGATCGTCTCAAAGGCTCTTTTGAAGTCAAGAAATATTGCTATTATCCTCTTATCCTTTCCTATTGCTCTCCATTCACTTATGACATAGTTTACCGTGGTTTCACACGAATGTTTTTTACGGAATCCTGACTGGTATTTAGATAATATGTCTCGATTTTCTATATATTTTTCAAGCTGATCTTTAACTACTTTTTCAATTATTTTCTCGCAAGTTTTGAGAGAGTTTATTGGTCTAAACTCCTCGCATTTTTTTGTTCTGGGCACTTTCTCAATTGGGGTTACGGTTGATTTTTTCCAATTATCAGGAAAAATACCTGTCTCTAAAGATGTGTTTATTACTTTTACCATTATATTTCCTGTTACATTCCAGTTGTCAAGTATAATTTTATTTGATACGCGTTCATGGTCAGATTTGTTATTCATACACTTCACGATGCTCTCCAGTTCACTAATATTTACCTTACGGAATTTAAAAACATCATTCACTCTATATTCTATTCGGTTAATATGTTGCACGCTCCCTATCGATTTTCTTATACTACTAATGCTATCAATGAAGAATGCATTGAACTTATTAACTATATCACATATATCGTTGTACTCTATCTGGTCGAATATCACAGATTTAGTTGAGTTCTGCCTCTTATTAAGTACTAGGTTTTTTATGTGTGTACACATTTGCTTTTGACTAGTTGCGTTGTTAATTTTATTTTTTATGTAATTATTCTTATTATTTTCGATTTGTACTTTGTATCGATTTCTTATTAGTTTATATTCTCCCCAAGCTTGATTTGTGTTTTCAAATTTGGCTCGTAAATATTTTATTATTTTTTCTCTTTTTATTGTTCGCAGTTCTTCGTTAAACCAGTTATTCACTTTGTTATTTATGTGCACTTGCTTTTCAAACGTAAATCTTTGTATTGTATTTCCTAGACAGGCATCAAACAGTTTAACGTTTTCATTAAGATCCTTATTATCCTCGTATATCATATTCTCAGTTAACACATTATTGAATATATTCTTATCGTATTTAAATATCTTGATGGTTTTTGCTGTATTTAGAATGTTTTCATTCGATCTCTCAAAGTCTATATTAATATTAATAACTTCATGGTCAGAAATTTTATTATCTTTACTGTTTGTACATTTTATCTTATAATTATTAGTTATTACCTAGTCAATTATTGTGCTCGAATTTCTTGTTACACGGGTGCTTTCGTTAACTATTTATTTAAGGCCGTTGTCATTGAGAGTATTCCTAATTCTATTCTTGTATAAAGAGTTTTTTCCAATCTATATTAAAATCTCCTGCAATTAAAATATCACAGTTATTATTATCACAGATTTCTTCAATAACTTCGTCAAATATACCACAGAACTCAGCTTCGCTGTAGCTAGGCGATCTATATATTGCATCAATTAAGATATTATTATTATTATCATTATGTACAGCTTTGCAAAATAATATCCAATACTTCAAATCATCAGTTCTCTCTATAAACTTTTTCACGTTCCAATTATTTTTATAGTATACGACAACTCCACCTGTTCTTGAGGATGCTGACACTGACCCGATGTTATCATATCCTTGTAACGCAATTTCTTGTTCATCTATATCTTTCGTCAAATGTGTTTCAGACAATATTAAAAAGTCAGGTTTTTCTGTTGCTGCGATAATTTCAATTTGATTATAGTTGTTAACAAGACCTTGTACATTTGTATAGAGGGCACTCATTTCCTTTAGTTGTTAAATCGTCAAGCCTATATTTCTCATTTTGTTTTTCAATTTATTTTGATAAACTGGACATTCTCTATCGTTTGTAAAGTGATTTTCATCTAATCCCATATTGAGCCTGCTGTTTACTTTTGAACAATTAATACATTTCATTATCTTCTCTTGGCTTTCGCAATTAACTGTTTTATGTTGACCATGGCATTTTAGACATATTTCCTGATTTTTACATTCTTTGGCTATATGATTGTATCCTCTGCATTTCATACATTGAATTCAGTTCCATCATACACTCTACATCTTTCCCAACCGACATTTACTTTTCTTTCTTCCATAATTTTTCCGTAAGCTTCATTATCAACTCTCAGTCTCACATTGAACAAAGATTTATTTCCTCTATTCGTTTCATATTTTCCCATAAATTTAATATTTGCAGCAGCTAATTTAGGATTTTGTTTTCTTAATTTCTCAATTAAATCATTTTCACTATATTCAAAAGACATGCCAATAATTTTGATATTTAGTCCCGTCGAATTTGGAATTTTTACTTCATATTGTTTAGATATTTTTTCTTGGATTGCACTTTTACTTTTCTCTCTATCTTCACAGCTCTCACTTTGAATAACAATTGTTCCACTGCTTCTACTTTCCACATTTGTTATCTTCAAGTTGTCTGGATTTATTTTGTTTAACTCTTCTTTAGTTTTTTCAGCCGATTGTTTTTCCTTAGGTTTAACAATCAGGGGTAGTTGTTTATTTATACTTGGCAACCCTTTATTTTTAACTGCATCCGCGTATGTTGTTTTTGCACTTTGTTTACATGTTTCATTTATTACTTTCTTTATTTCTTTGCACATATTTTCATTTTTCTCTTCTATTGTTTTTCATTCATTTTGTTTATATAGATGTAAAATTCATTAAAAAAACTACATATGTGACGTATTATGTAGAGTAAAGTAGACTTGAAAATATTACTAACAATTTTCCTCTGGGTTAATATGCCTCTCATAATTTTTCTCATGTTCTCTTTGTGCCGACGTCTGAGAATAAATGTTGCCTTTTTTTTTGTTATTTCTAACCAAAATTGGTTATTTTTTTGATCAATGTGTAGTTTTTGGTTTTGTTTATTTTTTTCTTATAAAAAAAGCTATTTTTGTTTCAGTTTTTGTTAATTATAATTTAAACTTGAAAAAAAAATAAAACAAAAGTCTATGAATTTAATTTTGGTTATATTTTTTCTTATTTGGTGATTTTTTTCACAAATGTTGGTTACAAAATGTTTTTCGTGGCAACATTGTTTCAGATGAAAAAATAAAAAATTAGTCAAACAACAAAAACGCACGATGAGAACAATTGAGAACATTGTTACGCTCTTGGTTTCTTTATCCTTCCCTTCTATCTTTCCCCCCGCGTCGTGAAATATTTTTGAAAAATATTCCAAAATATGCCAAAATGCACATTCTTTAATACATACTTTATTTTCTTTGGTTTTAATATCAAGAATCATAGATAGCATACTTGTAGGGGTAACTACTATGCGTATGAGTAATATATTTCAAATGCAGTTAAACATTAAGTATGTAGTGTGTAGTATACGTGGGCATGGCCCCTCGCTCATTTGGAATATCAACATAAAAAGTAGCCTATAACTCCTTCCAGACATACAGGAAGATACTGTGAAAATTTTAAGAAAATCGGTTCAGCTGTTTAATCGTCTATAAACTTCAAACATACAAACATACAAACAAACACACATCCATTTTTATATATAAGATAATAAAGTAAATATATACAGATTTGTTTCCTTTACTTTTGTGAATGTTAGCTGTGCATTAGCAGGTACATAGTAAATTTATGATTGTGTTTCAACCACTTGTAGCATTTACTCATTTGCAGATGTCTACTAAAAACTTTTCTTGAAATATTTTTTGAAGGGAAAATGTCAAGTGACTGGATTTTCTATGAAAATTTTCACTCACTTGCATTATATTAACTTTGTAGTAACATTTTACACACTGGCACAGTGTCCAAATGAACGAATTCATATAAATTCGTCGTTGAAATGTTAGGATCTACTACTGTAGCATGTGTTTGTTTATTTTTGCTTGCGTTCAAATATGACTGACAAACTCTTAATATTTTGTTGTTGTGTATACAGCCGTCTGTAAGCTATGAACAAAGCACCTTTGCGAGTAAAATAAAGCGTATACTTAAAAAATATGGCATAAACCGCTTAAATGACATTTGTTGGCAAAGGGGAGAAAATTCAATTTAAATGCCCCTACCTGTCAGCAAATAACGCGTATGTACTTAATATAAAAAACGTTGTCTATTGAAGTACGAATTTAAAGAAAATTATGTAAAGTGGATAACAACTGCATACTCATCCGGACTTAAAGTGAAAAAGGGAAAATTTTCGAGCGCAAGAAGGCTTTTATTATTTTCTCTTGTACCTGGAAATTAATATTCGTGTTATTCGAACATTATAAACAAGTTATCAAATGATGTGTGAGGGTCAATTATAAAATCATAATTTTTCTACCTGTAATGCAATATCATATTAAGGAAATCGATTAACGCAGTTATTTTCGGGTCTCAGGAAAGAGTATAAAAGCAACAGAAAGATTGCGAAAAATTATTAGTTCTGGTTTCAAATCCTTGGCGAAAACACTTACGCACATCCAAGCACACCAAGCACATACAAGCAAAACACAAAGTCATATAATCAAAAATTTGCTAAATAAATAAAATAATAGAGAACCAAAAAATATGAAAGACGATTGGGAAAGTGCTGCGGACAAACCCATAGTGGTTATTCCTGACAAAGTCAACAAATGGGCTGGCGAGGATGATGATGAGGATGTTAAGGACAGTTGGGATCTCGAGGAAGAGGAAAAAAAGGACGAAGAAAAAGTTGAAGTCAAAGCGCCGGTGAAGACGAAACCTAACAAGGCTTTGAAAGCTAAACTAGCCGAACAAGAGAGACTGGCAGAGGAAGCCGAAGCTGAACGCTTAGCTAATATGACAGCCGAAGAAAAATTAGCCGAAAAATTACGTTTACAAAAAATTCAAGAAGAATCGGACTTAAAGAGTGCTTTAGAAACCTTTGGTGTTAGTGATATTAGAGGTGATTTAGATGCATTTAATCCTCAAACTGAAGAAGAATTCAAAGAATTTGGTGCGACGCTTAGTTGTAAATTGGCACAATATAAAGAATCACCTCATTTCCCGCAATTTATTGAGGATTTAGTACGTAGCATAGGTGTACATTTGGCTATTCCCGATTTGAAGAAATTAAAAATTAGTGTAGAAAACTTACATAGAGAAAAAGTGAAAATGGAAAAACAAAATGTCAAGAAACCCGCTAGCAAAGGCAAAGGCAAAGGAAAAGTAACCTTGAAAAAAGAGAGCAATGATATCGATGGTTATAAAAAGTATGGCAATGATTACATTACTTATGATGATTACGATGATTTCATGTAAATAGTCAAACCTACTTCAAGTCATACAACATCCTTGTATTATTTCCTTACCGTTTTCCCCCTTCAGTAAATAATTTTTTTTTATTTTTAGTTTAGCTCTTATTCTATTATAACTACATACATTTTTATATCATAGACAATTTTGTTTGTTAATGATGTTTATTTATAACGTTTTGTAAATTTAAAATAAGTAAAAGAAATAAAAAAATATATATATAATGAAAAAAAAAAAATAAAAAAAAAGAACGAGTGAATCGCTTGGCAGTGTACAATCACTTCCTTATTGAGGGAACTTTAACAGCAATGTCAAATTTTGAAGGTCCTCATCATGAACTTGAGGACATTCCAAATGTAGAAGTCATTCAGGCAATGAAAACACTACTTGCACATGACATGATTTGGGAGTACCACTGTCGGACATGTTTTTATTGGGATATAAACGAGAGAGGCATCGAATTTCTTCGAATGTTATTAAGGCCGCACCATACAATCGTACCGAAAACGGTAAAGAGCCGAACTTATATGAGACGATTGTACTATTTTTATTTGAATAACGATCTCATGGACTAGTTATATATAGTAATTAGAGAATAATTTTTTTTTATGTTATATAAGTGTAACATAAGTGTTTTAACTAGTATTTAATAATTTAGTACATGATTAAGTAATTAAAAAACAAAAATTAATTTCAATATAAAAAGTATTTTTTAATTTCACTTGTTTTAATGTATATAATTCTCTTAATATATATCACTATATATGTATACTAGGTAATACCCGGTGTGCTTCGCTGCGGGTTTTCCTACTCGCGAACACGCGACGTAAAGCTGTCCATGTGAGAAACATGGATTTTCTAGATTAAGTCCACAAACTTGCAAGGACTGACCTTGAGCTTTATTAATCGTCATTGCAAATGCTAGGCGAATAGGAAATTGCAGGTGCTTGAAATCGAATGGCATCTCCGATGTGGTCATAGGAATACGTGGCAGCAACACATCAGTTCCCTTAAACTTTCCAGTTATAATGGTCGCCTCGATAAGATTGTTCATCATTTTTTTTACTGTTAGTCGAGTGCCATTACAAATTCGTGGAGGATCAATATTTCTAAGTAAAATAATGGGAACACCGTTTTTTAGCTGTAAGTCATGTGGTGGAAAGCCTGGTAAATCTAACGAATTTAAAAATTCGACTGGATAATTGAGGACATCGTCAATATTTGAAACTGTGTCGATCGATTTATAAGTTCTTAGATTCCCATCGACCTTGTTAAGAATATTGCTGTTGATGGAATTAACGTCAATATTTTTGGATGCCAGTAACGCACGTTCACATAACCATTGCATATTTTTAAAATTTTGCACAATATTGGGAAATACACAATTTATTAATTGTTCTTTGGATTGTGTCATTAAGCAAAACTCTGATGGAAATTTTATATACTTTGTTATAGGATCCACTGGAATTCTTGCATTACCTAAATCAAGCAATTGTTTGGAAAAAGTTGAAGCGAAGCATTACGTTGCAACTGAACACGCATATTAGTAGTTAATTTTAGAGTATGAACATATTGCCAAAGGTATGACGATGCATTTAGCTCATCAGCTGGCGTTGATCCAGGCATAACAGGAAGTGTTTGACGAAAATCACCAGCTAATAAAACTAACGCACCTCCAAATATGTTATTATTGCTTCTAAAATCCCGTAAACTGCGAGACTTCCAAAGATTTCTTATGCGCCATGGTGCATTCAACCCACACTATGATTTCACATTGTTGCAATACTTTGCCCATAGAAGAATTTTTCTTTATGTTACACTTGTAATCTCTTCGGAAAATTGAGGCTTCTAGGATAATTTTAGTGCAGAATACGCTGTTCTACCACCATCTAAGAGTGTGGCAGCAATGCCGGATGACGCAATAGCTAATGCAATATTTTTTTGAGATCGAACTTTTGCCAATATCAATGAAATTAAAAACGTTTTTCCGGTTATTTGTTTGTTTGTTATTGCTGCTAGTATACTGTTGTATACCATTCTCTGCTCTTGTTGTAAATTTGGTAAATTTTCTTCCAATAAAATTTCCAAATTTTGATGATTATATTCCATTTCTCGTCGTAGATCTTGATCGTGTGCATCAGTTCCTGACCGAATAGGAGCAATCATTCCAACTTCAATTAGTGTCACATTCCTTATCGGCAAGCATTTGTCTTCAAGTAGAATCAATGTCTCATTATTCATACTTTCACTTAGTTCAAGCGTTGCATTGTTGGTGGTAACTCTTTCCGGGTGTAATATGTCCTCAGCCAAATATGTTTTAAATTTATTCCAAAGATCTTTTGGATTAGATGGTGAGCACGATACCAATATTATCGCAAATAATGCCCTTATTTTCCATGGATGGTTGATTACTGCTGCATCTTCAAGCGTTGTTTCCCAATGACAATCGTTCTCCAATAATTGTAGTTTGTGACAGGCCTCTCGATATGTTGCACATACTACGCCATCAACACTATGTAATGTCTCAAAAGATGTTGGTCCTCGAACATTAATCGGAAGCATTCTCAAATAAAAACATTCAGCATTTTGAGGATGGACGGTATAAACCCTACCTAATGCATCTGTTGAATATAAATTTGGCCAACCATCAACAGGTTTCCCCTGCTTTCGACGTTGGAATTTCTTTGTTGATGCATTCCACGTATAATACGTTGGAATTTCTGAATAAAACAAAGTTTTAGCAAACATATCATTTCTACAAAGATCAAAAAATGATGTTAATGTTGTAGCCGGTGGTGCTGCTGCTCTCTCTCGAGCATTTCTTTCTGTAAAGTAAACCCGTTGTCCATTTTCCAGATGCACTGATAAATGAACAACAGTTGGATGGCGCTCATGAATGGGAAATCCCAAAATTCGCCATACTGCTTCATTGCTACTAATGTACCTGGCCATTTGATACTGCGGAATTTCATCATTTGGATTTTGTAATGAAAATACAGCCATATAAGACCCTTTAGTAACATATTTGCAGATGTATTTGATCGACTTAACTGAATGACAATACTCAACATTAATATGCGCTTTAAATGTTTTTGAAAGCAATGGAGAGTAAGGTACTATCCAGCGGTTATCAACATCAAAATCATTTCCATGCACCTTTACTGAAATTGATCGTCCACCATTATCCACAGAACGTCGGCGATAAAGTGGGTAGCCGTCATTTCCCGAGATTGTTTTTTTTTTTTTTTTTTTTTAGTATTAAAAATACTTTAAATGTTCAACAAAATTATATATTACAAATTATTATTAAATAATACAAAATTAGTACACTTTCGTCTAAAGACATTTTCATCCGTTTCATTCTTAATGTAGTTTGGCAATGAGTTAAACAGCTGTAGACTTTTGTAGAATAGCGTTTTCTGCATTTGTGTTGACCTCACTCTTTGGATCCTAAAGTCACTTGCATTTCTTAGTTGATATAATATATATTGATAATGTATTTGATCACATAGATATTTCGGGGCGTCTCCTTGTTTTAATTTTCTAATAAATCTTAATGTGTTAAATTGAAGTCGTTGTGCTATGTTCATCCATTTTAGATCAGTTAACATTGTGTTTATATGTGTGTAACGATCGCATTTTAGTATTACTCTCATCGCTCTATTTTGCAGTTTCTGCATCCTTGCTAATTGATTTGTGCTGCTGCATGTGAATAAAATAGTGGAACCATATTCTAAGTGTGGTTTTATTTTCGTGCTGTATATATTTATCGCTGTAGACTTGGATATTTTGCTTCTTATTCTTTTTAAAAAAGTAATTTTTTTACCAACTTTTTTGCATAAGTAATCTATTTGTTCATTGAAATTTAATTTTTTATCGATTATAAAACCAAGGTATTTTATATATTCGACTTTTTCAATTACTGTGTCATTTATTGTAAATATTTCTTCTGAATTTAAGTTAATTCCATTATTTTTGTTTTATTTTCATTTAGTTTGAGTTTATTCATTTTAAGCCATTCATCTATTTTCTTCATATCATACTTGATATTTTCGCGACATTCTTCATCACTATTTGCTATAGTATATATCAGAGTGTCATCAGCGTATAATACAACTTTACATTTTTCTAAAATACTTGGCATGTCATTTATATAAATTATGAACAACAACGCTCCCAAAATGGAACCTTGTGGCACTCCGAAATTATTTATTATTTCATCAGATTCTATGTCATTTAATTTTGTCGTTTGCCTTCTTCTTTTCAGGTACGATTTGAACCAATCTAGCTCGATTCCTCTTATTCCATACATATATAGTTTATTCAGTATTATTTCTCTATCGATCGTCTCAAAGGCTCTTTTGAAGTCAAGAAATATTGATATTATCCTCTTATCCTTTCCTATTGCTCTCCATTCACTTATGACATAGTTTACCGTGGTTTCACACGAATGTTTTTTTACGGAATCCTGACTGGTATTTAGATAATATGTCTCTATTTTCTATATATTTTTCAAGCTGATCTTTAACTACTTTTTCAATTATTTTCTCGCAAGTTTTAAGAGAGTTTATTGGTCTAAACTCCTCGCATTTTTTTGTTCTGGGCACTTTCTCAATTGGGGTTACGGTTGATTTTTTCCAATTATCAGGAAAAATACCTGTCTCTAAAGATGTGTTTATTACTTTTACTATTATATTTCCTGTTACATTCCAGTTGTCAAGTATAATTTTATTTGATACGCGTTCATGGTCAGATTTGTTATTCATACACTTCACGATGCTCTCCAGTTCACTAATATTTACCTTACGGAATTTAAAAACATCATTCACTCTATATTCAATTCGGTTAATATGTTGCACGCTCCCTATCGATTGTCTTATACTACTAATGCTATCAATGAAGAATGCTTTGAACTTATTAACTATATCACATATATCGTTGTACTCTATCTGGTCGAATATCACAGATTTAGTTGAGTTTTGCCTCTTATTAAGTACTAGGTTTTTTATGTGTGTCCACATTTGCTTTTGACTAGTTGCGTTGTTAATTTTATTTTTTATGTAATTATTCTTATTATTTTCGATTTGTACTTTGTATCGATTTCTTATTGGTTTATATTCTCCCCAAGCTTGATTTGTGTTCGCAAATTTGGCTCGTAAATATTTTATTATTTTTTCTCTTTTTATTGTTCGCAGTTCTTCGTTAAACCAGTTATTCACTTTGATATTTATGTGCACTTGCTTTTCAAACGTAAATCTTTGTATTGTATTTCCTAGACAGGCATCAAACAGTTTAACGTTTTCATTAAGATCCTTATTATCCTCGTATATCATATTCTCTCTCACATTATTGAATATATTCTTATCGTATTTAAATATCTTGATGGTTTTTGCTGTATTTAGAATGTTTTCATTCGATCTCTCAAAGTCTATATTAATATTAATAACTTCATGGTCAGAAATTTTATTATCTTTACTGTTTGTACATTTTATCTTATAATTATTAGTTATTACGTAGTCAATTATTGTGCTCGAATTTCTTGTTACACGGGTGCTTTCGTTAACTATTTGTTTAAGGCCGTTGTCATTGAGAGTATTCCTAATTCTATTCTTGTATAAAGAGTTTTTTTTCCAATCTATATTAAAATCTCCTGCAATTAAAATATCACAGTTATTATTATCACAGATTTCTTCAATAATTTCGTCAAATATATCACAGAACTCAGCTTCGCTGTAGCTAGGCGATCTATATATTGCACCAATTAAGTTATTATTATTATTATCATTATGTACAGCTTTGCAAAATAATATCCAGTACTTCAAATCATCAGTTCTCTCTACAAACTTTTTCACGTTCCAATTATTTTTATAGTATACGACAACTCCACCTGTTCTTGAGGATGCTGACACTGACCCGATGTTTTCATATCCTTGTAACGCAATTTCTTGTTCATCTATATCTTTCGTCAAATGTGTTTCAGACAATATTAAAAAGTCAGGTTTTTCTGTTGCTGCGATAATTTCAATTTGATTATAGTTGTTAACAAGACCTTGTACATTTGTATAGAGGGCACTCATTTCCTTTAGTTGTTAAATCGTCAAGCCTATATTTCTCATTTTGTTTTTCAATTTATTTTGATAAACTGGACATTCTCTATCGTTTGTAAAGTGATTTTCATCTAATCCCATATTGAGCCTGCTGTTTACTTTTGAACAATTAATACATTTCATTATCTTCTCTTGGCTTTCGCAATTAACTGTTTTATGTTGACCATGGCATTTTAGACATATTTCCTGATTTTTACATTCTTTGGCTATATGATTGTATCCTCTGCATTTCATACATTGAACTAATTCAGTTCCATCATACACTCTACATCTTTCCCAACCGACATTTACTTTTCTTTCTTCCATAATTTTTCCGTAAGCTTCATTATCAACTCTCAGTCTCACATTGAACAAAGATTTATTTCCTCTTTTCGTTTCATATTTTCCCATAAATTTAATATTTGCATCAGCTAATTTAGGATTTTGTTTTCTTAATTTCTCAATTAAATCATTTTCACTATATTCAAAAGACATGCCAATAATTTTGATATTTAGTCCCGTCGAATTTGGAATTTTTACTTCATATTGTTTAGATATTTTTTCTTGGATTGCACTTTTACTTTTCTCTCTATCTTCACAGCTCTCACTTTGAATAACAATTGTTCCACTGCTTCTACTTTCCACATTTGTTATCTTCAAGTTGTCTGGATTTATTTTGTTTAACTCTTCTTTAGTTTTTTCAGCCGATTGTTTTTCCTTAGGTTTAACAATCAGGGGTAGTTGTTTATTTATACTTGGCAACCCTTTATTTTTAACTGCATCCGCGTATGTTGTTTTTGCACTTTGTTTACATGTTTCATTTATTACTTTCTTTATTTCTTTGCACATATTTTCATTTTTCTCTTCTATTGTTTTTCATTCATTTTGTTTATATAGATGTAAAATTCATTAAAAAAACTACATATGTGACGTATTATGTAGAGTAAAGTAGACTTGAAAATATTACTAACAATTTTCCTCTGGGTTAATATGCCTCTCATAATTTTTCTCATGTTCTCTTTGTGCCGACGTCTGAGAATAAGTGTTGCCTTTTTTTTTGTTATTTCTAACCAAAATTGGTTATTTTTTTGATCAATGTGTAGTTTTTGGTTTTGTTTATTTTTTTCTTATATTTTTTCTTATTTGGTGATTTTTTTCACAAATGTTGGTTACGAAATGTTTTTCGTGGCAACATTGTTTCAGATGAATAAATAAAAAATTAGTCAAACAACAAAAACGCACGATGAGAACAATTGAGAACATTGTTACGCTCTTGGTTTCTTTATCCTTCCCTTCTATCTTTCCCCCCGCGTCGTGAAATAGTTTTGAAAAATATTCCAAAATATGCCAAAATGCACATTCTTTATACATACTTTATTTTCTTTGGTTTTAATATCAAGAATCATAGATAGCATACTTGTAGGGGTAACTACTATGCGTATGAGTAATATATTTCAAATGCAATTAAATATTAAGTATGTAGTGTGTAGTATACGTGGGCATGGCCCCTCGCTCATTTGGAATATCAACATAAAAAGTAGCCTATAACTCCTTCCGGACATACAGGAAGATACTGTGAAAATTTTAAGAAAATCGGTTCAGCCGTTTAATCGTCTATAAACTTCAAACATACAAACATACAAACAAACACACATTCATTTTTATATATAAGATAATAAAGTAAATACATACAGATTTGTTTCCTTTACTTTTTGTGAATGTTAGCTGTGCATTAGCAGGTACATAGTAAAGTAAATACAAATTATTTAATTATAAGTTGTTTTTCATTAAAAAAAATATTTTTTTTATTTATTTTATTATTTTCACTTGTTGACCACTTGAATGTTTTTTTACAACTGAACTTAAAATTAATTCTTAATTCTAATTACGGTTGAAACTGCAAGATCTGCATAATAACAATTTACGATAAGCGTGTTACAAAAGAATGCTTAGTAAACAGAAACTATAAAAAGTATGTCTTGTGCAATATTTAATAAAAGAGGTTGGTAACTGTCTGGAAATGTGTCAGCAAAAATGAAATTAATGTTTTTTACGTTAACACCTCCCCACTTAAATCCGAGCGTCCTCGTTCGGTCAAAAATATGGGATGTCCGATATTTTTGTAATGCTCTTTTGTTCTGGTTTCTTCCTTTCTGATAACTCAGGCATGGATGTGTGTGTTGATGGAGCCGCATTTATGGCTGTAGGAATAATAACCGTCTTATTGTTTCTTTTGAGTATCTTTGATTTTAGGAGAAGGACGATCATGGATGATATGGCCATTAAAGAGAGACCGAGGTTAACTGCTAGGCCTTTTTTATGTTTATCCTCTAGCAGATCAATGGCTTCAGTGTTGTTTGTCCGTATCTCTTTTACCATTTCTAACGATAGGGTTTCCTCTATATTTTGACCTAAATATCTGGGTTGGAGGATTGCCGGTTGCGGTTGTAGTTGTATTCCTTCAAAAAAGCTATAGATTTTATCAGCTACTGACACAGATATATTAGAGAATTGTATCACGTAGGTCCCAGTAAGGTTTTGTGGTTCCTTGTCGACAAAAATTGTTCCGTTAAATTGATTCAGCAATATTGTTCCTGGCGAAATCTCCTCGATAGTGGGGGTACTTCGATTGTCTATCAGGCTACAGTTTGCTGGTTTGCTTTTTATTAAGTCTGCCAGACACATATCGGTTTCCAGATTATCTAAATTATTTCTATTACATATTGTGATATTATTATAGTTTTTACATTCTTTCTTTATACCGTAATTTACATTGTCACATATAAGAATATTTTTAAATGTTATTTTATTTACATACTTTCCAAATTTGATCGGTCTTACTAACATTTTATCACATGAATTTACATTTGTTATTGGAATACTTAATATATAGACGATTGAACTTTGATCCGATGCTATTTTTATCTCGGCAAACTCAAAGGCTTGTTCTAAATTTATAAATGGTATGGAATTTTTACTTATTATTTCTTTAACAAGGTTGTTTTCTTCTGATTTTAATAAAAATGAGTTGACTACACCCACTTTTGCCCAATGTATGGCATGTTGGATATTAATCAATTCTTCCTTGACAGTATCTAATTTATATTTTAATATTGTTACCAATTGTTCCTTTACCGAATTGCTTTTATTGTAGCTATTATTAAAAGTTTCCAAAATGCTATTTGTTGCACGGGTGAGTTCATTAATTTTTTCTACCGTAAGTTTGTTAATAATGACTTTAGTTCCTGATATTATTTTTGTGTACCGTTCTTCCTGATTCTGTTAAGACTGTTGTATTTCTATTCTCCTTAACTATTTCCTTTTTGTATGTTTTACTAAGTTTCGTCCCTAATCTCCTGTTTTCCTTTACATAGATGATTTGTCCAGGTTTCATAAGTCTTAGGTTCGATCTTTCTTTTATTGTGGTAGTTCATGTCTTCTAACTGTTTTTCCTGAATTCTTCTGATAGTGTCTAATTTAACTTTTTCTATTTCCTGAGGGTTGGTACTTACTCTTCCTAAAAAAATGCTTCTATTGGTTTCTTTTTTGTAGTAGAATGTATGGAATTATTGTACTCGTAGATTGCTTTATACAATAGCTCTGGGAATGTTGTGTGTGAGTTCTCGGCTTTCAAGCAACGCATAACTTCCGAAAGCGTGGAATGAAACCTCTCAACTTGTCCATTAACGCTGCTACTATATGGTGGAATCTTAAATACTTTTATACCATACTGATTTTCTAACATAAAAATGATAGATGAAGAATTAAAAGATTTTTCGTTGTCCATGACAATCGTTTCTGGCATTCCGAAAGAAAGTAAGAGTTCCCTAAGAGGTTCTTTGACATCTTCAACGGCTCGTGACCTTAATATTCTTGCTTGCGCAAATTTGGAGAATTTATCTATAGCAGTTAAAATAGCCTTTCTCTCAGTCATGAAAATATCTATGTGGACGATTTGTCCGGGGAATTGTGGTATTGGCGTTTCTTGGATTGCGATTTTGTTGGGGTGTCTCTCATATTTATTTTCTTTGCACACCTTACAAGAGCTAATGAGTTTTTTTATTTTCGAATGCATTTGTGGAAAGTAATAATTTGTTAAAAGCTGTGCCTTATTCTCAATGCCGTTCCTGTGAGCTCGATGGTGTTCTTTAAGTATTTCGGTTTCCTGCTCTTCGTCGCTTTTCAAATCCGTGACTATTTTCCTACAATATTTTACCCTGTATTGGGCGAAATTATTTCTGTAAATTTCTTGTAACATTCCTAGTATTTCATCCGATGTATATATGCAATTAGTTACTGAGGGATTCAAATATTTTTTTAATATCTGAGTCAGGGATTCTGGTGTAATGTCAGGTTCGTTAATTCTATGTCTGTGAAAGGTAGGGAAAACAATTTCAAAGTTATAAGACGGTTGGCTTCCTTCATTTGAAATGAATATTTGATTCTTGAAGGCGTTAATGGGAGCATCAGTATATTGTATTAAATTTTGTGATGAACTCTCATCGCTATGTTGAGTTACAGTTAAGGTATTTACAAGAGTGTTCTCAGGCGAAGGTCTGGATAAAGCGTCGGCAACTACATTAGTGCTGCCTGGTTTGTATTGTAGTTCGTAATTGAAGTCCTCGAGAAATGCTTTCCATCTTTTAAGTTTAAAATTCGAATTTTTGTTATTCAAAGCATCAGTCAGAGGAAGATGGTCTGTAAGTATTTTTAACTTCGCGGAGCCATAAAGGTAGTTCCTTAGCGACTTTAACGCCCATACGATTGCGAGCAATTCTCTTTCATTGGTGGCGTAGTGCTCTTCTGCTTTGCTAAGGGTTCTTGATAAAAATACAATAGGTCTATTTTCTTGGGATAGCACTGCTCCTAGTGCGTAGTTAGAGGCGTCTGTCGTGAGGGTAAATTCTTTATTAAAGTCCGGATACGCTAACATAACATCGTCAGAAGTCAATATGGTCTTAAGTTTTATAAATGCATCCATTGCTTCCTGATCTAAATCAATTGTTATCTTTTTTGACATATATTTGGACGAACGTCCTGCCTCCCCTCTCAAAAGCATTGTCAGGGGCTTTGCAATTTTGGCATAATCCCTGATAAAGCGTCTATAATAGTTGGACAATCCCAAAAATGATCTTAGATCTTTCAGTGTTTTGGGTGTTGGGAAATTTAGGATTGCTTCTACTTTTTTGGGGTTGGTTTTTATTCCCTCATCTGAAATGATGAATCCTAAAAATTCAACCTCTTTTTTCAAGAACTCGCACTTGTCCAACTGAACTTTCATATTTGAAAGTCTAAGAGTTTTAAAAATGGTATCTATGTTTTTGAAGTGTTCTTCTTCATCTTTGGAAAATATAATAATGTCGTCCATATAGACGAAACAAATTTTTCCTATCCATTTTTTGAGTATGTCGTCTAACGTCCGCTGAAATATGGAAGGCGCATTCCTCAATCCGAACGGTAATCTGGTAAACTCATATTTACCATTATTGACCGAGAATGCCGTCTTTTGTCTGTCAGCCTCTCTAAGCGGTATTTGATGGAACCCGCTTTTTAAATCCAGTACTGAGAAAAATTTGTTTTGTCCCAGTTGTGGGAGAACATCATTGATCTCTGGGATTGGATATCTGTCCGGTAAAGTTTGTTCATTTAACTTTCTATAATCAATTACTATTCTGTACTTTTTCTTGCCGGATGCATCGGCTTTTTTAGGAACAACCCAAATGGGTGAGTTGTATGGCGACCGTGAAGGTCGATGTGTATTTGGTTTTCGACTTCATCTTTTAATTGTACAGGATAGGGATAATATCTGGAATAAATGGGATCGTCAGTTTTAGTCTGGATGTCTGCAACTACAGCTGTGGTGTAAGTAAGGTTCTCGTCTGGTTCACTAAATAAGGTTTTGTGTCGTTCGATGGTTTCTTTTAACCTGTTTTTTTGTTCTACTGTCATGTGTTCAGTCCTGATACTAATATTATTAACCGATTGTGAGATTTTCTGCTTTATTTTGACTTTAAGTTTTTTATTGATAAGCATATAGTTATCTGCCAGATAAATAATTGCTGATAGTTCTTTTAAACTATCGTTTCCTAAGATGCCATGGAAGGATCTTAGAGATGGTAGTAGAAAAAATTTGATTTTATCGGCATGTTTGCCGAAAAGATTTACGAAAGTATGGTGGGTAATTTCATTTTGTCCACCTACTGAGCTTGCATAGAAATTATTCCGGTTAGGTAAGGGATTTCTCACAAGGCTAGGCTGGATGTAATTCTTGTTTGATCCTGTGTCAATGAGAAAGTTTAGTATCTGTCCGGTATTCGTCCTGCACTCAAAATAGGGTAAGGACGAATTCGTTAGCCTAAAAAATGTATGTCTACGAATTCTTGTGTTTCAAAATGATTATCGTTTTCTTGTCTGTCAGTTTGGTTTTCGAGGTACTCATCAAGTGATGGTAATTTTTCCTCGCCCTCGTAGTTTAACATTTGTTCCTCATAATTACTTTGTTCTGTTTGCAAATGGAAATTCCTTTGCATTTTTGGTGGTCCTCGGAATTGTTCCGATTGGACGGGTGGTCTTTTACCAAAAAATTGATTATTTTGGCTTGGCCTATTCATGTAGTTCACAGCCTTTGTTTTTGTTGAAGAGTCTACGTCCATAGGTTCAGGACGTGGCTGTGGTTTTGGTGCGCTTGGCCTAGGTGGCATGAAGTTTGGGTTTGAATATGCTTGTGCCATTGACATTTGATTAGGGTTATAATATCTTCTTGGAGGTATTGGTTTAAATTGATAAAAATCATGAGAAGTTTGTGGCATGTGAGCCAATTGTGTATAAAAATTATTCCGATGTTTGTTCTGGTATTGCATTCTATTTGGTGGTAGAGATATAGTTTTGTTGGTATTAGTCTTTTGAGAGTTCACAAATTGTGACCTCAGGAATTGATTTTCCATTTTAAGGCACAAATGGAGTGCCTGAGGGAGATCTTTTGGTTCTTTCATACCAAGATGCATTGACATATTGCCTCTTAGACCTCTAATGAAGACATCTAAAGCCTTATCTCTATAGGTCTGTGCCAGAAGATAGAGCGCTTCTTTACCAATATCCCTGCAAGATAATTTATTAATAATTGGAGAGAGATAGGAGTAAACCTCCTGATAGAAGTCTTGAATTTTGCTGTTACCCTGTGTTAACGTACTCATCTGGTATTCTAAAGTAGTCAAATCCCTTTTGTCTGCATAGTGTAATGCCAGACATTTCACAATGCAGTTCCAGTTTAAAGGAGTATTATATGACTCCAAGGCTGCATCTGCGCGGCCAATAATTTTGTTTCGAATTGTATTAATTATTGCAAAGTATTTAGGAGTCCCTTTCATAGAGTCGTACAGTCCGAGTATTCTGTCTACGCTCTTTTTCCAAGAGCTAAATTCTGATGGATTACCGGAGAATTCCCTCAAGTTCTTTACAACTTCGGGAACCTTATCTAAATCTGCTAAATCGTTCCTATATCTTTCCTCTATTACCTGATCTATACCTCCTATATTTGCGTTGGGATTTAGTATCTGATTAATTGCTATTTGGCATTGCTGCGCGCAAATTCTAGCTATCATTTCTTCCATGTTTCTATTATTCTCATTATTAGGAGCTGGATTTGGAACATTTATATTCAGGACTGGGGGCCTGACCAAGTTGTTAGGATTAGACATAATTTATTATATTAATAAAAAGTATATTTTTGTTCTAATTTTTCTTATTTCTATTGGAGGGTCCCGTAGGAATCGCAATAGTGGTTTTTTTTTTTTTTAAAAAATTATATTTGTGTTAAAAAAAAATTTCTTATTTCTATTGGAGGGTCCCGTAGGAATCGCAATAGTGGTTCTAAAAGATATTTTTTTTTGAAGAGATATTATTATTTTACAATTGATTCACATTCAAAGCAAAAATTTCTTTAATTGGAATTTGTTTATTAACTTTAATAATTTTCACTTTAAAATTTTAAATCGATTCTTATTCTTTAAATTTTAACTTCTATGTTTTAGTTTTAGTCGTTTTCTCTTTCCAAAAAGATTCACTTTTCCTTGCAATATTTTTCAAAATTTAATTCTCCAAAATTTACTTGTTAAATTTACTGTTGATTTACTTCACTTTTTCAATGTTTCATACGATTTGTAACTTAATTGGATTCTATTATTTTTCCTTTTTTGGAATTTTCATTACGTTTAAAATATTTTTATATTTTATAAATTCATAATTGAAATTTGTATTAAACTTTTTAATTGACTTTTAAACTTATATTTATCCTTATTTGTATTCTTTTAAGTTTTGCACTTTCCTCTTTTTTTAAACTTTTGATTTTTAGCACTTTTAGTAAAAATATATTTTTTTTTTTTAATTAATAAATATTCTTCTTAAAAATTTAGTCTTAAACCTATGCTTACATAAAGATCATCCTCATGGAGCTGGTAGGGGGGGTATTGTTCCTTTTCCACCTTGTTACTAGGGTGCCCGCGTCTACACCGAGTTCTCCACTCAAAATGTCCTTGTTTTGCAGATGATCGCTTATTGCAGCTTATGAGGTGCCTTTTACTTAAGTCCGCAGCCTATGGGGTGCTTGTCTTATGGGTGTCCTTGTATCTGCAGCCTATGGGGTGCTTTTGATAGGAACCTTTTAACGTTGGGCGCCAATTATTTAATTATAAGTTGTTTTTCATTAAAAAAAATATTTTTTTTATTTATTTTATTATTTTCACTTGTTGGCCACTTGAATGTTTTTTTACAACTGAACTTGAAATTAATTCTTAATTCTAATTACGGTTGAAACTGCAAGATCTGCATAATAACAATTTACGATAAGCGTGTTACAAAAGAATGCTTAGTAAACAGAAACTATAAAAAGTATGTCTTGTGCAATATTTAATAAAAGAGGTTGGTAACTGTCTGGAAATGTGTCAGCAAAAATGAAATTAATGTTTTTTACGTTAACATACATACAGATGTGTTTCCTTTACTTTTTGTGAATGTTAGCTGTGCATTAGCAGGTACATAGTAAATTTATGAATGTGTTTCAACCACTTGTAGCATTTACTCATTTGCAGATGTCTACTAAAAACTTTTCTTGAAATATTTTTTGAAGGGAAAATGTCAAGTGACTGGATTTTCTATGAAAATTTTCACTCACTTGCATTATATTAACTTTGTAGTAACATTTTACACACTGGCACAGTGTCCAAATGAACGAATTCATATAAATTCGTCGTTGAAATGTTAGGATCTACTACTGTAGCATGTGTTTGTTTATTTTTGCTTGCGTTCAAATATGACTGACAAACTCTTAATATTTTGTTGTTGTGTATACAGCCGTCTGTAAGCTATGAACAAAGCACCTTTGCGAGTAAAATAAAGAGTATACTTAAAAAATATGGCATAAACCGCTTAAATGACATTTGTTGGCAAAGGGTAGAAAATTCAATTTAAATGCCCCTACCTGTCAGCAAATAACGCGTATGTACTTAATATAAAAAACGCTGTCTATTGAAGTACGAATTTAAAGAAAATTATGTAAAGTGGATAACAACTGCATACTAATCCGGACTTAAAGTGAAAAAGGGAAAATTTTCGAGAGCAAGAAGGCTTTTATTATTTTCCCTTTTACCTGGAAATTAATATTCGTGTTATTCGAACATTATAAACAAGTCATCAAATGATGTGTGAGGGTCAATTATAAAATCATAATTTTTCTACCTGTAATGCAATATCATATTAAGGAAATCGATTAACGCAGTTATTTTCGGGTCTCAGGAAACAGTATAAAAGCAACAGAAAGATTGCGAAAAATTATTAGTTCTGGTTTCAAATTCTTGGCGAAACCACATCCAAGCACACCAAGCACATACAAGCAAAACACAAAGTCATATAATCAAAAATTTGCTAAATAAATAAAATAATAGAGAACCAAAAAATATGAAAGACGATTGGGAAAGTGCTGCGGACAAACCCATAGTGGTTATTCCTGACAAAGTCAACAAATGGGCTGGCGAGGATGATGATGAGGATGTTAAGGACAGTTGGGATCTCGAGGAAGAGGAAAAAAAGGACGAAGAAAAAGTTGAAGTCAAAGCGCCGGTGAAGACGAAACCTAACAAGGCTTTGAAAGCTAAACTAGCCGAACAAGAGAGACTGGCAGAGGAAGCCGAAGCTGAACGCTTAGCTAATATGACAGCCGAAGAAAAATTAGCCGAAAAATTACGTTTACAAAAAATTCAAGAAGAATCGGACTTAAAGAGTGCTTTAGAAACCTTTGGTGTTAGTGATATTAGAGGTGATTTAGATGCATTTAATCCTCAAACTGAAGAAGAATTCAAAGAATTTGGTGCGACGCTTAGTTATAAATTGGCACAATATAAAGAATCACCTCATTTCCCGCAATTTATTGAGGATTTAGTACGTAGCATAGGTGTACATTTGGCTATTCCCGATTTGAAGAAATTAAAAATTAGTGTAGAAAACTTACATAGAGAAAAAGTGAAAATGGAAAAACAAAATGTCAAGAAACCCGCTAGCAAAGGCAAAGGCAAAGGAAAAGTAACCTTGAAAAAAGAGAGCAATGATATCGATGGTTATAAAAAGTATGGTAATGATTACATTACTTATGATGATTACGATGATTTCATGTAAATAGTCAAACCTACTTCAAGTCATACAACATCCTTGTATTATTTCCTTACCGTTTTCCCCCTTCAGTAAATAATTTTTTTTTTTATTTTTAGTTGAGCTCTTATTCTATTATAACTACATACATTTTTATATCATAGACAATTTTGTTTGTTAATGATGTTTATTTATAACGTTTTGTAAATTTAAAATAAGTAAAAGAAATAAAAAAATATATATATAATGAAAAAAAAAAAAAAAAAATAAAAAAAAGAACGAGTGAATCGCTTGGCAGTGTACAATCACTTCTTTATTGAGGGAACTTTAACAGCAATGGCAAATTTTGAAGGTCCTCATCATGAAATTGAAGACATTCCAAATGTAGAAGTCATTCAGGCAATGAAAACACTACTTGCACATGACATGATTTGGGAGTACCGCTGTCGGACATGTTTTTATTGGGATATAAACGAGAGAGGCATCGAATTTCTTCGAATGTTATTAAGGCCGCACCATACAATCGTACCGAAAACGGTAAAGAGCCGAACTTATATGAGACGATTGTACTATTTTTATTTGAATAACGATCTCATAGACTAGTTATATATAGTAATTAGAGAATAATTTTTTTTATGTTATATAAGTGTAACATAAGTGTTTTAACTAGTATTTAATAATTTAGTACATGATTGAGTAATTAAAAAACAAAAATTAATTTCAATATAAAAAGTATTTTTTAATTTCACTTGTTTTAATGTATATAATTCTCTTAATATATATCACTATATAAATTAATTCTTTCCAAATTCAAAAGTTAAAAAAAATTATTTTTTTGTGTTGTGTTTTTTAAGACACCACACGTCTTTATTTATGCACAGTAAGAACAACAGTAAAAACAATTTTTATTAAAACTACTCTAACTGCCTAAACGTCGCTGTTTTGATCACATACCTTTGCTGCTCGTGTTGTTTGTAGACATGGTGTCAGCATTTTCCCACCGTTCCATTAATGTTGAAATAGGAACCAAGCAAAGTTGTTGATTATGCAATAGCAACGTCAGCTTAGTAACTTTTGTTATTTAAACATATTTTTCCTTAACTCCTCCCTCCTTAAATACAATCGTCCCGATTGTTTTAGAATGTATGAATATCGAAGATGCTTGAAGATTTCCTGCTTTTCTTGTTTACCTTAGCATCTTCTTCTGTTGTTGGGTTATCCGGACTTGTATCCTCTTTTTCTATGTCGTTTTTCTTCTTGTTAACCAATTTTTTTATGGACATCCACGTGATAATGGAGACGACAAAAATTAACAAAATGCTGCTTGTTGTTAAAAGTGCATTGTTCTTGATATCTAGGTTATCTAATCTTTTTATATTGCCCAGATTAATTTTCTGCAGTCTTTCTAGTGATAGTACTTCTTCGGTTTGAATGTTCATTCCTCTTGGTTGTAGAAATGCGGGGAGAGGTTTACTGCTAGTTATTTCCTTTGAGTGAAATCTTCTGCCGTTGATGTTTATTGTTACGTTAAAGTATTTAATCAGGTAGGTTCCGTTTAGCGTTATTTCTTCATTTTCGACCTCTATTTTTCCAGCATATTGATTTAGTAGTAAATAGTCACTTCCAATTTCCTCCATAGTTGGTATGTGATCATTGTTTATTTGGGTACAATTCCCTATCTTGTTCTTAAACAAACTAGTAATACAATATTCATCAGTTAATTCTATAAGTTTATCTCTACCACAAATAGTTAGATCGTTATAAGATTTACAATTTTCTTTAATAGCGAATAAGTCTTTGTTGCAATCTAAAATTTTATCAAATTCGATTCTATCAATTAAATATTTGTTTTTTACTGGTTTAACCAAGAATCTTTTACATGTGTCTTCTCGTACGATTGGAATACTTAAGATATACAAAATTTCTTTATTATTTGCTACTATTTTTACATTGCCAAAGGATAACAATTCGTCTACACTAAAAGTTGGGATATTATAATTTTCAAGAACATCATTTAGAATTTCTATTTCAGTTTTTGACAGAATAAATGCATTTACAATATTGACTTTTGCCCACTGAATGGCATATTCGATATTTTGTAATTCCTTTTCTATTACAATGAGTTTATGTTCTAATTTTACAAGCAATTCATTATTCCAGTTCTCTTTCTTCACTTTCAATATTTCGTTTGTAATGTTAGAAATTTCTTGCAATCTATTTGTAGTTAGTTCATTTATAATCATTTGTCTGTTGTTATTTTCAAGTACGTTTCTGATTTTTTCATCGAGAATTTCAAAGTCGTGTCCGTCTGGGGTTCCGGCTATCCATTTCCATGCACTACCGATGAAATCTATGGATCTTTTCTTTCTACCGGGACTAAGTCGTTTAAGGAGTCCTTTTATGTTCAGAACTTGCTGTAATAAAAACGGACGGAGCGGATGAGCGTATGTAATATTTGAATTTAAAATTGACTCGATGTCTTCTGATAAGGTTTGGTACTGTTGTAGATCGATTGAATGTATTACTTTAAATGCACCCTCCTGTCGTCTAGCGATACCGTTCTGAATAGTTATTAGCCTTGCATTAGAGTAGTCAAGTATGTTAAATTCCGCCGATACGGCACCAATAAAGAATCTGAAAGAAACGAAACGATTCAAAGAAAATTCTTCCCCTTTCCTGCAATTTTTCAAAATATTTCAGTTTCTAATATGGCTTTTGTGAATAACACGTCCACTTTCAGTCACAATTGTCGTATTACGATTTTCCCTAACGATTTCCTGTTTAAATCGATTGCTTAATTTGGTGCCCAGTCGTTTATTAGTCCTAACATACACCAGTTGCCCTGGCACATAATCTTTTATCGGTTTCCTTTTCTTGTTGTGGTAGGGCAAGTCCTTTTCTTGCTTTTGTCTGAGCCTTTCGATGTTAGACAGCCTAGTTATCTCCAGGTCTTGTGGAGAGAAATCGACAGTCCTTCCGAAATAAAGGTCGACAGGTTTTCTGTTGGTGGTGGAATGGATTGAATGATTATATTCATTAACTGATTTTTCGAGTAATTCCTCAAAATTTCTGGATGTCCCGTCGCTATTAAGACATCTCATAATTTCTGCCAAAGTGGAATGGAAGCGTTCCACTTGACCATTTGCCTCGCTTCTGTATGCAGGAGTTGTAAAAACATTGATTTTCAGGTCATCCTTCAACATAAACAGAATTGATGCCGAATTTAACGAAGGCTCATTATCCATTACAATATTTTTTGGTACCCCATAGGAAAATATAAGTTCCCTCAAAGGTTTCCTTACATCCTCTATGGATCTTCCATTTAGCAGTTTGACTTTAGCATACTTTGAAAATTTATCAATGGATGTTAGTATTAGTTTGCGATCTGTTGAAAAAATGTCAATATGAATTGTATGTCCGGGAAACGTTGGTATAGGTGTTTGTTTTAGTTCAGTCATATTTGGGTGTCTTTCATATTTGTTTTTCTTGCATGTTGCACATAGTTTAATAATTCGCTTTATTTTTCCAGCCATTCCTGGAAAATAGTATTTTTCCAATATTTGTGCCCTGTTCTCTTTTTCGTTGCGATGGGCTCTGTTATGTTCTTCTACAATTATGTTCTCTTGGTCCCCTTCTGGAGACACATCGGAAACAAATAGCTGTGTAAACCTACACTTATAATTGGAAAAATGTATTGGGTATAATGTCTGAATTTTTCCCATAATGGGTTCAGGAGCCTTTATTCCATTGATGACGGATGGATTTAAATATCTCTTCATTACATTTAAAAGGTTAATCTCGTTATATTGGGGTTCAGTTATTAGGTGTCGATGAATTCCTGGAAAAACAATCTTAAACTGGTATGAGGATGTTTCGCCAATGCTAAGGAATATTTGATTCCTAAACACATTAATCGGTGTCTCTACGCTTGGAATTAGATTCTCGGATGAACTCTCTGCACTATGTTGGGTTTCGGTGGAAGAGTCACCCTGTTCTTGGAGAACATTCGTTTCCGTGATGTTTCTTGACAAGGCATCGGCCACTACGTTTGACTTACCCGGTTTGTACCTCAATTCGTAATTATATTCTTCTAGAGCGCATTTCCATCTTTTTATCTTTGAATTGTGATTATTGCTACTTAGGGCATACGTCAATGGTTGGTGGTCAGTATAAATAATTACCTTTCTTGAGCCGTAAACATAATTTCTTAGGTTATTGAGAGCCCAAATTATAGCCAATAATTCTCGCTCATTCGTAGCGTAATGTTCTTCTGTCGCATTTAAAGTTCTGGAGATGAATGCAATAGGTTTATCCTCTTGGCTGAGGACGGCTCCAATGGCGAAGTTGGATGCATCTGTTGTAAGCTGAAAATCTTTATCGAAATCTGGGTGCGATAATATTACTTCCTGTGATACTAAAGCATTTTTAAGTGCTTCGAAAGCTTTTTTAGCTGCATCGTCAAGGTTTATTTTTATCTGACTTGATGTTGATTTTGACACTCGTCCTTCTTCTCCTCTTAGAAGTGTTGTCAGTGGTTTTGCTATATCAGCATAACCCTTTATAAATCGCCTGTAATATCCAGAAAGTCCGAGGAAAGATCGGAGCTCCTTTAGTGTCTTGGGATACGGAAGTTTCAAAATCGATTCAACCTTCTTTGGATTGGGTTTTATTCCCTCTTCTGACACAATAAACCCCAAAAATTCTACCTCCGTTTTGAAGAATTCGCATTTATCCAATTGAATCTTCATGTTAGCAGATTCAAGGGTTGCAAATATCTTCTCCACGTTCTGTAAATGCGATTTTTCATCCTTACTGAAAATTATAATGTCATCGACATAAACATGGCAAATCTTTCCTATGTGGTTCCTCAATATATCGTCCAGTGTCCTCTGGAAGATAGAAGGCGCATTTTTTAATCCAAATGGCAACCTAGTGAACTCGTACTTGCCATTATTGACGGAAAAAGCAGTTTTCGGCATATCCTCGCTTTTTAACGGAATTTGGTGGAATCCACTCTTTAAATCAACCACCGTGAAATATTTACTTCCCCCCAAGTTCGCCAAAACTTCGTTTATTTCAGGAATCGGATATCTGTCTGCCACCGTTACCGCGTTCAATTTTCAAAAATCCACCACTAACCTAAACTTTCGCTTTCCAGAGTGATCCTCCTTTTTTGGTACCACCCAAATGGGAGAATTGTATGGGGATCGTGACGGTCGTATGATTCCATCACGTAGAAGACGGTTAATTTCCTCCTCCACTACATCTTTCAATGCCATGGGATAAGGGTAACTTTTGGAATATACTGGATTGTTGTTTTCTGTTCGGATCTCTCCTTCCACCACGGTGGTATATGTTAATCTTTCATCAGGATCTGCAAATAATGGACCGTGTTGCTTTACAATATCCTCCAATGATTCTTGTAGTCGTTTAGACAAATGTTGAGTTCTAAGTTCGAGATTATTAACGCTCTGTGACGTACATTGTTTGATTTGAATTTTTCTTCCGCCGTTTATGGTAAAATAGTTTTCGGCGGTATAAATAACAGCCGATAATGCTTTTAAGCTGTCATTTCCCAGAATTCCATCAAAAGAATTGAATCCTGGTAAAAGGAAAAATTTAATGGGTGCGTCCTCAACTCCGAATAATTGGACAAATGTATGATGGGTTATTTTTATGTTACCATTGGCCGTTTTTGTGCTAAAAATGTTCTCGTTAGGTTTAGGATTTTTTACTAAATCAGAGTTAATGTAATTCTTATTGCTACCAGTGTCTAATAGAAACCTTAAAACTTTACCGTTCCTCGTGTTTGCCTCGAAATAAGGTAACGAGGAACAATTTAGTCTAAAAAATGTACAGCAGCTTCTATAATGTCTGGTTTTTCTTCAGATTCCTTGTCATTACAATCTACTGGAATTTGTTGGAAACAATCATCAACATAGTAAGGTGTCATTGCTCCGGCAAGATCAGCCTCGTTGTCTCCTGAATATGGATCTTCCCAGTAATAAGTTTCGTCCGGTATAGTTCCCAAATGGAAGTTTCTTTGGTGTTTGTTCACTGGTCCTTGGAATGAAGTTCCAGCTGGTCTCTTGAACATCTGCTGAGGTGGTTGTCTGTTTGAATTTGTCATTTGAATTGATTTATCCACCTCCATTGGTTCCGGCTTCATTTGTGAGATGTTGGTTGGCTGTTTTTGAACAAACGGGGTGTGTCGTTGCCCCTGATTAAAAAATCTATTCTGGTATGTCTGATTGTTCCAAAAATGTTGAGGGTTATTGGGACGTAGATTCGGATATTGATAATTCGGGAAACTAGAATTATTGTAAGTTGGGAATGTCTTGTATCTGGTTGCCGTAGCCCCCCCGATATGTGCCAATTCTGGGTAAAAATGTTTGTTATTGATTGTACTCACTCCTACCCTGTCTTTCTTATTTTGTTGAGATTGGGCGTAATTTCTTCTAAAATTCATATTGTCCAATTTGAGACATATATGAAGAGCCTGTGGCAGAGAACTTGGCTCTCTTATACTTAGCAATCTCGGAAGGTCTCCATTTAGCCCCCTAACAAAGGTGTCAAGTGCTTTTTCTCTATACGTATCTGTCATAGCGCGAAGACTACTCTCATTCAGATCTAGACAAGAAACTTTGTCCAATATTAATGACAGGTGTCTATAAACATCCTGATAGAAGTCCGTAATTGATCTTTGGCCCTGACATAGAACAGTCATCTGATACTCTAAAGTGCCAATGTCCCGTTTATCGGAGTAATGCATACTCAAACATTTTTTTATTCTCCCCCATTCCAATGGAGTTCTATACGACTCCAACGCAGTATCAGCATTACCCGTAATTTTCGTCCGAATCGTATGTAAGATCGCGTAATATTTACTCGATCCTTTTATGGAGTCATACAACTCTAATATCCTATCTACGGACTTTTTCCATGAATTGAATTCACCCGCGATCCCTGAGAACTCTCTCAAGGATTTGACGATATCGGGTACTCTATCTAGCTCCTCGAGTTTTGGAGTAAGTTCACCGATTGGTTGATCTAAACCCTCATCTAAGTCATGATCACTTGTTGTTTCAATCGTCTCCTTTATAAGTTCCCTAATTTGTCTTTTCTGTAATTCGTTTAGTCCTGTCATGTGGGCCGCATTAGAACCCGATGGTAAATTATTGTTTGCCATAGTCAAGGTTCTACTTAGCCTCTCTGTTAGTTTGTCAATTGATTCGTCTGGCATTGAAATTTATTGAAAGTTAGAACGAGATTAAAAAAAAAAATTTTTATTTATTCTTTAAAAAAAATTTTGTTTAAACCTTTAATAATTAATATAATAGGATAGTTCTCTTATTCACATTTAAAATTTTTAATCGATTAATTGAATTAAATGATTAATTTCTTTGTTTGATTCTGTTTACTTAATAAACTATTTCTTTCTTTTCCTTTTTTATACAAAAATTTTTTTTTAAAAAAATTTCAATTATATTGCAAAATATCTTAAAAAAATCAAAACTAATATTTGTTATATCTACATTAAGCTTACATTAGCAGATTCAGGATCATGTTGTCCTTGTTGATGTCCTCTGTCTCTTGATTTGGGTTTCACTGTTTCAACTGTGTATTTTATGTGTTTATTGTGTCTTTATTATTATTGTTTTTATTTATATTATTTGCACGTACTTCACAAATTTTTAATTTTTCAAAGGTAAAAATTTTTATAAATTGAGGTTGTTTTCCATGTAGGTTTTTAAATATTATTTACTTGATTTCAGTTTTTATTAATTTCTAAATTTTTAGCTCTTCAATTTTTATTCACTTAGCGATTTATCATTTATTATTCACTACTTTTTCTTTTCGCTTAAAATTACTTTTATTTTTCAAGTTCTTTCAAAATATTCCTAGTAATAATTTTTTCCTTTATGAACTTGTTGCAGTTTGAATATTTTAACACGATTTTTTGTTTCTTACATTTTCTTTGTAGGTTTTATTTATTCAATTAATTTTTTTGTTCGTATTTGTTATTAACACTTGCAGCCTCTTTAGTACGATCAATTAATTTGATTTATTTATATTTTTGTTCACGAATTTTTCTTTTCCACTGTACACCAAACACTTGTTTTCAATTTTTTAATGTTTTCACTTTTTAATTTAAATTTAATTAATTTAGATAGATACCGGTTTTACGCGGGCTTGCCAGGCCTTGGCATACGCCAATCCTTTTTATCCTTTACGGATTACTGGGGCACCTGGCAAGGCTTGACTGTTAGTTCTTTACCGGGATGGGAATCCTTGTAAAAAAAGGATGTCCCTGCTCGGGCGCCAATTAATTCTTTCCAAATTCAAAAGTTAAAAAAAATTATTTTTTGTGTTGTGTTTTTTAAGACACAACACGTCTTTATTTATGCACAGTAAGAACAACAGTAAAAACAATTTTTATTAAAACTACTCTAACTGCCTAAACGTCGCTGTTTTGATCACATACCTTTGCTGCTCGTGTTGTTTGTAGACATGGTGTCAGCATTTTCCCACCGTCCCATTAATGTTGAAATAGGAACCAAGCAAAGTTGTTGATTATGCAATAGCAACGTCAGCTTAGTAACTTTTGTTATTTAAACATATTTTTCCTTAACTTATATGTATACTAGGTAATACCCGGTGTGCTTCGCTACCCCCCCCTAGAAATTAAATACATAATAATTAAAAAGTGTATTTATTTAGTAATTAAATTATGCAATTTTTCTTAAAGAATGAACCTTTCATTTGATGACAATGTATTTCATTTAAATTAAAAAATAATGCATTAATGGGCTATTTATTTCTTACTTGCTAAAATTTAATATATACTTTTTTTCTTAAATAAATAATTCTTATTCTAATGCCTTGGGGTACACAATAGTTTTTGTTTTTCCCTCTGGTGCGTATACATATAAATCTGCGGGTTTTCCTACTCGCGAACACGCGACGTAAAGCATGGATTTTCTAGAGTAAGTCCACAAACTTGCAAGGACTGACCTTGAGCTTTATTAATCGTCATTGCAAATGCTAGGCGAATAGGAAATTGCAGGCGCTTGAAATCGAATGGCATCTCCGATGTGGTCATAGGAATACGTGGCAGCAACACATCAGTTCCCTTAAACTTTCCAGTTATAATGGTTGCCTCGATAAGATTGTTCATCATTTTTTTTACTGTTAGTCGAGTGCCATTACAAATTCGTGGAGGATCAATATTTCTAAGTAAAATAATGGGAACACCGTTTTTTAGCTGTAAGTCATGTGGTGGAAAGCCTGGTAAATCTGACGAATTTAAAAATTCGACTGGATAATTGACGACATCCTCAATATTTGAAACTGTGTCGATCGATTTATAAGTTCTTAGATTCCCATCGACCTTGTTGAGAATATTGCTGTTGATGGAATTAACGTCAATATTTTTGGATCCCAGTAACGCACGTTCACATAACCATTGCATATTTTTAAAATTTTGCACAATATTGGGAAATACACAATTTATTAATTGTTCTTTGGATTGTGTCATTATGCAAAACTCTGATGGAAATTTTATATACTTTGTTATAGGATCCATTGGAATTCTTGCATTACCTAAATCAAACAATTGTTTGGAAAAAGTTGAAGCGAAGCATCACGTTGCAACTGAACACGCATATTAGTAGTTAATTTTAGAGTATGAACATATCGCCAAAGGTATGACGATGCATTTAGCTCATCAGATGGCGTTGATGCAGGCATAACAGGAAGTGTTTGACGAAAATCACCAGCTAATAAAACTAATGCACCTCCAAATATGTTATTATTGCTTCTAAAATCCCGTAAACTGCGAGACTTCCAAAGATTTCTTATGCGCCATGGTGCATTCAACCCACACTATGATTTCACATTGTTGCAATACTTTGCCCATAGAAGAATTTTTCTTTATGTTACACTTGTAATCTCTTCGGAAAATTGAGGCTTCTAGGATAATTTTAGTGCAGAATACGCTGTTCTACCACCATCTAAGAGTGTGACAGCAATGCCGGAGGACGCAATAGCTAATGCAATATTTTTTTGAGATCGAACTTTTGCCAATATCAATGAAATTAAAAACGTTTTTCCGGTTATTTGTTTGTTTGTTATTGCTGCTAGTATACTGTTGTATACCATTCTCTGCTCTTGTTGTAAATTTGGTAAATTTTCTTCCAATAAAATTTCCAAATTTTGATGATTATATTCCATTTCTCGTCGTAGATCTTGATCGTGTGCATCAGTTCCTGACCGAATAGGAGCAATCATTTCAACTTCAATTAGTGTCACATTCCTTATCGCCAAGCATTTGTATCCGAGTAGAATCAATGTCTCATTATTCATACTTTCACTTAGTTCAAGCGTTGCATTGCTGGTGGTAACTCTTTCCGGGTGTAATATGTCCTCAGCCAAATATGTTTTAAATTTATTCCAAAGATCTTTTGGATTAGATGGTGAGCACGATACCAATATTATCGCAAATAATGCCCTTATTTTCCATGGATGGTTGATTACTGCTGCATCTTCAAGCGTTGTTTCCCAATGACAATCGTTCTCCAATAATTGTAGTTTCTGACAGGCCTCTCGATATGTTGCACATACTACGCCATCAACACTATGTAATGTCTCAAAAGATGTTGGTCCTCGAACATTAATCGGAAGCATTCTCAAATAAAAACATTGAGCATTTTGAGGATGGACGGTATAAACCCTACCTAATGCATCTGTTGAATATAAATTTGGCCAACCATCAACAGGTTTCCCCTGCTTTCGACGTTGGAATTTCTTTGTTGATGTATTCCACGTATAATACGTTGGAATTTCTGAATAAAACAAAGTTTTAGCAAACATATCATTTCTACAAAGATCAAAAAATGATGTTAATGTTGTAGCCGGTGGTGCTGCTGCTCTCTCTCGAGCATTTCTTTCTGTAAAGTAAACCCGTTGTCCATTTTCCAGATGCACTGATAAATGAACAACAGTTGGATGGCGCTCATGAATGGGAAATCCCAAAATTCGCCATACTGCTTCATTGCTACTAATGTACCTGGCCATTTGATACTGCGGAATTTCATCATTTGGATTTTGTAATGAAAATACAGCCATATAAGACCCTTTAGTAACATATTTGCAGATGTATTTGATCGACTTAACTGAATGACAATACTCAACATTAATATGTGCTTTAAATGTTTTTGAAAGCAATGGAGAGTAAGGTACTATCCAGCGGTTATCAACATCAAAATCATTTCCATGCACCTTTACTGAAATTGATCGTCCACCATTATCCACAGAACGTCGGCGATAAAGTGGGTAGCCGTCATTTCCCGAGATTGTTTTTTTTTTTTTTTTTTTTTTTTTAGTATTAAAAATACTTTAAATGTTCAACAAAATTATATATTACAAATTATTATTAAATAATACAAAATTAGTACACTTTCGTCTAAAGACATTTTCATCCGTTTCATTCTTAATGTAGTTTGGCAATGAGTTAAACAGCTGTAGACTTTTGTAGAATAGCGTTTTCTGCATTTGTGTTGACCTCACTCTTTGGATCCTACAGTCACTTGCATTTCTTAGTTGATATAATATATATTGATAATGTATTTGATCACATAGATATTTCGGGGCGTCTCCTTGTTTTAATTTTCTAATAAATCTTAATGTGTTAAATTGAAGTCGTTGTGCTATGTTCATCCATTTTAGATCAGTTAACATTGTGTTTATATGTGTGTAACGATCGCATTTTAGTATTACTCTCATCGCTCTATTTTGCAGTTTCTGCATCCTTGCTAATTGATTTGTGCTGCTGCATGTGAATAAAATAGTGGAACCATATTCTATGTGTGGTTTTATTTTCGTGCTGTATATATTTATCGCTGTAGACTTGGATATTTTGCTTCTTATTCTTTTTAAAAAACTAATTTTTTTACCAACTTTTTTGCATAAGTAATCTATTTGTTCATTGAAATTTAATTTTTTATCGATTATAAAACCAAGGTATTTTATATATTCGACTTTTTCAATTACTGTGTCATTTATTGTAAATATTTCTTCTGAATTTAAGTTAATTCCATTATTTTTGTTTTATTTTCATTTAATTTGAGTTTATTCATTTTAAGCCATTCATCTATTTTCTTCATATCATACTTGATATTTTCGCGACATTCTTCATCACTATTTGCTATAGTATATATCAGAGTGTCATCAGCGTATAATACAACTTTACATTTTTCTAAAATACTTGGCATGTCATTTATATAAATTATGAACAACAACGCTCCCAAAATGGAACCTTGCGGCACTCCGAAATTATTTATTATTTCATCAGATTCTATGTCATTTAATTTTGTCGTTTGCCTTCTTCTTTTCAGGTACGATTTGAACCAATCTAGCTCGATTCCTCTTATTCCATACATATATAGTTTATTCAGTATTATTTCTCTATCGATCGTCTCAAAGGCTCTTTTGAAGTCAAGAAATATTGCTATTATCCTCTTATCCTTTCCTATTGCTCTCCACTCACTTATGACATAGTTTACCGTGGTTTCACACGAATGTTTTTTACGGAATCCTGACTGGTATTTAGATAATATGTCTCGATTTTCTATATATTTTTCAAGCTGATCTTTAACTACTTTTTCAATTATTTTCTCGCAAGTTTTAAGAGAGTTTATTGGTCTAAACTCCTCGCATTTTTTTGTTCTGGCCACTTTCTCAATTGGGGTTACGGTTGATTTTTTCCAATTATCAGGAAAAATACCTGTCTCTAAAGATGTGTTTATTACTTTTACCATTATATTTCCTGTTACATACCAGTTGTCAAGTATAATTTTATTTGATACGCGTTCATGGTCAGATTTGTTATTCATACACTTCACGATGCTCTCCAGTTCACTAATATTTACCTTACGGAATTTAAAAACATCATTCACTCTATATTCTATTCGGTTAATATGTTGCACGCTCCCTATCGATTGTCTTATACTACTAATGCTATCAATGAAGAATGCATTGAACTTATTAACTATATCACATATATCGTTGTACTCTATCTGGTCGAATATCACAGACTTGGTTGAGTTTTGCCTCTTATTAAGTACTAGGTTTTTTATGTGTGTCCACATTTGCTTTTGACTAGTTGCATTGTTAATTTTATTTTTTATGTAATTATTCTTATTATTTTCGATTTGTACTTTGTATCGATTTCTTATTAGTTTATATTCTCCCCAAGCTTGATTTGTGTTTTCAAATTTGGCTCGTAAATATTTTATTATTTTTTCTCTTTTTATTGTTCGCAGTTCTTCGTTAAACCAGTTATTCACTTTGTTATTTATGTGCACTTGCTTTTCAAACGTAAATCTTTGTATTGTATTTCCTAGACAGGCATCAAACAGTTTAACGTTTTCATTAAGATCCTTATTATCCTCGTATATCATATTCTCAGTTAACACATTATTGAATATATTCTTATCGTATTTAAATATCTTGATGGTTTTTGCTGTATTTAGAATGTTTTCATTCGATCTCTCAAAGTCTATATTAATATTAATAACTTCATGGTCAGAAATTTTATTATCTTTACTGTTTGTACATTTTATCTTATAATTATTAGTTATTACGTAGTCAATTATAGTGCTCGAATTTCTTGTTACACGGGTGCTTTCGTTAACTATTTGTTTAAGGCCGTTGTCATTGAGAGTATTCCTAATTCTATTCTTGTATAAAGAGTTTTTTTTCCAATCTATATTAAAATCTCCTGCAATTAAAATATCACAGTTATTATTATCACAGATTTCTTCAATAATTTCGTCAAATATATCACAGAACTCAGCTTCGCTGTAGCTAGGCGATCTATATATTGCACCAATTAAGATATTATTATTATTATCATTATGTACAGCTTTGCAAAATAATATCCAATACTTCAAATCATCAGTTCTCTCTATAAACTTTTTCACGTTCCAATTATTTTTATAGTATACGACAACTCCACCTGTTCTTGAGGATGCTGACACTGACCCGATGTTATCATATCCTTGTAACGCAATTTCTTGTTCATCTATATCTTTCGTCAAATGTGTTTCAGACAATATTAAAAAGTCAGGTTTTTCTGTTGCTGCGATAATTTCAATTTGATTATAGTTGTTAACAAGACCTTGTACATTTGTATAGAGGGCACTCATTTCCGTTAGTTGTTAAATCGTCAAGCCTATATTTCTCATTTTGTTTTTCAATTTATTTTGATAAACTGGACATTCTCTATCGTTTGTAAAGTGATTTTCATCTAATCCTGCTGTTTACTTTTGAACAATTAATACATTTCATTATCTTCTCTTGGCTTTCGCAATTAACTGTTTTATGTTGACCATGGCATTTTAGACATATTTCCTGATTTTTACATTCTTTGGCTATATGATTGTATCCTCTGCATTTCATACATTGAACTAATTCAGTTCCATCATACACTCTACATCTTTCCCAACCGACATTTACTTTTCTTTCATCCATAATTTTTCCGTAAGCTTCATTATCAACTCTCAGTCTCACATTGAACAAAGATTTATTTCCTCTTTTCGTTTCATATTTTCCCATAAATTTAATATTTGCATCAGCTAATTTAGGATTTTGTTTTCTTAATTTCTCAATTAAATCATTTTCGCTATATTCAAAAGACATGCCAATAATTTTGATATTTAGTCCCGTCGAATTTGGAATTTTTACTTCATATTGTTTAGATATTTTTTCTTGGATTGCACTTTTACTTTTCTCTCTATCTTCACAGCTCTCACTTTGAATAACAATTGTTCCACTGCTTCTACTTTCCACATTTGTTATCTTCAAGTTGTCTGGATTTATTTTGTTTAACTCTTCTTTAGTTTTTTTTCAGCCGATTGTTTTTCCTTAGGTTTAACAATCAGGGGTAGTTGTTTATTTAGACTTGGCAACCCTTTATTTTTAACTGCATCCGCGTATGTTGTTTTTGCACTTTGTTTACATGTTTCATTTATTACTTTCTTTATTTCTTTGCACATATTTTCATTTTTCTCTTCTATTGTTTTTCATTCATTTTGTTTATATAGATGTAAAATTCATTAAAAAAACTACATATGTGACGTATTATGTAGAGTAAAGTAGACTTGAAAATATTACTAACAATTTTCCTCTGGGTTAATATGCCTCTCATAATTTTTCTCATGTTCTCTTTGTGCCGACGTCTGAGAATAAGTGTTGCCTTTTTTTTGTTATTTCTAACCAAAATTGGTTATTTTTTGATCAATGTGTAGTTTTTGGTTTTGTTTATTTTTTCTTATAAAAAAAGCTATTTTTGTTTCAGTTTTTGTTAATTATAATTTAAACTTGAAAAAAAAAATAAAACAAAAGTCTATGAATTTAATTTTGGTTATATTTTTTCTTATTTGGTGATTTTTTTCACAAATGTTGGTTACAAAATGTTTTTCGTGGCAACATTGTTTCAGATGAATAAATAAAAAATTAGTCAAACAACAAAAACGCACGATGAGAACAATTGAGAACATTGTTACGCTCTTGGTTTCTTTATCCTTCCCTTCTATCTTTCCCCCCGCGTCGTGAAATATTTTTGAAAAATATTACAAAATATGCCAAAATGCACATTCTTTATACATACTTTATTTGCTTTGGTTTTAATATCAAGAATCATAGATAGCATACTTGTAGGGGTAACTACTATGCGTATGAGTAATATATTTCAAATGCAATTAAATATTAAGTATGTAGTGTGTAGTATACGTGGGCATGGCCCCTCGCTCATTTGGAAAATCAATATAAAAAGTAGAATTATACCCCTGTAGTTGGCGCATATCGTAGGGTCTACCTTTTTCGGGACAGGGCAGCGGACACTGAGGTTCCAATCGTTGGGCATACTTTCCTCTAGGCATATTTTGTAGATAAGCTGGTGCATGCGCACTACCAACTCCGGTCTTAAACAACTCAGCGGGGAGGCTATCAGAACATGCCGCTTTATTGTTTTTAAGATTTATAATCGCAACTTTGACCTCTTCATTGCTAGGCGGCGGAATCTCCACACCGTCACCGCCGAAAAATATTTCAAATAAACCTTCCCTTCCCCTTATCCCGGTAATTAAATTAAAGCATTGAATACATTTTTTAGTTTCATTTTATTTTAATTATTTATATGATTTCCTTAAAATACATTCAAAATATATTACAAATAAGGAATTAAGAATTAAATTGAAAGAGACAGTATTTTTTATAAATTTAAATTTATTATAATATAAATTTATTATACTATAAAACTTTATTGTAATATAAATTTAAACTTAGAAAACTACTCATATATTTCATCAATATTTAATAGAAATTAAAAACATTGTCATGATATTTAATTTAAAATTTACGCAAATTGATTACAAATAATTTTTCTAAATTACAAATTCTTTTTTTCCAGAGAATATACTCTTCGTGAACTTCGTCCATTATTTTTGTTTTAAAAATTGGTCTTCTTTGCCGAGTATATTGTAGACGTCTTCCTCATCGCTGCTGATAAAAAGATCAGCCTCAAGGGTGCTCAATTCGCTATTGTGGTACTTCTTTACAGAATTTTCCTTAGAAGGTTGTTCTGAATTGGGTTCTTCTTCGTCGCTACTAATACTGCCAAAAAGCTCCAATTCAAGATTCTTCATCTCGCTGTTAGATTTCTTGTTGTCCTGCTTTTCTATTAATTTAGCTTCTGGCTTCCTAGAGGAATCTTTGTCTGAATTGCGTTTTGATGAGGATTTATTTGTCCTAGTCTGTTTCTTCTTAGCTGACTGCTGTTCATCTTTATCGTGGGAATTATTTTTCGACTTTTTGCTCTCATTCATCATTGTCAAGTGTGTACGCTTGCGTGATTGTAGTTCTCGGGTAGCTTTTATCTCGTTATCAAAGTCAATATTGCGTGTTTGCTGTTTATGATCTGATTGTATAACCGATGATGGCGGTGTCGACAAAGTGGCGTTTATTTGTTTTTCAATATTTTGTTCACCAGGATATATGAACTTTTTTGAGAATAGAATTGTTTCCTTTTCGGGAGTTTTATTCCAATGTGTCAAAAATTCGTCCATTTCTGCACAATATTGAGATAAAAATTCCTGTGACTTAGCACTTGCATCTTTCTTTTGGGGGGAATGCATGCAAACGTTAGCGAAACCGCCTACGCCGCATCTCAGCACAGCTGAGCTATCATTGTTCTGACTGCTCTGACTTTCCGGATGTTGTTGTTCTGGTTTTGTGTCAATTACCGTACCACTATTTTGGACATTATTTAACCGAGAAAGCGATGCAGATCCGTCATGCTTAATATCCTTTTCAATTCTTAAATTTTGATCATTCTGCTGCTTTTTCAATTCAGCTGGTATGCCGCTTTCACTCTCTTGAGCTGATAACAAAAGTGGCCATAATTCAGACACAAATTTCTGTGCTTTGCCACCTCTTAGGAATCCAGCAATTCTGATCTGTAATTTCTGTCGACAAAGCATTTTATCCTGCTTTAATTTATTGTGCACGAACTCCACTGCCGCATTATCTTCTCTCTGCAAAATATCCGTGATTTTCTTGCTTATCCACGGTTTCAACATGTCCAATTTTACTTTGGATATGTCGATACGTCCCTGTGCTTTAAGTTTGGAACTCAACGTTTTATAAGCTGCAAGCGATTGTTTTCCGCCATTCAACAGGTTAATGCGTCGTTGTGGTTTAAGGGTGGAACCACAAGTGTTGGGTGGTACTAGTGGTTGCTTTTGTTCTGCTTGTGTGCTACAGATTGATATTGACTTGTCCAGTTTATGTACACGATTTTCAATGTTGACGGAATTTTTATTGTTTTCCTTATCTGACTGTTGTTTCTTTGTGATTAAAGTGCTGGCGGTTAAATCTTGCTTTTGTTCAACTTTTCTGTTACCTTCCGTACTACTATTTCGGCTACAGGTTAACCGAGAAAGCGATGCAGATTCATCGTGTTTTTCGCCGTGCTTAGTGTCCAACCGCCCCTGTGGTTTAAGGGTGGAACTGAAAGTGGTAGGAGGTACCAATGGTTCTTTTCCGCCATTCACCATGTTGTCTTGTTTTCGGGATCGAGATTGAGATCCTTCGGCGTCTTTTCGAAATTTACTTTGGAATACTTGTTTCAAAATTTTAGTTTTTGTAGGTTCAACATCTTTAGTTTGGATTACTTCCTTTATAATTTCATCTTTTTTCGGTTCCACTGTATTATTTGATATGGCTGTCGAACTCTCTTCAGCCGCTAACAAAATATGCCATAATTCACATATGAATTGTTTTACCAGAGGACCATTTAGAAATTCAGTCACATGGATATGCGTCTTCATCGGGCAGATAAATTGTTCCAATTTTAATTCGTTGTAAACAAATTTTTCAATTTGAAAAACGTCGTAGATTTTCGAATTAATTTGTGCCTTTAACGCATCCAATTTCACTTTCGACATGTCTATGCATTTGTCGAGTAATTCGTCAAATTTCAATTGCTTTGACGCTTCCATTTTTTCTTAAAGTTTTCCGCTGATAAATGTTGTGTGTTGTCTACCGAGACTAAATTGTGATTGAACTTATTGTGTAAGGTTCACGCCTTTTATAGGTGGAAACCATTTTGGAAATTTGTGATTTCGATACAAACAGGTACCGGATTCAACGTAATGAGTGAACAAATAGGTTAACTGCTACCTGATCTTTCAACAACCCTTTTATGTATGCAGGTAAAGACCCTGCCCTTTAATTTCAACCAATGGCTTTTGTTTTCCTTCTTAGTATTCGAAAAACATATTCATTTACAACTTGCGATTTCTATAATAATCCCTAATGGGCTGTTGTTGTAATCCTTTCATTACCCTTATTAGATCAGATCTTTTGATTCGGTTATTTCTTCGTAATGTAGTTTTAAGTATTAACCTTTTCGGTTAAAAAAACTCGCTACGTATGGTAAAGTCATAAATGCTTTGTAAGTTTTATGTGTAAACCATCAGATTAATATTTATTGAGCAAAGTTCTATAGTCCTATGACCTATTGTGCTGCTGCAAAGCTGGAGAAACCGAATAAAAATTATTTTTTATTGCGAATTTAATCGTCACACTTTTCCTGTTACGTCGCGTGTTTATTATTGAGCTTAATGACAAGATATTTCTCAGAACAATATACATACGTCATGTTTTGATACACAAATGCAAAAAAGAATGAAAAATTCTGGCTATCTGCACTTTACAGGCACCTTTTCTGGCACAGCGAACTGAGTGTTTTCTGCAGCATGATTTGTGCATTTCTAAACATTTTTCCACAAAATTAAGACTACCAGATGAGACTTTTAAAGGAAATTTAAATTTTGCATGATTTATCTATGTGGACAAATCAATTCACCTTTTTATATAAAATATAACCTACTACTGCTCTGTTCAAGTTTTTCCGGACAAAATATAAAATTAAACCAAAACGAGCTAAAAGATGTTCATACTACATATTTTCTCTTTCTCTCAAGAAGAGGGCTGTCAAACTACATATAAAAAAAGGAGTGAATCGAGCTTTACAGAAAGATAAATAAAAATTAAAAAATCTATTTTATGACCAACTTAGACTGATGAAATGTTATTAACTCTCGTCGTATCAAATGCCCAGTTTTGTTCGAGAAGTCAGTTTTTCTTGTTATTTTAAAATAGCACCTAGGACCTGGTTTTAAATGAAAATATTACGTGGCTTCATTATGCATTATGCATATTTTCATTTTTCTCTTCTATTGTTTTTCATTCATTTTGTTTATATAGATGTAAAATTCATTAAAAAAACTACATATGTGACGTATTATGTAGAGTAAAGTAGACTTGAAAATATTACTAACAATTTTCCTCTGGGTTAATATGCCTCTCATAATTTTTCTCATGTTCTCTTTGTGCCGACGTCTGAGTGTAGTTTTTGGTTTTGTTTATTTTTTCTTATAAAAAAAGCTATTTTTGTTTCAGTTTTTGTTAATTATAATTTAAACTTGAAAAAAAAAAATAAAACAAAAGTCTATGAATTTAATTTTGGTTATATTTTTTCTTATTTGGTGATTTTTTTCACAAATGTTGGTTACAAAATGTTTTTCGTGGCAACATTGTTTCAGATGAATAAATAAAAAATTAGTCAAACAACAAAAACGCACGATGAGAACAATTGAGAACATTGTTACGCTCTTGGTTTCTTTATCCTTCCCTTCTATCTTTCCCCCCGCGTCGTGAAATATTTTTGAAAAATATTACAAAATATGCCAAAATGCACATTCTTTATACATACTTTATTTGCTTTGGTTTTAATATCAAGAATCATAGATAGCATACTTGTAGGGGTAACTACTATGCGTATGAGTAATATATTTCAAATGCAATTAAATATTAAGTATGTAGTGTGTAGTATACGTGGGCATGGCCCCTCGCTCATTTGGAAAATCAATATAAAAAGTAGAATTATACCCCTGTAGTTGGCGCATATCGTAGGGTCTACCTTTTTCGGGACAGGGCAGCGGACACTGAGGTTCCAATCGTTGGGCATACTTTCCTCTAGGCATATTTTGTAGATAAGCTGGTGCATGCGCACTACCAACTCCGGTCTTAAACAACTCAGCGGGGAGGCTATCAGAACATGCCGCTTTATTGTTTTTAAGATTTATAATCGCAACTTTGACCTCTTCATTGCTAGGCGGCGGAATCTCCACACCGTCACCGCCGAAAAATATTTCAAATAAACCTTCCCTTCCCCTTATCTCGGTAATTAAATTAAAGCATTGAATACATTTTTTATTTTCATTTTATTTTAATTATTTATATGATTTCCTTAAAATACATTCAAAATATATTACAAATAAGGAATTAAGAATTAAATTGAAAGAGACAGTATTTTTTATAAATTTAAATTTATTATAATATAAATTTATTATAATATAAACCTTTATTGTAATATAAATTTAAACTTAGAAAACTACTCATATATTTCATCAATATTTAATAGAAATTAAAAACATTGTCATGATATTTAATTTAAAATTTACGCAAATTGATTACAAATAATTTTTCTAAATTACAAATTCTTTTTTTCCAGAGAATATACTCTTCGTGAACTTCGTCCATTATTTTTGTTTTAAAAATTGGTCTTCTTTGCCGAGTATATTGTAGACGTCTTCCTCATCGCTGCTGATAAAAAGATCAGCCTCAAGGGTGCTCAATTCGCTATTGTGGTACTTCTTTACAGAATTTTCCTTAGAAGGTTCTTCTGAATTGGGTTCTTCTTCGTCGCTACTAATACTGCCAAAAAGCTCCAATTCAAGATTCTTCATCTCGCTGTTAGATTTCTTGTTGTCCTGCTTTTCTATTAATTTAGCTTCTGGCTTCCTAGAGGAATCTTTGTCTGAATTGCGTTTTGATGAGGATTTATTTGTCCTAGTCTGTTTCTTCTTAGCTGACTGCTGTTCATCTTTATCGTGGGAATTATTTTTCGACTTTTTGCTCTCATTCATCATTGTCAAGTGTGTACGCTTGCGTGATTGTAGTTCTCGGGTAGCTTTTATCTCGTTATCAAAGTCAATATTGCGTGTTTGCTGTTTATGATCTGATTGTATAACCGATGATGGCGGTGTCGACAAAGTGGCGTTTATTTGTTTTTCAATATTTTGTTCACCAGGATATATGAACTTTTTTGAGAATAGAATTGTTTCCTTTTCGGGAGTTTTATTCCAATGTGTCAAAAATTCGTCCATTTCTGCACAATATTGAGATAAAAATTCCTGTGACTTAGCACTTGCATCTTCCTGTTGGGGGCAATGCATGCAAACGTTAGCGAAACCGCCTACGCCGCATCTCAGCACAGCTGAGCTATCATTGTTCTGACTGCTCTGACTTTCCGGATGTTGTTGTTCTGGTTTTGTGTCAATTACCGTACCACTATTTTGGACATTATTTAACCGAGAAAGCGATGCAGATCCGTCATGCTTAATATCCTTTTCAATTCTTAAATTTTGATCATTCTGCTGCTTTTTCAATTCAGCTGGTATGCCGCTTTCACTCTCTTGAGCTGATAACAAAAGTGGCCATAATTCAGACACAAATTTCTGTGCTTTGCCACCTCTTAGGAATCCAGCAATTCTGATCTGTAATTTCTGTCGACAAAGCATTTTATCCTGCTTTAATTTATTGTGCACGAACTCCACTGCCGCATTATCTTCTCTCTGCAAAATATCCGTGATTTTCTTGCTTATCCACGGTTTCAACATGTCCAATTTTACTTTGGATATGTCGATACGTCCCTGTGCTTTAAGTTTGGAACTCAACGTTTTATAAGCTGCAAGCGATTGTTTTCCGCCTTTCAACAGGTTAATGCGTCGTTGTGGTTTAAGGGTGGAACCACAAGTGTTGGGTGGTACTAGTGGTTGCTTTTGTTCTGCTTGTGTGCTACAGATTGATATTGACTTGTCCAGTTTATGTACACGATTTTCAATGTTGACGGAATTTTTATTGTTTTCCTTATCTGACTGTTGTTTCTTTGTGATTAAAGTGCTGGCGGTTAAATCTTGCTTTTGTTCAACTTTTCTGTTACCTTCCGTACCACTATTTCGGCTACAGGTTAACCGAGAAAGCGATGCAGATTCATCGTGTTTTTCGCCGTGCTTAGTGTCCAACCGCCCCTGTGGTTTAAGGGTGGAACTGAAAGTGGTAGGAGGTACCAATGGTTCTTTTCCGCCATTCACCATGTTGTCTTGTTTTCGGGATCGAGATTGAGATCCTTCGGCGTCTTTTCGAAATTTACTTTGGAATACTTGTTTCAAAATTTTAGTTTTTGTAGGTTCAACATCTTTAGTTTGGATTACTTCCTTTATAATTTCATCTTTTTTCGGTTCCACTGTATTATTTGATATGGCTGTCGAACTCTCTTCAGCCGCTAACAAAATATGCCATAATTCACATATGAATTGTTTTACCAGAGGACCATTTAGAAATTCAGTCATATGGATATGCGTCTTCATCGGGCAGATAAATTGTTCCAATTTTAATTCGTTGTAAACAAATTTTTCAATTTGAAAAACGTCGTAGATTTTCGAATTAATTTGTGCCTTTAACGCATCCAATTTCACTTTCGACATGTCTATGCATTTGTCGAGTAATTCGTCAAATTTCAATTGCTTTGACGCTTCCATTTTTTCTTAAAGTTTTCCGCTGATAAATGTTGTGTGTTGTCTACCGAGACTAAATTGTGATTGAACTTATTGTGTAAGGTTCACGCCTTTTATAGGTGGAAACCATTTTGGAAATTTGTGATTTCGATACAAACAGGTACCGGATTCAACGTAATGAGTGAACAAATAGGTTAACTGCTACCTGATCTTTCAACAACCCTTTTATGTATGCAGGTAAAGACCCTGCCCTTTAATTTCAACCAATGGCTTTTGTTTTCCTTCTTAGTATTCGAAAAACATATTCATTTACAACTTGCGATTTCTATAATAATCCCTAATGGGCTGTTGTTGTAATCCTTTCATTACCCTTATTAGATCAGATCTTTTGATTCGGTTATTTCTTCGTAATGTAGTTTTAAGTATTAACCTTTTCGGTTAAAAAAACTCGCTACGTATGGTAAAGTCATAAATGCTTTGTAAGTTTTATGTGTAAACCATCAGATTAATATTTATTGAGCAAAGTTCTATAGTCCTATGACCTATTGTGCTGCTGCAAAGCTGGAGAAACCGAATAAAAATTATTTTTTATTGCGAATTTAATCGTCACACTTTTCCTGTTACGTCGCGTGTTTATTATTAAGCTTAATGACAAGATATTTCTCAGAACAATATACATACGTCATGTTTTGATACACAAATGCAAAAAAGAATGAAAAATTCTGGCTATCTGCACTTTACAGGCACCTTTTCTGGCACAGCGAACTGAGTGTTTTCTGCAGCATGATTTGTGCATTTCTAAAAATTTTCCCACAAAATTAAGACTACCAGATGAGACTTTTAAAGGAAATTTAAATTTTGCATGATTTATCTATGTGGACAAATCAATTCACCTTTTTATATAAAATATAACCTACTACTGCTCTGTTCAAGTTTTTCCGGACAAAATATAAAATTAAACCAAAACGAGCTAAAAGATGTTCATACTACATATTTTCTCTTTCTCTCAAGAAGAGGGCTGTCAAACTACATATAAAAAAAGGAGTGAATCGAGCTTTACAGAAAGATAAATAAAAATTAAAAAATCTATTTTATGACCAACTTAGACTGATGAAATGTTATTAACTCTCGTCGTATCAAATGCCCAGTTTTGTTCGAGAAGTCAGTTTTTCTTGTTATTTTAAAATAGCACCTAGGACCTGGTTTTAAATGAAAATATTACGTGGCTTCATTATGCAGACTTAGAGGTCCCTAAAATAAAATTTAAAACAGCATTAACTGAGGACATGTCTGGTTTTTTTTAGCCAGCTCCACAATTAATATCACAGTAATACATTAATGGTCGAGAATCTATGGCCGAGAATCTATGGGCTTTAAAAGATTTATTCTACGAAATGGCAACAAATTTACTTGAATTTCTGCTAGTCAATCCACTTTTTAATTTGAAGATCATGTGTATGTATAATTAATCAGGATTACGATCCAACTTCACACACCACTTATGTTGTGAGTGTTAATTTTATACATGAGTGGCGCGACCAATTATTTAAAGTCGACTCCGTTTTTCATGCCAATTTTATTTACTCTCAGAGTTTTTGCCAGAAAGCTACTAAGAGAAATATTTATTTATTTATTACTTATAATACAATTACAGTAGTTTTCGCTTATAGTCCACACCCATAGTTGCAAAACATTTGTGGACAATAAGCCAAATTCGACATTTAAACGAACTTTATGGCATATATCTGTTTTCAATTATTTTCAGTAATATGATTATAAATTGAAAAAAAATATATAAATCAAAAAGGTTTTTTTTAATAAGAGTATTTACTTTAATTATAGACTTAAAAAAGTCTTCTAGTTTATTGACTATGTAATGAGTGAGATACAATAAAAAGTAAGTTCGTTTTAATATTATTATAGACATAACTACTTAAAAAGTTCCATAAATTTTGACTTTTTTTTTAAGAAAATTGTTCAAAATAGGGTCCTCAATTTTGTCAAGGACAAAAGTGCTCTCAATTTCATTCTCAGAGCAGTATTTCCTTAAAATATCAATGAGCCAATTCACACAAGCACAATTGTGCTGGCGCAAAATGATAGTTTATAGGCAAGAGGGGTGAAGAGAATGGGTTTTCGGTGGCGTAAAGTTTCCACCAGCTACAACCACGCATCACCAGCACAAAACTAATACATGCACATTTTTAAAAATCAGCCAAACATCAAATGAATGAAAAAACACTAATACATACAAAGCTCTGTATACGTGTACATTCGTTGCCAAACGAATATTCATCCCGTGTAAATTGAAAAGAACAAAAATTGTGCGACTAAAAAATGTGCTCGTCTGAATTGGCTCAATAGCTATATAACTTGTGCTTACAAATAAGTACATATGTATATATAATGTGTTTTTTATAGAGGTACTAGCTAATACCCGGTGTGCTTCACTACCCCCATCGGAATTAAATACATATCTCGTGATGCAACTGGATCGCCCTCCATCAAAATTGTTACGCCATTGTTGGAGTTCTGGAGTTCTATCAGCATGAGTTGCGATTATGTGGTCATCTATATCAGATCTGTAGTTAAATGTAATACCTGAGAATCCATGAAAAACATTACGTCGATTCACCACCATTCGATTACGATTTTGTTCTCGACGCTATGTCTCGTGATGTTTCGATACGATTTCGCTGGCTTTGTAGCCGACCTTCATGTTCCAATGGTGTCTCGGTAGCTCGTGCGGTTGTCGCATGTTGTCGAAGACGTTCAAGACGTCTTTCACGCTCTAAAGGCGTTTCTGTGCCTCGTGATGTTTCGATACGATTTCGCTGGCTTTGTAGCCGACCTTCATGTTCCAACGGTGTCTCGGTACCTCGTGCGGTTGTCGCATGTTGTCGAAGACCTTCAAAACGTCGTTCGTGTTCTGACGGCATTTCAGAAGCTCGTGCTAAAGAGGTAAGATTTCGTTGACTTTCAAGGCGCTCTTGGCTTTCTGAAAGCGTTTCAGTAGCTCGTAGGCCTTCAAGGCGTTCTTCACGTTGTCATGGCGTTTCGGCGGCTCGAGAGGTTGAAGCTCGACTCCTTTCAGTCCTTAGGCGACTTTCACGCTCTTCCGAACTTTCATTTGCTCTCTGGGATTGCAAATGCAATGCATTTTTAGTGCTTCTGGAAAGCGATGCTTTTTGGGGGCATTTTTATAAATTGTTGCAAAATAAATGTCACTCAACGTTTAACTCGTTTAGGATCAAAGATTCAACTGAATTCCAAAACCGAATGCGTGTTATATTTATTCCTTTATATTTTATCTAATATGAAATCGGTTCAGGTCAAAAAGCTTTTTAAAAAAAATTAAGGCTATTTAAATTTGACAAATAATTAGGTTTGTTTCGGTAGCAGGCAATTTTCTTGATGAGTTTTGCAACTTCTTATTTTATTTGAAAAAATATTGACAGTTGCATTTTATTACTTCAAATTGTACCTAATATGAAATCGGTTCAGGTCAAAAACTTTTTAAAAGAAAGTAAGGTTATTAAAATCTGACAAATAATTATGTTTGTGTCGGTCGCAGGTAATTTTTTTTTTGATGAGTTTTGCAACTTCTTATTTTATTTGGAAAAAATGTTGAGAGTTTACATTTTATTACTTAGGTATTCGAAAGTAATGAATGAAAATTTTACTGCCTATTGTTACATGCCCATTCATCGCCCAATAAAATGCTGATTATAAACTTACCTGATCTATTTTTCAAAATATGCAACAAATAAATAATATTTTTAGTAATTACCCATTGTTAGAAGTAAACAATAACATAACTATTACATATGTATATGTTTTTCAAATAAATATTTAAATAGTATGAATTTCAGTACTTACTATGTATATGAGTTGAAAATTTCAAACTCAACCATTTAAGGGTCATATGTTTGAGCAGCTCAAACATTCTAGAATTCAAATGTATGTTGATGATATTCAACTCTACATTGATAGCTTTATAGCTTCCATCAACACTGGATTTAAAGATCTTAACACTGACCTTAATAATATTTCTCTTTGGGCGACTGCAAATGGTTTAAGGATTAACTCTAAAAAGTAAAAATGTATTGTAATTTGCAAAGAATCCGCAAAGATTGAATCTAGTAATGATGTTGCCTTTTTTGGTTATTTCTGAAAAAAAAAAATAAATAAAACAAAAGTCTACGAATTTAATTTTGGTTATATTTTTTCTTATTTGGTGATTTTTTTCACAAACGTATGTTACAAAATTGTTTTCCTTCCCTTATATCTATCCCCCGCGTCGTGAAATATTTTTTAAAAATATTCCAAAATATGCCAAAATGCACATTCTTTATACATACTTTATTTTCGTTGCTTTTATACATCAAGAATCATAGATAGCATACTAGCGTATGAGTAATATATTTCAAATGCAATTAAATATTAAGTATGTAGTATATAGTATATGTGGGCATGGCTCCTCGCTCATTTAGAATATCAACATAAAAAGTAGCCTATAACTCCTTCCAGACATACAGGAAGATACTGTGAAAATTTCAAGAAAATCGGTTCAGCCGTTTAATCGTCTATAAACTTCAAACATACAAACAAACACACAAGATAAGATAATAAAGTAAATACATACAGATTTGTTTCCTTTACTTTTTGTGAATGTTAGCTGTGCTATACAGGTACATAGTAAATTTATGATTGTGTTTCAACCACTTGTAGCATTTACTCATTTGCAGATGTCTATTAAAAACTTTTCTTGAAATATTTTTTGAAGGGAAAATGTCAAGTGACTGGATTTTCTATGAAAATTTTCACTCACTTGCATTATATTAACTTTGTAGTAACATTTTACACACTGGCACAGTGTCCAAATGAACGAATTCATATAAATTCGTCGTTGAAATGTTAGGATCTACTACTGTAGCATGTGTCTGTTTATTTTTGCTTGCGTTCAAATATGACTGACAAACTCTTAATATTTTGTTGTTGTGTATACAGCCGTCTGTAAGCTATGAACAAAGCACCTTTGCGAGTAAAATAAAGCGTATACTTAAAAAATATGGCATAAACCGCTTAAATGACATTTGTTGGCAAAGGGGAGAAAATTCAATTTAAATGCCCCTACCTGTCAGCAAATAACGCGTATGTACTTAATATAAAAAAGGCTGTCTATTGAAGTATGAATTTAAAGAAAATTATGTAAAGTGGATAACAACTGCATACTAATCCGGACTTAAAGTGAAAAAGGGAAAATTTTCGAGCGCAAGAAGGCTTTTAGTATTTTCCCTTTTACCTGGAAATTAATATTCGTGTTATTCGAACATTTTAAACAAGTTATCAAATGATGTGTGAGGGTCAATTATAAAATCATAATTTTTCTACCTGTAATGCAATATCATATTAAGGAAATCGATTAACGCAGTTATTTTCGGGTCTCAGGAAACAGTATAAAAGCAACAGAAAGATTGCGAAAAATTATTAGTTCTGGTTTCAAATCCTTGGCGAAAACACTTACGCACATCCAAGCACACCAAGCACATACAAGCAAAACCCAAAGTCATATAATCAAAAATTTGCTAAATAAATAAAATAATAGAGAACCAAAAAATATGAAAGACGATTGGGAAAGTGCTGCGGACAAACCCATAGTGGTTATTCCTGACAAAGTCAACAAATGGGCTGGCGAGGATGATGATGAGGATGTTAAGGACAGTTGGGATCTCGAGGAAGAGGAAAAAAAGGACGAAGAAAAAGTTGAAGTCAAAGCGCCGGTGAAGACGAAACCTAACAAGGCTTTGAAAGCTAAACTAGCCGAACAAGAGAGACTGGCAGAGGAAGCCGAAGCTGAACGCTTAGCTAATATGACAGCCGAAAAATTACGTTTACAAAAAATTCAAGAAGAATCGGACTTAAAGAGTGCTTTAGAAACCTTTGGAGTTAGTGATATTAGAGGTGATTTAGATGCATTTAATCCTCAAACTGAAGAAGAATTCAAAGAATTTGGTGCGACGCTTAGTTGTAAATTGGCACAATATAAAGAATCACCTCATTTCCCGCAATTTATTGAGGATTTAGTACGTAGCATAGGTGTACATTTGGCTATTCCCGATTTGAAGAAATTAAAAATTAGTGTAGAAAACTTACATAGAGAAAAAGTGAAAATGGAAAAACAAAATGTCAAGAAACCCGCTAGCAAAGGCAAAGGCAAAGGAAAAGTAACCTTGAAAAAAGAGAGCAATGATATCGATGGTTATAAAAAGTATGGTAATGATTACATTACTTATGATGATTACGATGATTTCATGTAAATAGTCAAACCTACTTCAAGTCATACAACATCCTTGTATTATTTCCTTACCATTTTCCCCCTTCAGTAAATAATTTTTTTTTTATTTTTAGTTGAGCTCTTATTCTATTATAACTACATACATTTTTATATCATAGACAATTTTGTTTGTTAATGATGTTTATTTATAACGTTTTGTAAATTTAAAATAAGTAAAAGAAATAAAAAAATATATATATAATGAAAAAAAAAAATAAAAAAAAAGAACGAGTGAATCGCTTGGCAGTGTACAATCACTTCTTTATTGAGGGAACTTTAACAGCAATGGCAAATTTTGAAGGTCCTCATCATGAAATTGAGGACATTCCAAATGTAGAAGTCATTCAGGCAATGAAAACACTACTTGCACATGACATGACTTGGGAGTACCGCTGTCGGACATGTTTTTATTGGGATATAAACGAGAGAGGCATCGAATTTCTTCGAATGTTATTAAGGCCGCACCATACAATCGTACCGAAAACGGTAAAGAGCCGAACTTATATGAGACGATTGTACTATTTTTATTTGAATAACGATCTCATAGACTAGTTATATATAGTAATTAGAGAATAATTTTTTTTTTATGTTATATAAGTGTAACATAAGTGTTTTAACTAGTATTTAATAATTTAGTACATGATTAAGTAATTAAAAAACAAAAATTAATTTCAATATAAAAAGTATTTTTTAATTTCACTTGTTTTAATGTATATAATTCTCTTAATATATATCACTATATATGTATACTAGGTAATACCCGGTGTGCTTCGCTGCGGGTTTTCCTACTCGCGAACACGCGACGTAAAGCTGTCCATGTGAGAAACATGGATTTTCTAGATTAAGTCCACAAACTTGCAAGGACTGACCTTGAGCTTTATTAATCGTCATTGCAAATGCTAGGCGAATAGGAAATTGCAGGCGCTTGAAATCGAATGGCATCTCCGATGTGGTCATAGGAATACGTGGCAGCAACACATCAGTTCCCTTAAACTTTCCAGTTATAATGGTCGCCTCGATAAGATTGTTCATCATTTTTTTTACTGTTAGTCAGTAAGTTTTTTACTGTAAGTAGAGTGCCATTACAAATTCGTGGAGGATCAATATTTCTAAGTAAAATAATGGGAACACCGTTTTTTATCTGTAAGTCATGTGGTGGAAAGCCTGGTAAATCTAACGAATTTAAAAATTCGACTGGATAATTGAGGACATCGTCAATATTTGAAACTGTGTCGATCGATTTATAAGTTCTTAGATTCCCATCGACCTTGTTAAGAATATTGCTGTTGATGGAATTAACGTCAATATTTTTGGATGCCAGTAACGCACGTTCACATAACCATTGCATATTTTTAAAATTTTGCACAATATTGGGAAATACACAATTTATTAATTGTTCTTTGGATTGTGTCATTAAGCAAAACTCTGATGGAAATTTTATATACTTTGTTATAGGATCCACTGGAATTCTTGCATTACCTAAATCAAGCAATTGTTTGGAAAAAGTTGAAGCGAAGCATCACGTTGCAACTGAACACGCATATTAGTAGTTAATTTTAGAGTATGAACATATCGCCAAAGGTATGACGATGCATTTAGCTCATCAGATGGCGTTGATGCAGGCATAACAGGAAGTGTTTGACGAAAATGACCAGCTAATAAAACTAATGCACCTCCAAATATGTTATTATTGCTTCTAAAATCCCGTGAACTGCGAGACTTCCAAAGATTTCTTATGCGCCATGGTGCATTCAACCCACACTATGATTTCACATTGTTGCAATACTTTGCCCATAGAAGAATTTTTCTTTATGTTACACTTGTAATCTCTTCGGAAAATTGAGGCTTCTAGGATAATTTTAGTGCAGAATACGCTGTTCTACCACCATCTAAGAGTGTGGCAGCAATGCCGGATGACGCAATAGCTAATGCAATATTTTTTTGAGATCGAACTTTTGCCAATATCAATGAAATTAAAAACGTTTTTCCGGTTATTTGTTTGTTTGTTATTGCTGCTAGTATACTGTTGTATACCATTCTCTGCTCTTGTTGTAAATTTGGTAAATTTTCTTCCAATAAAATTTCCAAATTTTGATGATTATATTCCATTTCTCGTCGTAGATCTTGATCGTGTGCATCAGTTCCTGACCGAATAGGAGCAATCATTCCAACTTCAATTAGTGTCACATTCCTTATCGCCAAGCATTTGTCTTCAAGTAGAATCAATGTCTCATTATTCATACTTTCACTTAGTTCAAGCGTTGCATTGTTGGTGGTAACTCTTTCCGGGTGTAATATGTCCTCAGCCAAATATGTTTTAAATTTATTCCAAAGATCTTTTGGATTAGATGGTAAGCACGATACCAATATTATCGCAAATAATGCCCTTATTTTCCATGGATGGTTGATTACTGCTGCATCTTCAAGCGTTGTTTCCCAATGACAATCGTTCTCCAATAATTGTAGTTTCTGACAGGCCTCTCGATATGTTGCACATACTACGCCATCAACACTATGTAATGTCTCAAAAGATGTTGGTCCTCGAACATTAATCAGAAGCATTCTCAAATAAAAACATTCACCATTTTGAGGATGGACGGTATAAACCCTACCTAATGCATCTGTTGAATATAAATTTGGCCAACCATCAACAGGTTTCCCCTGCTTTCGACGTTGGAATTTCTTTGTTGATGTATTCCACGTATAATACGTTGGAATTTCTGAATAAAACAAAGTTTTAGCAAACATATCATTTCTACAAAGATCAAAAAATGATGTTAATGTTGTAGCCGGTGGTGCTGCTGCTCTCTCTCGAGCATTTTTTTCTGTAAAGTAAACCCGTTGTCCATTTTCCAGATGCACTGATAAATGAACAACAGTTGGATGGCGCTCATGAATGGGAAATCCCAAAATTCGCCATACTGCTTCATTGCTACTAATGTACCTGGCCATTTGATACTGCGGAATTTCATCATTTGGATTTTGTAATGAAAATACAGCCATATAAGACCCTTTAGTAACATATTTGCAGATGTATTTGATCGACTTAACTGAATGACAATACTCAACATTAATATGCGCTTTAAATGTTTTTGAAAGCAATGGAGAGTAAGGTACTATCCAACGATTATCAACATCAAAATCATTTCCATCCACCTTTACTGAAATTGATCGTCCACCATTATCCACAGAACGTCGGCGATAAAGTGGGTAGCCGTCATTTCCCGAGATTGTTTTTTTTTTTGTTTTTTTTTTTTTTTTTTTTTAGTATTAAAAATACTTTAAATGTTCAACAAAATTATATATTACAAATTATTATTAAATAATACAAAATTAGTACACTTTCGTCTAAAGACATTTTCATCCGTTTCATTCTTAATGTAGTTTGGCAATGAGTTAAACAGCTGTAGACCTTTGTAGAATAGCGTTTTCTGCATTTGTGTTGACCTCACTCTTTGGATCCTAAAGTCACTTGCATTTCTTAGTGTTATCTTAATGTGTTAAATTGAAGTCGTTGTGCTATGTTCATCCATTTTAGATCAGTTAACATTGTGTTTATATGTGTGTAACGATCGCATTTTAGTATTACTCTCATCGCTCTATTTTGCAGTTTCTGCATCCTTGCTAATTGATTTGTGCTGCTGCATGTGAATAAAATAGTGGAACCATATTCAAAGTGTGGTTTTATTATCGTGCTGTATATATTTATCGCTGTAGACTTCGATATTTTGCTTCTTATTCTTTTTAAAAAACTAATTTTTTAACCAACTTTTTTGCATAAGTAATCTATTTGTTCATTGAAATTTAATTTTTTATCGATTATAAAACCAAGGTATTTTATATATTCGACTTTTTCAATTACTGTGTCATTTATTGTAAATATTTCTTCTGAATTTAAGTTAATTCCATTATTTTTGTTTTATTTTCATTTAGTTTGAGTTTATTCATTTTAAGCCATTCATCTATTTTCTTCATATCATACTTGATATTTTCGCGACATTCTTCATCACTATTTGCTATAGTATATATCAGAGTGTCATCAGCGTATAATACAACTTTACATTTTTCTAAAATACTTGGCATGTCATTTATATAAATTATGAACAACAACGCTCCCAAAATGGAACCTTGTGGCACTCCGAAATTATTTATTATTTCATCAGATTCTATGTCATTTAATTTTGTCGTTTGCCTTCTTCTTTTCAGGTACGATTTGAACCAATCTAGCTCGATTCCTCTTATTCCATACATATATAGTTTATTCAGTATTATTTCTCTATCGATCGTCTCAAAGGCTCTTTTGAAGTCAAGAAATATTGCTATTATCCTCTTATCCTTTCCTATTGCTCTCCATTCACTTATGACATAGTTTACCGTGGTTTCACACGAATGTTTTTTACGGAATCCTGACTGGTATTTAGATAATATGTCTTGATTTTCTATATATTTTTCAAGCTGATCTTTAACTACTTTTTCAATTATTTTCTCGCAAGTTTTAAGAGAGTTTATTGGTCTAAACTCCTCGCATTTTTTTGTTCTGAGCACTTTCTGAATTGGGGTTACGGTTGATTTTTTCCAATTATCAGGAAAAATACCTGTCTCTAAAGATGTGTTTATTACTTTTACCATTATATTTCCTGTTACATTCCAGCTGTCAAGTATAATTTCATTTGATACGCGTTCATGGTCAGATTTGTTATTCATACACTTCACGATGCTCTCCAGTTCACTAATATTTACCTTACGGAATTTAAAAACATCATTCACTCTATATTCTATTCGGTTAATATGTTGCACGCTCCCTATCGATTGTCTTATACTACTAATGCTATCAATGAAGAATGCATTGAACTTATTAACTATATCACATATATCATTGTACTCTATCTGGTCGAATATCACAGATTTAGTTGAGTTTTGCCTCTTATTAAGTACTAGGTTTTTTATGTGTGTCCACATTTGCTTTTGACTAGTTGCGTTGTTAATTTTATTTTTTATGTAATTATTCTTATTATTTTCGATTTGTACTTTGTATCGATTTCTTATTAGTTTATATTCTCCCCAAGCTTGATTTGTGTTTTCAAATTTGGCTCGTAAATATTTTATTATTTTTTCTCTTTTTATTGTTCGCAGTTCTTCGTTAAACCAGTTATTCACTTTGTTATTTATGTGCACTTGCTTTTCAAACGTAAATCTTTGTATTGTATTTCCTAGACAGGCATCAAACAGTTTAACGTTTTCATTAAGATCCTTATTATCCTCGTATATCATATTCTCAGTTAACACATTATTGAATATATTCTTATCGTATTTAAATATCTTGATGGTTTTTGCTGTATTTAGAATGTTTTCATTCGATCTCTCAAAGTCTATATTAATATTAATAACTTCATGGTCAGAAATTTTATTATCTTTACTGTTTGTACATTTTATCTTATAATTATTAGTTATTACGTAGTCAATTATTGTGCTCGAATTTCTTGTTACACGGGTTCTTTCGTTAACTATTTGTTTAAGGCCGTTGTCATTGAGAGTATTCCTAATTCTATTCTTGTATAAAGAGTTTTTTCCAATCTATATTAAAATCTCCTGCAATTAAACTATCACAGTTATTATTATCACAGATTTCTTCAATAATTTCGTCAAATATATCACAGAACTCAGCTTCGCTGTAGCTAGGCGATCTATATATTGAATCAATTAAGATATTATTATTATTATCATTATGTACAGCTTTGCAAAATAATATCCAATACTTCAAATCATCAGTTCTCTCTATAAACTTTTTCACGTTCCAATTATTTTTATAGTATACGACAACTTCACCTGTTCTTGAGGATGCTGACACTGACCCGATGTTATCATATCCTTGTAACGCAATTTCTTGTTCATCTATATCTTTCGTCAAATGTGTTTCAGACAATATTAAAAAGTCAGGTTTTTCTGTTGCTGCGATAATTTCAATTTGATTATAGTTGTTAACAAGACCTTGTACATTTGTATAGAGGGCACTCATTTCCTTTAGTTGTTAAATCGTAAAGCCTAAATTTTGTCATTTTGTTTTTCAATTTATTTTGATAAACTGGACATTCTCTATCGTTTGTAAAGTGATTTTCATCTAATCCCATATTGAGCCAGCTGTTTACTTTTGAACAATTAATACATTTCATTATCTTCTCTTGGCTTTCGCAGTTAACTGTTTTATGTTGACCATGGCATTTTAGACATATTTCCTGATTTTTACATTCTTTGGCTATATGATTGTATCCTCTGCATTTCATACATTGAACTAATTCAGTTCCATCATACACTCTACATCTTTCCCAACCGACATTTACTTTTCTTTCTTCCATAATTTTTCCGTAAGCTTCATTATCAACTCTCAGTCTCACATTGAACAAAGATTTATTTCCTCTTTTCGTTTCATATTTTCCCATAAATTTAATATTTGCATCAGCTAATTTAGGATTTTGTTTTCTTAATTTCTCAATTAAATCATTTTCGCTATATTCAAAAGACATGCCAATAATTTTGATATTTAGTCCCGTCGAATTTGGAATTTTTACTTCATATTGTTTAGATATTTTTTCTTGGATTGCACTTTTACTTTTCTCTCTATCTTCACAGCTCTCACTTTGAATAACAATTGTTCCACTGCTTCTACTTTCCACATTTGTTATCTTCAAGTTGTCTGGATTTATTTTGTTTAACTCTTCTTTAGTTTTTTCAGCCGATTGTTTTTCCTTAGGTTTAACAATCAGGGGTAGTTGTTTATTTATACTTGGCAACCCTTTATTTTTAACTGCATCCGCGTATGTTGTTTTTGCACTTTGTTTACATGTTTCATTTATTACTTTCTTTATTTCTTTGCACATATTTTCATTTTTCTCTTCTATTGTTTTTCATTCATTTTGTTTATATAGATGTAAAATTCATTATAAAAACTACATATGTGACGTATTATGTAGAGTAAAGTAGACTTGAAAATATTACTAACAGTTTTCCTCTGGGTTAATATGCCTCTCATAATTTTTCTCATGTTCTCTTTGTGCCGACGTCTGAGAATAAGTGTTGCCTTTTTTTTGTTATTTCTAACCAAAATTGGTTATTTTTTTTGATCAATGTGTAGTTTTTGGTTTTGTTTATTTTCTTCTTATAAAAAAAGCTATTTTTGTTTCAGTTTTTGTTAATTATAATTTAAACTTGAAAAAAAAATAAAACAAAAGTCTATGAATTTAATTTTGGTTATATTTTTTCTTATTTGGTGATTTTTTCACAAATGTTGGCTACAAAATGTTTTTCGTGGCAACATTGTGTCAGATGAATAAATAAAAAATTAGTCAAACAACAAAAACGCACGATGAGAACAATTGAGAACATTGTTACGCTCTTGGTTTCTTTATCCTTCCCTTCTATCTTTCCCCCCGCGTCGTGAAATATTTTTGAAAAATATTCCAAAATATGCCAAAATGCACATTCTTTATACATACTTTGTTTTCTTTGGTTTTAATATCAAGAATCATAGATAGCATACTTGTAGGGGTAACTACTATGCGTATGAGTAATATATTTCAAATGCAATTAAATATTAAGTATGTAGTGTGTAGTATACGTGGGCATGGCCCCTCGCTCATTTGGAATATCAACATAAAAAGTAGCCTATAACTCCTTCCGGACATACAGGAAGATACTGTGAAAATTTTAAAAAAATCGGTTCAGCCGTTTTATCGTCTATAAACTTCAAACATACAAACATACAAACAAACACACATTCATTTTTATATATAAGATAATAAAGTAAATACATACAGATTTGTTTCCTTTACTTTTTGTGAATGTTAGCTGTGCATTAGCAGGTACATAGTAAATTTATGATTGTGTTTCAACCACTTGTAGCATTTACTCATTTGCAGATGTCTACTAAAAACTTTTCTTGAAATATTTTTTGAAGGGAAAATGTCAAGTAACTGGATTTTCTATGAAAATTTTCACTCACTTGCATTATATTAACTTTGTAGTAACATTTAACACACTGGCACAGTGTCCAAATGAACGAATTCATATAAATTCGTCGTTGAAATGTTAGGATCTACTACTGTAGCATGTGTTTGTTTATTTTTGCTTGCGTTCAAATATGACTGACAAACTCTTAATATTTTGTTGTTGTGTATACAGCCGTCTGTAAGCTATGAACAAAGCACCTTTGCGAGTAAAATAAAGCGTATACTTAAAAAATATGGCATAAACCGCTTAAATGACATTTGTTGGCAAAGGGGAGAAAATTCAATTTAAATGCCCCTACCTGTCAGCAAATAACGCGTATGTACTTAATATAAAAAACGCTGTCTATTGAAGTACGAATTTAAAGAAAATTATGTAAAGTGGATAACAACTGTATACTAAACCGGACTTAAAGTGAAAAAGGGAAAATTTTCGAGCGCAAGAAGGCTTTTATTATTTTCCCTTTTACCTGGAAATTAATATTCATGTTATTCGAACATTATAAACAAGTTATCAAATGATGTGTGAGGGTCAATTATAAAATCATAATTTTTCTACCTGTAATGCAATATCATATTAAGGAAATCGATTAACGCAGTTATTTTCGGGTCTCAGGAAACAGTATAAAAGCAACAGAAAGATTGCGAAAAATTATTAGTTCTGGTTTCAAATCCTTGGCGAAAACATTTACGCACATCCAAGCACACCAAGCACATACAAGCAAAACACAAAGTCATATAATCAAAAATTTGCTAAATAAATAAAATAATAGAGAACCAAAAAATATGAAAGACGATTGGGAAAGTGCTGCGGACAAACCCATAGTGGTTATTCCTGACAAAGTCAACAAATGGGCTGGCGAGGATGATGATGAGGATGTTAAGGACAGTTGGGATCTCGAGGAAGAGGAAAAAAAGGACGAAGAAAAAGTTGAAGTCAAAGCGCCGGTGAAGACGAAACCTAACAAGGCTTTGAAAGCTAAACTAGCCGAACAAGAGAGACTGGCAGAGGAAGCCGAAGCTGAACGCTTAGCTAATATGACAGCCGAAGAAAAATTAGCCGAAAAACTACGTTTACAAAAAATTCAAGAAGAATCGGGCTTAAAGAGTGCTTTAGAAACCTTTGGTGTTAGTGATATTAGAGGTGATTTAGATGCATTTAATCCTCAAACTGAAGAAGAATTCAAAGAATTTGGTGCGACGCTTAGTTGTAAATTGGCACAATATAAAGAATCACCTCATTTCCCGCAATTTATTGAGGATTTAGTACGTAGCATAGGTGTACATTTGGCTATTCCCGATTTGAAGAAATTAAAAATTAGTGTAGAAAACTTACATAGAGAAAAAGTGAAAATGGAAAAACAAAATGTCAAGAAACCCGCTAGCAAAGGCAAAGGGAAAGTAACCTTGAAAAAAGAGAGCAATGATATCGATGGTTATAAAAAGTATGGTAATGATTACATTACTTATGATGATTACGATGATTTCATGTAAATAGTCAAACCTACTTCAAGTCATACAACATCCTTGTATTATTTCCTTACCGTTTTCCCCCTTCAGTAAATAATTTTTTTTTTTATTTTTCGTTGAGCTCTTATTCTATTATAACTACATACATTTTTATATCATAGACAATTTTGTTTGTTAATGATGTTTATTTATAACGTTTTGTAAATTTAAAATAAGTAAAAGAAATAAAAAAATATATATATAATGAAAAAAAAAAAAAAATAAAAAAAAGAACGAGTGAATCGCTTGGCAGTGTACAATCACTTCTTTATTGAGGGAACTTTAACAGCAATGGCAAATTTTGAAGGTCCTCATCATGAACTTGAGGACATTCCAAATGTAGAAGTCATTCAGGCAATGAAAACACTACTTGCACATGACGTGATTTGGGAGTACCACTGTCGGACATGTTTTTATTGGGATATAAACGAGAGAGGCATCGAATTTCTTCGAATGTTATTAAGGTCGCACCATACAATCGTACCGAAAACAGTAAAGAGCCGAACTTATATGAGACGATTGTACTATTTTTATTTGAATAACGATCTCATAGACTAGTTATATATAGTAATTAGAGAATAATTTTTTTATGTTATATAAGTGTAACATAAGTGTTTTAACTAGTATTTAATAATTTAGTACATGATTAAGTAATTAAAAAACAAAAATTAATTTCAATATAAAAAGTATTTTTTAATTTCACTTGTTTTAATGTATATAATTCTCTTAATATATATCACTATATATGTATACTAGGTAATACCCGGTGTGCTTTGCTACCCCCCATCGAAATTAAATACATAATAATTAAAAAGTGTATTTATTTAGTAATTAAATTATGCAATTTTTCTTAAAGAATGAACCTTTCATTTGATGACAATATATTTCATTTAAATTATAAAATAATGCATTAATGGGCTATTTATTTCTTACTTGCTAAAATTTAATATATACTTTTTTTCTTAAATAAATAATTCTTATTCTAATGCCTTGGGGTACACAATAGTTTTTGTTTTTCCCTCTGGTGCGTATACATATAAATCTGCGGGTTTTCCTACTCGCGAACACGCGACGTAAAGCTGTCCATGTGAGAAACATGGATTTTCTAGATTAAGTCCACAAACTTGCAAGGACTGACCTTGAGCTTTATTAATCGTCATTGCAAATGCTAGGCGAATAGGAAATTGCAGGCGCTTGAAATCGAATGGCATCTCCGATGTGGTCATAGGAATACGTGGCAGCAACACATCAGTTCCCTTAAACTTTCCAGCTATAATGGTCGCCTCGATAAGATTGTTCATAATTTTTTTTACTGTAAGTCGAGTGCCATTACATAGTCGTGGAGGATCAATATTTCTAAGTAAAATAATGGGAACACCGTTTTTTAGCTGTAAGTCATGTGGTGGAAAGACTGGTAAATCTAACGAATTTAAAAATGCGACTGGATAATTGACGACATCCTCAATATTTGAAACAGTGTCGATCGATTTATAAGTTCTTAGATTCCCATCGACCTTGTTGAGAATATTGCTGTTGATGGAATTAACGTCAATATTTTTGGTTGCCAGTAACGCACGTTCACATAACCATTGCATATTTTTAAAATTTTGCACAATATTGGGAAATACACAATTTATTAATTGTTCTTTGGATTGTGTCATTATGCAAAACTCTGATGGAAATTTTATATACTTTGTTATAGGATCCATTGGAATTCTTGCATTACCTAAATCAAGCAATTGTTTGGAAAAAGTTGAAGCGAAGCATCACGTTGCAACTGAACAAGCATATTAGTAGTTAATTTTAGAGTACGAACATATCGCCAAAGGTATGACGATGCATTTAGCTCATCAGCTGGCGTTGATGCAGGCATAACAGGAAGTGTTTGAAGAAAATCACCAGCTAATAAAACTAATGCACCTCCAAATATGTTATTATTGCTTCTAAAATCCCGTAAACTGCGAGACTTCCAAAGATTTCTTATGCGCAATGGTGCATTCAACCCACACTATGATTTCACATTGTTGCAATACTTTGCCCATAGAAGAATTTTTCTTTATGTTACACTTGTAATCTCTTCGGAAAATTGAGGCTTCTAGGATAATTTTAGTGCAGAATACGCTGTTCTACCACCATCTAAGAGTGTGGCAGCAATGCCGGATGACGCAATAGCTAATGCAATATTTTTTTGAGATCGAACTTTTGCCAATATCAATGAAATTAAAAACGTTTTTCCGGTTATTTGTTTGTTTGTTATTGCTGCTAGTATACTGTTGTATACCATTCTCTGCTCTTGTTGTAAATTTGGTAAATTTTCTTCCAATAAAATTTCCAAATTTTGATGATTATATTCCATTTCTCGTCGTAGATCTTGATCGTGTGCATCAGTTCCTGACCGAATAGGAGCAATCATTCCAACTTCAATTAGTGTCACATTCCTTATCGCCAAGCATTTGTCTTCAAGTAGAATCAATGTCTCATTGTTCATACTTTCACTGAGAATTAATCAGATACCCTACGCGGAAAAAGAAGATCTTACCCAAATATTTAAAAATGTATGCAGAGCTATAAACACTCAGATGCCTAACATAAGATCTATATACCGGCTAGGAAATTATAATAGCAAGCAGAAGACATATTCCAAGGATGGGGTAATAATTGTGAAGCTGTGGTCTGCATATGACAAAAACAGTTTTCTTAAATCCCTGGCAGGCTATAAAAAACTTAATAAAGATTTTGCCTTCAGTCTCAGACACCTTGGTTTTATTTCTGATGAAAAGTTCTTTTTAAATGAAAACCTAACACAGCATAATTTTAATATTCTGAGGGCGGCTTTACGCCTGAAAAGGAAGAAGCTCTTATGTTCTGCTTTTACTATGCGAGGCTATGTTTACATAAAGCGAGAGCTTAATGACGATGCAATAAAAATAGATGAAATTGAGAAGCTGAATCAGTTTTTTCCGAGCATTGCTGAAAAAAGAAATATCAGCAGTAATTAAGATTATATACTCAGTGCCTTCTATTTTACTTATTTCTATTTATAATAAGAATTTTACGAACTTATTTCTATTTATATTTATAAAAATACTCATTTCTATTTATAATAAGAATTTTACTAACTTTTTATTTATTTTTGGTTTATCCTTTTTTTTTCTTTTTTTAACAACTGTTATAATATTTAAACACAGTATAAGGATTGGTGTTGTGAGGCTACGTAAGATTATATATTCAATTTTTAATAATTATTTTGAAGTGAACGAAAATACTGCTATTTCTCTACCTTATTATGAGTCAGACAAATTATAATGATAGTGTTGACGGAAATCACTCTGCCTCAATAAATATATTATGTAAACAGCGATCAGGTATTAATGTTGTGCATTTCAATGCCAGGAGTTTAAATGGACTTAAATTGGATTACGTTCGACATATATTTGAAAACTCTAAGGTTGATATTATTTGTGTAACGGAAACGTGGTTCCACTGTGATGTTCCGGATGGTTACTATAGCATAAATGGGTATAAACTATATAGGAATGATAGGAGACATAGAAGAGGCGGTGGTGTTGCAATTTATGCTAAGAGTAACCTCAACACTAGAGTAGTCAGCATTTCACAGGATTGTGACATTGAATTTATTAATATTGTCGTTTATGATAATAGTGTGAGAACTTTAGTGTCATGCGTTTATAATCCTATAAGAACATTAACTCTTGAACCTTTTTTTGATAACTTCAGGAATCATTCCATAGCTTATGACTTTTTTTATCACTTGTGGTGACTTTAATGTAAACTTGATGGTTAAAGATGAAATTAGTAATGATTTCCTTGATATGATAAGTTCTGTGGGTATGACTACGGTTAATGATGAAATTCCCACACGTTTTTCGTCCAATTCAAGGCCAAGTTTACTCGATTTATTCCTGCTATCTCATCCAAACTTATTACTTTTGTATGATCAAATTTCTTTCGTTTCTGACCATGATCTATTATTTTGTACATTAAACATTAACCTGACTAGAGATGATAATCTTCGGATTATAACTTATAGGGATTATAACGCGATTAATTTTTCGTCCCTCTTTGCTGACATTTCTGTTCTGAGTTGGAATGAATGTTGGTATTATGCGTCAGTGGATGATAAGTTGAACGTACTTCTTGCAACATTGCAGGGCGCGTATGATCGTCATGTACCTGAACGTAGTTTTGCTGTAAATAATCGCTCTTGTCCATGGTATACAACTGCTGTAAAAAATGCTATTCGTGATCGCAATTTAGCTTACAACGTTTGGAAAAGGAGACCCACGTTGATAAACAGAGCTGCTTACAATAGAGCTAGAAACCGCTCCAATCTCATTGTCAGACAAGCTAAAAAATCATATTTCTCCCGGAAACTTAATTTAAATCTCCCTGCTGGCGAATTGTGGAGGAATGTGAAGTCGTTAGGTATACACTCCCGTAGTTCTTTTGAGTGCAAAATAGACCCAGATGAGCTTAATGACTTTTTTTGTATTAATGGCGTGATTAATAATCATACCAGTCCTAATCTACAAAATGAACTCTCCTGCAATACTAACTTCTCATTTTCTACAGTGTCAGAGGCTGATGTAACCAGGTATATCTTGAAAATTCGATCCAATGCCATCGGTGCAGACGGTGTAGCCATTAAATTTGTTAAACTTATATTGCCATATATTTTGGGAGCGCTGACTCATGTCTTTAACCATTGCATTACAACCACCCAGTTTCCTACAGCCTGGAAAATTGGAAGAGTTATACCAATAGCAAAGATTTCCAATGCAGTGAGTGCGGGCGATTATCGGCCAATAAGTATTTTGCCAGTTTTTTCGAAAATATTTGAGTCCCTAATTGCTGAACAGATTACGTTATATCTGAATAACAATAATCTCTTGTCCCCATTCCAATCTGGTTTTCGCATTGCTCATAGTTGTACTACTGCGGTCTTGAAAGTAATTGATGACATAAGGCCCGAATATGACAAAGGAAACCTCTCTCTTATGTGTCTGCTAGATTTTTCAAAGGCCTTTGACAGGGTTGATCATTTAATCTTGTGTCGAAAATTGGGGCACTATTTTGGTTTTACGAATACCGCTTTATCTCTTATGGAAAACTACTTATATGGGAGAGCCCAAAGGGTAATTATTGGAAATAGGCAGTCAGGGCTGAGGCGTATAACATCCGGTGTTCCACAAGGGTCCGTGTTAGGCCCCCTGCTATTTAGTATGTTCGTCAATGATTTATTTTCAGTATGCAGGTATACTAAGGTACATGCATACGCAGACGATATTCAGCTGTACATCTCAAACCGTATTGGTCTGATAGAGGATACAAGTTACAAACTTAATTATGACTTGAGGTCTATTTTAAAATGGGCTGAGGATAATAACCTTATGCTCAATCCTGGAAAATCTTACATTTTACCAATCAGTAGATGGGAATATGATTTAAGTTATTTTCCGACCATTTACTTGGGGAACACACCTCTTGTGTACGTTAGTAAGATTAAATACTTAGGATTTTGGATCAATTCCACCTTGTCATGCACTGACCATATTAATCATGTTGTGCGTAACGTATACCTCTTGCTTCGTAATTTACGAATGTCGTCTAACTTCACACCAGTCGAAGTTAAGAGGAAACTTATAATTCATTAATACTTCCACTGATTAATTATTTTGCATAGGTTTACAGTAAATTGGACGCTCTCTCACTACATAAGTTGCAAGTATCTTTTAATAATGCTACGCGGTATGTGTATGATTTAACTAGGTTTAGCAGTGTATCGTCCTGGAGGAAAATGATCTTGGGCTGTGACTTAATCGACTACCTTCAGATGCGAAATATTATATTTATACATAATCTTCTTTATCGGAAGAAACCACCCTATCTCTTTGAGAAGCTTGTATTTGGCAGATCCACTAGATATACAACTCTAATTACACCTAGATATACTTACATCAATACTGGCAGATTGTTTTTCGTCAACGCAATTAATTTGTGGAACTCCTTACCAATGTCTATTAAAAACATTTCGAGAAAGAGCAGTTTTAAGAAGTCACTTTTTGACTATATGTCCTCAAATATTTAAAATTTTGTGTGAAATATAATTATTGCCTTTTTGTGTATTAGCTATATACTTTATAAAACAATATAAATTTAGGGAATACTAATGACTAATGTAATTTGTGTATATCCTACTGAGCTATAAAAGAATAACATTCTTAAAGCTCTTGTAAGTTCTTGTAAACAAATAAATAAAAAACAAAAATAAATAAAATAAACTTAGTTCAAGCGTTGCATTGTTGGTGGTAACTCTTTCCGGGTGTAATATGTCCTCAGCCAAATATGTTTTAAATTTATTCCAAAGATCTTTTGGATTAGATGGTGAGCACGATACAAATATTATCGCAAATAATGCCCTTATTTTCCATGGATGGTTGATTACTGCTGCATCTTCAAGCGTTGTTTCCCAATGACAATCGTTCTCCAATAATTGTAGTTTCTGACAGGCCTCTCGATATGTTGCACATACTACGCCATCAACACAATGTAATGTCTCAAAAGATGTTGGTCCTCGAACATTAATCAGAAGCATTCTCAAATAAAAACATTCAGCATTTTGAGGATGGACGGTATAAACCCTACCTAATGCATCTGTTGAATATAAATTTGGCCAACCATCAACAGGTTTCCCCTGCTTTCGACGTTGGAATTTCTTTGTTGATGCATTCCACGTATAATACGTTGGAATTTCTGAATAAAACAAAGTTTTAGCAAACATATCATTTCTATAAAGATCAAAAAATGATGTTAATGTTGTAGCCGGTGGTGCTGCTGCTCTCTCTCGAGCATTTCTTTCTGTAAAGTAAACCCGTTGTCCATTTTCCAGATGCACTGATAAATGAACAACAGTTGGATGGCGCTCATGAATGGGAAATCCCAAAATTCGCCATACTGCTTCATTGCTACTAATGTACCTGGCCATTTGATACTGCGGAATTTCATCATTTGGATTTTGTAATGAAAATACAGCCATATAAGACCCTTTAGTAACATATTTGCAGATGTATTTGATCGACTTAACTGAATGACAATACTCAACATTAATATGCGCTTTAAATGTTTTTGAAAGCAATGGAGAGTAAGGTACTATCCAACGATTATCAACATCAAAATCATTTCCATCCACCTTTACTGAAATTGATCGTCCACCATTATCCACAGAACGTCGGCGATAAAGTGGGTAGCCGTCATTTCCCGAGATTGTTTTTTTTTTGTTTTTTTTTTTTTTTTAGTATTAAAAATACATCAAATGTTCAACAAAATTATATATTACAAATTATTATTAAATAATACAAAATTAGTACACTTTCGTCTAAAGACATTTTCATCCGTTTCATTCTTAATGTAGTTTGGCAATGAGTTAAACAGCTGTAGACCTTTGTAGAATAGCGTTTTCTGCATTTGTGTTGACCTCACTCTTTGGATCCTAAAGTCACTTGCATTTCTTAGTTGATATAATATATATTGATAATGTATTTGATCACATAGATATTTCGGGGCGTCTCCTTGTTTTAATTTTCTAATAAATCTTAATGTGTTAAATTGAAGTCGTTGTGCTATGTTCATCCATTTTAGATCAGTTAACATTGTGTTTATATGTGTGTAACGATCGCATTTTAGTATTACTCTCATCGCTCTATTTTGCAGTTTCTGCATCCTTGCTAATTGATTTGTGCTGCTGCATGTGAATAAAATAGTGGAACCATATTCAAAGTGTGGTTTTATTATCGTGCTGTATATATTTATCGCTGTAGACTTGGATATTTTGCTTCTTATTCTTTTTAAAAAACTAATTTTTTAACCAACTTTTTTGCATAAGTAATCTATTTGTTCATTGAAATTTAATTTTTTATCGATTATAAAACCAAGGTATTTTATATATTCGACTTTTTCAATTACTGTGTCATTTATTGTAAATATTTCTTCTGAATTTAAGTTAATTCCATTATTTTTGTTTTATTTTCATTTAGTTTGAGTTTATTCATTTTAAGCCATTCATCTATTTTCTTCATATCATACTTGATATTTTCGCGACATTCTTCATCACTATTTGCTATAGTATATATCAGAGTGTCATCAGCGTATAATACAACTTTACATTTTTCTAAAATACTTGGCATGTCATTTATATAAATTATGAACAACAACGCTCCCAAAATGGAACCTTGTGGCACTCCGAAATTATTTATTATTTCATCAGATTCTATGTCATTTAATTTTGTCGTTTGCCTTCTTCTTTTCAGGTACGATTTGAACCAATCTAGCTCGATTCCTCTTATTCCATACATATATAGTTTATTCAGTATTATTTCTCTATCGATCGTCTCAAAGGCTCTTTTGAAGTCAAGAAATATTGCTATTATCCTCTTATCCTTTCCTATTGCTCTCCATTCACTTATGACATAGTTTACCGTGGTTTCACACGAATGTTTTTTACGGAATCCTGACTGGTATTTAGATAATATGTCTCGATTTTCTATATATTTTTCAAGCTGATCTTTAACTACTTTTTCAATTATTTTCTCGCAAGTTTTAAGAGAGTTTATTGGTCTAAACTCCTCGCATTTTTTTGTTCTGGGCACTTTCTCAATTGGGGTTACGGTTGATTTTTTCCAATTATCAGGAAAAATACCTGTCTCTAAAGATGTGTTTATTACTTTTACCATTATATTTCCTGTTACATTCCAGTTGTCAAGTATAATTTTATTTGATACGCGTTCATGGTCAGATTTGTTATTCATACACTTCACGATGCTCTCCAGTTCACTAATATTTACCTTACGGAATTTAAAAACATCATTCACTCTATATTCTATTCGGTTAATATGTTGCACGCTCCCTATCGATTTTCTTATACTACTAATGCTATCAATGAAGAATGCATTGAACTTATTAACTATATCACATATATCGTTGTACTCTATCTGGTCGAATATCACAGATTTAGTTGAGTTTTGCCTCTTATTAAGTACTAGGTTTTTTATGTGTGTCCACATTTGCTTTTGACTAGTTGCGTTGTTAATTTTATTTTTTATGTAATTATTCTTATTATTTTCGATTTGTACTTTGTATCGATTTCTTATTAGTTTATATTCTCCCCAAGCTTGATTTGTGTTTTCAAATTTGGCTCGTAAATATTTTATTATTTTTTCTCTTTTTATTGTTCGCAGTTCTTCGTTAAACCAGTTATTCACTTTGTTATTTATGTGCACTTGCTTTTCAAACGTAAATCTTTGTATTGTATTTCCTAGACAGGCATCAAACAGTTTAACGTTTTCATTAAGATCCTTATTATCCTCGTATATCATATTCTCAGTTAACACATTATTGAATATATTCTTATCGTATTTAAATATCTTGATGGTTTTTGCTGTATTTAGATTGTTTTCATTCGATCTCTCAAAGTCTATATTAATATTAATAACTTCATGGTCAGAAATTTTATTATCTTTACTGTTTGTACATTTTATCTTATAATTATTAGTTATTACGTAGTCAATTATTGTGCTCGAATTTCTTGTTACACGGGTGCTTTCGTTAACTATTTATTTAAGGCCGTTGTCATTGAGAGTATTCCTAATTTTATTCTTGTATAAAGAGTTTTTTCCAATCTATATTAAAATCTCCTGCAATTAAAATATCACAGTTATTATTATCACAGATTTCTTCAATAATTTCGTCAAATATACCACAGAACTCAGCTTCGCTGTAGCTAGGCGATCTATATATTGCACCAATTAAGATATTATTATTATTATCATTATGTACAGCTTTGCAAAATAATATCCAATACTTCAAATCATCAGTTCTCTCTATAAACTTTTTCACGTTCCAATTATTTTTATAGTATACGACAACTCCACCTGTTCTTGAGGATGCTGACACTGACCCGATGTTATCATATCCTTGTAACGCAATTTCTTGTTCATCTATATCTTTCGTCAAATGTGTTTCAGACAATATTAAAAAGTCAGGTTTTTCTGTTGCTGCGATAATTTCAATTTGATTATAGTTGTTAACAAGACCTTGTACATTTGTATAGAGGGCACTCATTTCCTTTAGTTGTTAAATCGTCAAGCCTATATTTCTCATTTTGTTTTTCAATTTATTTTGATAAACTGGACATTCTCTATCGTTTGTAAAGTGATTTTCATCTAATCCCATATTGAGCCTGCTGTTTACTTTTGAACAATTAATACATTTCATTATCTTCTCTTGGCTTTCGCAATTAACTGTTTTATGTTGACCATGGCATTTTAGACATATTTCCTGATTTTTACATTCTTTGGCTATATGATTGTATCCTCTGCATTTCATACATTGAACTAATTCAGTTCCATCATACACTCTACATCTTTCCCAACCGACATTTACTTTTCTTTCTTCCATAATTTTTCCGTAAGCTTCATTATCAACTCTCAGTCTCACATTGAACAAAGATTTATTTCCTCTTATATTTTCCCATAATTTTCCCATAAATTTAATATTTGCATCAGCTAATTTAGGATTTTGTTTTCTTAATTTCTCAATTAAATCATTTTCACTATATTCAAAAGACATGCCAATAATTTTGATATTTAGTCCCGTCGAATTTGGAATTTTTACTTCATATTGTTTAGATATTTTTTCTTGGATTGCACTTTTACTTTTCTCTCTATCTTCACAGCTCTCACTTTGAATAACAATTGTTCCACTGCTTCTACTTTCCACATTTGTTATCTTCAAGTTGTCTGGATTTATTTTGTTTAACTCTTCTTTAGTTTTTTCAGCCGATTGTTTTTCCTTAGGTTTAACAATCAGGGGTAGTTGTTTATTTATACTTGGCAACCCTTTATTTTTAACTGCATCCGCGTATGTTGTTTTTGCACTTTGTTTACATGTTTCATTTATTACTTTCTTTATTTCTTTGCACATATTTTCATTTTTCTCTTCTATTGTTTTTCATTCATTTTGTTTATATAGATGTAAAATTCATTATAAAAACTACATATGTGACGTATTATGTAGAGTAAAGTAGACTTGAAAATATTACTAACAATTTTCCTCTGGGTTAATATGCCTCTCATAATTTTTCTCATGTTCTCTTTGTGCCGACGTCTGAGAATAAGTGTTGCCTTTTTTTTTGTTATTTCTAACCAAAATTGGTTATTTTTTTGATCAATGTGTAGTTTTTGGTTTTGTTTATTTTTTTCTTATAAAAAAAGCTATTTTTGTTTCAGTTTTTGTTAATTATAATTTAAACTTGAAAAAAAAATAAAACAAAAGTCTATGAATTTAATTTTGGTTATATTTTTTCTTATTTGGTGATTTTTTCACAAATGTTGTTTACAAAATGTTTTTCGTGGCAACATTGTTTCAGATGAATAAATAAAAAATTAGTCAAGCAACAAAAACGCACGATGAGAACAATTGAGAACATTGTTACGCTCTTGGTTTCTTTATCCTTCCCTTCTATCTTTCCCCCCGCGTCATGAAATATTTTTGAAAAATATTCCAAAATATGCCAAAATGCACATTCTTTATACATACTTTATTTTCTTTGGTTTTAATATCAAGAATCATAGATAGCATACTTTAGGGGTAACTACTATGTGTATGAGTAATATATTTCAAATGCAATTGAATATTAAGTATGTAGTGTGTAGTATACGTGGGCATGGCCCCTCGCTCATTTGGAATATCAACATAAAAAGTAGCCTATAACTCCTTCCAGACATACAGGAAGATACTGTGAACATTTTAAGAAAATCGGTTCAGCCTTTTAATCGTCTATAAACTTCAAACATACAAACATACAAACAAACACACATTCATTTTTATATATAAGATAATAAAGTAAATACATACAGATTTGTTTCCTTTACTTTTTGTGAATGTTAGCTGTGCATTAGCAGGTACATAGTAAATTTATGATTGTGTTTCAACCACTTGTAGCATTTACTCATTTGCAGATGTCTACTAAAAACTTTTCTTGAAATATTTTTTGAAGGGAAAATGTCAAGTAACTGGATTTTCATGAAAATTTTCACTCACTTGCATTATATTAACTTTGTAGTAACATTTTACACACTGGCACAGTGTCCAAATGAACGAATTCATATAAATTCGTCGTTGAAATGTTAGGATCTACTACTGTAGCATGTGTTTGTTTATTTTTGCTTGCGTTCAAATATGACTGACAAACACTTAATATTTTGTTGTTGTGTATACAGCCGTCTGTAAGCTATGAACAAAGCACCTTTGCGAGTAAAATAAAGCGTATACTTAAAAAATATGGCATAAACCGCTTAAATGACATTTGTTGGCAAAGGGGAGAATTTCAATTTAAATGCCCCTACCTGCCAGCAAATAACGCGTATGTACTTAATATAAAAAACGCTGTCTATTGAAGTACGAATTTAAAGAAAATTATGTAAAGTGGATAACAACTGCATACTAATCCGGACTTAAAGTGACAAAGGGAAAATTTTCGATCTCTAGAAGGCTTTTATTATTTTCCCTTTTACCTGAAAATTAATATTCGTGTTATTCGAACATTATAAACAAGTTATCAAATGATGTGTGAGGGTCAATTATAAAATCATAATTTTTCTACCTGTAATGCAATATCATATTAAGGAAATCGATTAACGCAGTTATTTTCGGGTCTTAGGAAACAGTATAAAAGCAACAGAAAGATTGCGAAAAATTATTAGTTCTGGTTTCAAATCCTTGGCGAAAACACTTACGCACATCCAAGCACACCAAGCACATACAAGCAAAACACAAAGTCATATAATCAAAAATTTGCTAAATAAATAAAATAATAGAGAACCAAAAAATATGAGAGACGATTGGGAAAGTGCTGCGGACAAACCCATAGTGGTTATTCCTGACAAAGTCAACAAATGGGCTGGCGAGGATGATGATGAGGATGTTAAGGACAGTTGGGATCTCGAGGAAGAGGAAAAAAAGGACGAAGAAAAAGTTGAAGTCAAAGCGCCGGTGAAGGCGAAACCTAACAAGGCTTTGAAAGCTAAACTAGCCGAACAAGAGAGACTGGCAGAGGAAGCCGAAGCTGAACGCTTAGCTAATATGACAGCCGAAGAAAAATTAGCCGAAAAATTACGTTTACAAAAAATTCAAGAAGAATCGGACTTAAAGAGTGCTTTAGAAACCTTTGGTGTTAGTGATATTAGAGGTGATTTAGATGCATTTAATCCTCAAACTGAAGAAGAATTCAAAGAATTTGGTGCGACGCTTAGTTGTAAATTGGCACAATATAAAGAATCACCTCATTTCCCGCAATTTATTGAGGATTTAGTACGTAGCATAGGTGTACATTTGGCTATTCCCGATTTGAAGAAATTAAAAATTAGTGTAGAAAACTTACATAGAGAAAAAGTGAAAATGGAAAAACAAAATGTCAAGAAACCCGCTAGCAAAGGCAAAGGCAAAGGCAAAGGAAAAGTAACCTTGAAAAAAGAGAGCAATGATATCGATGGTTATAAAAAGTATGGTAATGATTACATTACTTATGATGATTACGATGATTTCATGTAAATAGTCAAACCTACTTCAAGTCATACAACATCCTTGTATTATTTCCTTACCGTTTTCCCCCTTCAGTAAATAATTTTTTTTTTATTTTTAGTTGAGCTCTTATTCTATTATAACTACATACATTTTTATATCATAGACAATTTTGTTTGTTAATGATGTTTATTTATAACGTTTTGTAAATTTAAAATAAGTAAAAGAAATAAAAAAAAATATATATAATGAAAAAAAAAAAAAATAAAAAAAAAGAACGAGTGAATCGCTTGGCAGTGTACAAGCACTTCTTTATTGAGGGAACTTTAACAGCAATGGCAAATTTTGAAGGTCCTCATCATGAACTTGAGGACATTCCAAATGTAGAAGTCATTCAGGCAATGAAAACACTACTTGCACATGACATGACTTGGGAGTACCGCTGTCGGACATGTTTTTATTGGGATATAAACGAGAGAGGCATCGAATTTCTTCGAATGTTATTAAGGCCGCACCATACAATCGTACCGAAAACGGTAAAGAGCCGAACTTATATGAGACGATTGTACTATTTTTATTTGAATAACGATCTCATAGACTAGTTATATATAGTAATTAGAGAATAATTTTTTTTAGCTCATCAGCTGGCGTTGATGCAGGCATAACAGGAAGTGTTTGACGAAAATCACCAGCTAATAAAACTAATGCACCTCCAAATATGTTATTATTGCTTCTAAAATCCCGTAAACTGCGAGACTTCCAAAGATTTCTTATGCGCCATGGTGCATTCAACCCACACTATGATTTCACATTGTTGCAATACTTTGCCCATAGAAGAATTTTTCTTTATGTTACACTTGTAATCTCTTCGGAAAATTGAGGCTTCTAGGATAATTTTAGTGCAGAATACGCTGTTCTACCACCATCTAAGAGTGTGGCAGCAATGCCGGATGACGCAATAGCTAATGCAATATTTTTTTGAGATCGAACTTTTGCCAATATCAATGAAATTAAAAACGTTTTTCCGGTTATTTGTTTGTTTGTTATTGCTGCTAGTATACTGTTGTATACCATTCTCTGCTCTTGTTGTAAATTTGGTAAATTTTCTTCCAATAAAATTTCCAAATTTTGATGATTATATTCCATTTCTCGTCGTAGATCTTGATCGTGTGCATCAGTTCCTGACCGAATAGGAGCAATCATTCCAACTTCAATTAGTGTCACATTCCTTATCGCCAAGCATTTGTCTTCAAGTAGAATCAATGTCTCATTATTCATACTTTCACTTAGTTCAAGCGTTGCATTGTTGGTGGTAACTCTTTCCGGGTGTAATATGTCCTCAGCCAAATATGTTTTAAATTTATTCCAAAGATCTTTTGGATTAGATGGTGAGCACGATACCAATATTATCGCAAATAATGCCCTTATTTTCCATGGATGGTTGATTACTGCTGCATCTTCAAGCGTTGTTTCCCAATGACAATCGTTCTCCAATAATTGTAGTTTCTGACAGGCCTCTCGATATGTTGCACATACTACGCCATCAACACTAATGTGTCAAAAGATGTTGGTCCTCGAACATTAATCAGAAGCATTCTCAAATAAAAACATTCAGCATTTTGAGGATGGATGGTATAAACCTTACCTAATGCATCTGTTGAATATAAATTTGGCCAACCATCAACAGGTTTCCCCTGCTTTCGACGTTGGAATTTCTTTGTTGATGCATTCCACGTATAATACGTTGGAATTTCTGAATAAAACAAAGGTTTAGCAAACATATCATTTCTACAAAGATCAAAAAATGATGTTAATGTTGTAGCCGGTGGTGCTGCTGCTCTCTCTCGAGCATTTCTTTCTGTAAAGTAAACCCGTTGTCCATTTTCCAGATGCACTGATAAATGAACAACAGTTGGATGGCGCTCATGAATGGGAAATCCCAAAATTCGCCATACTGCTTCATTGCTACTAATGTACCTGGCCATTTGATACTGCGGAATTTCATCATTTGGATTTTGTAATGAAAATACAGCCATATAAGACCCTTTAGTAACATATTTGCAGATGTATTTGATCGACTTAACTGAATGACAATACTCAACATTAATATGCGCTTTAAATGTTTTTGAAAGCAATGGAGAGTAAGGTACTATCCAACGATTATGAACATCAAAATCATTTCCATGCACCTTTACTGAAATTGATCGTCCACCATTATCCACAGAACGTCGGCGATAAAGTGGGTAGCCGTCATTTCCCGAGATTGTTTTTTTTTTTTGTTTTCGTTTTTTTTTTTTTTGTATTAAAAATACTTCAAATGTTCAACAAAATTATATATTACAAATTATTATTAAATAATACAAAATTAGTACACTTTCGTCTAAAGACATTTTCATCCGTTTCATTCTTAATGTAGTTTGGCAATGAGTTAAACAGCTGTAGACCTTTGTAGAATAGCGTTTTCTGCATTTGTGTTGACCTCACTCTTTGGATCCTAAAGTCACTTGCATTTCTTAGTTGATATGGTTGACTGTCTCCCACATAATGTATTTGATCACATAGATATTTCGGGGCGTCTCCTTGTTTTAATTTTCTAATAAATCTTAATGTGTTAAATTGAAGTCGTTGTGCTATGTTCATCCATTTTAGATCAGTTAACATTGTGTTTATATGTGTGTAACGATCGCATTTTAGTATTACTCTCATCGCTCTATTTTGCAGTTTCTGCATCCTTGCTAATTGATTTGTGCTGCTGCATGTGAATAAAATAGTGGAACCATATTCAAAGTGTGGTTTTATTATCGTGCTGTATATATTTATCGCTGTAGACTTGGATATTTTGCTTCTTATTCTTTTTAAAAAACTAATTTTTTTACCAACTTTTTTGCATAAGTAATCTATTTGTTCATTGAAATTTAATTTTTTATCGATTATAAAACCAAGGTATTTTATATATTCGACTTTTTCAATTACTGTGTCATTTATTGTAAATATTTCTTCTGAATTTAAGTTAATTCCATTATTTTTATTTTATTTTCATTTAGTTTGAGTTTATTCATTTTAAGCCATTCATCTATTTTCTTCATATCATACTTGATATTTTCGCGACATTCTTCATCACTATTTGCTATTGTATATATCAGAGTGTCATCAGCGTATAATACAACTTTACATTTTTCTAAAATACTTGGCATGTCATTTATATAAATTATGAACAACAACGCTCCCAAAATGGAACCTTGTGGCACTCCGAAATTATTTATTATTTCATCAGATTCTATGTCATTTAATTTTGTCGTTTGCCTTCTTCTTTTCAGGTACGATTTGAACCAATCTAGCTCGATTCCTCTTATTCCATACATATATAGTTTATTCAGTATTATTTCTCTATCGATCGTCTCAAAGGCTCTTTTGAAGTCAAGAAATATTGCTATTGTCCTCTTATCCTTTCCTATTGCTCTCCATTCACTTATGACATAGTTTACCGCGGTTTCACACGAATGTTTTTTACGGAATCCTGACTGGTATTTAGATAATATGTCTCGATTTTCTATATATTTTTCAAGCTGATCTTTAACTACTTTTTCAATTATTTTCTCGCAAGTTTTAAGAGAGTTTATTGGTCTAAACTCTTCGCATTTTTTTGTTCTGGGCACTTTCTCAATTGGGGTTACGGTTGATTTTTTCCAATTATCAGGAAAAATACCTGTCTCTAAAGATGTGTTTATTACTTTTACCATTATATTTCCTGTTACATTCCAGTTGTCAAGTATAATTTTATTTGATACGCGTTCATGGTCAGATTTGTTATTCATACACTTCACGATGCTCTCCAGTTCACTAATATATACCTTACGGAATTTAAAAACATCATTCACTCTATATTCTATTCGGTTAATATGTTGCACGCTCCCTATCGATTTTCTTATACTACTAATGCTATCAATGAAGAATGCATTGAACTTATTAACTATATCACATATATCGTTGTACTCTATCTGGTCGAATATCACAGATTAAGTTGCGTTTTGCCTCTTATTAAGTACTAGGTTTTTTATGTGTGTCCACATTTGCTTTTGACTAGTTGCGTTGTTAATTTTATTTTTTATGTAATTATTCTTATTATTTTCGATTTGTACTTTGTATCGATTTCTTATTAGTTTATATTCTCCCCAAGCTTGATTTGTGTTTTCAAATTTGGCTCGTAAATATTTTATTATTTTTTCTCTTTTTATTGTTCGCAGTTCTTCGTTAAACCAGTTATTCACTTTGTTATTTATGTGCACTTGCTTTTCAAACGTAAATCTTTGTATTGTATTTCCTAGACAGGCATCAAACAGTTTAACGTTTTCATTAAGATCCTTATTATCCTCGTATATCATATTCTCAGTTAACACATTATTGAATATATTCTTATCGTATTTAAATATCTTGATGGTTTTTGCTGTATTTAGAATGTTTTCATTCGATCTCTCAAAGTCTATATTAATATTAATAACTTCATGGTCAGAAATTTTATTATCTTTACTGTTTGTACATTTTATCTTATAATTATTAGTTATTACGTAGTCAATTATTGTGCTCGAATTTCTTGTTACACGGGTGCTTTCGTTAACTATTTGTTTAAGGCCGTTGTCATTGAGAGTATTCCTAATTCTATTCTTGTATAAAGAGTTTTTTTTCCAATCTATATTAAAATCTCCTGCAATTAAAATATCACAGTTATTATTATCACAGATTTCTTCAATAATTTCGTCAAATATATCACAGAACTCAGCTTCGCTGTAGCTAGGCGATCTATATATTGCACCAATTAAGATATTATTATTATCATTATGTACAGCTTTGCAAAATAATATCCAATACTTCAAATCATCAGTTCTCTCTATAAACTTTTTCACGTTCCAATTATTTTTATAGTATACGACAACTCCACCTGTTCTTGAGGATGCTGACACTGACCCGATGTTATCATATCCTTGTAACGCAATTTCTTGTTCATCTATATCTTTCGTCAAATGTGTTTCAGACAATATTAAAAAGTCAGGTTTTTCTGTTGCTGCGATAATTTCAATTTGATTATAGTTGTTAACAAGACCTTGTACATTTGTATAGAGGGCACTCATTTCCTTTAGTTGTTAAATCGTCAAGCCTATATTTCTCATTTTGTTTTTCAATTTATTTTGATAAACTGGACATTCTCTATCGTTTGTAAAGTGATTTTCATCTAATCCCATATTGAGCCTGCTGTTTACTTTTGAACAATTAATACATTTCATTATCTTCTCTTGGCTTTCGCAATTAACTGTTTTATGTTGACCATGGCATTTTAGACATATTTCCTGATTTTTACATTCTTTGGCTATATGATTGTATCCTCTGCATTTCATACATTGAACTAATTCAGTTCCATCATACACTCTACATCTTTCCCAACCGACATTTACTTTTCTTTCTTCCATAATTTTTCCGTAAGCTTCATTATCAACTCTCAGTCTCACATTGAACAAAGATTTATTTCCTCTATTCGTTTCATATTTTCCCATAAATTTAATATTTGCAGCAGCTAATTTAGGATTTTGTTTTCTTAATTTCTCAATTAAATCATTTTCACTATATTCAAAAGACATGCCAATAATTTTGATATTTAGTACCGTCGAATTTGGAATTTTTACTTCATATTTTTTAGATATTTTTTCTTGGATTGCACTTTTACTTTTCTCTCTATCTTCACAGCTCTCACTTTGAATAACAATTGTTCCACTGCTTCTACTTTCCACATTTGTTATCTTCAAGTTGTCTGGATTTATTTTGTTTAACTCTTCTTTAGTTTTTTCAGCCGATTGTTTTTCCTGAGCTTTAACAATCAGGGGTAGTTGTTTATTTATACTTGGCACCCCTTTATTTTTAACTGCATCCGCGTATGTTGTCTTTGCACTTTGTTTACATGTTTCATTTATTACTTTCTTTATTTCTTTGCACATATTTTCATTTTTCTCTTCTACTGTTTTTCATTCATTTTGTTTATATAGATGTAAAATTCATTAAAAAAACTACATATGTGACGTATTATGTAGAGTAAAGTAGACTTGAAAATATTACTAACAATTTTCCTCTGGGTTAATATGCCTCTCATAATTTTTCTCATGTTCTCTTTGTGCCGACGTCTGAGAATAAGTGTTGCTTTTTTTGTTATTTCTAACCAAAATTGGTTATTTTTTGATCAATGTGTAGTTTTTGGTTTTGTTTATTTTTTTCTTATAAAAAAAAGCTATTTTTGTTTCAGTTTTTGTTAATTATAATTTAAACTTGAAAAAAAAATAAAACAAAAGTCTATGAATTTAATTTTGGTTATATTTTTTTCTTATTTGGTGATTTTTTTCACAAATGTTGGTTACAAAATGTTTTTCGTGGCAACATTGTTTCAGATGAAAAAATAAAAAATTAGTCAAACAACAAAAACGCACGATGAGAACAATTGAGAACATTGTTACGCTCTTGGTTTCTTTTTTTTTTTTTTTTTTTTTTTTTTTTTTTTAACGTCCCCGGCCACACACTAACCCACCCTCACCCGACCGCGGAGGGCTCGTCCCCATTACGTAGGGACACGTACACACTACAGTCCGGACTGTAGCGGGTATGGAAAAAGTAATGGCAACAAGAACATAAATCAGCTACAGAACTTAATCACAAGCTGAATAAACTATTAATAAACATGAACTACCTATAACTATAATGAAAATACATTTTTATATAATAATTTACAAATTAATGCTAGCATATAAGCTACGTTTTAAATTACAAACACTACAATTAAAATCAATCAAATCGTAATATACGTTAAAATCATTGCATAATCTACGAAAAGGAAAATTACATCCGTAGTTAGTTCTATAGAAATCTAAGGAAAGAGGACGATAGTGCCGTGAAAATCTTGCAGGAATACTGAAATTCAGGTTACGAAGCAAAAACTCAGAATCGATATCACCTCTAACCAGATTAAAAACAAAACAAACACCTAAAACAGTTCTTCTACGTTCCAAAGTTGGAAGTTTTATCAAACCTAATCTATCCTCATATGGCGGAAATCCATTGGCATAATCCCATCCTAAGCCACGTAAACAGAATAATAAAAACTGCCTCTGCACAGACTCTATTGAATCACTATGACAACGATAGTATGGATTCCAAACAATAGACGCATACTCCAAAATAGGTCTAACAAGTGAAATGTATAGCAATTTAGTTATATAAGGATCAATGAATTCCCTAGCCCATCTTTTCACAAAACCAAGAACAGCCCGAGCCTTGCCAATCATCATACTAATATGATCAACAAAAGAGAGTTTCATATCCAATAATACTCCTTCTTTATCCTTCCCTTCTATCTTTCCCCCCGCGTCGTGAAATATTTTTGAAAAATATTACAAAATATGCCAAAATGCACATTCTTTATACATACTTTATTTGCTTTGGTTTTAATATCAAGAATCATAAATAGCATACTTGTAGGGGTAACTACTATGCGTATGAGTAATATATTTCAAATGCAATTAAATATTAAGTATGTAGTGTGTAGTATACGTGGGCATGGCCCCTCGCTCATTTGGAAAATCAATATAAAAAGTAGAATTATACCCCTGTAGTTGGCGCATATCGTAGGGTCTACCTTTTTCGGGACAGGGCAGCGGACACTGAGGTTCCAATCGTTGGGCATACTTTCCTCTAGGCATATTTTGTAGGTAAGCTGGTGCATGCGCACTACCAACTCCGGTCTTAAACAACTCAGCGGGGAGGCTATCAGAACATGCCGCTTTATTGTTTTTAAGATTTATAATCGCAACTTTGACCTCTTCATTGCTAGGCGGCGGAATCTCCACACCGTCACCGCCGAAAAATATTTCAAATAAACCTTCCCTTCCCCTTATCCCGGTAATTAAATTAAAGCATTGAATACATTTTTTATTTTCATTTTATTTTAATTATTTATATGATTTCCTTAAAATACATTCAAAATATATTACAAATAAGGAATTAAGAATTAAATTGAAAGAGACAGTATTTTTTATAAATTTAAATTTATTATAATATAAATTTATTATAATATAAAACTTTATTGTAATATAAATTTAAACTTAGAAAACTACTCATATATTTCATCAATATTTAATAGAAATTAAAAACATTGTCATGATATTTAATTTAAAATTTACACAAATTGATTACAAATAATTTTTCTAAATTACAAATTCTTTTTTTCCAGAGAATATACTCTTCGTGAACTTCGTCCATTATTTTTGTTTTAAAAATTGGTCTTCTTTGCCGAGTATATTGTAGACGTCTTCCTCATCGCTGCTGATAAAAAGATCAGCCTCAAGGGTGCTCAATTCGCTATTGTGGTACTTCTTTACAGAATTTTCCTTAGAAGGTTGTTCTGAATTGGGTTCTTCTTCGTCGCTACTAATACTGCCAAAAAGCTCCAATTCAAGATTCTTCATCTCGCTGTTAGATTTCTTGTTGTCCTGCTTTTCTATTAATTTAGCTTCTGGCTTCCTAGAGGAATCTTTGTCTGAATTGCGTTTTGATGAGGATTTATTTGTCCTAGTCTGTTTCTTCTTAGCTGACTGCTGTTCATCTTTATCGTGGGAATTATTTTTCGACTTTTTGCTCTCATTCATCATTGTCAAGTGTGTACGCTTGCGTGATTGTAGTTCTCGGGTAGCTTTTATCTCGTTATCAAAGTCAATATTGCGTGTTTGCTGTTTATGATCTGATTGTATAACCGATGATGGCGGTGTCGACAAAGTGGCGTTTATTTGTTTTTCAATATTTTGTTCACCAGGATATATGAACTTTTTTGAGAATAGAATTGTTTCCTTTTCGGGAGTTTTATTCCAATGTGTCAAAAATTCGTCCATTTCTGCACAATATTGAGATAAAAATTTCTGTGACTTAGCACTTGCATCTTTCTTTTGGGGGGAATGCATGCAAACGTTAGCGAAACCGCCTACGCCGCATCTCAGCACAGCCGAGCTATCATTGTTCTGACTGCTCTGACTTCCTGGATGTTGTTGTTCTGGTTTTGTGTCAATTACCGTACCACTATTTTGGACATTATTTAACCGAGAAAGCGATGCAGATCCGTCATGCTTAATATCCTTTTCAATTCTTAAATTTGTATCATTCTGCTGCTTTTTCAATTCAGCTGGTATGCCGCTTTCATTCTCTTGAGCTGATAACAAAAGTGGCCATAATTCAGACACAAATTTCTGTGCTTTGCCACCTCTTAGGAATCCAGCAATTCTGATCTGTAATTTCTGTCGACAAAGCATTTTATCCTGTTTTAATTTATTGTGCACGAACTCAACTGCCGCATTATCTTCTCTCTGCAAAATATCCGTGATTTTCTTGCTTATCCACGGTTTCAACATGTCCAATTTTACTTTGGATATGTCGATACGTCCCTGTGCTTTAAGTTTGGAACTCAACGTTTTATAAGCTGCAAGTGATTGTTTTCCGCCATTCAACATGTTAATGCACCGTTGTGGTTTAAGGGTAGAACCACAAGTGTTGGGTGGTAGTTGTGGTTGCTTTTGTTCTGCTTGTGTGCTACAGATTGATACTGACTTGTCCAGTTTATGTACGCGATTTTCAATGTTGATGAAACTTTTATTGTTTTCCTTATCTGACTGTTGTTTCTTTGTGATTAAAGTGCTGGCGGTTAAATCTTGCTTTTGTTCTACTTTTCTGTTACCTTTCGTACCACTATTTCGGCTATAGGTTAACCGAGAAAGCGATGCAGATTCATCGTGTTTTTCGCCGTGCTTAGTGTCCAACCGCCCCTGTGGTTTAAGGGTGGAACTGAAAGTGGTAGGAGGTACCAATGGTTCTTTTCCGCCATTCACCATGTTGTCTTGTTTTCGGGATCGAGATTGAGATCCTTCGGCGTCTTTTCGAAATTTACTTTGGAATACTTTTTTAAAAATTTTAGTTTTTGTAGGTTCAACATTTGTTTGGATTACTTCCTTTATAATTTCATCTTTTTTCGGTTCCACTGTATTATTTGATATGGCTGTCGAACTCTCTTCAGCCGCTAACAAAATATGCCATAATTCACATATGAATTGTTTTACCAGAGGACCATTTAGAAATTCAGTCATATGGATATACGTCTTCATCGGGCAGATAAATTGTTCCAATTTTAATTCGTTGTAAACAAATTTTTCAATTTGAAAAACGTCGTAGATTTTCGAATTAATTTGTGCCTTTAACGCATCCAATTTCACTTTCGACATGTCTATGCATTTGTCGAGTAATTCGTCAAATTTCACTTGCTTTGATGCTTCCATTTTTTCTTAAGGTTTTCCGCTGATAAATGTTGTGTGTTGTCTACCGAGACTAAATTGTGATTGAACTTATTGTGTAAGGTTCACGCCTTTTATAGGTGGAAACCATTTTGGAAATTTGTGATTTCGATACAAACAGGTACCGGATTCAACGTAATGAGTGAACAAATAGGTTAACTGCTACCTGATCTTTCAACAACCCATTTATGTATGCAGGTAAAGACCCTGCCCTTTAATTTCAACCAATGGCTCTTGTTTTCCTTCTTAGTATTCGAAAAACATTTTCAGTTACAACTTGCGATTTCTATAATAATCCCTAATGGGCTGTTGTTGTAATCCTTTCATTACCCTTATTAGATCAGATCTTTTGATTCGGTTATTTCTTCGTAATGTAGTTTTAAGTGTTAACCTTTTCGGTTAAAAAAACTCGCTACGTATGGTAAAGTCATAAATGCTTTGTAAGTTTTATGTGTAAACCATCAGATTAATATTTATTGAGCAAAGTTCTATAATCCTATGACCTATTGTGCTGCTGCAAAGCTGGAGAAACCGAATAAAAATTATTTTTTATTGCGAATTTAATCGTCACACTTTTCCTGTTACGTCGCGTGTTTATTATTAAGCTTAATGACAAGATATTTCTCAGAACAATATACATACGTCATGTTTTGATACACAAATGCAAAAAAGAATGAAAAATTCTGGCTATCTGCACTTTACAGGCACCTTTTCTGGCACAGCGCACTAAGTGTTTTCTGCAGCATGATTTGTGCATTTCTAAAAATGTTTCCACAAAATTAAGACTACCAGATGAGACTTTTAAAGGAAATTTAAATTTTCCATGATTTATCTATGTGGACAAATCAATTCACCTTTTTATATAAAATATAACCTACTACTGCTCTGTTCAAGTTTTTCCGGACAAAATATAAAATTAAACCAAAACCAGCTAAAAGATGTTCATACTACATATTTTCTCTTTCTCTCAAGAAGAGGGCTGTCAAACTACATATAAAAAAGGAGTGAATCGAGCTTTACAGAAAGATAAATAAAAATTAAAAAATCTATTTTATGACCAACTTAGACTGATGAAATGTTATTAACTCTCGTCGTATCAAATGCCCAGTTTTGTTCGAGAAGTCAGTTTTTCTTGTTATTTTAAAATAGCACCTAGGACCTGGTTTTAAATGAAAATATTACGTGGCTTCATTATGCAGACTTAGAGATCCCTAAAATAAAATTTAAAACAGCATTAACTGAGGACATGTCTGGTTTTTTTTTAGCCAGCTCCACAATTAATATCACAGTAATACATTAACGGTCGAGAATCTATGGCCGAGAATCTATGGGCTTTAAAAGATTTATTCTACGAAATGGCAACAAATTTACTTGAATTTCTGCTAGTCAATCCACTTTTTATTTTGAAGATCATGTGTATGTATAATTAATCAGGATTACGATCCAACTTCACACACCACTTATGTTGTGAGTGTTAATTTTATACATGAGTGGCGCGACCAATTATTTAAAGTCGACTCCGTTTTTCATGCCAATTTTATTTACTCTCAGAGTTTTTGCCAGAAAGCTACTAAGAGAAATATTTATTTATTTATTACTTATAATACAATTACAGTAGTTTTCGCTTATAGTTCACACCCATAGTTGCAAAACATTTGTGGACAATAAGCCAAATTCGACATTTAAACGAACTTTATGGCATATATCTGTTTTCAATTATTTTCAGTAATATGATTATAAATTGAAAAAAAATATATAAATCAAAAAGTTTTTTTTTAATAAGAGTATTTACTTTAATTATAGACTTAAAAAAGTCTTCTAGTTTATTGACTATGTAATGAGTGAGATACAATAAAAAGTAAGTTCGTTTTAATATTATTATAGACATAACTACTTAAAAAGTTCCATAAATTTTGACTTTTTTTTTAAGAAAATTGTTCAAAATAGGGTCCTCAATTTTGTCAAGGACAAAAGTGCTCTCAATTTCATTCTCAGAGCAGTATTTCCTTAAAATATCAATGAGCCAATTCACACAAGCACAATTGTGCTGGCGCAAAATGATAGTTTATAGGCAAGAGGGGTGAAGAGAATGGTTTTTCGGTGGCGTAACGTTTCCACCAGCTACAACCCCGCATCACCAGCACAAAACTAATAAATGCACATTTTTAAAAACCAGCCCAACCATCAAATGAATGAAAAAACACTAATACATACAAAGCTCTGTATACGTGTACATTCGTTGCCAAACGAATATTCATCCCGTGTAAATTGAAAAGAACAAAAATTGTGCGACTAAAAAATGTGCTCGTCTGCATTGGCTCAATAGCTATATAACTTGTGCTTACAAATAAGTACATATGTATATATAATGTGTTTTTTATAGAGGTACTAGCTAATACCCGGTGTGCTTCACTACCCCCATCGGAATTAAATACATATCTCGTGATGCAACTGGATCGCCCTCCATCAAAATTGTTACGCCATTGTTGGAGTTCTGGAGTTCTATCAGCATGAGTTGCGATTATGTGGTCATCTATATCAGATCTGTAGTTAAATGTAATACCTGAGAATCCATGAAAAACATTACGTCGATTCACCACCATTCGATTACGATTTTGTTCTCGACGCTATGTCTCGTGATGTTTCGATACGATTTCGCTGGCTTTGTAGCCGACCTTCATGTTCCAATGGTGTCTCGGTAGCTCGTGCGGTTGTCGCATGTTGTCGAAGACGTTCAAGACGTCTTTCACGCTCTAAAGGCGTTTCTGTGCCTCGTGATGTTTCGATACGATTTCGCTGGCTTTGTAGCCGACCTTCATGTTCCAACGGTGTCTCGGTACCTCGTGCGGTTGTCGCATGTTGTCGAAGACCTTCAAAACGTCGTTCGTGTTCTGACGGCATTTCAGAAGCTCGTGCTAAAGAGGTAAGATTTCGTTGACTTTCAAGGCGCTCTTGGCTTTCTGAAAGCGTTTCAGTAGCTCGTAGGCCTTCAAGGCGTTCTTCACGTTGTCATGGCGTTTCGGCGGCTCGAGAGGTTGAAGCTCGACTCCTTTCAGTCCTTAGGCGACTTTCACGCTCTTCCGAACTTTCATTTGCTCTCTGGGATTGCAAATGCAATGCATTTTTAGTGCTTCTGGAAAGCGATGCTTTTTGGGGGCATTTTTATAAATTGTTGCAAAATAAATGTCACTCAACGTTTAACTCGTTTAGGATCAAAGATTCAACTGAATTCCAAAACCGAATGCGTGTTATATTTATTCCTTTATATTTTATCTAATATGAAATCGGTTCAGGTCAAAAAGCTTTTTAAAAAAAATTAAGGCTATTTAAATTTGACAAATAATTAGGTTTGTTTCGGTCGCAGGCAATTTTCTTGATGAGTTTTGCAACTTCTTATTTTATTTGAAAAAATATTGACAGTTGCATTTTATTACTTCAAATTGTACCTAATATGAAATCGGTTCAGGTCAAAAACTTTTTAAAAGAAAGTAAGGTTATTAAAATCTGACAAATAATTATGTTTGTGTCGGTCGCAGGTAATTTTTTTTTTGATGAGTTTTGCAACTTCTTATTTTATTTGGAAAAAATGTTGAGAGTTTACATTTTATTACTTAGGTATTCGAAAGTAATGAATGAAAATTTTACTGCCTATTGTTACATGCCCATTCATCGCCCAATAAAATGCTGATTATAAACTTACCTGATCTATTTTTCAAAATATGCAACAAATAAATAATATTTTTAGTAATTACCCATTGTTAGAAGTAAACAATAACATAACTATTACATATGTATATGTTTTTCAAATAAATATTTAAATAGTATGAATTTCAGTACTTACTATGTATATGAGTTGAAAATTTCAAACTCAACCATTTAAGGGTCATATGTTTGAGCAGCTCAAACATTCTAGAATTCAAATGTATGTTGATGATATTCAACTCTACATTGATAGCTTTATAGCTTCCATCAACACTGGATTTAAAGATCTTAACACTGACCTTAATAATATTTCTCTTTGGGCGACTGCAAATGGTTTAAGGATTAACTCTAAAAAGTAAAAATGTATTGTAATTTGCAAAGAATCCGCAAAGATTGAATCTAGTAATGATGTTGCCTTTTTTGGTTATTTCTGAAAAAAAAATAAATAAAACAAAAGTCTACGAATTTAATTTTGGTTATATTTTTTCTTATTTGGTGATTTTTTTCACAAACGTTTGTTACAAAATTGTTTTCCTTCCCTTATATCTATCCCCCGCGTCGTGAAATATTTTTTAAAAATATTCCAAAATATGCCAAAATGCACATTCTTTATACATACTTTATTTTCGTTGCTTTTATACATCAAGAATCATAGATAGCATACTAGCGTATGAGTAATATATTTCAAATGCAATTAAATATTAAGTATGTAGTATATAGTATATGTGGGCATGGCTCCTCGCTCATTTAGAATATCAACATAAAAAGTAGCCTATAACTCCTTCCAGACATACAGGAAGATACTGTGAAAATTTCAAGAAAATCGGTTCAGCCGTTTAATCGTCTATAAACTTCAAACATACAAACAAACACACAAGATAAGATAATAAAGTAAATACATACAGATTTGTTTCCTTTACTTTTTGTGAATGTTAGCTGTGCATTAGCAGGTATATAGTAAATTTATGATTGTGTTTCAACCACTTGTAGCATTTACTCATTTGCAGATGTCTATTAAAAACTTTTCTTGAAATATTTTTTGAAGGGAAAATGTCAAGTGACTGGATTTTCTATGAAAATTTTCACTCACTTGCATTATATTAACTTTGTAGTAACATTTTACACACTGGCACAGTGTCCAAATGAACGAATTCATATAAATTCGTCGTTGAAATGTTAGGATCTACTACTGTAGCATGTGTTTGTTTATTTTTGCTTGCGTTCAAATATGACTGACAAACTCTTAATATTTTGTTGTTGTGTATACAGCCGTCTGTAAGCTATGAACAAAGCACCTTTGCGAGTAAAATAAAGCGTATACTTAAAAAATATGGCATAAACCGCTTAAATGACATTTGTTGGCAAAGGGGAGAAAATTCAATTTAAATGCCCCTACCTGTCAGCAAATAACGCGTATGTACTTAATATAAAAAACGCTGTCTATTGAAGTACGAATTTAAAGAAAATTATGTAAAGTGGATAACAACTGCATACTAATCCGGACTTAAAGTGAAAAAGGGAACATTTTCGAGCGCAAGAAGGCTTTTATTATTTTCCCTTTTACCTGGAAATTAATATTCGTGTTATTCGAACATTATAAACAAGTTATCAAATGATGTGTGAGGGTCAATTATAAAATCATAATTTTTCTACCTGTAATGCAATATCATATTAAGGAAATCGATTAACGCAGTTATTTTCGGGTCTCAGGAAACAGTATAAAAGCAACAGAAAGATTGCGAAAAATTATTAGTTCTGGTTTCAAATCCTTGGCGAAAACACTTACGCACATCCAAGCACACCAAGCACCTACAAGCAAAACACAAAGTCATATAATCAAAAATTTGCTAAATAAATAAAATAATAGAGAACCAAAAAATATGAAAGACGATTGGGAAAGTGCTGCGGACAAACCCATAGTGGTTATTCCTGACAAAGTCAACAAATGGGCTGGCGAGGATGATGATGAGGATGTTAAGGACAGTTGGGATCTCGAGGAAGAGGAAAAAAAGGACGAAGAAAAAGTTGAAGTCAAAGCGCCGGTGAAGACGAAACCTAACAAGGCTTTGAAAGCTAAACTAGCCGAACAAGAGAGACTGGCAGAGGAAGCCGAAGCTGAACGCTTAGCTAATATGACAGCCGAAGAAAAATTAGCCGAAAAATTACGTTTACAAAAAATTCAAGAAGAATCGGACTTAAAGAGTGCTTTAGAAACCTTTGGTGTTAGTGATATTAGAGGTGATTTAGATGCATTTAATCCTCAAACTGAAGAAGAATTCAAAGAATTTGGTGCGACGCTTAGTTGTAAATTGGCACAATATAAAGAATCACCTCATTTCCCGCAATTTATTGAGGATTTAGTACGTAGCATAGGTGTACATTTGGCTATTCCCGATTTGAAGAAATTAAAAATTAGTGTAGAAAACTTACATAGAGAAAAAGTGAAAATGGAAAAACAAAATGTCAAGAAACCCGCTAGCAAAGGCAAAGGCAAAGGAAAAGTAACCTTGAAAAAAGAGAGCAATGATATGGATGGTTATAAAAAGTATGGTAATGATTACATTACTTATGATGATTACGATGATTTCATGTAAATAGTCAAACCTACTTCAAGTCATACAACATCCTTGTATTATTTCCTTACCGTTTTCCCCCTTCAGTAAATAATTTTTTTTTTTATTTTTAGTTGAGCTCTTATTCTATTATAACTACATACATTTTTATATCATAGACAATTTTGTTTGTTAATGATGTTTATTTATAACGTTTTGTAAATTTAAAATAAGTAAAAGAAATAAAAAAATATATATAGAATGAAAAAAAAAAAAAAAATAAATAAAAGAACGAGTGAATCGCTTGGCAGTGTACAATCACTTCTTTATTGAGGGAACTTTAACAGCAATGGCAAATTTTGAAGGTCCTCATCATGAAATTGAGGACATTCCAAATGTAGAAGTCATTCAGGCAATGAAAACACTACTTGCACATGACATGACTTGGGAGTACCGCTGTCGGACATGTTTTTATTGGGATATAAACGAGAGAGGCATCGAATTTCTTCGAATGTTATTAAGGCCGCACCATACAATCGTACCGAAAACGGTAAAGAGCCGAACTTATATGAGACGATTGTACTATTTTTATTTGAATAACGATCTCATAGACTAGTTATATATAGTAATTAGAGAATAATTTTTTTTAGCTCATCAGCTGGCGTTGATGCAGGCATAACAGGAAGTGTTTGACGAAAATCACCAGCTAATAAAACTAATGCACCTCCAAATATGTTATTATTGCTTCTAAAATCCCGTAAACTGCGAGACTTCCAAAGATTTCTTATGCGCCATGGTGCATTCAACCCACACTATGATTTCACATTGTTGCAATACTTTGCCCATAGAAGAATTTTTCTTTATGTTACACTTGTAATCTCTTCGGAAAATTGAGGCTTCTAGGATAATTTTAGTGCAGAATACGCTGTTCTACCACCATCTAAGAGTGTGACAGCAATACCGGATGACGCAATAGCTAATGCAATATTTTTTTGAGATCGAACTTTTGCCAATATCAATGAAATTAACTCTTCTGCATCCCTTGGATATATGCCCTTCCTATGATCCTTTGGGTCAATATGACCCAACATTCAAATGTTAACAAAATTTCATATTTAATATAAGAAATTCATTTGTTTTCTTGTTTTTTTTATTTAGTATAATAAAAAATAATGATAACAAAAATAAATAAGCCCTTCCTGAGCAATTATTAATTATTATTGCCTAAAACTGCACCGACCTCGAAATGGAACCAATTGTTCATCTACAGTAACATTGTCATGATAATTGCAAAAAACTTTGAGCTGATTACTCCACTTATCCCAAACGTTTCTTATCGGTGCTAGTTTGTCACGAAGTCTTCTTTCTTCTCTATCTTCAGAGCTGTCAAACCGCAGACACTTTGATATGCTCGCAAATCGCTTGAGACTCATTGTTCCTCGAAAAACTGGTCTTACGTTTTTTTCATACGACAAGCTAGTGAGATGTTCTCCATGAGATTTATAAACTCCTGCCATTATTTGTAATCCAATATATGCATCAAGCTCTATCATGTCAATGTTTTGCCAATTATTTCCATATAATTCTACGCCTCTTTGATTTGTCATTTGAATCACAATATTTTTTATATTTGGTGATGTAAACAAATCGAACGGAGACTTTATATATGTTACCATAGATTTTCGTCTTTTGGTAGGTCCAGGCTTATTCAATAAAATTTGATTTTCGGTAGCCTGCCTGTTTGAAGTGGTGGTAGTTCTTTCCAAACTACAATTTTGTCCTTTGATAAATATGTAACTGAAGTGCTGTGATCTATTTCTACCGCATCTTCGACCTCCACGCTTTCAACGCTGTTATTTGATGATGAATATGGTTCGTCTTCTGCATTGCTATCGGGTGAAAAAATTTCGTCTTCATCACTATCATCAAAAATATCATCATCTTCATCATTCATTATTTTTTGCAACTGAAGATCACTAAGAATCTGAAGCTATTTCATTATGGAACAATCAAGTATTAGAAATTTTATTTTCCAATACTTACTTTTCTTCTTTGTGACATTATGTAAAAATATTCAATTATGATGTATTACAAAAAAAAAATATATGTATGCACTCTGATCACCAAAAATTAAGCTGAACTCATTGAAAGAAAATATTCTAATGAGACAAAAGTTCGAGCATCGTCAAAGCGAAATATTTTTATTTCATATACTAAATGGGGAATCATCGAATTGTAATTTGAATGAACTCTTTTGTGTACACAGTACACAAGTGTCAATGCGTTGGCATATCCTCACGAAACACATTTCAAGAGATACCTTTCCGAGGTACTCCAAATCCTCACTTTGAGTATAATAAAATTTTGAATGAAAAAATATTAGTTAAAAGCGATTTTATTGATTATTTGACTGAAAAAATTATTGATCGATGATTCTGAATGGTAAACTTGTAATATCGCATGTTGGGTCATATTGACCCAAAGGATATTAAATGTGTGTAAATCGTGTTTTGGAATGTGAAGGGGGAAGGAAAAATTTAAATTCTTTTGTTTTCTTTGAAAAGCATAGTTTTTGTGCCTGTGATGGATAAATTAAAGTTTCACGATCATATCTTATAATTAAAGGGAAAAATTTTGCGTTTGAAAATCAAAATTGGGTCAAATTGACCCAAGGAGTGCAGAAGGGTTAAAAACGTTTTTCCGGTTATTTGTTTGTTTGTTATTGCTGCTAGTATACTGTTGTATACCATTCTCTGCTCTTGTTGTAAATTTGGTAAATTTTCTTCCAATAAAATTTCCAAATTTTGATGATTATATTCCATTTCTCGTCGTAGATCTTGATCGTGTGCATCAGTTCCTGACCGAATAGGAGCAATCATTCCAACTTCAATTAGTGTCACATTCCTTATCGCCAAGCATTTGTCTTCAAGTAGAATCAATGTCTCATTATTCATACTTTCACTTAGTTCAAGCGTTGCATTGTTGGTGGTAACTCTTTACTGGTGTAATATGTCCTCAGCCAAATATGTTTTAAATTTATTCCAAAGATCTTTTGGATTAGATGGTGAGCACGATACCAATATTATCGCAAATAATGCCCTTATTTTCCATGGATGGTTGATTACTGCTGCATCTTCAAGCGTTGTTTCCCAATGACAATCGTTCTCCAATAATTGTAGTTTCTGACAGGCCTCTCGATATGTTGCACATACTACGCCATCAACACTAATGTGTCAAAAGATGTTGGTCCTCGAACATTAATCAGAAGCATTCTCAAATAAAAACATTCAGCATTTTGAGGATGGATGGTATAAACCCTACCTAATGCATCTGTTGAATATAAATTTGGCCAACCATCAACAGGTTCCCCTGCTTTCGACGTTGAAATTTCTTTGTTGATGCATTCCACGTATAATACGTTGGAATTTCTGAATAAAACAAAGTTTTAGCAAACATATCATTTGATCGACTTAACTGAATGACCAACAACAAAATCATTTCCATGCACCTTTACTGAAATTGATCGTCCACCATTATCCACAGAACGTCGGCGATAAAGTGGGTAGCCGTCATTTCCCGAGATTGTTTTTTTTTTTTTTTTTTTTTTTTTAGTATTAAAAATACTTTAAATGTTCAACAAAATTATATATTACAAATTATTATTAAATAATGCAAAATTAGTACACTTTCGTCTAAAGACATTTTCATCCGTTTCATTCTTAATGTAGTTTGGCAATGAGTTAAACAGCTGTAGACTTTTGTAGAATAGCGTTTTCTGCATTTGTGTTGACCTCACTCTTTGGATCCTAAAGTCACTTGCATTTCTTAGTTGATATAATATATATTGATAATGTATTTGATCACATAGATATTTCGGGGCGTCTCCTTGTTTTAATTTTCTAATAAATCTTAATGTGTTAAATTGAAGTCGTTGTGCTATGTTCATCCATTTTAGATCAGTTAACATTGTGTTTATATGTGTGTAACGATCGCATTTTAGTATTACTCTCATCGCTCTATTTTGCAGTTTCTGCATCCTTGCTAATTGATTTGTGCTGCTGCATGTGAATAAAATAGTGGAACCATATTCAAAGTGTGGTTTTATTATCGTGCTGTATATATTTATCGCTGTAGACTTGGATATTTTGCTTCTTATTCTTTTTAAAAAACTAATTTTTTTACCAACTTTTTTGCATAAGTAATCTATTTGTTCATTGAAATTTAATTTTTTATCGATTATAAAACCAAGGTATTTTATATATTCGACTTTTTTAATTACTGTGTCATTTATTGTAAATATTTCTTCTGAATTTAAGTTAATTCCATTATTTTTGTTTTATTTTCATTTAGTTTGAGTTTATTCATTTTAAGCCATTCATCTATTTTCTTCATATCCTACTTGATATTTTCGCGACATTCTTCATCACTATTTGCTATAGTATATATCAGAGTGTCATCAGCGTATAATACAACTTTACATTTTTCTAAAATACTTGGCATGTCATTTATATAAATTATGAACAACAACGCTCCCAAAATGGAACCTTGTGGCACTCCGAAATTATTTATTATTTCATCAGATTCTATGTCATTTAATTTTGTCGTTTGCCTTCTTCTTTTCAGGTACGATTTGAACCAATCTAGCTCGATTCCTCTTATTCCATACATATATAGTTTATTCAGTATTATTTCTCTATCGATCGTCTCAAAGGCTCTTTTGAAGTCAAGAAATATTGCTATTATCCTCTTATCCTTTCCTATTGCTCTCCATTCACTTATGACATAGTTTACCGTGGTTTCACACGAATGTTTTTTACGGAATCCTGACTGGTATTTAGATAATATGTCTCGATTTTCTATATATTTTTCAAGCTGATCTTTAACTACTTTTTCAATTATTTTCTCGCAAGTTTTAAGAGAGTTTATTGGTCTAAACTCCTCGCATTTTTTTGTTCTGGGCACTTTCTCAATTGGGGTTATGGTTGATTTTTTCCAATTATCAGGAAAAATACCTGTCTCTAAAGATGTGTTTATTACTTTTACCATTATATTTCCTGTTACATTCCAGTTGTCAAGTATAATTTTATTTGATACGCGTTCATGGTCAGATTTGTTATTCATACACTTCACGATGCTCTCCAGTTCACTAATATTTACCTTACGGAATTTAAAAACATCATTCACTCTATATTCTATTCGGTTAATATGTTGCACGCTCCCTATCGATTGTCTTATACTACTAATGCTATCAATGAAGAATGCATTGAACTTATTAACTATATCACATATATCGTTGTACTCTATCTGGTCGAATATCACAGATTTAGTTGAGTTTTGCCTCTTATTAAGTACTAGGTTTTTTATGTGTGTCCACATTTGCTTTTGACTAGTTGCGTTGTTAATTTTATTTTTTATGTAATTATTCTTATTATTTTCGATTTGTACTTTGTATCGATTTCTTATTAGTTTATATTCTCCCCAAGCTTGATTTGTGTTTTCAAATTTGGCTCGTAAATATTTTATTATTTTTTCTCTTTTTATTGTTCCCAGTTCTTCGTTAAACCAGTTATTCACTTTGTTATTTATGTGCACTTGCTTTTCAAACGTAAATCTTTGTATTGTATTTCCTAGACAGGCATCAAACAGTTTAACGTTTTCATTAAGATCCTTATTATCCTCGTATATCATATTCTCAGTTAACACATTATTGAATATATTCTTATCGTATTTAAATATCTTGATGGTTTTTGCTGTATTTAGAATGTTTTCATTCGATCTCTCAAAGTCTATATTAATATTAATAACTTCATGGTCAGTAATTTTATTATCTTTACTGTTTGTACATTTTATCTGATAATTATTAGTTATTACGTAGTCAATTATTGTGCTCGAATTTCTTGTTACACGGGTGCTTTCGTTAACTATTTGTTTAAGGCCGTTGTCATTGAGAGTATTCCTAATTCTATTCTTGTATAAAGAGTTTTTTTTCCAATCTATATTAAAATCTCCTGCAATTAAAATATCACAGTTATTATTATCACAGATTTCTTCAATAATTTCGTCAAATATATCACAGAACTCAGCTTCGCTGTAGCTAGGCGATCTATATATTGCACCAATTAAGATATTATTATTATTATCATTATGTACAGCTTTGCAAAATAATATCCAATACTTCAAATCATCAGTTCTCTCTATAAACTTTTTCATGTTCCAATTATTTTTATAGTATACGACAACTCCACCTGTTCTTGAGGATGCTGACACTGACCCGATGTTATCATATCCTTGTAACGCAATTTCTTGTTCATCTATATCTTTCGTCAAATGTGTTTCAGACAATATTAAAAAGTCAGGTTTTTCTGTTGCTACGATAATTTCAATTTGATTATAGTTGTTAACAAGACCTTGTACATTTGTATAGAGGGCACTCATTTCCTTTAGTTGTTAAATCGTCAAGCCTATATTTCTCATTTTGTTTTTCAATTTATTTTGATAAACTGGACATTCTCTATCGTTTGTAAAGTGATTTTCATCTAATCCCATATTGAGCCTGCTGTTTACTTTTGAACAATTAATACATTTCATTATCTTCTCTTGGCTTTCGCAATTAACTGTTTTATGTTGACCATGGCATTTTAGACATATTTCCTGATTTTTACATTCTTTGGCTATATGATTGTATCCTCTGCATTTCATACATTGAACTAATTCAGTTCCATCATACACTCTACATCTTTCCCAACCGACATTTACTTTTCTTTCTTCCATAATTTTTCCGTAAGCTTCATTATCAACTCTCAGTCTCACATTGAACAAAGATTTATTTCCTCTCTTCGTTTCATATTTTCCCATAAATTTAATATTTGCATCAGCTAATTTAGGATTTTGTTTTCTTAATTTCTCTATTAAATCATTTTCACTATATTCAAAAGACATGCCAATAATTTTGATATTTAGTCCCGTCGAATTTGGAATTTTTACTTCATATTGTTTAGATATTTTTTCTTGGATTGCACTTTTACTTTTCTCTCTATCTTCACAGCTCTCACTTTGAATAACAATTGTTCCACTGCTTCTACTTTCCACATTTGTTATCTTCAAGTTGTCTGGATTTATTTTGTTTAACTCTTCTTTAGTTTTTTCAGCCGATTGTTTTTCCTTAGGTTTAACAATCAGGGGTAGTTGTTTATTTATACTTGGCAACCCTTTATTTTTAACTGCATCCGCGTATGTTGTTTTTGCACTTTGTTTACATGTTTCATTTATTACTTTCTTTATTTATTTGCACATATTTTCATTTTTCTCTTCTATTGTTTTTCATTCATTTTGTTTATATAGATGTAAAATTCATTAAAAAAACTACATATGTGACGTATTATGTAGAGTAAAGTAGACTTGGAAATATTACTAACAATTTTCCTCTGGGTTAATATGCCTCTCATAATTTTTCTCATGTACTCTTTGTGCCGACGTCTGAGAATAAGTGTTTCCTTTTTTTTTTTGTTATTTCTAACCAAAATTGGTTATTTTTTTGACCAATGTGTAGTTTTTGGTTTTGTTTATTTTCTTCTTATAAAAAAAGCTATTTTTGTTTCAGTTTTTGTTAATTATAATTTAAACTTGAAAAAAAAATAGAACAAAAGTCTATGAATTTAATTTTGGTTATATTTTTTCTTATTTGGTGATTTTTTCACAAATGTTGGCTACAAAATGTTTTTCGTGGCAACATTGTGTCAGATGAATAAATAAAAAATTAGTCAAACAACAAAAACGCACGATGAGAACAATTGAGAACATTGTTACGCTCTTGGTTTCTTTATCCTTCCCTTCTATCTTTCCCCCCGCGTCATGAAATATTTTTGAAAAATATTCCAAAATATGCCAAAATGCACATTCTTTATACATACTTTATTTTCTTTGGTTTTAATATCAAGAATCATAGATAGCATACTTGTAGGGGTAACTACTATGCGTATGAGTAATATATTTCAAATGCAATTAAATATTAAGTATGTAGTGTGTAGTATACGTGGGCATGGCCCCTCGCTCATTTGGAATATCAACATAAAAAGTAGCCTATAACTCCTTCCGGACATACAGGAAGATACTGTGAAAATTTTAAGAAAATCGGTTCAGCCGTTTTATCGTCTATAAACTTAAAACATACAAACATACAAACTAAAACACATTCATTTTTATATATAAGATAATAAAGTAAATACATACAGATTTGTTTCCTTTACTTTTTGTGAATGTTAGCTGTGCATTAGCAGGTACATAGTAAATTTATGATTGTGTTTCAACCACTTGTAGCATTTACTCATTTGCAGATGTCTACTAAAAACTTTTCTTGAAATATTTTTTGAAGGGAAAATGTCAAGTAACTGGATTTTCATGAAAATTTTCACTCACTTGCATTATATTAACTTTGTAGTAACATTTTACACACTGGCACAGTGTCCAAATGAACGAATTCATATAAATTCGTCGTTGAAATGTGTGAATTGCGTTCAAATATGACTGACAAACTCTTAATATTTTGTTGTTGTGTATACAGCCGTCTGTAAGCTATGAACAAAGCACCTTTGCGAGTAAAATAAAGCGTATACTTAAAAAATATGGCATAAACCGCTTAAATGACATTTGTTGGCAAAGGGGAGAAAATTCAATTTAAATGCCCCTACCTGTCAGCAAATAACGCGTATGTACTTAATATAAAAAACGCTGTCTATTGAAGTACGAATTTAAAGAAAATTATGTAAAGTGGATAACAACTGTATACTAAACCGGACTTAAAGTGAAAAAGGGAAAATTTTCGAGCGCAAGAAGGCTTTTATTATTTTCCCTTTTACCTGGAAATTAATATTCATGTTATTCGAACATTATAAACAAGTTATCAAATGATGTGTGAGGGTCAATTATAAAATCATAATTTTTCTACCTGTAATGCAATATCATATTAAGGAAATCGATTAACGCAGTTATTTTCGGGTCTCAGGAAACAGTATAAAAGCAACAGAAAGATTGCGAAAAATTATTAGTTCTGGTTTCAAATCCTTGGCGAAAACACTTACGCACATCCAAGCACACCAAGCACATACAAGCAAAACACAAAGTCATATAATCAAAAATTTGCTAAATAAATAAAATAATAGAGAACCAAAAAATATGAAAGACGATTGGGAAAGTGCTGCGGACAAACCCATAGTGGTTATTCCTGACAAAGTCAACAAATGGGCTGGCGAGGATGATGATGAGGATGTTAAGGACAGTTGGGATCTCGAGGAAGAGGAAAAAAAGGACGAAGAAAAAGTTGAAGTCAAAGCGCCGGTGAAGACGAAACCTAACAAGGCTTTGAAAGCTAAACTAGCCGAACAAGAGAGACTGGCAGAGGAAGCCGAAGCTGAACGCTTAGCTAATATGACAGCCGAAGAAAAATTAGCCGAAAAATTACGTTTACAAAAAATTCAAGAAGAATCGGACTTAAAGAGTGCTTTAGAAACCTTTGGTGTTAGTGATATTAGAGGTGATTTAGATGCATTTAATCCTCAAACTGAAGAAGAATTCAAAGAATTTGGTGCGACGCTTAGTTGTAAATTGGCACAATATAAAGAATCACCTCATTTCCCGCAATTTATTGAGGATTTAGTACGTAGCATAGGTGTACATTTGGCTATTCCCGATTTGAAGAAATTAAAAATTAGTGTAGAAAACTTACATAGAGAAAAAGTGAAAATGGAAAAACAAAATGTCAAGAAACCCGCTAGCAAAGGCAAAGGCAAAGGAAAAGTAACCTTGAAAAAAGAGAGCAATGATATCGATGGTTATAAAAAGTATGGTAATGATTACATTACTTATGATGATTACGATGATTTCATGTAAATAGTCAAACCTACTTCAAGTCATACAACATCCTTGTATTATTTCCTTACCGTTTTCCCCCTTCAGTAAATAATTTTTTTTTTATTTTTAGTTGAGCTCTTATTCTATTATAACTACATACATTTTTATATCATAGACAATTTTGTTTGTTAATGATGTTTATTTATAACGTTTTGTAAATTTAAAATAAGTAAAAGAAATAAAAAAATATATATATAATGAAAAAAAATAAAAAAAAGAACGAGTGAATCGCTTGGCAGTGTACAATCACTTCTTTATTGAGGGAACTTTAACAGCAATGGCAAATTTTGAAGGTCCTCATCATGAACTTGAGGACATTCCAAATGTAGAAGTCATTCAGGCAATGAAAACACTACTTGCACATGACATGATTTGGGAGTACCACTGTCGGACATGTTTTTATTGGGATATAAACGAGAGAGGCATCGAATTTCTTCGAATGTTATTAAGGCCGCACCATACAATCGTACCGAAAACGGTAAAGAGCCGAACTTATATGAGACGATTGTACTATTTTTATTTGAATAACGATCTCATAGACTAGTTATATATAGTAATTAGAGAATAATTTTTTTTAGCTCATCAGCTGGCGTTGATGCAGGCATAACAGGAAGTGTTTGACGAAAATCACCAGCTAATAAAACTAATGCACCTCCAAATATGTTATTATTGCTTCTAAAATCCCGTAAACTGCGAGACTTCCAAAGATTTCTTATGCGCCATGGTGCATTCAACCCACACTATGATTTCACATTGTTGCAATACTTTGCCCATAGAAGAATTTTTCTTTATGTTACACTTGTAATCTCTTCGGAAAATTGAGGCTTCTAGGATAATTTTAGTGCAGAATACGCTGTTCTACCACCATCTAAGAGTGTGGCAGCAATGCCGGATGACGCAATAGCTAATGCAATATTTTTTTGAGATCGAACTTTTGCCAATATCAATGAAATTAAAAAAGTTTTTCCGGTTATTTGTTTGTTTGTTATTGCTGCTAGTATACTGTTGTATACCATTCTCTGCTCTTGTTGTAAATTTGGTAAATTTTCTTCCAATAAAATTTCCAAATTTCGATGATTATATTCCATTTCTCGTCGTAGATCTTGATCGTGTGCATCAGTTCCTGAACGAATAGGAGCAATCATTCCAACTTCAATTAGTGTCACATTCCTTATCGCCAAGCATTTGTCTTCAAGTAGAATCAATGTCTCATTATTCATACTTTCACTGAGAATTAATCAGATACCCTACGCGGAAAAAGAAGATCTTACCCAAATATTTAAAAATGTATGCAGAGCTATAAACACTCAGATGCCTAACATAAGATCTATATACCGGCTAGGAAATTATAATAGCAAGCAGAAGACATATTCCAAGGATGGGGTAATAATTGTGAAGCTGTGGTCTGCATATGACAAAAACAGTTTTCTTAAATCCCTGGCAGGCTATAAAAAACTTAATAAAGATTTTGCCTTCAGTCTCAGACACCTTGGTTTTATTTCTGATGAAAAGTTCTTTTTAAATGAAAACCTAACACAGCATAATTTTAATATTCTGAGGGCGGCTTTACGCCTGAAAAGGAAGAAGCTCTTATGTTCTGCTTTTACTATGCGAGGCTATGTTTACATAAAGCGAGAGCTTAATGACGATGCAATAAAAATAGATGAAATTGAGAAGCTGAATCAGTTTTTTCCGAGCATTGCTGAAAAAAGAAATATCAGCAGTAATTAAGATTATATAATAGTGTGAGAACTTTAGTGTCATGCGTTTATAATCCTATAAGAACATTAACTCTTGAACCTTTTTTTGATAACTTCAGGAATCATTCCATAGCTTATGACTTTTTTTATCACTTGTGGTGACTTTAATGTAAACTTGATGGTTAAAGATGAAATTAGTAATGATTTCCTTGATATGATAAGTTCTGTGGGTATGACTACGGTTAATGATGAAATTCCCACACGTTTTTCGTCCAATTCAAGGCCAAGTTTACTCGATTTATTCCTGCTATCTCATCCAAGCTTATTACTTTTGTATGATCAAATTTCTTTCGTTTCTGACCATGATCTATTATTTTGTACATTAAACATTAACCTGACTAGAGATGATAATCTTCGGATTATAACTTATAGGGATTATAACGCGATTAATTTTTCGTCCCTCTTTGCTGACATTTCTGTTCTGAGTTGGAATGAATGTTGGTATTATGCGTCAGTGGATGATAAGTTGAACGTACTTCTTGCAACATTGCAGGGCGCGTATGATCGTCATGTACCTGAACGTAGTTTTGCTGTAAATAATCGCTCTTGTCCATGGTATACAACTGCTGTAAAAAATGCTATTCGTGATCGCAATTTAGCTTACAACGTTTGGAAAAGGAGACCCACGTTGATAAACAGAGCTGCTTACAATAGAGCTAGAAACCGCTCCAATCTCATTGTCAGACAAGCTAAAAAATCATATTTCTCCCGGAAACTTAATTCAAATCTCCCTGCTGGCGAATTGTGGAGGAATGTGAAGTCGTTAGGTATACACTCCCGTAGTTCTTTTGAGTGCAAAATAGACCCAGATGAGCTTAATGACTTTTTTTGTATTAATGGCGTGATTAATAATCATACCAGTCCTAATCTACAAAATGAACTCTCCTGCAATACTAACTTCTCATTTTCTACAGTGTCAGAGGCTGATGTAACCAGGTATATCTTGAAAATTCGATCCAATGCCATCGGTGCAGACGGTGTAGCCATTAAATTTGTTAAACTTATATTGCCATATATTTTGGGAGCGCTGACTCATGTCTTTAACCATTGCATTACAACCACCCAGTTTCCTACAGCCTGGAAAATTGGAAGAGTTATACCAATAGCAAAGATTTCCAATGCAGTGAGTGCGGGCGATTATCGGCCAATAAGTATTTTGCCAGTTTTTTCGAAAATATTTGAGTCCCTAATTGCTGAACAGATTACGTTATATCTGAATAACAATAATCTCTTGTCCCCATTCCAATCTGGTTTTCGCATTGCTCATAGTTGTACTACTGCGGTCTTGAAAGTAATTGATGACATAAGGCCCGAATATGACAAAGGAAACCTCTCTCTTATGTGTCTGCTAGATTTTTCAAAGGCCTTTTTGGGTTACGAATACACTATTTTAGTTTTACGAATACCGCTTTATCTCTTATGGAAAACTACTTATATGGGAGAGCCCAAAGGGTAATTATTGGAAATAGGCAGTCAGGGCTGAGGCGTATAACATCCGGTGTTCCACAAGGGTCCGTGTTAGGCCCCCTGCTATTTAGTATGTTCGTCAATGATTTATTTTCAGTATGCAGGTATACTAAGGTACATGCATACGCAGACGATATTCAGCTGTACATCTCAAACCGTATTGGTCTGATAGAGGATACAAGTTACAAACTTAATTATGACTTGAGGTCTATTTTAAAATGGGCTGAGGATAATAACCTTATGCTCAATCCTGGAAAATCTTACATTTTACCAATCAGTAGATGGGAATATGATTTAAGTTATTTTCCGACCATTTACTTGGGGAACACACCTCTTGTGTACGTTAGTAAGATTAAATATTTGGATCAATTCCACCTTGTCATGCACTGACCATATTAATCATGTTGTGCGTAACGTATACCTCTTGCTTCGTAATTTACGAATGTCGTCTAACTTCACACCAGTCGAAGTTAAGAGGAAACTTATAATTCAATTAATACTTCCACTGATTAATTATTTTGCATAGGTTTACAGTAAATTGGACGCTCTCTCACTACATAAGTTGCAAGTATCTTTTAATAATGCTACGCGGTATGTGTATGATTTAACTAGGTTTAGCAGTGTATCGTCCTGGAGGAAAATGATCTTGGGCTGTGACTTAATCGACTACCTTCAGATGCGAAATATTATATTTATACATAATCTTCTTTATCGGAAGAAACCACCCTATCTCTTTGAGAAGCTTGTATTTGGCAGATCCACTAGATATACAACTCTAATTACACCTAGATATACTTACATCAATACTGGCAGATTATTTTTCGTCAACGCAATTAATTTGTGGAACTCCTTACCAATGTCTATTAAAAACATTTCGAGAAAGAGCAGTTTTAAGAAGTCACTTTTTGACTATATGTCCTCAAATATTTAAAATTTTGTGTGAAATATAATTATTGCCTTTTTGTGTATTAGCTATATACTTTATAAAACAATATAAATTTAGGGAATACTAATGACTAATGTAATTTGTGTATATCCTACTGAGCTATAAAAGAATAACATTCTTAAAGCTCTTGTAAGTTCTTGTAAACAAATAAATAAAAAATAAAAATAAATAAAATAAACTTAGTTCAAGCGTTGCATTGTTGGTGGTAACTCTTTCCGGGTGTAATATGTCCTCAGCCAAATATGTTTTAAATTTATTCCAAAGATCTTTTGGATTAGATGGTGAGCACGATACAAATATTATCGCAAATAATGCCCTTATTTTCCATGGATGGTTGATTACTGCTGCATCTTCAAGCGTTGTTTCCCAATGACAATCGTTCTCCAATAATTGTAGTTTCTGACAGGCCTCTCGATATGTTGCACATACTACGCCATCAACACAATGTAATGTCTCAAAAGATGTTGGTCCTCGAACATTAATCAGAAGCATTCTCAAATAAAAACATTCAGCATTTTGAGGATGGACGGTATAAACCCTACCTAATGCATCTGTTGAATATAAATTTGGCCAACCATCAACAGGTTTCCCCTGCTTTCGACGTTGGAATTTCTTTGTTGATGCATTCCACGTATAATACGTTGGAATTTCTGAATAAAACAAAGTTTTAGCAAACATATCATTTCTACAAAGATCAAAAAATGATGTTAATGTTGTAGCCGGGGTGCTGCTGCTCTCTCTCGAGCATTTCTTTCTGTAAAGTAAACCCGTTGTCCATTTTCCAGATGCACTGATAAATGAACAACAGTTGGATGGCGCTCATGAATGGGAAATCCCAAAATTCGCCATACTGCTTCATTGCTACTAATGTACCTGGCCATTTGATACTGCGGAATTTCATCATTTGGATTTTGTAATGAAAATACAGCCATATAAGACCCTTTAGTAACATATTTGCAGATGTATTTGATCGACTTAACTGAATGACAATACTCAACATTAATATGCGCTTTAAATGTTTTTGAAAGCAATGGAGAGTAAGGTACTATCCAACGATTATCAACATCGAATCATTTCCATGCACCTTTACTGAAATTGATCGTCCACCATTATCCACAGAACGTCGGCGATAAAGTGGGTAGCCGTCATTTCCCGAGATTGTTTTTTTTTTGTTTTTTTTTTTTTTTTTTTTTTTATTATTAAAAATACTTTAAATGTTCAACAAAATTATATATTACAAATTATTATTAAATAATACAAAATTAGTACACTTTCGTCTAAAGACATTTTCATCCGTTTCATTCTTAATGTAGTTTGGCAATGAGTTAAACAGCTGTAGACCTTTGTAGAATAGCGTTTTCTGCATTTGTGTTGACCTCACTCTTTGGATCCTAAAGTCACTTGCATTTCTTAGTGTTATCTTAATGTGTTAAATTGAAGTCGTTGTGCTATGTTCATCCATTTTAGATCAGTTAACATTGTGTTTATATGTGTGTAACGATCGCATTTTAGTATTACTCTCATCGCTCTATTTTGCAGTTTCTGCATCCTTGCTAATTGATTTGTGCTGCTGCATGTGAATAAAATAGTGGAACCATATTCAAAGTGTGGTTTTATTATCGTGCTGTATATATTTATCGCTGTAGAATTGGATATTTTGCTTCTTATTCTTTTTAAAAAACTAATTTTTTAACCAACTTTTTTGCATAAGTAATCTATTTGTTCATTGAAATTTAATTTTTTATCGATTATAAAACCAAGGTATTTTATATATTCGACTTTTTCAATTACTGTGTCATTTATTGTAAATATTTCTTCTGAATTTAAGTTAATTCCATTATTTTTGTTTTATTTTCATTTAGTTTGAGTTTATTCATTTTAAGCCATTCATCTATTTTCTTCATATCATACTTGATATTTTCGCGACATTCTTCATCACTATTTGCTATAGTATATATCAGAGTGTCATCAGCGTATAATACAACTTTACATTTTTCTAAAATACTTGGCATGTCATTTATATAAATTATGAACAACAACGCTCCCAAAATGGAACCTTGTGGCACTCCGAAATTATTTATTATTTCATCAGATTCTATGTCATTTAATTTTGTCGTTTGCCTTCTTCTTTTCAGGTACGATTTGAACCAATCTAGCTCGATTCCTCTTATTCCATACATATATAGTTTATTCAGTATTATTTCTCTATCGATCGTCTCAAAGGCTCTTTTGAAGTCAAGAAATATTGCTATTATCCTCTTATCCTTTCCTATTGCTCTCCATTCACTTATGACATAGTTTACCGTGGTTTCACACGAATGTTTTTTTACGGAATCCTGACTGGTATTTAGATAATATGTCTCGATTTTCTATATATTTTTCAAGCTGATCTTTAACTACTTTTTCAATTATTTTCTCGCAAGTTTTAAGAGAGTTTATTGGTCTAAACTCCTCGCATTTTTTTGTTCTGGGCACTTTCTCAATTGGGGTTACGGTTGATTTTTTCCAATTATCAGGAAAAATACCTGTCTCTAAAGATGTGTTTATTACTTTTACCATTATATTTCCTGTTACATTCCAGTTGTCAAGTATAATTTTATTTGATACGCGTTCATGGTCAGATTTGTTATTCATACACTTCACGATGCTCTCCAGTTCACTAATATTTACCTTACGGAATTTAAAAACATCATTCACTCTATATTCTATTCGGTTAATATGTTGCACGCTCCCTATCGATTTTCTTATACTACTAATGCTATCAATGAAGAATGCATTGAACTTATTAACTATATCACATATATCGTTGTACTCTATCTGGTCGAAGATCACAGATTTAGTTGAGTTTTGCCTCTTATTAAGTACTAGGTTTTTTATGTGTGTCCACATTTGCTTTTGACTAGTTGCGTTGTTAATTTTATTTTTTATGTAATTATTCTTATTATTTTCGATTTGTACTTTGTATCGATTTCTTATTAGTTTATATTCTCCCCAAGCTTGATTTGTGTTTTCAAATTTGGCTCGTAAATATTTTATTATTTTTTCTCTTTTTATTGTTCGCAGTTCTTCGTTAAACCAGTTATTCACTTTGTTATTTATGTGCACTTGCTTTTCAAACGTAAATCTTTGTATTGTATTTCCTAGACAGGCATCAAACAGTTTAACGTTTTCATTAAGATCCTTATTATCCTCGTATATCATATTCTCAGTTAACACATTATTGAATATATTCTTATCGTATTTAAATATCTTGATGGTTTTTGCTGTATTTAGAATGTTTTCATTCGATCTCTCAAAGTCTATATTAATATTAATAACTTCATGGGCAGAAATTTTATTATCTTTACTGTTTGTACATTTTATCTTATAATTATTAGTTATTACGTAGTCAATTATTGTGCTCGAATTTCTTGTTACACTGGTGCTTTCGTTAACTATTTGTTTAAGGCCGTTGTCATTGAGAGTATTCCTAATTCTATTCTTGTATAAAGAGTTTTTTCCAATCTATATTAAAATCTCCTGCAATTAAAATATCACAGTTATTATTATCACAGATTTCTTCAATAATTTCGTCAAATATATCACAGAACTCAGCTTCGCTGTAGCTAGGCGATCTATATATTGCATCAATTAAGATATTATTATTATTATCATTATGTACAGCTTTGCAAAATAATATCCAATACTTCAAATCATCAGTTCTCTCTATAAACTTTTTCACGTTCCAATTATTTTTATAGTATACGACAACTCCACCTGTTCTTGAGGATGCTGACACTGACCCGATGTTATCATATCCTTGTAACGCAATTTCTTGTTCATCTATATCTTTCGTCAAATGTGTTTCAGACAATATTAAAAAGTCAGGTTTTTCTGTTGCTGCGATAATTTCAATTTGATTATAGTTGTTAACAAGACCTTGTACATTTGTATAGAGGGCACTCATTTCCTTTAGTTGTTAAATCGTAAAGCCTAAATTTTGTCATTTTGTTTTTCAATTTATTTTGATAAACTGGACATTCTCTATCGTTTGTAAAGTGATTTTCATCTAATCCCATATTGAGCCAGCTGTTTACTTTTGAACAATTAATACATTTCATTATCTTCTCTTGGCTTTCGCAATTAACTGTTTTATGTTGACCATGGCATTTTAGACATATTTCCTGATTTTTACATTCTTTGGCTATATGATTGTATCCTCTGCATTTCATACATTGAACTAATTCAGTTCCATCATACACTCTACATCTTTCCCAACCGACATTTACTTTTCTTTCTTCCATAATTTTTCCGTAAGCTTCATTATCAACTCTCAGTCTCACATTGAACAAAGATTTATTTCCTCTCTTCGTTTCATATTTTCCCATAAATTTAATATTTGCATCAGCTAATTTAGGATTTTGTTTTCTTAATTTCTCAATTAAATCATTTTCACTATATTCAAAAGACATGCCAATAATTTTGATATTTAGTCCCGTCGAATTTGGAATTTTTACTTCATATTGTTTAGATATTTTTTCTTGGATTGCACTTTTACTTTTCTCTCTATCTTCACAGCTCTCACTTTGAATAACAATTGTTCCACTGCTTCTACTTTCCACATTTGTTATCTTCAAGTTGTCTGGATTTATTTTGTTTAACTCTTCTTTAGTTTTTTCAGCCGATTGTTTTTCCTTAGGTTTAACAATCAGGGGTAGTTGTTTATTTATACTTGGCAACCCTTTATTTTTAACTGCATCCGCGTATGTTGTTTTTGCACTTTGTTTACATGTTTCATTTATTACTTTCTTTATTTCTTTGCACATATTTTCATTTTTCTCTTCTATTGTTTTTCATTCATTTTGTTTATATAGAAGTAAAATTCATTAAAAAAACTACATATGTGACGTATTATGTAGAGTAAAGTAGACTTGAAAATATTACTAACAATTTTCCTCTGGGTTAATATGCCTCTCATAATTTTTCTCATGTTCTCTTTGTGCCGACGTCTGAGAATAAGTGTTGCCTTTTTTTTGTTATTTCTAACCAAAATTGGTTATTTTTTTGATCAATGTGTAGTTTTTGGTTTTGTTTATTTTCTTCTTATAAAAAAAGCTATTTTTGTTTCAGTTTTTGTTAATTATAATTTAAACTTGAAAAAAAAAATAAAACAAAAGTCTATGAATTTAATTTTGGTTATATTTTTTCTTATTTGGTGATTTTTTCACAAATGTTGGCTACAAAATGTTTTTCGTGGCAACATTGTGTCAGATGAATAAATAAAAAATTAGTCAAACAACAAAAACGCACGATGAGAACAATTGAGAACATTGTTACGCTCTTGGTTTCTTTATCCTTCCCTTCTATCTTTCCCCCCGCGTCGTGAAATATTTTTGAAAAATATTCCAAAATATGCCAAAATGCACATTCTTTATACATACTTTATTTTCTTTGGTTTTAATATCAAGAATCATAGATAGCATACTTGTAGGGGTAACTACTATGCGTATGAGTAATATATTTCAAATGCAATTAAATATTAAGTATGTAGTGTGTAGTATACGTGGGCATGGCCCCTCGCTCATTTGGAATATCAACATAAAAAGTAGCCTATAACTCCTTCCGGACATACAGGAAGATACTGTGAAAATTTTAAGAAAATCGGTTCAGCCGTTTTATCGTCTATAAACTTCAAACATACAAACATACAAACAAACACACATTAATTTTTATATATAAGATAATAAAGTAAATACATACAGATTTGTTTCCTTTACTTTTTGTGAATGTTAGCTGTGCATTAGCAGGTACATAGTAAATTTATGATTGTGTTTCAACCACTTGTAGCATTTACTCATTTGCAGATGTCTACTAAAAACTTTTCTTGAAATATTTTTTGAAGGGAAAATGTCAAGTAACTGGATTTTCTATGAAAATTTTCACTCACTTGCATTATATTAACTTTGTAGTAACATTTTACACACTGGCACAGTGTCCAAATGAACGAATTCATATAAATTCGTCGTTGAAATGTTAGGATCTACTACTGTAGCATGTGTTTGTTTATTTTTGCTTGCGTTCAAAAATGACTGACAAACTCTTAATATTTTGTTGTTGTGTATACAGCCGTCTATAAGCTATGAACAAAGCACCTTTGTGAGTAAAATAAAGCGTATACTTAAAAAATATGGCATAAACCGCTTAAATGACATTTGTTGGCAAAGGGGAGAAAATTCAATTTAAATGCCCCTACCTGTCAGCAAATAACGCGTATGTACTTAATATAAAAAACGCTGTCTATTGAAGTACGAATTTAAAGAAAATTATGTAAAGTGGATAACAACTGTATACTAAACCGGACTTAAAGTGAAAAAGGGAAAATTTTCGAGCGCAAGAAGGCTTTTATTATTTTCCCTTTTACCTGGAAATTAATATTCATGTTATTCGAACATTATAAACAAGTTATCAAATGATGTGTGAGGGTCAATTATAAAATCATAATTTTTCTACCTGTAATGCAATATCATATTAAGGAAATCGATTAACGCAGTTATTTTCGGGTCTCAGGAAACAGTATAAAAGCAACAGAAAGATTGCGAAAAATTATTAGTTCTGGTTTCAAATCCTTGGCGAAAACACTTACGCACATCCAAGCACACCAAGCACATACAAGCAAAACACAAAGTCATATAATCAAAAATTTGCTAAATAAATAAAATAATAGAGAACCAAAAAATATGAAAGACGATTGGGAATGTGCTGCGGACAAACCCATAGTGGTTATTCCTGACAAAGTCAACAAATGGGCTGGCGAGGATGATGATGAGGATGTTAAGGACAGTTGGGATCTCGAGGAAGAGGAAAAAAAGGACGAAGAAAAAGTTGAAGTCAAAGCGCCGGTGAAGACGAAACCTAACAAGGCTTTAAAAGCTAAACTAGCCGAACAAGAGAGACTGGCAGAGGAAGCCGAAGCTGAACGCTTAGCTAATATGACAGCCGAAGAAAAATTAGCCGAAAAACTACGTTTACAAAAAATTCAAGAAGAATCGGACTTAAAGAGTGCTTTAGAAACCTTTGGTGTTAGTGATATTAGAGGTGATTTAGATGCATTTAATCCTCAAACTGAAGAAGAATTCAAAGAATTTGGTGCGACGCTTAGTTGTAAATTGGCACAATATAAAGAATCACCTCATTTCCCGCAATTTATTGAGGATTTAGTACGTAGCATAGGTGTACATTTGGCTATTCCCGATTTGAAGAAATTAAAAATTAGTGTAGAAAACTTACATAGAGAAAAAGTGAAAATGGAAAAACAAAATGTCAAGAAACCCGCTAGCAAAGGCAAAGGCAAAGGCAAAGGAAAAGTAACCTTGAAAAAAGAGAGCAATGATATCGATGGTTATAAAAAGTATGGTAATGATTACATTACTTATGATGATTACGATGATTTCATGTAAATAGTCAAACCTACTTCAAGTCATACAACATCCTTGTATTATTTCCTTACCGTTTTCCCCCTTCAGTAAATAATTTTTTTTTTTATTTTTAGTTGAGCTCTTATTCTATTATAACTACATACATTTTTATATCATAGACAATTTTGTTTGTTAATGATGTTTATTTATAACGTTTTGTAAATTTAAAATAAGTAAAAGAAATAAAAAAATATATATATAATGAAAAAAAAAAATAAATAAAAGAACGAGTGAATCGCTTGGCAGTGTACAATCACTTCTTTATTGAGGGAACTTTAACAGCAATGGCAAATTTTGAAGGTCCTCATCATGAACTTGAGGACATTCCAAATGTAGAAGTCATTCAGGCAATGAAAACACTACTTGCACATGACATGATTTGGGAGTACCACTGTCGGACATGTTTTTATTGGGATATAAACGAGAGAGGCATCGAATTTCTTCGAATGTTATTAAGGCCGCACCATACAATCGTACCGAAAACGGTAAAGAGCCGAACTTATATGAGACGATTGTACTATTTTTATTTGAATAACGATCTCATAGACTAGTTATATATATAATTTTTTTTATGTTATATAAGTGTAACATAAGTGTTTTAACTAGTATTTAATAGTTTAGTACATGATTAAGTAATTAAAAAACAAAAATTAATTTCAATATAAAAAGTATTTTTTAATTTCACTTGTTTTAATGTATATAATTCTCTTAATATATATCACTATATATGTATACTAGGTAATACCCGGTGTGCTTCGCTACCCCCCATCGAAATTAAATACATAATAATTAAAAAGTGTATTTATTTAGTAATTAAATTATGCAATTTTTCTTAAAGAATGAACCTTTCATTAGATGACAATATATTTCATTTAAATTATAAAATAATGCATTAATGGGCTATTTATTTCTTACTTGCTAAAATTTAATATATACTTTTTTTCTTAAATAAATAATTCTTATTCTAATGCCTTGGGGTACACAATAGCTTTTGTTTTTCCCTCTGGTGCGTATACATATAAATCTGCGGGGTTTCCTACTCGCGAACACGCGACGTAAAGCTGTCCATGTGAGAAACATGGATTTTCTAGATTAAGTCCACAAACTTGCAAGGACTGACCTTGAGCTTTATTAATCGTCATTGCAAATGCTAGGCGAATAGGAAATTGCAGGCGCTTGAAATCGAATGGCATCTCCGATGTGGTCATAGGAATACGTGGCAGCAACACATCAGTTCCCTTAAACTTTCCAGCTATAATGGTCGCCTCGATAAGATTGTTCATCATTTTTTTTACTGTAAGTCGAGTGCCATTACATAGTCGTGGAGGATCAATATTTCTAAGTAAAATAATGGGAACACCGTTTTTTAGCTGTAAGTCATGTGGTGGAAAGCCTGGTAAATCTAACGAATTTAAAAATGCGACTGGATAATTGACGACATCCTCAATATTTGAAACTGTGTCGATCGATTTATAAGTTCTTAGATTCCCATCGACTTTGTTGAGAATATTGCTGTTGATGGAATTAACGTCAATATTTTTGGATGCCAGTAACGCACGTTCACATAACCATTGCATATTTTTAAAATTTTGCACAATATTGGGAAATACACAATTTATTAATTGTTCTTTGGATTGTGTCATTATGCAAAACTCTGATGGAAATTTTATATACTTTGTTATAGGATCCATTGGAATTCTTGCATTACCTAAATCAAGCAATTGTTTGGAAAAAGTTGAAGCGAAGCATCACGTTGCAACTGAACAAGCATATTAGTAGTTAATTTTAGAGTATGAACATATCGCCAAAGGTATGACGATGCATTTAGCTCATCAGCTGGCGTTGATGCAGGCATAACAGGAAGTGTTTGACGAAAATCACCAGCTAATAAAACTAATGCACCTCCAAATATGTTATTATTGCTTCTAAAATCCCGTAAACTGCGAGACTTCCAAAGATTTCTTATGCGCCATGGTGCATTCAACCCACACTATGATTTCACATTGTTGCAATACTTTGCCCATAGAAGAATTTTTCTTTATGTTACACTTGTAATCTCTTCGGAAAATTGAGGCTTCTAGGATAATTTTAGTGCAGAATACGCTGTTCTACCACCATTTAAGAGTGTGGCAGCAATGCCGGATGACGCAATAGCTAATGCAATATTTTTTTGAGATCGAACTTTTGCCAATATCAATGAAATTAAAAACGTTTTTCCGGTTATTTGTTTGTTTGTTATTGCTGCTAGTATACTGTTGTATACCATTCTCTGCTCTTGTTGTAAATTTGGTAAATTTTCTTCCAATAAAATTTAAAAAATTTTGATGATTATATTCCATTTCTCGTCGTAGATCTTGATCGTGTGCATCAGTTCCTGACCGAATAGGAGCAATCATTCCAACTTCAATTAGTGTCACATTCCTTATCGCCAAGCATTTGTCTTCAAGTAGAATCAATGTCTCATTATTCATACTTTCACTGAGAATTAATCAGATACCCTACGCGGAAAAAGAAGATCTTACCCAAATATTTAAAAATGTATGCAGAGCTATAAACACTCAGATGCCTAACATAAGATCTATATACCGGCTAGGAAATTATAATAGCAAGCAGAAGACATATTCCAAGGATGGGGTAATAATTGTGAAGCTGTGGTCTGCATATGACAAAAACAGTTTTCTTAAATCCCTGGCAGGCTATAAAAAACTTAATAAAGATTTTGCCTTCAGTCTCAGACACCTTGGTTTTATTTCTGATGAAAAGTTCTTTTTAAATAAAAACCTAACACAGCATAATTTTAATATTCTGAGGGCGGCTTTACGCCTGAAAAGGAAGAAGCTCTTATGTTCTGCTTTTACTATGCGAGGCTATGTTTACATAAAGCGAGAGCTTAATGACGATGCAATAAAAATAGATGAAATTGAGAAGCTGAATCAGTTTTTTCCGAGCATTGCTGAAAAAAGAAATATCAGCAGTAATTAAGATTATATACTCAGTGCCTTCTATTTTACTTATTTCTATTTATAATAAGAATTTTACGAACTTATTTCTATTTATATTTATAAAAATACTCATTTCTATTTATAATAAGAATTTTACTAACTTTTTATTTATTTTTGGTTTATCCTTTTTTTTTTTCTTTTTTAACAACTGTTATAATATTTAAACACAGTATAAGGATTGGTGTTGTGAGGCTACGTAAGATTATATATTCAATTTTTAATAATTATTTTGAAGTGAACGAAAAGACTGCTATTTCTCTACCTTATTATGAGTCAGACAAATTATAATGATAGTGTTGACGGAAACCACTCTGCCTCAATAAATATATTATGTAAACAGCGATCAGGTATTAATGTTGTGCATTTCAATGCCAGGAGTTTAAATGGACTTAAATTGGATTACGTTCGACATATATTTGAAAACTCTAAGGTTGATATTATTTGTGTAACGGAAACGTGGTTCCACTGTGATGTTCCGGATGGTTACTATAGCATAAATGGGTATAAACTATATAGGAATGATAGGAGATATAGAAGAGGCGGTGGTGTTGCAATTTATGCTAAGAGTAACCTCAACACTAGAGTAGTCAGCATTTCACAGGATTGTGACATTGAATTTATTAATATTGTCGTTTATGATAATAGTGTGAGAACTTTAGTGTCATGCGTTTATAATCCTATAAGAACATTAACTCTTGAACCTTTTTTTGATAACTTCAGGAATCATTCCATAGCTTATGACTTTTTTATCACTTGTGGTGACTTTAATGTAAACTTGATGGTTAAAGATGAAATTAGTAATGATTTCCTTGATATGATAAGTTCTGTGGGTATGACTACGGTTAATGATGAAATTCCCACACGTTTTTCGTCCAATTCAAGGCCAAGTTTACTCGATTTATTCCTGCTATCTCATCCAAGCTTATTACTTTTGTATGATCAAATTTCTTTCGTCTCTGACCATGATCTATTATTTTGTACATTAAACATTAACCTGACTAGAGATGATAATCTTCGGATTATAACTTATAGGGATTATAACGCGATTAATTTTTCGTCCCTCTTTGCTGACATTTCTGTTCTGAGTTGGAATGAATGTTGGTATTATGCGTCAGTGGATGATAAGTTGAACGTACTTCTTGCAACATTGCAGGGCGCGTATGATCGTCATGTACCTGAACGTAGTTTTGCTGTAAATAATCGCTCTTGTCCATGGTATACAACTGCTGTAAAAAATGCTATTCGTGATCGCAATTTAGCTTACAACGTTTGGAAAAGGAGACCCACGTTGATAAACAGAGCTGCTTACAATAGAGCTAGAAACCGCTCCAATCTCATTGTCAGACAAGCTAAAAAATCATATTTCTCCCGGAAACTTAATTTAAATCTCCCTGCTGGCGAATTGTGGAGGAATGTGAAGTCGTTAGGTATACACTCCCGTAGTTCTTTTGAGTGCAAAATAGACCCAGATGAGCTTTATGACTTTTTTGTATTAATGGCGTGATTAATAATCATACCAGTCCTAATCTACAAAATGAACTCTCCTGCAATACTAACTTCTCATTTTCTACAGTGTCAGAGGCTGATGTAACCAGGTATATCTTGAAAATTCGATCCAATGCCATCGGTGCAGACGGTGTAGCCATTAAATTTGTTAAACTTATATTGCCATATATTTTGGGAGCGCTGACTCATGTCTTTAACCATTGCATTACAACCACCCAGTTTCCTACAGCCTGGAAAATTGGAAGAGTTATACCAATAGCAAAGATTTCCAATGCAGTGAGTGCGGGCGATTATCGGCCAATAAGTATTTTGCCAGTTTTTTCGAAAATATTTGAGTCCCTAATTGCTGAACAGATTACGTTATATCTGAATAACAATAATCTCTTGTCCCCATTCCAATCTGGTTTTCGCATTGCTCATAGTTGTACTACTGCGGTCTTGAAAGTAAATGATGACATAAGGCCCGAATATGACAAAGGAAACCTCTCTCTTATGTGTCTGCTAGATTTTTCAAAGGCCTTTGACAGGGTTGATCATTTAATCTTGTGTCGAAAATTGGGGCACTATTTTGGTTTTACGAATACCGCTTTATCTCTTATGGAAAACTACTTATATGGGAGAGCCCAAAGGGTAATTATTGGAAATAGGCAGTCAGGGCTGAGGCGTATAACATCCGGTGTTCCACAAGGGTCCGTGTTAGGCCCCCTGCTATTTAGTATGTTCGTCAATGATTTATTTTCAGTATGCAGGTATACTAAGGTACATGCATACGCAGACGATATTCAGCTGTACATCTCAAACCGTATTGGTCTGATAGAGGATACAAGTTACAAACTTAATTATGACTTGAGGTCTATTTTAAAATGGGCTGAGGATAATAACCTTATGCTCAATCCTGGAAAATCTTACATTTTACCAATCAGTAGATGGGAATATGATTTAAGTTATTTTCCGACCATTTACTTGGGGAACACACCTCTTGTGTACGTTAGTAAGATTAAATACTTAGGATTTTGGATCAATTTCACCTTGTCATGCACTGACCATATTAATCATGTTGTGCGTAACGTATACCTCTTGCTTCGTAATTTACGAATGTCGTCTAACTTCACACCAGTCGAGGTTAAGAGGAAACTTATAATTCAATTAATACTTCCACTGATTAATTATTTTGCATAGGTTTACAGTAAATTGGACGCTCTCTCACTACATAAGTTGCAAGTATCTTTTAATAATGCTACGCGGTATGTGTATGATTTAACTAGGTTTAGCAGTGTATCGTCCTGGAGGAAAATGATCTTGGGCTGTGACTTAATCGACTACCTTCAGATGCGAAATATTATATTTATACATAATCTTCTTTATCGGAAGAAACCACCCTATCTCTTTGAGAAGCTTGTATTTGGCAGATCCACTAGATATACAACTCTAATTACACCTAGATATACTTACATCAATACTGGCAGATTGTTTTTCGTCAACGCAATTAATTTGTGGAACTCCTTACCAATGTCTATTAAAAACATTTCGAGAAAGAGCAGTTTTAAGAAGTCACTTTTTGACTATATGTCCTCAAATATTTAAAATTTTGTGTGAAATATAACTATTGCCTTTTTGTGTATTAGCTATATACTTTATAAAACAATATAAATTTAGAGAATACTAATGACTAATGTAATTTGTGTATATCCTACTGAGCTATAAAAGAATAACATTCTTAAAGCTCTTGTAAGTTCTTGTAAACAAATAAATAAAAAATAAAAATAAATAAAATAAACTTAGTTCAAGCGTTGCATTGTTGGTGGTAACTCTTTCCGGGTGTAATATGTCCTCAGCCAAATATGTTTTAAATTTATTCCAAAGATCTTTTGGATTAGATGGTGAGCACGATACCAATATTATCGCAAATAATGCCCTTATTTTCCATGGATGGTTGATTACTGCTGCATCTTCAAGCGTTGTTTCCCAATGACAATCGTTCTCCAATAATTGTAGTTTCTGACAGGCCTCTCGATATGTTGCACATACTACGCCATCAACACAATGTAATGTCTCAAAAGATGTTGGTCCTCGAACATTAATCAGAAGCATTCTCAAATAAAAACATTCAGCATTTTGAGGATGGACGGTATAAACCCTACCTAATGCATCTGTTGAATATAAATTTGGCCAACCATCAACAGGTTTCCCCTGCTTTCGACGTTGGAATTTCTTTGTTGATGCATTCCACGTATAATACGTTGGAATTTCTGAATAAAACAAAGTTTTAGCAAACATATCATTTCTACAAAGATCAAAAAATGATGTTAATGTTGTAGCCGGTGGTGCTGCTGCTCTCTCTCGAGCATTTCTTTCTGTAAAGTAAACCCGTTGTCCATTTTCCAGATGCACTGATAAATGAACAACAGTTGGATGGCGCTCATGAATGGGAAATCCCAAAATTCGCCATACTGCTTCATTGCTACTAATGTACCTGGCCATTTGATACTGCGGAATTTCATCATTTGGATTTTGTAATGAAAATACAGCCATATAAGACCCTTTAGTAACATATTTGCAGTTGTATTTGATCGACTTAACTGAATGACAATACTCAACATTAATATGCGCTTTAAATGTTTTTGAAAGCAATGGAGAGTAAGGTACTATCCAGCGGTTATCAACATCAAAATCATTTCCATGCACCTTTACTGAAATTGATCGTCCACCATTATCCACAGAACGTCGGCGATAAAGTGGGTAGCCGTCATTTCCCGAGATTGCTTTTTTTTTTTTTTTTTTTTTTTAGTATTAAAAATACTTTAAATGTTCAACAAAATTATATATTACAAATTATTATTAAATAATACAAAATTAGTACACTTTCGTCTAAAGACATTTTCATCCGTTTCATTCTTAATGTAGTTTGGCAATGAGTTAAACAGCTGTAGACTTTTGTAGAATAGCGTTTTCTGCATTTGTGTTGACCTCACTCTTTGGATCCTAAAGTCACTTGCATTTCTTAGTTGATATGGTTGACTGTCTCCCACATAATGTATTTGATCACATAGATATTTCGGGGCGTCTCCTTGTTTTAATTTTCTAATAAATCTTAATGTGTTAAATTGAAGTCGTTGTGCTATGTTCATCCATTTTAGATCAGTTAACATTGTGTTTATATGTGTGTAACGATCGCATTTTAGTATTACTCTCATCGCTCTATTTTGCAGTTTCTGCATCCTTGCTAATTGATTTGTGCTGCTGCATGTGAATAAAATAGTGGAATAGTGGAACCATATTCAAAGTGTGGTTTTATTATCGTGGTTTTATTATACTTGACAACTGGAATGTAACAGGAAATATAATGGTAAAAGTAATAAACACATCTTTAGAGACAGGTATTTTTCCTGATAGTTGGAAAAAATCAACCGTAACCCCAATTGATAAAGTGCCCAGAACAAAAAAATGCGAAGAGTTTAGACCAATAAACTCTCTTAAAACTTGCGAGAAAATAATTGAAAAAGTAGTTAAAGATCAGCTTGAAAAATATATAGAAAATAGAGACATATTATCTAAATACCAGTCAGGATTCCGTAAAAAAACATTCGTGTGAAACCACGGTAAACTATGTCATAAGTGAATGGAGAGCAATAGGAAAGGATAAGAGGATAATAGCAATATTTCTTGACTTCAAAAGAGCCTTTGAGACGATCGATAGAGAAATAATACTTAATAAATGTATGGAATAAGAGGAATCGAGCTAGATTGGTTCAAATCGTACCTGAAAAGAAGAAGGCAAACGACAAAATTAAATGACATAGAATCTGATGAAATATAAATAATTTTGGAGTCCCACAAGGTTCCATTTTGGGAGCGTTGTTGTTCATAATTTATATAAATGACATGCCAAGTATTTTAGAAAAATGTAAAGTTGTATTATACGCTGATGACACTCTGATATATACTAGCAAATAGTGATGAAGAATGTCGCGAAAATATCAAGTATTATATGAAGAAAATAGATGAATGGCTTAAAATGAATAAACTCAAACTAAATGAAAATAAAACAAAAATAATGGAATTAACTTAAATTCAGAAGAAATATTTACAATAAATGACACAGTAATTGAAAAAGTCGAATATATAAAATACCTTGGTTTTATAATCGATAAAAAATTAAATTTCAATGAACAAATAGATTACTTATGCAAAAAAGTTGGTAAAAAAATTAGTTTTTTAAAAACTTCCTGATAGTTGATTTTTTCCAACTATCAGGAAAAATACCTGTCTCTAAAGATGTGTTTATTACTTTTACCATTATATTTCCTGTTACATTCCAGTTGTCAAGTATAATTTTATTTGATACGCGTTCATGGTCAGATTTGTTATTCATACACTTCACGATGCTCTCCAGTTCACTAATATTTACCTTACGGAATTTAAAAACATCATTCACTCTATATTCTATTCGGTTAATATGTTGCACGCTCCCTATCGATTTTCTTATACTACTAATGCTATCAATGAAGAATGCATTGAACTTATTAACTATATCACATATATCGTTGTACTCTATCTGGTCGAATATCACAGATTTAGTTGAGTTTTGCCTCTTATTAAGTACTAGGTTTTTTATGTGTGTCCACATTTGCTTTTGACTAGTTGCGTTGTTAATTTTATTTTTTATGTAATTATTCTTATTATTTTCGATTTGTACTTTGTATCGATTTCTTATTAGTTTATATTCTCCCCAAGCTTGATTTGTGTTTTCAAATTTGGCTCGTAAATATTTTATTATTTTTTCTCTTTTTATTGTTCGCAGTTCTTCGTTAAACCAGTTATTCACTTTGTTATTTATGTGCACTTGCTTTTCAACTCAGAACTCAGCTTCGCTGTAGCTAGGCGATCTATATATTGCATCAATTAAGATATTATTATTATTATCATTATGTACAGCTTTGCAAGATAATATCCAATACTTCAAATCATCAGTTCTCTCTATAAACTTTTTCACGTTCCAATTATTTTTATAGTATACGACAACTCCACCTGTTCTTGAGGATGCTGACACTGACCCGATGTTATCATATCCTTGTAACGCAATTTCTTGTTCATCTATATCTTTCGTCAAATGTGTTTCAGACAATATTAAAAAGTCAGGTTTTTCTGTTGCTGCGATAATTTCAATTTGATTATAGTTGTTAACAAGACCTTGTACATTTGTATAGAGGGCACTCATTTCCTTTAGTTGTTAAATCGTCAAGCCTATATTTCTCATTTTGTTTTTCAATTTATTTTGATAAACTGGACATTCTCTATCGTTTGTAAAGTGATTTTCATCTAATCCTGCTGTTTACTTTTGAACAATTAATACATTTCATTATCTTCTCTTGGCTTTCGCAATTAACTGTTTTATGTTGACCATGGCATTTTAGACATATTTCCTGATTTTTACATTCTTTGGCTATATGATTGTATCCTCTGCATTTCATACATTGAATTCAGTTCCATCATACACTCTACATCTTTCCCAACCGACATTTACTTTTCTTTCTTCCATAATTTTTTCGTAAGCTTCATTATCAACTCTCAGTCTCACATTGAACAAAGATTTATTTCCTCTATTCGTTTCATATTTTCCCATAAATTTAATATTTGCAGCAGCTAATTTAGGATTTTGTTTTCTTAATTTCTCAATTAAATCATTTTCACTATATTCAAAAGACATGCCAATAATTTTGATATTTAGTCCCGTCGAATTTGGAATTTTTACTTCATATTGTTTAGATATTTTTTCTTGGATTGCACTTTTACTTTTCTCTCTATCTTCACAGCTCTCACTTTGAATAACAATTGTTCCACTGCTTCTACTTTCCACATTTGTTATCTTCAAGTTGTCTGGGTTTATTTTGTTTAACTCTTCTTTAGTTTTTTCAGCCGATTGTTTTTCCTTAGCTTTAACAATCAGGGGTAGTTGTTTATTTATACTTGGCAACCCTTTATTTTTAACTGCATCCGCGTATGTTGTTTTTGCACTTTGTTTACATGTTTCATTTATTACTTTCTTTATTTCTTTGCACATATTATCATTTTTCTCTTCTATTGTTTTTCATTCATTTTGTTTATATAGAAGTAAAATTCATTAAAAAAACTACATATGTGACGTATTATGTAGAGTAAAGTAGATTTGAAAATATTACTAACAATTTTCCTCTGGGTTAATATGCCTCTCATAATTTTTCTCATGTTCTCTTTGTGCCGACGTCTGAGAATAAGTGTTGCCTTTTTTTTGTTATTTCTAACCAAAATTGGTTATTTTTTTGATCCATGTGTAGTTTTTGGTTTTGTTTATTTTTTTCTTATAAAAAAAGATATTTTTGTTTCAGTTTTTGTTAATTATAATTTAAACTTGAAAAAAAAAATAAAACAAAAGTCTATGAATTTAATTTTGGTTATATTTTTTCTTATTTGGTGATTTTTTTCACAAATGTTGGTTACAAAATGTTTTTCGTGGCAACAAACAAAAACGCACGATGAGAACAATTGAGAACATTGTTACGCTCTTGGTTTCTTTATCCTTCCCTTCTATCTTTCCCCCCGCGTCGTGAAATATTTTTGAAAAATATTCCAAAATATGCCAAAATGCACATTCTTTATACATATTTTATTTTCTTTGGTTTTAATATCAAGAATCATAGATAGCATACTTGTAGGGGTAACTACTATGCGTATGAGTAATATATTTCAAATGCAATTAAATATTAAGTATGTAGTGTGTAGTATACGTGGGCATGGCCCCTCGCTCATTTGGAATATCAACATAAAAAGTAGCCTATAACTCCTTCCGGACATACAGGAAGATACTGTGAAAATTTTAAGAAAATCGGTTCAGCCGTTTTATCGTCTATAAACTTCAAACATACAAACAAACACACATTCATTTTTATATATAAGATAATAAAGTAAATACATACAGATTTGTTTCCTTTTCTTTTTGTGAATGTTAGATGTGCATTAGCAGGTACATAGTAAATTTATGATTGTGTTTCAACCACTTGTAGCATTTACTCATTTGCAGATGTCTACTAAAAACTCTTCTTGAAATATTTTTTGAAGGGAAAATGTCAAGTGACTGGATTTTCTATGAAAATTTTCACTCACTTGCATTATATTAACTTTGTAGTAACATTTTACACACTGGCACAGTGTCCAAATGAACGAATTCATATAAATTCGTCGTTGAAATGTTAGGATCTACTACTGTAGCATGTGTTTGTTTATTTTTGCTTGCGTTCAAATATGACTGACAAACTCTTAATATTTTGTTGTTGTGTATACAGCCGTCTGTAAGCTATGAACAAAGCACCTTTGCGAGTAAAATAAAGCGTATACTTAAAAAATATGGCATAAACCGCTTAAATGACATTTGTTGGCAAAGGGGAGAAAATTCAATTTAAATGCCCCTACCTGTCAGCAAATAACGCGTATGTACTTAATATAAAAAACGCTGTCTATTGAAGTACGAATTTAAAGAAAATTATGTAAAGTGGATAACAACTGTATACTAAACCGGACTTAAAGTGAAAAAGGGAAAATTTTCGAGCGCAAGAAGGCTTTTATTATTTTTCCTTTTACCTGGAAATTAATATTCATGTTATTCGAACATTATAAACAAGTTATCAAATGATGTGTGAGGGTCAATTATAAAATGATAATTTTTCTACCTGTAATGCAATATCATATTAAGGAAATCGATTAACGCAGTTATTTTCGGGTCTCAGGAAACAGTATAAAAGCAACAGAAGGATTGCGAAAAATTATTAGTTCTGGTTTCAAATCCTTGGCGAAAACACTTACGCACATCCAAGCACACCAAGCACATACAAGCAAAACACAAAGTCATATAATCAAAAATTTGCTAAATAAATAAAATAATAGAGAACCAAAAAATATGAAAGACGATTGGGAAAGTGCTGCGGACAAACCCATAGTGGTTATTCCTGACAAAGTCAACAAATGGGCTGGCGAGGATGATGATGAGGATGTTAAGGACAGTTGGGATCTCGAGGAAGAGGAAAAAAAGGACGAAGAAAAAGTTGAAGTCAAAGCGCCGGTGAAGACGAAACCTAACAAGGCTTTGAAAGCTAAACTAGCCGAACAAGAGAGACTGGCAGAGGAAGCCGAAGCTGAACGCTTAGCTAATATGACAGCCGAAGAAAAATTAGCCGAAAAATTACGTTTACAAAAAATTCAAGAAGAATCGGACTTAAAGAGTGCTTTAGAAACCTTTGGTGTTAGTGATATTAGAGGTGATTTAGATGCATTTAATCCTCAAACTGAAGAAGAATTCAAAGAATTTGGTGCGACGCTTAGTTGTAAATTGGCACAATATAAAGAATCACCTCATTTCCCGCAATTTATTGAGGATTTAGTACGTAGCATAGGTGTACATTTGGCTATTCCCGATTTGAAGAAATTAAAAATTAGTGTAGAAAACTTACATAGAGAAAAAGTGAAAATGGAAAAACAAAATGTCAAGAAACCCGCTAGCAAAGGCAAAGGCAAAGGAAAAGTAACCTTGAAAAAAGAGAGCAATGATATCGATGGTTATAAAAAGTATGGTAATGATTACATTACTTATGATGATTACGATGATTTCATGTAAATAGTCAAACCTACTTATACAACATCCTTGTATTATTTCCTTACCGTTTTCCCCCTTCAGTAAATAATTTTTTTTTTATTTTTAGTTGAGCTCTTTATTATGAATTTGACACACAAAATATTTTCATTTATTTATTTGTGGTTTACTTTAATTAAATTTTTGCAAAACAAGCATTAAAGAAACAATTTACATATATTCAATGAGGAACATTAAAATGAATATGGTAGACATGAATATGGATTAAAAGTGAGATAGTGACTGATGATGAGAGTATTGAGGTTGGCTTTCGGTACTTTCTCATTAAAATAAAAAATTGCTTAAATAACTGCCTTAAAGATTAAATAACAAGGAAAAAAATTTTTTTCTTTTTTTTTTGGGTGTGTGTGTTTTGGCAGCAGTCAAATCTTTTCAAGTCATTTAAAATACAAATAAAAATAATTATTTCAGTTTGGTTTCTACTTCTTCGATCTTAAAACAATATACAGGAGTTATGGGGGCAGGTTTGAACAAATAACTTAAATTGAATATCACATTACAAGTTAAATGAAAATAATAATAATATAATAAAAAATGAAATAAAACATTTGTACAAAAGAATTTCGTTAAGTTAATGTAAACATTACATACATACACATATGAATTAAACAAAAATGTATTAAAAATATATTTAAAAATAAAATACAAAATGATTTTAAAAGCTTACAAGCAAAACACACACCACCTTCTTTACTTCGATATACAGCCGGTTGTTACGACAATTTCAAATGGTATGTAATCGATAATGATGACAGCAAAGTTAAGCGTATTATTTATTATTTAATTTTAAAAGGAAAAAGTTAAATAGATAGAGGATATGAAATTAATGTCCTTCTTCAGAGATATTATTAATTTGAAAGCGTAAAAATAATTGTAATATTTTCTTTTTATATAAATTTTAAAGTTTTTTTCTGATATTTTTCTTTTTTAATATTTTATTCTAACGGTATTTAATATATTTATTTTAATATATATTGTTTTCGATGAGCTGTTTTAATTTTTTTGTTTTGTAAGTCTTAACTTGTTGTCATTTCAGTTTTATCAATTTCATTTAATTTATAATAATATTTTAAAAATTAAATAATAATAATCATCATTAAACATGAACAGTTGCCTGGCAACAAGTAATAATTTTCTTACAATATTTTTTAAATGTTTTTGTTCTTTTTTTTTCTTATTTTTTAAATTTTTTTTGTTTTTTTCTGTTTTTAATTATTTGGGTGTAGTGTGATGCTTTTTCAGTATAGAAAACTAGGAGAACGTTTTCACTACCTTAATAAGAGAATATTCAAGATATTTGTTCATCGTCTATTGTAAATGTATTCTTAATGCTGTTTTGTTTTGGGCTGTGATTTTTATGATGTATCGACTTGGGTGATAGCTAAACGACTTTGTGGAACAAACTCAGCTGCCAAGGGATTAAGCAATGAATCGCTTACATTACATTCACTTACTGTCGAAGTGGAAAGAGCTGCTCTCAATTCTTCATTTTTAGCTTTGTCCCATTCATTTATTTGTTCCTCTAATTCGTCCTCAAGCATGGCATCAATGCATTCCTTCATCAATTCCTCATCTTCAAGGCGTTGCAATTCAACTTTATCGAATTCTTCTTCGTTTTCCATCCACAAATATTCGGAGAAATCCTGATCCAGTTCATCCAATTCATTATCGGATTCTTCTTCGATTACATATTGTTCGAATTGATCCGACCAGCCACTTGAGGGTACTTTCATTATCATTGTCTATATTTTTTTCTATTTATAACTTGAAAATTTTGTCTAAAAAGAAACAACCAACCGGTTTCAGTCCACAGAGAAAAAAAAAAAACTACATACATTTTTATATCATAGACATTTTTGTTTGTTAATGATGTTTATTGTAGAACAACAACAAATAAAGCTCAACCTGATCATATATTTTTTTATAAAATGATGTAAAAAGAAAGAAAATGAATACAAAAAGAAATGTTATTAAGCACACACAGGAATTTAACAATAACAATGTTAAAACCGATCACAATTTATGTTTTGTTATTTAGTCTAGAAATATCATACATATTTCGTAATAAAATGATTTTTTATTTTATTTTTCTTTTTTTTTGAGAACATAAAAAAAATAGGTAATACCCGGTGTGCTTCACTACTCCCCCATCGAAATTAAATACATAATAATTAAAAAGTGTATTTATTTAGTAATTAAATTATGCAATTTTTCTTAAAGAATGAACCTTTCATTTGATGACAATGTATTTCATTTAAATTATAAAATAATGCATTAATGGGCTATTTATTTCTTACTTGCTAAAATTTAATACTACTTTTTTTCTTAAATAAATAATTCTTATTCTAATGCCTTGGGGTACACAATAGTTTTTGTTTTTCCCTCTGGTGCGTATACATATAAATCTGCGGGTTTTCCTACTCGCGAACACGCGACGTAAAGCTGTCCATGTGAGAAACATGGATTTTCTAGATTAAGTCCACAAACTTGCAAGGACTGACCTTGAGCTTTATTAATCGTCATTGCAAATGCTAGGCGAATAGGAAATTGCAGGCGCTTGAAATCGAATGGCATCTCCGATGTGGTCATAGGAATACGTGGCAGCAACACATCAGTTCCCTTAAACTTTCCAGTTATAATGGTCGCCTCGATAAGATTGTTCATCATTTTTTTTACTGTTAGTCGAGTGCCATTACAAATTCGTGGAGGATCAATATTTCTAAGTAAAATAATGGGAACACCGTTTTTTCGCTGTAAGTCATGTGGCGGAAAGCCTGGTAAATCTGACGAATTTAAAAATTCGACTGGATATTTGACGACATCCTCAATATTTGAAACGATGTCGATCGATTTATAAGTTCTTAGATTCCCGTCGACCTTGTTGAGAATATTGCTGTTGATGGAATTAACGTCAATATTTTTGGATGCCAGTAACGCACGTTCACATAACCATTGCATATTTTTAAAATTTTGCACAATATTGGGAAATACACAATTTATTAATTGTTCTTTGGATTGTGTCATTATGCAAAACTCTGATGGAAATTCTATATACTTTGTTATAGGATCCATTGGAATTCTTGCATTACCTAAATCAAGCAATTGTTTGGAAAAAGTTGAAGCGAAGCATCACGTTGCAACTGAACACGCATATTAGTAGTTAATTTTAGAGTATGAACATATCGCCAAAGGTATGACGATGCATTTAGCTCATCAGATGGCGTTGATGCAGGCATAACAGGAAGTGTTTGACGAAAATCACCAGCTAATAAAACTAATGCACCTCCAAATATGTTATTATTGCTTCTAAAATCCCGTAAACTGCGAGACTTCCAAAGATTTCTTATGCGCCATGGTGCATTCAACCCACACTATGATTTCGCATTGTTGCAATGCTTTGCCCATAGAAGAATTTTTCTTTATGTTACACTTGTAATCTCTTCGGAAAATTGAGGCTTCTAGGATAATTTTAGTGCAGAATACGCTGTTCTACCACCATCTAAGAGTGTGGCAGCAATGCCGGATGACGCAATAGCTAATGCAATATTTTTTTGAGATCGAACTTTTGCCAATATCAATGAAATTAAAAACGTTTTTCCGGTTATTTGTTTGTTTGTTATTGCTGCTAGTATACTGTTGTATACCATTCTCTGCTCTTGTTGTAAATTTGGTAAATTTTCTTCAAATAAAATTTCCAAATTTCGATGATTATATTCCATTTCTCGTCGTAGATCTTGATCGTGTGCATCAGTTCCTGACCGAATAGGAGCAATCATTCCAACTTCAATTAGTGTCACATTCCTTATCGCCAAGCATTTGTCTTCAAGTAGAATCAATGTCTCATTATTCATACTTTCACTTAGTTCAAGCGTTGCATTGTTGGTGGTAACTCTTTACTGGTGTAATATGTCCTCAGCCAAATATGTTTTAAATTTATTCCAAAGATCTTTTGGATTAGATGGTGAGCACGATACCAATATTATCGCAAATAATGCCCTTATTTTCCATGGATGGTTGATTACTGCTGCATCTTCAAGCGTTGTTTCCCAATGACAATCGTTCTCCAATAATTGTAGTTTCTGACAGGCCTCTCGATATGTTGCACATACTACGCCATCAACACTAATGTGTCAAAAGATGTTGGTCCTCGAACATTAATCAGAAGCATTCTCAAATAAAAACATTCAGCATTTTGAGGATGGATGGTATAAACCCTACCTAATGCATCTGTTGAATATAAATTTGGCCAACCATCAACAGGTTCCCCTGCTTTCGACGTTGAAATTTCTTTGTTGATGCATTCCACGTATAATACGTTGGAATTTCTGAATAAAACAAAGTTTTAGCAAACATATCATTTGATCGACTTAACTGAATGACAATACTCAACATTAATATGCGCTTTAAATGTTTTTGAAAGCAATGGAGAGTAAGGTACTATCCAGCGGTTATCAACATCAAAATCATTTCCATGCACCTTTACTGAAATTGATCGTCCACCATTATCCACAGAACGTCGGCGATAAAGTGGGTAGCCGTCATTTCCCGAGATTGTTTTTTTTTTTTTTTTTTTTTTTTTTAGTATTAAAAATACTTTAAATGTTCAACAAAATTATATATTACAAATTATTATTAAATAATGCAAAATTAGTACACTTTCGTCTAAAGACATTTTCATCCGTTTCATTCTTAATGTAGTTTGGCAATGAGTTAAACAGCTGTAGACTTTTGTAGAATAGCGTTTTCTGCATTTGTGTTGACCTCACTCTTTGGATCCTAAAGTCACTTGCATTTCTTAGTTGATATAATATATATTGATAATGTATTTGATCACATAGATATTTCGGGGCGTCTCCTTGTTTTAATTTTCTAATAAATCTTAATGTGTTAAATTGAAGTCGTTGTGCTATGTTCATCCATTTTAGATCAGTTAACATTGTGTTTATATGTGTGTAACGATCGCATTTTAGTATTACTCTCATCGCTCTATTTTGCAGTTTCTGCATCCTTGCTAATTGATTTGTGCTGCTGCATGTGAATAAAATAGTGGAACCATATTCAAAGTGTGGTTTTATTATCGTGCTGTATATATTTATCGCTGTAGACTTGGATATTTTGCTTCTTATTATTTTTAAAAAAGTAATTTTTTTACCAACTTTTTTGCATAAGTAATCTATTTGTTCATTGAAATTTAATTTTTTATCGATTATAAAACCAAGGTATTTTATATATTCGACTTTTTCAATTACTGTGTCATTTATTGTAAATATTTCTTCTGAATTTAAGTTAATTCCCTTATTTTTGTTTTATTTTCATTTAGTTTGAGTTTATTCATTTTAAGCCATTCATCTATTTTCTTCATATCATACTTGATATTTTCGCGACATTCTTCATCACTATTTGCTATAGTATATATCAGAGTGTCATCAGCGTATAATACAACTTTACATTTTTCTAAAATACTTGGCATGTCATTTATATAAATTATGAACAACAACGCTCCCAAAATGGAACCTTGTGGCACTCCGAAATTATTTATTATTTCATCAGATTCTATGTCATTTAATTTTGTCGTTTGCCTTCTTCTTTTCAGGTACGATTTGAACCAATCTAGCTCGATTCCTCTTATTCCATACATATATAGTTTATTCAGTATTATTTCTCTATCGATCGTCTCAAAGGCTCTTTTGAAGTCAAGAAATATTGCTATTATCCTCTTATCCTTTCCTATTGCTCTCCATTCACTTATGACATAGTTTACCGTGGTTTCACACGAATGTTTTTTACGGAATCCTGACTGGTATTTAGATAATATGTCTCGATTTTCTATATATTTTTCAAGCTGATCTTTAACTACTTTTTCAATTATTTTCTCGCAAGTTTTAAGAGAGTTTATTGGTCTAAACTCCTCGCATTTTTTTGTTCTGGGCACTTTCTCAATTGGGGTTACGGTTGATTTTTTCCAATTATCAGGAAAAATACCTGTCTCTAAAGATGTGTTTATTACTTTTACCATTATATTTCCTGTTACATTCCAGTTGTCAAGTATAATTTTATTTGATACGCGTTCATGGTCAGATTTGTTATTCATACACTTCACGATGCTCTCCAGTTCACTAATATTTACCTTACGGAATTTAAAAACATCATTCACTCTATATTCTATTCGGTTAATATGTTGCACGCTCCCTATCGATTGTCTTATACTACTAATGCTATCAATGAAGAATGCATTGAACTTATTAACTATATCACATATATCGTTGTACTCTATCTCGTCGAATATCACAGATTTGGTTGAGTTTTGCCTCTTATTAAGTACTAGGTTTTTTATGTGTGTCCACATTTGGTTTTGACTAGTTGCGTTGTTAATTTTATTTTTTATGTAATTATTCTTATTATTTTCGATTTGTACTTTGTATCGATTTCTTATTAGTTTATATTCTCCCCAAGCTTGATTTGTGTTTTCAAATTTGGCTCGTAAATATTTTATTATTTTTCCTCTTTTTATTGTTCGCAGTTCTTCGTTAAACCAGTTATTCACTTTGTTATTTATGTGCACTTGCTTTTCAAACGTAAATCTTTGTATTGTATTTCCTAGACAGGCATCAAACAGTTTAACGTTTTCATTAAGATCCTTATTATCCTCGTATATCATATTCTCAGTTAACACATTATTGAATATATTCTTATCGTATTTAAATATCTTGATGGTTTTTGCTGTATTTAGAATGTTTTCATTCGATCTCTCAAAGTCTATATTAATATTAATAACTTCATGGTCAGAAATTTTATTATCTTTACTGTTTGTACATTTTATCTTATAATTATTAGTTATTACGTAGTCAATTATTGTGCTCGAATTTCTTGTTACACGGGTGCTTTCGTTAACTATTTGTTTAAGGCCGTTGTCATTGAGAGTATTCCTAATTCTATTCTTGTATAAAGAGTTTTTTTTCCAATCTATATTAAAATCTCCTGCAATTAAAATATCACAGTTATTATTATCACAGATTTCTTCAATAATTTCGTCAAATATATCACAGAACTCAGCTTCGCTGTAGCTAGGCGATCTATATATTGCACCAATTAAGATATTATTATTATTATCATTATGTACAGCTTTGCAAAATAATATCCAATACTTCAAATCATCAGTTCTCTCTATAAACTTTTTCACGTTCCAATTATTTTTATAGTATACGACAACTCCACCTGTTCTTGAGGATGCTGACACTGACCCGATGTTATCATATCCTTGTAACGCAATTTCTTGTTCATCTATATCTTTCGTCAAATGTGTTTCAGACAATATTAAAAAGTCAGGTTTTTCTGTTGCTGCGATAATTTCAATTTGATTATAGTTGTTAACAAGACCTTGTACATTTGTATAGAGGGCACTCATTTCCTTTAGTTGTTAAATCGTAAAGCCTAAATTTTGTCATTTTGTTTTTCAATTTATTTTGATAAACTGGACATTCTCTATCGTTTGTAAAGTGATTTTCATCTAACCCCATATTGAGCCTGCTGTTTACTTTTGAACAATTAATACATTTCATTATCTTCTCTTGGCTTTCGCAATTAACTCTTTTATGTTGACCATGGCATTTTAGACATATTTCCTGATTTTTACATTCTTTGGCTATATGATTGTATCCTCTGCATTTCATACATTGAACTAATTCAGTTCCATCATACACTCTACATCTTTCCCAACCGACATTTACTTTTCTTTCTTCCATAATTTTTCCGTAAGCCTCATTATCAACTCTCAGTCTCACATTGAACAAAGATTTATTTCCTCTTTTCGTTTCATATTTTCCCATAAATTTAATATTTGCATCAGCTAATTTAGGATTTTGTTTTCTTAATTTCTCAATTAAATCATTTTCACTATATTCAAAAGACATGCCAATAATTTTGATATTTAGTCCCGTCGAATTTGGAATTTTTACTTCATATTGTTTAGATATTTTTTCTTGGATTGCACTTTTACTTTTCTCTCTATCTTCACAGCTCTCACTTTGAATAACAATTGTTCCACTGCTTCTACTTTCCACATTTGTTATCTTCAAGTTGTCTGGATTTATTTTGTTTAACTCTTCTTTAGTTTTTTCAGCCGATTGTTTTTCCTTAGGTTTAACAATCAGGGGTAGTTGTTTATTTATACTTGGCAACCCTTTATTTTTAACTGCATCCGCGTATGTTGTTTTTGCACTTTGTTTACATGTTTCATTTATTACTTTCTTTATTTCTTTGCACATGTTTTCATTTTTCTCTTCTATTGTTTTTCATTCATTTTGTTTATATAGATGTAAAATTCATTAAAAAAACTACATATGTGACGTATTATGTAGAGTAAAGTAGACTTGAAAATATTACTAACAATTTTCCTCTGGGTTAATATGCCTCTCATAATTTTTCTCATGTTCTCTTTGTGCCGACGTCTGAGAATAAGTGTTGCCTTTTTTTTTGTTATTTCTAACCAAAATTGGTTATTTTTTTGATCAATGTGTAGTTTTTGGTTTTGTTTATTTTTTTCTTATAAAAAAAAGCTATTTTTGTTTCAGTTTTTGTTAATTATAATTTAAACTTGAAAAAAAAATAAAACAAAAGTCTATGAATTTAATTTTGGTTATATTTTTTCTTATTTGGTGATTTTTTCACAAATGTTGGCTACAAAATGTTTTTCGTGGCAACATTGTGTCAGATGAATAAATAAAAAATTAGTCAAACAACAAAAACGCACGATGAGAACAATTGAGAACATTGTTACGCTCTTGGTTTCTTTATCCTTCCCTTCTATCTTTCCCCCCGCGTCATGAAATATTTTTGAAAAATATTCCAAAATATGCCAAAATGCACATTCTTTAATACATACTTTATTTTCTTTGGTTTTAATATCAAGAATCATAGATAGCATACTTGTAGGGGTAACTACTATGCGTATGAGTAATATATTTCAAATGCAATTAAATATTAAGTATGTAGTGTGTAGTATACGTGGGCATGGCCCCTCGCTCATTTGGAATATCAACATAAAAAGTAGCCTATAACTCCTTCCAGACATACAGGAAGATACTGTGAAAATTTTAAGAAAATCGGTTCAGCTGTTTAATCGTCTATAAACTTCAAACATACAAACATACAAACAAACACACATCCATTTTTATATATAAGATAATAAAGTAAATATATACAGATTTGTTTCCTTTACTTTTTGTGAATGTTAGCTGTGCATTAGCAGGTACATAGTAAATTTATGATTGTGTTTCAACCACTTGTAGCATTTACTCATTTGCAGATGTCTACTAAAAACTTTTCTTGAAATATTTTTTGAAGGGAAAATGTCAAGTGACTGGATTTTCTATGAAAATTTTCACTCACTTGCATTATATTAACTTTGTAGTAACATTTTACACACTGGCACAGTGTCCAAATGAACGAATTCATATAAATTCGTCGTTGAAATGTTAGGATCTACTACTGTAGCATGTGTTTGTTTATTTTTGCTTGCGTTCAAATATGACTGACAAACTCTTAATATTTTGTTGTTGTGTATACAGCCGTCTGTAAGCTATGAACAAAGCACCTTTGCGAGTAAAATAAAGCGTATACTTAAAAAATATGGCATAAACCGCTTAAATGACATTTGTTGGCAAAGGGGAGAAAATTCAATTTAAATGCCCCTACCTGTCAGCAAATAACGCGTATGTACTTAATATAAAAAACGTTGTCTATTGAAGTACGAATTTAAAGAAAATTATGTAAAGTGGATAACAACTGCATACTCATCCGGACTTAAAGTGAAAAAGGGAAAATTTTCGAGCGCAAGAAGGCTTTTATTATTTTCTCTTGTACCTGGAAATTAATATTCGTGTTATTCGAACATTATAAACAAGTTATCAAATGATGTGTGAGGGTCAATTATAAAATCATAATTTTTCTACCTGTAATGCAATATCATATTAAGGAAATCGATTAACGCAGTTATTTTCGGGTCTCAGGAAAGAGTATAAAAGCAACAGAAAGATTGCGAAAAATTATTAGTTCTGGTTTCAAATCCTTGGCGAAAACACTTACGCACATCCAAGCACACCAAGCACATACAAGCAAAACACAAAGTCATATAATCAAAAATTTGCTAAATAAATAAAATAATAGAGAACCAAAAAATATGAAAGACGATTGGGAAAGTGCTGCGGACAAACCCATAGTGGTTATTCCTGACAAAGTCAACAAATGGGCTGGCGAGGATGATGATGAGGATGTTAAGGACAGTTGGGATCTCGAGGAAGAGGAAAAAAAGGACGAAGAAAAAGTTGAAGTCAAAGCGCCGGTGAAGACGAAACCTAACAAGGCTTTGAAAGCTAAACTAGCCGAACAAGAGAGACTGGCAGAGGAAGCCGAAGCTGAACGCTTAGCTAATATGACAGCCGAAGAAAAATTAGCCGAAAAATTACGTTTACAAAAAATTCAAGAAGAATCGGACTTAAAGAGTGCTTTAGAAACCTTTGGTGTTAGTGATATTAGAGGTGATTTAGATGCATTTAATCCTCAAACTGAAGAAGAATTCAAAGAATTTGGTGCGACGCTTAGTTGTAAATTGGCACAATATAAAGAATCACCTCATTTCCCGCAATTTATTGAGGATTTAGTACGTAGCATAGGTGTACATTTGGCTATTCCCGATTTGAAGAAATTAAAAATTAGTGTAGAAAACTTACATAGAGAAAAAGTGAAAATGGAAAAACAAAATGTCAAGAAACCCGCTAGCAAAGGCAAAGCCAAAGGAAAAGTAACCTTGAAAAAAGAGAGCAATGATATCGATGGTTATAAAAAGTATGGCAATGATTACATTACTTATGATGATTACGATGATTTCATGTAAATAGTCAAACCTACTTCAAGTCATACAACATCCTTGTATTATTTCCTTACCGTTTTCCCCCTTCAGTAAATAATTTTTTTTTATTTTTAGTTGAGCTCTTATTCTATTATAACTACATACATTTTTATATCATAGACAATTTTGTTTGTTAATGATGTTTATTTATAACGTTTTGTAAATTTAAAATAAGTAAAATAAATAAAAAAATATATATATAATGAAAAAAAAAAAAAAATAAATAAAAGAACGAGTGAATCGCTTGGCAGTGTACAATCACTTCTTTATTGAGGGAACTTTAACAGCAATGGCAAATTTTGAAGGTCCTCATCATGAAATTGAGGACATTCCAAATGTAGAAGTCATTCAGGCAATGAAAACACTACTTGCACATGACATGACTTGGGAGTACCGCTGTCGGACATGTTTTTATTGGGATATAAACGAGAGAGGCATCGAATTTCTTCGAATGTTATTAAGGCCGCACCATACAATCGTACCGAAAACGGTAAAGAGCCGAACTTATATGAGACGATTGTACTATTTTTATTTGAATAACGATCTCATAGACTAGTTATATATAGTAATTAGAGAATAATTTTTTTTTATGTTATATAAGTGTAACATAAGTGTTTTAACTAGTATTTAATAATTTAGTACATGATTAAGTAATTAAAAAACAAAAATTAATTTCAATATAAAAAGTATTTTTTAATTTCACTTGTTTTAATGTATATAATTCTCTTAATATATATCACTATATATGTATACTAGGTAATACCCGGTGTGCTTCGCTGCGGGTTTTCCTACTCGCGAACACGCGACGTAAAGCTGTCCATGTGAGAAACATGGATTTTCTAGATTAAGTCCACAAACTTGCAAGGACTGACCTTGAGCTTTATTAATCGTCATTGCAAATGCTAGGCGAATAGGAAATTGCAGGCGCTTGAAATCGAATGGCATCTCCGATGTGGTCATAGGAATACGTGGCAGCAACACATCAGTTCCCTTAAACTTTCCAGTTATAATGGTCGCCTCGATAAGATTGTTCATCATTTTTTTTACTGTTAGTCGAGTGCCATTACAAATTCGTGGAGGATCAATATTTCTAAGTAAAATAATGGGAACACCGTTTTTTAGCTGTAAGTCATGTGGTGGAAAGCCTGGTAAATCTAACGAATTTAAAAATTCGACTGGATAATTGAGGACATCGTCAATATTTGAAACTGTGTCGATCGATTTATAAGTTCTTAGATTCCCATCGACCTTGTTAAGAATATTGCTGTTGATGGAATTAACGTCAATATTTTTGGATGCCAGTAACGCACGTTCACATAACCATTGCATATTTTTAAAATTTTGCACAATATTGGGAAATACACAATTTATTAATTGTTCTTTGGATTGTGTCATTAAGCAAAACTCTGATGGAAATTTTATATACTTTGTTATAGGATCCACTGGAATTCTTGCATTACCTAAATCAAGCAATTGTTTGGAAAAAGTTGAAGCGAAGCATTACGTTGCAACTGAACACGCATATTAGTAGTTAATTTTAGAGTATGAACATATTGCCAAAGGTATGACGATGCATTTAGCTCATCAGCTGGCGTTGATCCAGGCATAACAGGAAGTGTTTGACGAAAATCACCAGCTAATAAAACTAACGCACCTCCAAATATGTTATTATTGCTTCTAAAATCCCGTAAACTGCGAGACTTCCAAAGATTTCTTATGCGCCATGGTGCATTCAACCCACACTATGATTTCACATTGTTGCAATACTTTGCCCATAGAAGAATTTTTCTTTATGTTACACTTGTAATCTCTTCGGAAAATTGAGGCTTCTAGGATAATTTTAGTGCAGAATACGCTGTTCTACCACCATCTAAGAGTGTGGCAGCAATGCCGGATGACGCAATAGCTAATGCAATATTTTTTTGAGAAACAAAAACGCACGATGAGAACAATTGAGAACATTGTTACGCTCTTGGTTTCTTTATCCTTCCCTTCTATCTTTCCCCCCGCGTCGTGAAATAGTTTTGAAAAATATTCCAAAATATGCCAAAATGCACATTCTTTATACATACTTTATTTTCTTTGGTTTTAATATCAAGAATCATAGATAGCATACTTGTAGGGGTAACTACTATGCGTATGAGTAATATATTTCAAATGCAATTAAATATTAAGTATGTAGTGTGTAGTATACGTGGGCATGGCCCCTCGCTCATTTGGAATATCAACATAAAAAGTAGCCTATAACTCCTTCCGGACATACAGGAAGATACTGTGAAAATTTTAAGAAAATCGGTTCAGCCGTTTAATCGTCTATAAACTTCAAACATACAAACATACAAACAAACACACATTCATTTTTATATATAAGATAATAAAGTAAATACATACAGATTTGTTTCCTTTACTTTTTGTGAATGTTAGCTGTGCATTAGCAGGTACATAGTAAAGTAAATACAAATTATTTAATTATAAGTTGTTTTTCATTAAAAAAAATATTTTTTTTATTTATTTTATTATTTTCACTTGTTGACCACTTGAATGTTTTTTTACAACTGAACTTAAAATTAATTCTTAATTCTAATTACGGTTGAAACTGCAAGATCTGCATAATAACAATTTACGATAAGCGTGTTACAAAAGAATGCTTAGTAAACAGAAACTATAAAAAGTATGTCTTGTGCAATATTTAATAAAAGAGGTTGGTAACTGTCTGGAAATGTGTCAGCAAAAATGAAATTAATGTTTTTTACGTTAACACCTCCCCACTTAAATCCGAGCGTCCTCGTTCGGTCAAAAATATGGGATGTCCGATATTTTTGTAATGCTCTTTTGTTCTGGTTTCTTCCTTTCTGATAACTCAGGCATGGATGTGTGTGTTGATGGAGCCGCATTTATGGCTGTAGGAATAATAACCGTCTTATTGTTTCTTTTGAGTATCTTTCATTTTAGGAGAAGGACGATCATGGATGATATGGCCATTAAAGAGAGACCGAGGTTAACTGCTAGGCCTTTTTTATGTTTATCCTCTAGCAGATCAATGGCTTCAGTGTTGTTTGTCCGTATCTCTTTTACCATTTCTAACGATAGGGTTTCCTCTATATTTTGACCTAAATATCTGGGTTGGAGGATTGCCGGTTGCGGTTGTAGTTGTATTCCTTCAAAAAAGCTATAGATTTTATCAGCTACTGACACAGATATATTAGAGAATTGTATCACGTAGGTCCCAGTAAGGTTTTGTGGTTCCTTGTCGACAAAAATTGTTCCGTTAAATTGATTCAGCAATATTGTTCCTGGCGAAATCTCCTCGATAGTGGGGGTACTTCGATTGTCTATCAGGCTACAGTTTGCTGGTTTGCTTTTTATTAAGTCTGCCAGACACATATCGGTTTCCAGATTATCTAAATTATTTCTATTACATATTGTGATATTATTATAGTTTTTACATTCTTTCTTTATACCGTAATTTACATTGTCACATATAAGAATATTTTTAAATGTTATTTTATTTACATACTTTCCAAATTTGATCGGTCTTACTAACATTTTATCACATGAATTTACATTTGTTATTGGAATACTTAATATATAGACGATTGAGCTTTGATCCGATGCTATTTTTATCTCGGCAAACTCAAAGGCTTGTTCTAAATTTATAAATGGTATGGAATTTTTACTTATTATTTCTTTAACAAGGTTGTTTTCTTCTGATTTTAATAAAAATGAGTTGACTACACCCACTTTTGCCCAATGTATGGCATGTTGGATATTAATCAATTCTTCCTTGACAGTATCTAATTTATATTTTAATATTGTTACCAATTGTTCCTTTACCGAATTGCTTTTATTGTAGCTATTATTAAAAGTTTCCAAAATGCTATTTGTTGCACGGGTGAGTTCATTAATTTTTTCTACCGTAAGTTTGTTAATAATGACTTTAGTTCCTGATATTATTTTTGTGTACCGTTCTTCCTGATTCTGTTAAGACTGTTGTATTTCTATTCTCCTTAACTATTTCCTTTTTGTATGTTTTACTAAGTTTCGTCCCTAATCTCCTGTTTTCCTTTACATAGATGATTTGTCCAGGTTTCATAAGTCTTAGGTTCGATCTTTCTTTTATTGTGGTAGTTCATGTCTTCTAACTGTTTTTCCTGAATTCTTCTGATAGTGTCTAATTTAACTTTTTCTATTTCCTGAGGGTTGGTACTTACTCTTCCTAAAAAAATGCTTCTATTGGTTTCTTTTTTGTAGTAGAATGTATGGAATTATTGTACTCGTAGATTGCTTTATACAATAGCTCTGGGAATGTTGTGTGTGAGTTCTCGGCTTTCAAGCAACGCATAACTTCCGAAAGCGTGGAATGAAACCTCTCAACTTGTCCATTAACGCTGCTACTATATGGTGGAATCTTAAATACTTTTATACCATACTGATTTTCTAACATAAAAATGATAGATGAAGAATTAAAAGATTTTTCGTTGTCCATGACAATCGTTTCTGGCATTCCGAAAGAAAGTAAGAGTTCCCTAAGAGGTTCTTTGACATCTTCAACGGCTCGTGACCTTAATATTCTTGCTTGCGCAAATTTGGAGTATTTATCTATAGCAGTTAAAATAGCCTTTCTCTCAGTCATAAAAATATCTATGTGGACGATTTGTCCGGGGAATTGTGGTATTGGCGTTTCTTGGATTGCGATTTTGTTGGGGTGTCTCCCATATTTATTTTCTTTGCACACCTTACAAGAGCTAATGAGTTTTTTTATTTTCGAATGCATTTGTGGAAAGTAATAATTTGTTAAAAGCTGTGCCTTATTCTCAATGCCGTTCCTGTGAGCTCGATGGTGTTCTTTAAGTATTTCGGTTTCCTGCTCTTCGTCGCTTTTCAAATCCGTGACTATTTTCCTACAATATTTTACCCTGTATTGGGCGAAATTATTTCTGTAAATTTCTTGTAACATTCCTAGTATTTCATCCGATGTATATATGCAATTAGTTACTGAGGGATTCAAATATTTTTTTAATATCTGAGTCAGGGATTCTGGTGTAATGTCAGGTTCGTTAATTCTATGTCTGTGAAAGGTAGGGAAAACAATTTCAAAGTTATAAGACGGTTGGCTTCCTTCATTTGAAATGAATATTTGATTCTTGAAGGCGTTAATGGGAGCATCAGTATATTGTATTAAATTTTGTGATGAACTCTCATCGCTATGTTGAGTTACAGTTAAGGTATTTACAAGAGTGTTCTCAGGCGAAGGTCTGGATAAAGCGTCGGCAACTACATTAGTGCTGCCTGGTTTGTATTGTAGTTCGTAATTGAAGTCCTCGAGAAATGCTTTCCATCTTTTAAGTTTAAAATTCGAATTTTTGTTATTCAAAGCATCAGTCAGAGGAAGATGGTCTGTAAGTATTTTTAACTTCGCGGAGCCATAAAGGTAGTTCCTTAGCGACTTTAACGCCCATACGATTGCGAGCAATTCTCTTTCATTGGTGGCGTAGTGCTCTTCTGCTTTGCTAAGGGTTCTTGATAAAAATACAATAGGTCTATTTTCTTGGGATAGCACTGCTCCTAGTGCGTAGTTAGAGGCGTCTGTCGTGAGGGTAAATTCTTTATTAAAGTCCGGATACGCTAACATAACATCGTCAGAAGTCAATATGGTCTTAAGTTTTATAAATGCATCCATTGCTTCCTGATCTAAATCAATTGTTATCTTTTTGACATATATTTGGACGAACGTCCTGCCTCCCCTCTCAAAAGCATTGTCAGGGGCTTTGCAATTTTGGCATAATCCCTGATAAAGCGTCTATAATAGTTGGACAATCCCAAAAATGATCTTAGATCTTTCAGTGTTTTGGGTGTTGGGAAATTTAGGATTGCTTCTACTTTTTTGGGGTTGGTTTTTATTCCCTCATCTGAAATGATGAATCCTAAAAATTCAACCTCTTTTTTCAAGAACTCGCACTTGTCCAACTGAACTTTCATATTTGAAAGTCTAAGAGTTTTAAAAATGGTATCTATGTTTTTGAAGTGTTCTTCTTCATCTTTGGAAAATATAATAATGTCGTCCATATAGACGAAACAAATTTTTCCTATCCATTTTTTGAGTATGTCGTCTAACGTCCGCTGAAATATGGAAGGCGCATTCCTCAATCCGAACGGTAATCTGGTAAACTCATATTTACCATTATTGACCGAGAATGCCGTCTTTTGTCTGTCAGCCTCTCTAAGCGGTATTTGATGGAACCCGCTTTTTAAATCCAGTACTGAGAAAAATTTGTTTTGTCCCAGTTGTGGGAGAACATCATTGATCTCTGGGATTGGATATCTGTCCGGTAAAGTTTGTTCATTTAACTTTCTATAATCAATTACTATTCTGTACTTTTTCTTGCCGGATGCATCGGCTTTTTTAGGAACAACCCAAATGGGTGAGTTGTATGGCGACCGTGAAGGTCGAATGATACCTTGCTTCAAGAGGTCTTGTATTTGGTTTTCGACTTCATCTTTTAATTGTACAGGATAGGGATAATATCTGGAATAAATGGGATCGTCAGTTTTAGTCTGGATGTCTGCAACTACAGCTGTGGTGTAAGTAAGGTTCTCGTCTGGTTCACTAAATAAGGTTTTGTGTCGTTCGATGGTTTCTTTTAACCTGTTTTTTTGTTCTACTGTCATGTGTTCAGTCCTGATACTAATATTATTAACCGATTGTGAGATTTTCTGCTTTATTTTGACTTTAAGTTTTTTATTGATAAGCATATAGTTATCTGCCAGATAAATAATTGCTGATAGTTCTTTTAAACTATCGTTTCCTAAGATGCCATGGAAGGATCTTAGAGATGGTAGTAGAAAAAATTTGATTTTATCGGCATGTTTGCCGAAAAGATTTACGAAAGTATGGTGGGTAATTTCATTTTGTCCACCTACTGAGCTTGCATAGAAATTATTCCGGTTAGGTAAGGGATTTCTCACAAGGCTAGGCTGGATGTAATTCTTGTTTGATCCTGTGTCAATGAGAAAGTTTAGTATCTGTCCGGTATTCGTCCTGCACTCAAAATAGGGTAAGGACGAATTCGTTAGCCTAAAAAATGTATGTCTACGAATTCTTGTGTTTCAAAATGATTATCGTTTTCTTGTCTGTCAGTTTGGTTTTCGAGGTACTCATCAAGTGATGGTAATTTTTCCTCGCCCTCGTAGTTTAACATTTGTTCCTCATAATTACTTTGTTCTGTTTGCAAATGGAAATTCCTTTGCATTTTTGGTGGTCCTCGGAATTGTTCCGATTGGACGGGTGGTCTTTTACCAAAAAATTGATTATTTTGGCTTGGCCTATTCATGTAGTTCACAGCCTTTGTTTTTGTTGAAGAGTCTACGTCCATAGGTTCAGGACGTGGCTGTGGTTTTGGTGCGCTTGGCCTAGGTGGCATGAAGTTTGGGTTTGAATATGCTTGTGCCATTGACATTTGATTAGGGTTATAATATCTTCTTGGAGGTATTGGTTTAAATTGATAAAAATCATGAGAAGTTTGTGGCATGTGAGCCAATTGTGTATAAAAATTATTCCGATGTTTGTTCTGGTATTGCATTCTATTTGGTGGTAGAGATATAGTTTTGTTGGTATTAGTCTTTTGAGAGTTCACAAATTGTGACCTCAGGAATTGATTTTCCATTTTAAGGCACAAATGGAGTGCCTGAGGGAGATCTTTTGGTTCTTTCATACCAAGATGCATTGACATATTGCCTCTTAGACCTCTAATGAAGACATCTAAAGCCTTATCTCTATAGGTCTGTGCCAGAAGATAGAGCGCTTCTTTACCAATATCCCTGCAAGATAATTTATTAATAATTGGAGAGAGATAGGAGTAAACCTCCTGATAGAAGTCTTGAATTTTGCTGTTACCCTGTGTTAACGTACTCATCTGGTATTCTAAAGTAGTCAAATCCCTTTTGTCTGCATAGTGTAATGCCAGACATTTCACAATGCAGTTCCAGTTTAAAGGAGTATTATATGACTCCAAGGCTGCATCTGCGCGGCCAATAATTTTGTTTCGAATTGTATTAATTATTGCAAAGTATTTAGGAGTCCCTTTCATAGAGTCGTACAGTCCGAGTATTCTGTCTACGCTCTTTTTCCAAGAGCTAAATTCTGATGGATTACCGGAGAATTCCCTCAAGTTCTTTACAACTTCGGGAACCTTATCTAAATCTGCTAAATCGTTCCTATATCTTTCCTCTATTACCTGATCTATACCTCCTATATTTGCGTTGGGATTTAGTATCTGATTAATTGCTATTTGGCATTGCTGCGCGCAAATTCTAGCTATCATTTCTTCCATGTTTCTATTATTCTCATTATTAGGAGCTGGATTTGGAACATTTATATTCAGGACTGGGGGCCTGACCAAGTTGTTAGGATTAGACATAATTTATTATATTAATAAAAAGTATATTTTTGTTCTAATTTTTCTTATTTCTATTGGAGGGTCCCGTAGGAATCGCAATAGTGGTTTTTTTTTTTTTTAAAAAATTATATTTGTGTTAAAAAAAAATTTCTTATTTCTATTGGAGGGTCCCGTAGGAATCGCAATAGTGGTTCTAAAAGATATTTTTTTTTGAAGAGATATTATTATTTTACAATTGATTCACATTCAAAGCAAAAATTTCTTTAATTGGAATTTGTTTATTAACTTTAATAATTTTCACTTTAAAATTTTAAATCGATTCTTATTCTTTAAATTTTAACTTCTATGTTTTAGTTTTAGTCGTTTTCTCTTTCCAAAAAGATTCACTTTTCCTTGCAATATTTTTCAAAATTTAATTCTCCAAAATTTACTTGTTAAATTTACTGTTGATTTACTTCACTTTTTCAATGTTTCATACGATTTGTAACTTAATTGGATTCTATTATTTTTCCTTTTTTGGAATTTTCATTACGTTTAAAATATTTTTATATTTTATAAATTCATAATTGAAATTTGTATTAAACTTTTTAATTGACTTTTAAACTTATATTTATCCTTATTTGTATTCTTTTAAGTTTTGCACTTTCCTCTTTTTTTAAACTTTTGATTTTTAGCACTTTTAGTAAAAATATATTTTTTTTTTTAATTAATAAATATTCTTCTTAAAAATTTAGTCTTAAACCTATGCTTACATAAAGATCATCCTCATGGAGCTGGTAGGGGGGGTATTGTTCCTTTTCCACCTTGTTACTAGGGTGCCCGCGTCTACACCGAGTTCTCCACTCAAAATGTCCTTGTTTTGCAGATGATCGCTTATTGCAGCTTATGAGGTGCCTTTTACTTAAGTCCGCAGCCTATGGGGTGCTTGTCTTATGGGTGTCCTTGTATCTGCAGCCTATGGGGTGCTTTTGATAGGAACCTTTTAACGTTGGGCGCCAATTATTTAATTATAAGTTGTTTTTCATTAAAAAAAATATTTTTTTTATTTATTTTATTATTTTCACTTGTTGGCCACTTGAATGTTTTTTTACAACTGAACTTGAAATTAATTCTTAATTCTAATTACGGTTGAAACTGCAAGATCTGCATAATAACAATTTACGATAAGCGTGTTACAAAAGAATGCTTAGTAAACAGAAACTATAAAAAGTATGTCTTGTGCAATATTTAATAAAAGAGGTTGGTAACTGTCTGGAAATGTGTCAGCAAAAATGAAATTAATGTTTTTTACGTTAACATACATACAGATGTGTTTCCTTTACTTTTTGTGAATGTTAGCTGTGCATTAGCAGGTACATAGTAAATTTATGAATGTGTTTCAACCACTTGTAGCATTTACTCATTTGCAGATGTCTACTAAAAACTTTTCTTGAAATATTTTTTGAAGGGAAAATGTCAAGTGACTGGATTTTCTATGAAAATTTTCACTCACTTGCATTATATTAACTTTGTAGTAACATTTTACACACTGGCACAGTGTCCAAATGAACGAATTCATATAAATTCGTCGTTGAAATGTTAGGATCTACTACTGTAGCATGTGTTTGTTTATTTTTGCTTGCGTTCAAATATGACTGACAAACTCTTAATATTTTGTTGTTGTGTATACAGCCGTCTGTAAGCTATGAACAAAGCACCTTTGCGAGTAAAATAAAGAGTATACTTAAAAAATATGGCATAAACCGCTTAAATGACATTTGTTGGCAAAGGGTAGAAAATTCAATTTAAATGCCCCTACCTGTCAGCAAATAACGCGTATGTACTTAATATAAAAAACGCTGTCTATTGAAGTACGAATTTAAAGAAAATTATGTAAAGTGGATAACAACTGCATACTAATCCGGACTTAAAGTGAAAAAGGGAAAATTTTCGAGAGCAAGAAGGCTTTTATTATTTTCCCTTTTACCTGGAAATTAATATTCGTGTTATTCGAACATTATAAACAAGTCATCAAATGATGTGTGAGGGTCAATTATAAAATCATAATTTTTCTACCTGTAATGCAATATCATATTAAGGAAATCGATTAACGCAGTTATTTTCGGGTCTCAGGAAACAGTATAAAAGCAACAGAAAGATTGCGAAAAATTATTAGTTCTGGTTTCAAATTCTTGGCGAAACCACATCCAAGCACACCAAGCACATACAAGCAAAACACAAAGTCATATAATCAAAAATTTGCTAAATAAATAAAATAATAGAGAACCAAAAAATATGAAAGACGATTGGGAAAGTGCTGCGGACAAACCCATAGTGGTTATTCCTGACAAAGTCAACAAATGGGCTGGCGAGGATGATGATGAGGATGTTAAGGACAGTTGGGATCTCGAGGAAGAGGAAAAAAAGGACGAAGAAAAAGTTGAAGTCAAAGCGCCGGTGAAGACGAAACCTAACAAGGCTTTGAAAGCTAAACTAGCCGAACAAGAGAGACTGGCAGAGGAAGCCGAAGCTGAACGCTTAGCTAATATGACAGCCGAAGAAAAATTAGCCGAAAAATTACGTTTACAAAAAATTCAAGAAGAATCGGACTTAAAGAGTGCTTTAGAAACCTTTGGTGTTAGTGATATTAGAGGTGATTTAGATGCATTTAATCCTCAAACTGAAGAAGAATTCAAAGAATTTGGTGCGACGCTTAGTTATAAATTGGCACAATATAAAGAATCACCTCATTTCCCGCAATTTATTGAGGATTTAGTACGTAGCATAGGTGTACATTTGGCTATTCCCGATTTGAAGAAATTAAAAATTAGTGTAGAAAACTTACATAGAGAAAAAGTGAAAATGGAAAAACAAAATGTCAAGAAACCCGCTAGCAAAGGCAAAGGCAAAGGAAAAGTAACCTTGAAAAAAGAGAGCAATGATATCGATGGTTATAAAAAGTATGGTAATGATTACATTACTTATGATGATTACGATGATTTCATGTAAATAGTCAAACCTACTTCAAGTCATACAACATCCTTGTATTATTTCCTTACCGTTTTCCCCCTTCAGTAAATAATTTTTTTTTTATTAGCGCTTATTCTATTATAACTACATACATTTTTATATCATAGACATTTTTGTTTGTTAATGATGTTTATTGTAGAACAACAACAAATGAAGCTCAACCTGATCATATATTTGTTTATAAAATGATGTAAAAAGAAAGAAAATGAATACAAAAAGAAATGTTATTAAGCACACACAGGAATTTAACAATAACAATGTTAAAACCGATCACAATTTATGTTTTGTTATTTAGTCTAGAAATATCATACATATTTCGTAATAAAATGATTTTTGATTTTATTTTTCTTTTTTTTTGAGAACATAAAAAAGATATTAAATGATTACTTTTCATATAAAAAAATGCGTAATAACGTTTTGTAAATTTAAAATAAGTAAAAGAAATAAAAATATATATATATAATGAAAAAAAAAAATAAAAAAAGAACGAGTGAATCGCTTGGCAGTGTACAATCACTTCTTTATTGAGGGAACTTTAACAGCAATGGCAAATTTTGAAGGTCCTCATCATGAAATTGAAGACATTCCAAATGTAGAAGTCATTCAGGCAATGAAACCACTACTTGCACATGACATGATTTGGGAGTACCGCTGTCGGACATGTTTTTATTGGGATATAAACGAGAGAGGCATCGAATTTCTTCGAATGTTATTAAGGCCGCACCATACAATCGTACCGAAAACGGTAAAGAGCCGAACTTATATGAGACGATTGTACTATTTTTATTTGAATAACGATCTCATAGACTAGTTATATATAGTAATTAGAGAATAATTTTTTTTATGTTATATAAGTGTAACATAAGTGTTTTAACTAGTATTTAATAATTTAGTACATGATTGAGTAATTAAAAAACAAAAATTAATTTCAATATAAAAAGTATTTTTTAATTTCACTTGTTTTAATGTATATAATTCTCTTAATATATATCACTATATAAATTAATTCTTTCCAAATTCAAAAGTTAAAAAAAATTATTTTTTTGTGTTGTGTTTTTTAAGACACAACACGTCTTTATTTATGCACAGTAAGAACAACAGTAAAAACAATTTTTATTAAAACTACTCTAACTGCCTAAACGTCGCTGTTTTGATCACATACCTTTGCTGCTCGTGTTGTTTGTAGACATGGTGTCAGCATTTTCCCACCGTTCCATTAATGTTGAAATAGGAACCAAGCAAAGTTGTTGATTATGCAATAGCAACGTCAGCTTAGTAACTTTTGTTATTTAAACATATTTTTCCTTAACTCCTCCCTCCTTAAATACAATCGTCCCGATTGTTTTAGAATGTATGAATATCGAAGATGCTTGAAGATTTCCTGCTTTTCTTGTTTACCTTAGCATCTTCTTCTGTTGTTGGGTTATCCGGACTTGTATCCTCTTTTTCTATGTCGTTTTTCTTCTTGTTAACCAATTTTTTTATGGACATCCACGTGATAATGGAGACGACAAAAATTAACAAAATGCTGCTTGTTGTTAAAAGTGCATTGTTCTTGATATCTAGGTTATCTAATCTTTTTATATTGCCCAGATTAATTTTCTGCAGTCTTTCTAGTGATAGTACTTCTTCGGTTTGAATGTTCATTCCTCTTGGTTGTAGAAATGCGGGGAGAGGTTTACTGCTAGTTATTTCCTTTGAGTGAAATCTTCTGCCGTTGATGTTTATTGTTACGTTAAAGTATTTAATCAGGTAGGTTCCGTTTAGCGTTATTTCTTCATTTTCGACCTCTATTTTTCCAGCATATTGATTTAGTAGTAAATAGTCACTTCCAATTTCCTCCATAGTTGGTATGTGATCATTGTTTATTTGGGTACAATTCCCTATCTTGTTCTTAAACAAACTAGTAATACAATATTCATCAGTTAATTCTATAAGTTTATCTCTACCACAAATAGTTAGATCGTTATAAGATTTACAATTTTCTTTAATAGCGAATAAGTCTTTGTTGCAATCTAAAATTTTATCAAATTCGATTCTATCAATTAAATATTTGTTTTTTACTGGTTTAACCAAGAATCTTTTACATGTGTCTTCTCGTACGATTGGAATACTTAAGATATACAAAATTTCTTTATTATTTGCTACTATTTTTACATTGCCAAAGGATAACAATTCGTCTACACTAAAAGTTGGGATATTATAATTTTCAAGAACATCATTTAGAATTTCTATTTCAGTTTTTGACAGAATAAATGCATTTACAATATTGACTTTTGCCCACTGAATGGCATATTCGATATTTTGTAATTCCTTTTCTATTACAATGAGTTTATGTTCTAATTTTACAAGCAATTCATTATTCCAGTTCTCTTTCTTCACTTTCAATATTTCGTTTGTAATGTTAGAAATTTCTTGCAATCTATTTGTAGTTAGTTCATTTATAATCATTTGTCTGTTGTTATTTTCAAGTACGTTTCTGATTTTTTCATCGAGAATTTCAAAGTCGTGTCCGTCTGGGGTTCCGGCTATCCATTTCCATGCACTACCGATGAAATCTATGGATCTTTTCTTTCTACCGGGACTAAGTCGTTTAAGGAGTCCTTTTATGTTCAGAACTTGCTGTAATAAAAACGGACGGAGCGGATGAGCGTATGTAATATTTGAATTTAAAATTGACTCGATGTCTTCTGATAAGGGTTGGTACTGTTGTAGATCGATTGAATGTATTACTTTAAATGCACCCTCCTGTCGTCTAGCGATACCGTTCTGAATAGTTATTAGCCTTGCATTAGAGTAGTCAAGTATGTTAAATTCCGCCGATACGGCACCAATAAAGAATCTGAAAGAAACGAAACGATTCAAAGAAAATTCTTCCCCTTTCCTGCAATTTTTCAAAATATTTCAGTTTCTAATATGGTTTTTGTGAATAACACGTCCACTTTCAGTCACAATTGTCGTATTACGATTTTCCCTAACGATTTCCTGTTTAAATCGATTGCTTAATTTGGTGCCCAGTCGTTTATTAGTCCTAACATACACCAGTTGCCCTGGCACATAATCTTTTATCGGTTTCCTTTTCTTGTTGTGGTAGGGCAAGTCCTTTTCTTGCTTTTGTCTGAGCCTTTCGATGTTAGACAGCCTAGTTATCTCCAGGTCTTGTGGAGAGAAATCGACAGTCCTTCCGAAATAAAGGTCGACAGGTTTTCTGTTGGTGGTGGAATGGATTGAATGATTATATTCATTAACTGATTTTTCGAGTAATTCCTCAAAATTTCTGGATGTCCCGTCGCTATTAAGACATCTCATAATTTCTGCCAAAGTGGAATGGAAGCGTTCCACTTGACCATTTGCCTCGCTTCTGTATGCAGGAGTTGTAAAAACATTGATTTTCAGGTCATCCTTCAACATAAACAGAATTGATGCCGAATTTAACGAAGGCTCATTATCCATTACAATATTTTTTGGTACCCCATAGGAAAATATAAGTTCCCTCAAAGGTTTCCTTACATCCTCTATGGATCTTCCATTTAGCAGTTTGACTTTAGCATACTTTGAAAATTTATCAATGGATGTTAGTATTAGTTTGCGATCTGTTGAAAAAATGTCAATATGAATTGTATGTCCGGGAAACGTTGGTATAGGTGTTTGTTTTAGTTCAGTCATATTTGGGTGTCTTTCATATTTGTTTTTCTTGCATGTTGCACATAGTTTAATAATTCGCTTTATTTTTCCAGCCATTCCTGGAAAATAGTATTTTTCCAATATTTGTGCCCTGTTCTCTTTTTCGTTGCGATGGGCTCTGTTATGTTCTTCTACAATTATGTTCTCTTGGTCCCCTTCTGGAGACACATCGGAAACAAATAGCTGTGTAAACCTACACTTATAATTGGAAAAATGTATTGGGTATAATGTCTGAATTTTTCCCATAATGGGTTCAGGAGCCTTTATTCCATTGATGACGGATGGATTTAAATATCTCTTCATTACATTTAAAAGGTTAATCTCGTTATATTGGGGTTCAGTTATTAGGTGTCGATGAATTCCTGGAAAAACAATCTTAAACTGGTATGAGGATGTTTCGCCAATGCTAAGGAATATTTGATTCCTAAACACATTAATCGGTGTCTCTACGCTTGGAATTAGATTCTCGGATGAACTCTCTGCACTATGTTGGGTTTCGGTGGAAGAGTCACCCTGTTCTTGGAGAACATTCGTTTCCGTGATGTTTCTTGACAAGGCATCGGCCACTACGTTTGACTTACCCGGTTTGTACCTCAATTCGTAATTATATTCTTCTAGAGCGCATTTCCATCTTTTTATCTTTGAATTGTGATTATTGCTACTTAGGGCATACGTCAATGGTTGGTGGTCAGTATAAATAATTACCTTTCTTGAGCCGTAAACATAATTTCTTAGGTTATTGAGAGCCCAAATTATAGCCAATAATTCTCGCTCATTCGTAGCGTAATGTTCTTCTGTCGCATTTAAAGTTCTGGAGATGAATGCAATAGGTTTATCCTCTTGGCTGAGGACGGCTCCAATGGCGAAGTTGGATGCATCTGTTGTAAGCTGAAAATCTTTATCGAAATCTGGGTGCGATAATATTACTTCCTGTGATACTAAAGCATTTTTAAGTGCTTCGAAAGCTTTTTTAGCTGCATCGTCAAGGTTTATTTTTATCTGACTTGATGTTGATTTTGACACTCGTCCTTCTTCTCCTCTTAGAAGTGTTGTCAGTGGTTTTGCTATATCAGCATAACCCTTTATAAATCGCCTGTAATATCCAGAAAGTCCGAGGAAAGATCGGAGCTCCTTTAGTGTCTTGGGATACGGAAGTTTCAAAATCGATTCAACCTTCTTTGGATTGGGTTTTATTCCCTCTTCTGACACAATAAACCCCAAAAATTCTACCTCCGTTTTGAAGAATTCGCATTTATCCAATTGAATCTTCATGTTAGCAGATTCAAGGGTTGCAAATATCTTCTCCACGTTCTGTAAATGCGATTTTTCATCCTTACTGAAAATTATAATGTCATCGACATAAACATGGCAAATCTTTCCTATGTGGTTCCTCAATATATCGTCCAGTGTCCTCTGGAAGATAGAAGGCGCATTTTTTAATCCAAATGGCAACCTAGTGAACTCGTACTTGCCATTATTGACGGAAAAAGCAGTTTTCGGCATATCCTCGCTTTTTAACGGAATTTGGTGGAATCCACTCTTTAAATCAACCACCGTGAAATATTTATTTCCCCCCAAGTTCGCCAAAACTTCGTTTATTTCAGGAATCGGATATCTGTCTGCCACCGTTACCGCGTTCAATTTTCGAAAATCCACCACTAACCTAAACTTTCGCTTTCCAGAGTGATCCTCCTTTTTTGGTACCACCCAAATGGGAGAATTGTATGGGGATCGTGACGGTCGTATGATTCCATCACGTAGAAGACGGTTAATTTCCTCCTCCACTACATCTTTCAATGCCATGGGATAAGGGTAACTTTTGGAATATACTGGATTGTTGTTTTCTGTTCGGATCTCTCCTTCCACCACGGTGGTATATGTTAATCTTTCATCAGGATCTGCAAATAATGGACCGTGTTGCTTTACAATATCCTCCAATGATTCTTGTAGTCGTTTAGACAAATGTTGAGTTCTAAGTTCGAGATTATTAACGCTCTGTGACGTACATTGTTTGATTTGAATTTTTCTTCCGCCGTTTATGGTAAAATAGTTTTCGGCGGTATAAATAACAGCCGATAATGCTTTTAAGCTGTCATTTCCCAGAATTCCATCAAAAGAATTGAATCCTGGTAAAAGGAAAAATTTAATGGGTGCGTCCTCAACTCCGAATAATTGGACAAATGTATGATGGGTTATTTTTATGTTACCATTGGCCGTTTTTGTGCTAAAAATGTTCTCGTTAGGTTTAGGATTTTTTACTAAATCAGAGTTAATGTAATTCTTATTGCTACCAGTGTCTAATAGAAACCTTAAAACTTTACCGTTCCTCGTGTTTGCCTCGAAATAAGGTAACGAGGAACAATTTAGTCTAAAAAATGTACAGCAGCTTCTATAATGTCTGGTTTTTCTTCAGATTCCTTGTCATTACAATCTACTGGAATTTGTTGGAAACAATCATCAACATAGTAAGGTGTCATTGCTCCGGCAAGATCAGCCTCGTTGTCTCCTGAATATGGATCTTCCCAGTAATAAGTTTCGTCCGGTATAGTTCCCAAATGGAAGTTTCTTTGGTGTTTGTTCACTGGTCCTTGGAATGAAGTTCCAGCTGGTCTCTTGAACATCTGCTGAGGTGGTTGTCTGTTTGAATTTGTCATTTGAATTGATTTATCCACCTCCATTGGTTCCGGCTTCATTTGTGGGATGTTGGTTGGCTGTTTTTGAACAAACGGGGTGTGTCGTTGCCCCTGATTAAAAAATCTATTCTGGTATGTCTGATTGTTCCAAAAATGTTGAGGGTTATTGGGACGTAGATTCGGATATTGATAATTCGGGAAACTAGAATTATTGTAAGTTGGGAATGTCTTGTATCTGGTTGCCGTAGCCCCCCCGATATGTGCCAATTCTGGGTAAAAATGTTTGTTATTGATTGTACTCACTCCTACCCTGTCTTTCTTATTTTGTTGAGATTGGGCGTAATTTCTTCTAAAATTCATATTGTCCAATTTGAGACATATATGAAGAGCCTGTGGCAGAGAACTTGGCTCTCTTATACTTAGCAATCTCGGAAGGTCTCCATTTAGCCCCCTAACAAAGGTGTCAAGTGCTTTTTCTCTATACGTATCTGTCATAGCGCGAAGACTACTCTCATTCAGATCTAGACAAGAAACTTTGTCCAATATTAATGACAGGTGTCTATAAACATCCTGATAGAAGTCCGTAATTGATCTTTGGCCCTGACATAGAACAGTCATCTGATACTCTAAAGTGCCAATGTCCCGTTTATCGGAGTAATGCATACTCAAACATTTTTTTATTCTCCCCCATTCCAATGGAGTTCTATACGACTCCAACGCAGTATCAGCATTACCCGTAATTTTCGTCCGAATCGTATGTAAGATCGCGTAATATTTACTCGATCCTTTTATGGAGTCATACAACTCTAATATCCTATCTACGGACTTTTTCCATGAATTGAATTCACCCGCGATCCCTGAGAACTCTCTCAAGGATTTGACGATATCGGGTACTCTATCTAGCTCCTCGAGTTTTGGCGTAAGTTCCCCGATTGGTTGATCTAAACCCTCATCTAAGTCATGATCACTTGTTGTTTCAATCGTCTCCTTTATAAGTTCCCTAATTTGTCTTTTCTGTAATTCGTTTAGTCCTGTCATGTGGGCCGCATTAGAACCCGATGGTAAATTATTGTTTGCCATAGTCAAGGTTCTACTTAGCCTCTCTGTTAGTTTGTCAATTGATTCGTCTGGCATTGAAATTTATTGAAAGTTAGAACGAGATTAAAAAAAAAAATTTTTATTTATTCTTTAAAAAAAATTTTGTTTAAACCTTTAATAATTAATATAATAGGATAGTTCTCTTATTCACATTTAAAATTTTTAATCGATTAATTGAATTAAATGATTAATTTCTTTGTTTGATTCTGTTTACTTAATAAACTATTTCTTTCTTTTCCTTTTTTATACAAAAATTTTTTTTTAAAAAAATTTCAATTATATTGCAAAATATCTTAAAAAAATCAAAACTAATATTTGTTATATCTACATTAAGCTTACATTAGCAGATTCAGGATCATGTTGTCCTTGTTGATGTCCTCTGTCTCTTGATTTGGGTTTCACTGTTTCAACTGTGTATTTTATGTGTTTATTGTGTCTTTATTATTATTGTTTTTATTTATATTATTTGCACGTACTTCACAAATTTTTAATTTTTCAAAGGTAAAAATTTTTATAAATTGAGGTTGTTTTCCATGTAGGTTTTTAAATATTATTTACTTGATTTCAGTTTTTATTAATTTCTAAATTTTTAGCTCTTCAATTTTTATTCACTTAGCGATTTATCATTTATTATTCACTACTTTTTCTTTTCGCTTAAAATTACTTTTATTTTTCAAGTTCTTTCAAAATATTCCTAGTAATAATTTTTTCCTTTATGAACTTGTTGCAGTTTGAATATTTTAACACGATTTTTTGTTTCTTACATTTTCTTTGTAGGTTTTATTTATTCAATTAATTTTTTTTGTTCGTATTTGTTATTAACACTTGCAGCCTCTTTAGTACGATCAATTAATTTGATTTATTTATATTTTTGTTCACGAATTTTTCTTTTCCACTGTACACCAAACACTTGTTTTCAATTTTTTAATGTTTTCACTTTTTAATTTAAATTTAATTAATTTAGATAGATACCGGTTTTACGCGGGCTTGCCAGGCCTTGGCATACGCCAATCCTTTTTATCCTTTACGGATTACTGGGGCACCTGGCAAGGCTTGACTGTTAGTTCTTTACCGGGATGGGAATCCTTGTAAAAAAAGGATGTCCCTGCTCGGGCGCCAATTAATTCTTTCCAAATTCAAAAGTTAAAAAAAATTATTTTTTGTGTTGTGTTTTTTAAGACACAACACGTCTTTATTTATGCACAGTAAGAACAACAGTAAAAACAATTTTTATTAAAACTACTCTAACTGCCTAAACGTCGCTGTTTTGATCACATACCTTTGCTGCTCGTGTTGTTTGTAGACATGGTGTCAGCATTTTCCCACCGTTCCATTAATGTTGAAATAGGAACCAAGCAAAGTTGTTGATTATGCAATAGCAACGTCAGCTTAGTAACTTTTGTTATTTAAACATATTTTTCCTTAACTTATATGTATACTAGGTAATACCCGGTGTGCTTCGCTTATTTTTAAAATTTTGCACAATATTGGGAAATACACAATTTATTAATTGTTCTTTGGATTGTGTCATTATGCAAAACTCTGATGGAAATTTTATATACTTTGTTATAGGATCCATTGGAATTCTTGCATTACCTAAATCAAGCAATTGTTTGGAAAAAGTTGAAGCGAAGCATCACGTTGCAACTGAACACGCATATTAGTAGTTAATTTTAGAGTATGAACATATCGCCAAAGGTATGACGATGCATTTAGCTCATCAGATGGCGTTGATGCAGGCATAACAGGAAGTGTTTGACGAAAATCACCAGCTAATAAAACTAATGCACCTCCAAATATGTTATTATTGCTTCTAAAATCCCGTAAACTGCGAGACTTCCAAAGATTTCTTATGCGCCATGGTGCATTCAACCCACACTATGATTTCACATTGTTGCAATACTTTGCCCATAGAAGAATTTTTCTTTATGTTACACTTGTAATCTCTTCGGAAAATGGAGGCTTCTAGGATAATTTTAGTGCAGAATACGCTGTTCTACCACCATCTAAGAGTGTGACAGCAATGCCGGAGGACGCAATAGCTAATGCAATATTTTTTTGAGATCGAACTTTTGCCAATATCAATGAAATTAAAAACGTTTTTCCGGTTATTTGTTTGTTTGTTATTGCTGCTAGTATACTGTTGTATACCATTCTCTGCTCTTGTTGTAAATTTGGTAAATTTTCTTCCAATAAAATTTCCAAATTTTGATGATTATATTCCATTTCTCGTCGTAGATCTTGATCGTGTGCATCAGTTCCTGACCGAATAGGAGCAATCATTTCAACTTCAATTAGTGTCACATTCCTTATCGCCAAGCATTTGTATCCGAGTAGAATCAATGTCTCATTATTCATACTTTCACTTAGTTCAAGCGTTGCATTGCTGGTGGTAACTCTTTCCGGGTGTAATATGTCCTCAGCCAAATATGTTTTAAATTTATTCCAAAGATCTTTTGGATTAGATGGTGAGCACGATACCAATATTATCGCAAATAATGCCCTTATTTTCCATGGATGGTTGATTACTGCTGCATCTTCAAGCGTTGTTTCCCAATGACAATCGTTCTCCAATAATTGTAGTTTCTGACAGGCCTCTCGATATGTTGCACATACTACGCCATCAACACTATGTAATGTCTCAAAAGATGTTGGTCCTCGAACATTAATCGGAAGCATTCTCAAATAAAAACATTGAGCATTTTGAGGATGGACGGTATAAACCCTACCTAATGCATCTGTTGAATATAAATTTGGCCAACCATCAACAGGTTTCCCCTGCTTTCGACGTTGGAATTTCTTTGTTGATGTATTCCACGTATAATACGTTGGAATTTCTGAATAAAACAAAGTTTTAGCAAACATATCATTTCTACAAAGATCAAAAAATGATGTTAATGTTGTAGCCGGTGGTGCTGCTGCTCTCTCTCGAGCATTTCTTTCTGTAAAGTAAACCCGTTGTCCATTTTCCAGATGCACTGATAAATGAACAACAGTTGGATGGCGCTCATGAATGGGAAATCCCAAAATTCGCCATACTGCTTCATTGCTACTAATGTACCTGGCCATTTGATACTGCGGAATTTCATCATTTGGATTTTGTAATGAAAATACAGCCATATAAGACCCTTTAGTAACATATTTGCAGATGTATTTGATCGACTTAACTGAATGACAATACTCAACATTAATATGCGCTTTAAATGTTTTTGAAAGCAATGGAGAGTAAGGTACTATCCAGCGGTTATCAACATCAAAATCATTTCCATGCACCTTTACTGAAATTGATCGTCCACCATTATCCACAGAACGTCGGCGATAAAGTGGGTAGCCGTCATTTCCCGAGATTGTTTTTTTTTTTTTTTTTTTTTTTTTTAGTATTAAAAATACTTTAAATGTTCAACAAAATTATATATTACAAATTATTATTAAATAATACAAAATTAGTACACTTTCGTCTAAAGACATTTTCATCCGTTTCATTCTTAATGTAGTTTGGCAATGAGTTAAACAGCTGTAGACTTTTGTAGAATAGCGTTTTCTGCATTTGTGTTGACCTCACTCTTTGGATCCTACAGTCACTTGCATTTCTTAGTTGATATAATATATATTGATAATGTATTTGATCACATAGATATTTCGGGGCGTCTCCTTGTTTTAATTTTCTAATAAATCTTAATGTGTTAAATTGAAGTCGTTGTGCTATGTTCATCCATTTTAGATCAGTTAACATTGTGTTTATATGTGTGTAACGATCGCATTTTAGTATTACTCTCATCGCTCTATTTTGCAGTTTCTGCATCCTTGCTAATTGATTTGTGCTGCTGCATGTGAATAAAATAGTGGAACCATATTCTAAGTGTGGTTTTATTTTCGTGCTGTATATATTTATCGCTGTAGACTTGGATATTTTGCTTCTTATTCTTTTTAAAAAACTAATTTTTTAACCAACTTTTTTGCATAAGTAATCTATTTGTTCATTGAAATTTAATTTTTTATCGATTATAAAACCAAGGTATTTTATATATTCGACTTTTTCAATTACTGTGTCATTTATTGTAAATATTTCTTCTGAATTTAAGTTAATTCCATTATTTTTGTTTTATTTTCATTTAATTTGAGTTTATTCATTTTAAGCCATTCATCTATTTTCTTCATATCATACTTGATATTTTCGCGACATTCTTCATCACTATTTGCTATAGTATATATCAGAGTGTCATCAGCGTATAATACAACTTTACATTTTTCTAAAATACTTGGCATGTCATTTATATAAATTATGAACAACAACGCTCCCAAAATGGAACCTTGCGGCACTCCGAAATTATTTATTATTTCATCAGATTCTATGTCATTTAATTTTGTCGTTTGCCTTCTTCTTTTCAGGTACGATTTGAACCAATCTAGCTCGATTCCTCTTATTCCATACATATATAGTTTATTCAGTATTATTTCTCTATCGATCGTCTCAAAGGCTCTTTTGAAGTCAAGAAATATTGCTATTATCCTCTTATCCTTTCCTATTGCTCTCCATTCACTTATGACATAGTTTACCGTGGTTTCACACGAATGTTTTTTACGGAATCCTGACTGGTATTTAGATAATATGTCTCGATTTTCTATATATTTTTCAAGCTGATCTTTAACTACTTTTTCAATTATTTTCTCGCAAGTTTTAAGAGAGTTTATTGGTCTAAACTCCTCGCATTTTTTTGTTCTGGGCACTTTCTCAATTGGGGTTACGGGATTTTTTCCAATTATCAGGAAAAATACCTGTCTCTAAAGATGTGTTTATTACTTTTACCATTATATTTCCTGTTACATTCCAGATGTCAAGTATAATTTTATTTGATACGCGTTCATGGTCAGATTTGTTATTCATACACTTCACGATGCTCTCCAGTTCACTAATATTTACCTTACGGAATTTAAAAACATCATTCACTCTATATTCTATTCGGTTAATATGTTGCACGCTCCCTATCGATTGTCTTATACTACTAATGCTATCAATGAAGAATGCATTGAACTTATTAACTATATCACATATATCGTTGTACTCTATCTGGTCGAATATCACAGACTTGGTTGAGTTTTGCCTCTTATTAAGTACTAGGTTTTTTATGTGTGTCCACATTTGCTTTTGACTAGTTGCGTTGTTAATTTTATTTTTTATGTAATTATTCTTATTATTTTCGATTTGTACTTTGTATCGATTTCTTATTAGTTTATATTCTCCCCAAGCTTGATTTGTGTTTTCAAATTTGGCTCGTAAATATTTTATTATTTTTTCTCTTTTTATTGTTCGCAGTTCTTCGTTAAACCAGTTATTCACTTTGTTATTTATGTGCACTTGCTTTTCAAACGTAAATCTTTGTATTGTATTTCCTAGACAGGCATCAAACAGTTTAACGTTTTCATTAAGATCCTTATTATCCTCGTATATCATATTCTCAGTTAACACATTATTGAATATATTCTTATCGTATTTAAATATCTTGATGGTTTTTGCTGTATTTAGAATGTTTTCATTCGATCTCTCAAAGTCTATATTAATATTAATAACTTCATGGTCAGAAATTTTATTATCTTTACTGTTTGTACATTTTATCTTATAATTATTAGTTATTACCTAGTCAATTATAGTGCTCGAATTTCTTGTTACACGGGTGCTTTCGTTAACTATTTGTTTAAGGCCGTTGTCATTGAGAGTATTCCTAATTCTATTCTTGTATAAAGAGTTTTTTTTCCAATCTATATTAAAATCTCCTGCAATTAAAATATCACAGTTATTATTATCACAGATTTCTTCAATAATTTCGTCAAATATATCACAGAACTCAGCTTCGCTGTAGCTAGGCGATCTATATATTGCACCAATTAAGATATTATTATTATCATTATGTACAGCTTTGCAAAATAATATCCAATACTTCAAATCATCAGTTCTCTCTATAAACTTTTTCACGTTCCAATTATTTTTATAGTATACGACAACTCCACCTGTTCTTGAGGATGCTGACACTGACCCGATGTTATCATATCCTTGTAACGCAATTTCTTGTTCATCCATATCTTTCGTCAAATGTGTTTCAGACAATATTAAAAAGTCAGGTTTTTCTGTTGCTGCGATAATTTCAATTTGATTATAGTTGTTAACAAGACCTTGTACATTTGTATAGAGGGCACTCATTTCCGTTAGTTGTTAAATCGTCAAGCCTATATTTCTCATTTTGTTTTTCAATTTATTTTGATAAACTGGACATTCTCTATCGTTTGTAAAGTGATTTTCATCTAATCCTGCTGTTTACTTTTGAACAATTAATACATTTCATTATCTTCTCTTGGCTTTCGCAATTAACTGTTTTATGTTGACCATGGCATTTTAGACATATTTCCTGATTTTTACATTCTTTGGCTATATGATTGTATCCTCTGCATTTCATACATTGAACCAATTCAGTTCCATCATACACTCTACATCTTTCCCAACCGACATTTACTTTTCTTTCTTCCATAATTTTTCCGTAAGCTTCATTATCAACTCTCAGTCTCACATTGAACAAAGATTTATTTCCTCTTTTCGTTTCATATTTTCCCATAAATTTAATATTTGCATCAGCTAATTTAGGATTTTGTTTTCTTAATTTCTCAATTAAATCATTTTCGCTATATTCAAAAGACATGCCAATAATTTTGATATTTAGTCCCGTCGAATTTGGAATTTTTACTTCATATTGTTTAGATATTTTTTCTTGGATTGCACTTTTACTTTTCTCTCTATCTTCACAGCTCTCACTTTGAATAACAATTGTTCCACTGCTTCTACTTTCCACATTTGTTATCTTCAAGTTGGCTGGATTTATTTTGTTTAACTCTTCTTTAGTTTTTTTTCAGCCGATTGTTTTTCCTTAGGTTTAACAATCAGGGGTAGTTGTTTATTTAGACTTGGCAACCCTTTATTTTTAACTGCATCCGCGTATGTTGTTTTTGCACTTTGTTTACATGTTGCATTTATTACTTTCTTTAATTCTTTGCACATATTTTCATTTTTCTCTTCTATTGTTTTTCATTCATTTTGTTTATATAGATGTAAAATTCATTAAAAAAACTACATATGTGACGTATTATGTAGAGTAAAGTAGACTTGAAAATATTACTAACAATTTTCCTCTGGGTTAATATGCCTCTCATAATTTTGGTTATTTTTTGATCAATGTGTAGTTTTTGGTTTTGTTTATTTTTTCTTATAAAAAAAGCTATTTTTGTTTCAGTTTTTGTTAATTATAATTTAAACTTGAAAAAAAAAATAAAACAAAAGTCTATGAACTTAATTTTGGTTATATTTTTTCTTATTTGGTGATTTTTTTCACAAATATTGGTTACAAAATGTTTTTCGTGGCAACATTGTTTCAGATGAATAAATAAAAAATTAGTCAAACAACAAAAACGCACGATGAGAACAATTGAGAACATTGTTACGCTCTTGGTTTCTTTATCCTTCCCTTCTATCTTTCCCCCCGCGTCGTGAAATATTTTTGAAAAATATTACAAAATATGCCAAAATGCACATTCTTTATACATACTTTATTTGCTTTGGTTTTAATATCAAGAATCATAGATAGCATACTTGTAGGGGTAACTACTATGCGTATGAGTAATATATTTCAAATGCAATTAAATATTAAGTATGTAGTGTGTAGTATACGTGGGCATGGCCCCTCGCTCATTTGGAAAATCAATATAAAAAGTAGAATTATACCCCTGTAGTTGGCGCATATCGTAGGGTCTACCTTTTTCGGGACAGGGCAGCGGACACTGAGGTTCCAATCGTTGGGCATACTTTCCTCTAGGCATATTTTGTAGATAAGCTGGTGCATGCGCACTACCAACTCCGGTCTTAAACAACTCAGCGGGGAGGCTATCAGAACATGCCGCTTTATTGTTTTTAAGATTTATAATCGCAACTTTGACCTCTTCATTGCTAGGCGGCGGAATCTCCACACCGTCACCGCCGAAAAATATTTCAAATAAACCTTCCCTTCCCCTTATCCCGGTAATTAAATTAAAGCATTGAATACATTTTTTATTTTCATTTTATTTTAATTATTTATATGATTTCCTTAAAATACATTCAAAATATATTACAAATAAGGAATTAAGAATTAAATTGAAAGAGACAGTATTTTTTATAAATTTAAATTTATTATAATATAAATTTATTATAATATAAAACTTTATTGTAATATAAATTTAAACTTAGAAAACTACTCATATATTTCATCAATATTTAATAGAAATTAAAAACATTGTCATGATATTTAATTTAAAATTTACGCAAATTGATTACAAATAATTTTTCTAAATTACAAATTCTTTTTTTCCAGAGAATATACTCTTCGTGAACTTCGTCCATTATTTTTGTTTTAAAAATTGGTCTTCTTTGCCGAGTATATTGTAGACGTCTTCCTCATCGCTGCTGATAAAAAGATCAGCCTCAAGGGTGCTCAATTCGCTATTGTGGTACTTCTTTACAGAATTTTCCTTAGAAGGTTGTTCTGAATTGGGTTCTTCTTCGTCGCTACTAATACTGCCAAAAAGCTCCAATTCAAGATTCTTCATCTCGCTGTTAGATTTCTTGTTGTCCTGCTTTTCTATTAATTTAGCTTCTGGCTTCCTAGAGGAATCTTTGTCTGAATTGCGTTTTGATGAGGATTTATTTGTCCTAGTCTGTTTCTTCTTAGCTGACTGCTGTTCATCTTTATCGTGGGAATTATTTTTCGACTTTTTGCTCTCATTCATCATTGTCAAGTGTGTACGCTTGCGTGATTGTAGTTCTCGGGTAGCTTTTATCTCGTTATCAAAGTCAATATTGCGTGTTTGCTGTTTATGATCTGATTGTATAACCGATGATGGCGGTGTCGACAAAGTGGCGTTTATTTGTTTTTCAATATTTTGTTCACCAGGATATATGAACTTTTTTGAGAATAGAATTGTTTCCTTTTCGGGAGTTTTATTCCAATGTGTCAAAAATTCGTCCATTTCTGCACAATATTGAGATAAAAATTCCTGTGACTTAGCACTTGCATCTTTCTTTTGGGGGGAATGCATGCAAACGTTAGCGAAACCGCCTACGCCGCATCTCAGCACAGCTGAGCTATCATTGTTCTGACTGCTCTGACTTTCCGGATGTTGTTGTTCTGGTTTTGTGTCAATTACCGTACCACTATTTTGGACATTATTTAACCGAGAAAGCGATGCAGATCCGTCATGCTTAATATCCTTTTCAATTCTTAAATTTTGATCATTCTGCTGCTTTTTCAATTCAGCTGGTATGCCGCTTTCACTCTCTTGAGCTGATAACAAAAGTGGCCATAATTCAGACACAAATTTCTGTGCTTTGCCACCTCTTAGGAATCCAGCAATTCTGATCTGTAATTTCTGTCGACAAAGCATTTTATCCTGCTTTAATTTATTGTGCACGAACTCCACTGCCGCATTATCTTCTCTCTGCAAAATATCCGTGATTTTCTTGCTTATCCACGGTTTCAACATGTCCAATTTTACTTTGCATATGTCGATACGTCCCTGTGCTTTAAGTTTGGAACTCAACGTTTTATAAGCTGCAAGCGATTGTTTTCCACCATTCAACAGGTTAATGCGTCGTTGTGGTTTAAGGGTGGAACCACAAGTGTTGGGTGGTACTAGTGGTTGCTTTTGTTCTGCTTGTGTGCTACAGATTGATATTGACTTGTCCAGTTTATGTACACGATTTTCAATGTTGACGGAATTTTTATTGTTTTCCTTATCTGACTGTTGTTTCTTTGTGATTAAAGTGCTGGCGGTTAAATCTTGCTTTTGTTCAACTTTTCTGTTACCTTCCGTACCACTATTTCGGCTACAGGTTAACCGAGAAAGCGATGCAGATTCATCGTGTTTTTCGCCGTGCTTAGTGTCCAACCGCCCCTGTGGTTTAAGGGTGGAACTGAAAGTGGTAGGAGGTACCAATGGTTCTTTTCCGCCATTCACCATGTTGTCTTGTTTTCGGGATCGAGATTGAGATCCTTCGGCGTCTTTTCGAAATTTACTTTGGAATACTTGTTTCAAAATTTTAGTTTTTGTAGGTTCAACATCTTTAGTTTGGATTACTTCCTTTATAATTTCATCTTTTTTCGGTTCCACTGTATTATTTGATATGGCTGTCGAACTCTCTTCAGCCGCTAACAAAATATGCCATAATTCACATATGAATTGTTTTACCAGAGGACCATTTAGAAATTCAGTCATATGGATATGCGTCTTCATCGGGCAGATAAATTGTTCCAATTTTAATTCGTTGTAAACAAATTTTTCAATTTGAAAAACGTCGTAGATTTTCGAATTAATTTGTGCCTTTAACGCATCCAATTTCACTTTCGACATGTCTATGCATTTGTCGAGTAATTCGTCAAATTTCAATTGCTTTGACGCTTCCATTTTTTCTTAAAGTTTTCCGCTGATAAATGTTGTGTGTTGTCTACCGAGACTAAATTGTGATTGAACTTATTGTGTAAGGTTCACGCCTTTTATAGGTGGAAACCATTTTGGAAATTTGTGATTTCGATACAAACAGGTACCGGATTCAACGTAATGAGTGAACAAATAGGTTAACTGCTACCTGATCTTTCAACAACCCTTTTATGTATGCAGGTAAAGACCCTGCCCTTTAATTTCAACCAATGGCTTTTGTTTTCCTTCTTAGTATTCGAAAAACATATTCATTTACAACTTGCGCAATATTGGGAGATACACAATTTATTAATTGTTCTTTGGATTGTGTCGTTATGCAAAACTCTGATGGAAATTTTATATACTTTGTTATAGGATCCATTGGAATTCTTGCATTACCTAAATCAAGCAATTGTTTGGAAAAAGTTGAAGCGAAGCATCACGTTGCAACTGAACACGCATATTAGTAGTTAATTTTAGAGTATGAACATATCGCCAAAGGTATGACGATGCATTTAGCTCATCAGCTGGCGTTGATGCAGGCATAACAGGAAGTGTTTGAAGAAAATCACCAGCTAATAAAACTAATGCACCTCCAAATATGTTATTATTGCTTCTAAAATCCCGTAAACTGCGAGACTTCCAAAGATTTCTTATGCGCCATGGTGCATTCAACCCACACTATGATTTCACATTGTTGCAATACTTTGCCCATAGAAGAATTTTTCTTTATGTTACACTTGTAATCTCTTCGGAAAATTGAGGCTTCTAGGATAATTTTAGTGCAGAATACGCTGTTCTACCACCATCTAAGAGTGTGGTAGCAATGCCGGATGACGCAATAGCTAATGCAATATTTTTTTGAGATCGAACTTTTGCCAATATCAATGAAATTAAAAACGTTTTTCCGGTTATTTGTTTGTTTGTTATTGCTGCTAGTATACTGTTGTATACCATTCTCTGCTCTTGTTGTAAATTTGGTAAATTTTCTTCCAATAAAATTTCCAAATTTTGATGATTATATTCCATTTCTCGTCGTAGATCTTGATCGTGTGCATCAGTTCCTGACCGAATAGGAGCAATCATTCCAACTTCAATTAGTGTCACATTCCTTATCGCCAAGCATTTGTCTTCAAGTAGAATCAATGTCTCATTATTCATACTTTCACTTAGTTCAAGCGTTGCATTGCTGGTGGTAACTCTTTCCGGGTGTAATATGTCCTCAGCCAAATATGTTTTAAATTTATTCCAAAGATCTTTTGGATTAGATGGTGAGCACGATACCAATATTATCGCAAATAATGCCCTTATTTTCCATGGATGGTTGATTACTGCTGCATCTTCAAGCGTTGTTTCCCAATGACAATCGTTCTCCAATAATTGTAGTTTCTGACAGGCCTCTCGATATGTTGCACATACTACGCCATCAACACTATGTAATGTCTCAAAAGATGTTGGTCCTCGAACATTAATCAGAAGCATTCTCAAATAAAAACATTCACCATTTTGAGGATGGACGGTATAAACCCTACCTAATGCATCTGTTGAATATAAATTTGGCCAACCATCAACAGGTTTCCCCTGCTTTCGACGTTGGAATTTCTTTGTTGATGCATTCCACGTACAATACGTTGGAATTTCTGAATAAAACAAAGTTTTAGCAAACATATCATTTCTACAAAGATCAAAAAATGATGTTAATGTTGTAGCCAGTGGTGCTGCTGCTCTCTCTCGAGCATTTCTTTCTGTAAAGTAAACCCGTTGTCCATTTTCCAGATGCACTGATAAATGAACAACAGTTGGATGGCGCTCATGAATGGGAAATCCCAAAATTCGCCATACTGCTGCATTGCTACTAATGTACCTGGCCATTTGATACTGCGGAATTTCATCATTTGGATTTTGTAATGAAAATACAGCCATATAAGACCCTTTAGTAACATATTTGCAGATGTATTTGATCGACTTAACTGAATGACAATACTCAACATTAATATGCGCTTTAAATGTTTTTGAAAGCAATGGAGAGTAAGGTACTATCCAGCGGTTATCAACATCAAAATCATTTCCATGCACCTTTGCTGAAATTGATCGTCCACCATTATCCACAGAACGTCGGCGATAAAGTGGGTAGCCGTCATTTCCCGAGATTGTGTTTTTTTTTTTTTTTTTTTTTTTTTTTTTTAGTATTAAAAATACTTTAAATGTTCAACAAAATTATATATTACAAATTATTATTAAATAATACAAAATTAGTACACTTTCGTCTGAAGACATTTTCATCCGTTTCATTCTTAATGTAGTTTGGCAATGAGCTAAACAGCTGTAGACTTTTGTAGAATAGCGTTTTCTGCATTTGTGTTGACCTCACTCTTTGGATCCTAAAGTCACTTGCATTTCTTAGTTGATATAATATATATTGATAATGTATTTGATCACATAGATATTTCGGGGCGTCTCCTTGTTTTAATTTTCTAATAAATCTTAATGTGTTAAATTGAAGTCGTTGTGCTATGTTCATCCATTTTAGATCAGTTAACATTGTGTTTATATGTGTGTAACGATCGCATTTTAGTATTACTCTCATCGCTCTATTTTGCAGTTTCTGCATCCTTGCTAATTGATTTGTGCTGCTGCATGTGAATAAAATAGTGGAACCATATTCTAAGTGTGGTTTTATTTTCGTGCTGTATATATTTATCGCTGTAGACTTGGATATTTTGCTTCTTATTCTTTTTAAAAAACTAATTTTTTTACCAACTTTTTTGCATAAGTAATCTATTTGTTCATTGAAATTTAATTTTTTATCGATTATAAAACCAAGGTATTTTATATATTCGACTTTTTCAATTACTGTGTCTTTTATTGTAAATATTTCTTCTGAATTTAAGTTAATTCCATTATTTTTGTTTTATTTTCATTTAATTTGAGTTTATTCATTTTAAGCCATTCATCTATTTTCTTCATATCATACTTGATATTTTCGCGACATTCTTCATCACTATTTGCTATAGTATATATCAGAGTGTCATCAGCGTATAATACAACTTTACATTTTTCTAAAATACTTGGCATGTCATTTATATAAATTATGAACAACAACGCTCCCAAAATGGAACCTTGTGGCACTCCGAAATTATTTATTATTTCATCAGATTCTATGTCATTTAATTTTGTCGTTTGCCTTCTTCTTTTCAGGTACGATTTGAACCAATCTAGCTCGATTCCTCTTATTCCATACATATATAGTTTATTCAGTATTATTTCTCTATCGATCGTCTCAAAGGCTCTTTTGAAGTCAAGAAATATTGCTATTATCCTCTTATCCTTTCCTATTGCTCTCCACTCACTTATGACATAGTTTACCGTGGTTTCACACGAATGTTTTTTACGGAATCCTGACTGGTATTTAGATAATATGTCTCGATTTTCTATATATTTTTCAAGCTGATCTTTAACTACTTTTTCAATTATTTTCTCGCAAGTTTTAAGAGAGTTTATTGGTCTAAACTCCTCGCATTTTTTTGTTCTGGCCACTTTCTCAATTGGGGTTACGGTTGATTTTTTCCAATTATCAGGAAAAATACCTGTCTCTAAAGATGTGTTTATTACTTTTACCATTATATTTCCTGTTACATACCAGTTGTCAAGTATAATTTTATTTGATACGCGTTCATGGTCAGATTTGTTATTCATACACTTCACGATGCTCTCCAGTTCACTAATATTTACCTTACGGAATTTAAAAACATCATTCACTCTATATTCTATTCGGTTAATATGTTGCACGCTCCCTATCGATTGTCTTATACTACTAATGCTATCAATGAAGAATGCATTGAACTTATTAACTATATCACATATATCGTTGTACTCTATCTGGTCGAATATCACAGACTTGGTTGAGTTTTGCCTCTTATTAAGTACTAGGTTTTTTATGTGTGTCCACATTTGCTTTTGACTAGTTGCGTTGTTAATTTTATTTTTTATGTAATTATTCTTATTATTTTCGATTTGTACTTTGTATCGATTTCTTATTAGTTTATATTCTCCCCAAGCTTGATTTGTGTTTTCAAATTTGGCTCGTAAATATTTTATTATTTTTTCTCTTTTTATTGTTCGCAGTTCTTCGTTAAACCAGTTATTCACTTTGTTATTTATGTGCACTTGCTTTTCAAACGTAAATCTTTGTATTGTATTTCCTAGACAGGCATCAAACAGTTTAACGTTTTCATTAAGATCCTTATTATCCTCGTATATCATATTCTCAGTTAACACATTATTGAATATATTCTTATCGTATTTAAATATCTTGATGGTTTTTGCTGTATTTAGAATGTTTTCATTCGATCTCTCAAAGTCTATATTAATATTAATAACTTCATGGTCAGAAATTTTATTATCTTTACTGTTTGTACATTTTATCTTATAATTATTAGTTATTACGTAGTCAATTATAGTGCTCGAATTTCTTGTTACACGGGTGCTTTCGTTAACTATTTGTTTAAGGCCGTTGTCATTGAGAGTATTCCTAATTCTATTCTTGTATAAAGAGTTTTTTTTCCAATCTATATTAAAATCTCCTGCAATTAAAATATCACAGTTATTATTATCACAGATTTCTTCAATAATTTCGTCAAATATATCACAGAACTCAGCTTCGCTGTAGCTAGGCGATCTATATATTGCACCAATTAAGATATTATTATTATTATCATTATGTACAGCTTTGCAAAATAATATCCAATACTTCAAATCATCAGTTCTCTCTATAAACTTTTTCACGTTCCAATTATTTTTATAGTATACGACAACTCCACCTGTTCTTGAGGATGCTGACACTGACCCGATGTTATCATATCCTTGTAACGCAATTTCTTGTTCATCTATATCTTTCGTCAAATGTGTTTCAGACAATATTAAAAAGTCAGGTTTTTCTGTTGCTGCGATAATTTCAATTTGATTATAGTTGTTAACAAGACCTTGTACATTTGTATAGAGGGCACTCATTTCCGTTAGTTGTTAAATCGTCAAGCCTATATTTCTCATTTTGTTTTTCAATTTATTTTGATAAACTGGACATTCTCTATCGTTTGTAAAGTGATTTTCATCTAATCCTGCTGTTTACTTTTGAACAATTAATACATTTCATTATCTTCTCTTGGCTTTCGCAATTAACTGTTTTATGTTGACCATGGCATTTTAGACATATTTCCTGATTTTTACATTCTTTGGCTATATGATTGTATCCTCTGCATTTCATACATTGAACTAATTCAGTTCCATCATACACTCTACATCTTTCCCAACCGACATTTACTTTTCTTTCATCCATAATTTTTCCGTAAGCTTCATTATCAACTCTCAGTCTCACATTGAACAAAGATTTATTTCCTCTTTTCGTTTCATATTTTCCCATAAATTTAATATTTGCATCAGCTAATTTAGGATTTTGTTTTCTTAATTTCTCAATTAAATCATTTTCGCTATATTCAAAAGACATGCCAATAATTTTGATATTTAGTCCCGTCGAATTTGGAATTTTTACTTCATATTGTTTAGATATTTTTCTTGGATTGCACTTTTACTTTTCTCTCTATCTTCACAGCTCTCACTTTGAATAACAATTGTTCCACTGCTTCTACTTTCCACATTTGTTATCTTCAAGTTGTCTGGATTTATTTTGTTTAACTCTTCTTTAGTTTTTTTTCAGCCGATTGTTTTTCCTTAGGTTTAACAATCAGGGGTAGTTGTTTATTTAGACTTGGCAACCCTTTATTTTTAACTGCATCCGCGTATGTTGTTTTTGCACTTTGTTTACATGTTTCATTTATTACTTTCTTTATTTCTTTGCACATATTTTCATTTTTCTCTTCTATTGTTTTTCATTCATTTTGTTTATATAGAAGTAAAATTCATTAAAAAAACTACATATGTGACGTATTATGTAGAGTAAAGTAGACTTGAAAATATTACTAACAATTTTCCTCTGGGTTAATATGCCTCTCATAATTTTTCTCATGTTCTCTTTGTGCCGACGTCTGAGAATAAGTGTTGCCTTTTTTTTGTTATTTCTAACCAAATTGGTTATTTTTTGATCAATGTGTAGTTTTTGGTTTTGTTTATTTTTTCTTATAAAAAAAGCTATTTTTGTTTCAGTTTTTGTTAATTATAATTTAAACTTGAAAAAAAAATAAAACAAAAGTCTATGAATTTAATTTTGGTTATATTTTTTCTTATTTGGTGATTTTTTTCACAAATGTTGGTTACAAAATGTTTTTCGTGGCAACATTGTTTCAGATGAATAAATAAAAAATTAGTCAAACAACAAAAACGCACGATGAGAACAATTGAGAACATTGTTACGCTCTTGGTTTCTTTATCCTTCCCTTCTATCTTTCCCCCCGCGTCGTGAAATATTTTTGAAAAATATTACAAAATATGCCAAAATGCACATTCTTTATACATACTTTATTTGCTTTGGTTTTAATATCAAGAATCATAGATAGCATACTTGTAGGGGTAACTACTATGCGTATGAGTAATATATTTCAAATGCAATTAAATATTAAGTATGTAGTGTGTAGTATACGTGGGCATGGCCCCTCGCTCATTTGGAAAATCAATATAAAAAGTAGAATTATACCCCTGTAGTTGGCGCATATCGTAGGGTCTACCTTTTTCGGGACAGGGCAGCGGACACTGAGGTTCCAATCGTTGGGCATACTTTCCTCTAGGCATATTTTGTAGATAAGCTGGTGCATGCGCACTACCAACTCCGGTCTTAAACAACTCAGCGGGGAGGCTATCAGAACATGCCGCTTTATTGTTTTTAAGATTTATAATCGCAACTTTGACCTCTTCATTGCTAGGCGGCGGAATCTCCACACCGTCACCGCGGAAAAATATTTCAAATAAACCTTCCCTTCCCCTTATCCCGGTAATTAAATTAAAGCATTGAATACATTTTTTATTTTCATTTTATTTTAATTATTTATATGATTTCCTTAAAATACATTCAAAATATATTACAAATAAGGAATTAAGAATTAAATTGAAAGAGACAGTATTTTTTATAAATTTAAATTTATTATAATATAAATTTATTATACTATAAAACTTTATTGTAATATAAATTTAAACTTAGAAAACTACTCATATATTTCATCAATATTTAATAGAAATTAAAAACATTGTCATGATATTTAATTTAAAATTTACGCAAATTGATTACAAATAATTTTTCTAAATTACAAATTCTTTTTTTCCAGAGAATATACTCTTCGTGAACTTCGTCCATTATTTTTGTTTTAAAAATTGGTCTTCTTTGCCGAGTATATTGTAGACGTCTTCCTCATCGCTGCTGATAAAAAGATCAGCCTCAAAGGTGCTCAATTCGCTATTGTGGTACTTCTTTACAGAATTTTCCTTAGAAGGTTGTTCTGAATTGGGTTCTTCTTCGTCGCTACTAATACTGCCAAAAAGCTCCAATTCAAGATTCTTCATCTCGCTGTTAGATTTCTTGTTGTCCTGCTTTTCTATTAATTTAGCTTCTGGCTTCCTAGAGGAATCTTTGTCTGAATTGCGTTTTGATGAGGATTTATTTGTCCTAGTCTGTTTCTTCTTAGCTGACTGCTGTTCATCTTTATCGTGGGAATTATTTTTCGACTTTTTGCTCTCATTCATCATTGTCAAGTGTGTACGCTTGCGTGATTGTAGTTCTCGGGTAGCTTTTATCTCGTTATCAAAGTCAATATTGCGTGTTTGCTGTTTATGATCTGATTGTATAACCGATGATGGCGGTGTCGACAAAGTGGCGTTTATTTGTTTTTCAATATTTTGTTCACCAGGATATATGAACTTTTTTGAGAATAGAATTGTTTCCTTTTCGGGAGTTTTATTCCAATGTGTCAAAAATTCGTCCATTTCTGCACAATATTGAGATAAAAATTCCTGTGACTTAGCACTTGCATCTTTCTTTTGGGGGGAATGCATGCAAACGTTAGCGAAACCGCCTACGCCGCATCTCAGCACAGCTGAGCTATCATTGTTCTGACTGCTCTGACTTTCCGGATGTTGTTGTTCTGGTTTTGTGTCAATTACCGTACCACTATTTTGGACATTATTTAACCGAGAAAGCGATGCAGATCCGTCATGCTTAATATCCTTTTCAATTCTTAAATTTTGATCATTCTGCTGCTTTTTCAATTCAGCTGGTATGCCGCTTTCACTCTCTTGAGCTGATAACAAAAGTGGCCATAATTCAGACACAAATTTCTGTGCTTTGCCACCTCTTAGGAATCCAGCAATTCTGATCTGTAATTTCTGTCGACAAAGCATTTTATCCTGCTTTAATTTATTGTGCACGAACTCCACTGCCGCATTATCTTCTCTCTGCAAAATATCCGTGATTTTCTTGCTTATCCACGGTTTCAACATGTCCAATTTTACTTTGCATATGTCGATACGTCCCTGTGCTTTAAGTTTGGAACTCAACGTTTTATAAGCTGCAAGCGATTGTTTTCCACCATTCAACAGGTTAATGCGTCGTTGTGGTTTAAGGGTGGAACCACAAGTGTTGGGTGGTACTAGTGGTTGCTTTTGTTCTGCTTGTGTGCTACAGATTGATATTGACTTGTCCAGTTTATGTACACGATTTTCAATGTTGACGGAATTTTTATTGTTTTCCTTATCTGACTGTTGTTTCTTTGTGATTAAAGTGCTGGCGGTTAAATCTTGCTTTTGTTCAACTTTTCTGTTACCTTCCGTACCACTATTTCGGCTACAGGTTAACCGAGAAAGCGATGCAGATTCATCGTGTTTTTCGCCGTGCTTAGTGTCCAACCGCCCCTGTGGTTTAAGGGTGGAACTGAAAGTGGTAGGAGGTACCAATGGTTCTTTTCCGCCATTCACCATGTTGTCTTGTTTTCGGGATCGAGATTGAGATCCTTCGGCGTCTTTTCGAAATTTACTTTGGAATACTTGTTTCAAAATTTTAGTTTTTGTAGGTTCAACATCTTTAGTTTGGATTACTTCCTTTATAATTTCATCTTTTTTCGGTTCCACTGTATTATTTGATATGGCTGTCGAACTCTCTTCAGCCGCTAACAAAATATGCCATAATTCACATATGAATTGTTTTACCAGAGGACCATTTAGAAATTCAGTCATATGGATATGCGTCTTCATCGGGCAGATAAATTGTTCCAATTTTAATTCGTTGTAAACAAATTTTTCAATTTGAAAAACGTCGTAGATTTTCGAATTAATTTGTGCCTTTAACGCATCCAATTTCACTTTCGACATGTCTATGCATTTGTCGAGTAATTCGTCAAATTTCAATTGCTTTGACGCTTCCATTTTTTCTTAAAGTTTTCCGCTGATAAATGTTGTGTGTTGTCTACCGAGACTAAATTGTGATTGAACTTATTGTGTAAGGTTCACGCCTTTTATAGGTGGAAACCATTTTGGAAATTTGTGATTTCGATACAAACAGGTACCGGATTCAACGTAATGAGTGAACAAATAGGTTAACTGCTACCTGATCTTTCAACAACCCTTTTATGTATACAGGTAAAGACCCTGCCCTTTAATTTCAACCAATGGCTTTTGTTTTCCTTCTTAGTATTCGAAAAACATATTCATTTACAACTTGCGATTTCTATAATAATCCCTAATGGGCTGTTGTTGTAATCCTTTCATTACCCTTATTAGATCAGATCTTTTGATTCGGTTATTTCTTCGTAATGTAGTTTTAAGTATTAACCTTTTCGGTTAAAAAAACTCGCTACGTATGGTAAAGTCATAAATGCTTTGTAAGTTTTATGTGTAAACCATCAGATTAAAATTTATTGAGCAAAGTTCTATAGTCCTATGACCTATTGTGCTGCTGCAAAGCTGGAGAAACCGAATAAAAATTATTTTTTATTGCGAATTTAATCGTCACACTTTTCCTGTTACGTCGCGTGTTTATTATTAAGCTTAATGACAAGATATTTCTCAGAACAATATACATACGTCATGTTTTGATACACAAATGCAAAAAAGAATGACAAATTCTGGCTATCTGCACTTTACAGGCACCTTTTCTGGCACAGCGAACTGAGTGTTTTCTGCAGCATGATTTGTGCATTTCTAAACATTTTTCCACAAAATTAAGACTACCAGATGAGACTTTTAAAGGAAATTTAAATTTTGCATGATTTATCTATGTGGACAAATCAATTCACAATTATATAAAATATAACCTACTACTGCTCTGTTCAAGTTTTTCCGGACAAAATATAAAATTAAACCAAAACGAGCTAAAAGATGTTCATACTACATATTTTCTCTTTCTCTCAAGAAGAGGGCTGTCAAACTACATATAAAAAAAGGAGTGAATCGAGCTTTACAGAAAGATAAATAAAAATTAAAAAATCTATTTTATGACCAACTTAGACTGATGAAATGTTATTAACTCTCGTCGTATCAAATGCCCAGTTTTGTTCGAGAAGTCAGTTTTTCTTGTTATTTTAAAATAGCACCTAGGACCTGGTTTTAAATGAAAATATTACGTGGCTTCATTATGCATTATGCATTATGCATATTTTCATTTTTCTCTTCTATTGTTTTTCATTCATTTTGTTTATATAGATGTAAAATTCATTAAAAAAACTACATATGTGACGTATTATGTAGAGTAAAGTAGACTTGAAAATATTACTAACAATTTTCCTCTGGGTTAATATGCCTCTCATAATGTTTCTCATGTTCTCTTTGTGCCGACGTCTGAGTGTAGTTTTTGGTTTTGTTTATTTTTTCTTATAAAAAAAGCTATTTTTGTTTCAGTTTTTGTTAATTATAATTTAAACTTGAAAAAAAAAATAAAACAAAAGTCTATGAATTTAATTTTGGTTATATTTTTTCTTATTTGGTGATTTTTTTCACAAATGTTGGTTACAAAATGTTTTTCGTGGCAACATTGTTTCAGATGAATAAATAAAAAATTAGTCAAACAACAAAAACGCACGATGAGAACAATTGAGAACATTGTTACGCTCTTGGTTTCTTTATCCTTCCCTTCTATCTTTCCCCCCGCGTCGTGAAATATTTTTGAAAAATATTACAAAATATGCCAAAATGCACATTCTTTATACATACTTTATTTGCTTTGGTTTTAATATCAAGAATCATAGATAGCATACTTGTAGGGGTAACTACTATGCGTATGAGTAATATATTTCAAATGCAATTAAATATTAAGTATGTAGTGTGTAGTATACGTGGGCATGGCCCCTCGCTCATTTGGAAAATCAATATAAAAAGTAGAATTATACCCCTGTAGTTGGCGCATATCGTAGGGTCTACCTTTTTCGGGACAGGGCAGCGGACACTGAGGCATACTTTCCTCTAGGCATATTTTGTAGATAAGCTGGTGCATGCGCACTACCAACTCCGGTCTTAAACAACTCAGCGGGGAGGCTATCAGAACATGCCGCTTTATTGTTTTTAAGATTTATAATCGCAACTTTGACCTCTTCATTGCATTTATTTCAAATAAACCTTCCCTTCCCCTTATCTCGGTAATTAAATTAAAGCATTGAATACATTTTTTATTTTCATTTTATTTTAATTATTTATATGATTTCCTTAAAATACATTCAAAATATATTACAAATAAGGAATTAAGAATTAAATTGAAAGAGACAGTATTTTTTATAAATTTAAATTTATTATAATATAAATTTATTATAATATAAACCTTTATTGTAATATAAATTTAAACTTAGAAAACTACTCATATATTTCATCAATATTTAATAGAAATTAAAAACATTGTCATGATATTTAATTTAAAATTTACGCAAATTGATTACAAATAATTTTTCTAAATTACAAATTCTTTTTTTCCAGAGAATATACTCTTCGTGAACTTCGTCCATTATTTTTGTTTTAAAAATTGGTCTTCTTTGCCGAGTATATTGTAGACGTCTTCCTCATCGCTGCTGATAAAAAGATCAGCCTCAAGGGTGCTCAATTCGCTATTGTGGTACTTCTTTACAGAATTTTCCTTAGAAGGTTCTTCTGAATTGGGTTCTTCTTCGTCGCTACTAATACTGCCAAAAAGCTCCAATTCAAGATTCTTCATCTCGCTGTTAGATTTCTTGTTGTCCTGCTTTTCTATTAATTTAGCTTCTGGCTTCCTAGAGGAATCTTTGTCTGAATTGCGTTTTGATGAGGATTTATTTGTCCTAGTCTGTTTCTTCTTAGCTGACTGCTGTTCATCTTTATCGTGGGAATTATTTTTCGACTTTTTGCTCTCATTCATCATTGTCAAGTGTGTACGCTTGCGTGATTGTAGTTCTCGGGTAGCTTTTATCTCGTTATCAAAGTCAATATTGCGTGTTTGCTGTTTATGATCTGATTGTATAACCGATGATGGCGGTGTCGACAAAGTGGCGTTTATTTGTTTTTCAATATTTTGTTCACCAGGATATATGAACTTTTTTGAGAATAGAATTGTTTCCTTTTCGGGAGTTTTATTCCAATGTGTCAAAAATTCGTCCATTTCTGCACAATATTGAGATAAAAATTCCTGTGACTTAGCACTTGCATCTTTCTTTTGGGGGGAATGCATGCAAACGTTAGCGAAACCGCCTACGCCGCATCTCAGCACAGCTGAGCTATCATTGTTCTGACTGCTCTGACTTTCCGGATGTTGTTGTTCTGGTTTTGTGTCAATTACCGTACCACTATTTTGGACATTATTTAACCGAGAAAGCGATGCAGATCCGTCATGCTTAATATCCTTTTCAATTCTTAAATTTTGATCATTCTGCTGCTTTTTCAATTCAGCTGGTATGCCGCTTTCACTCTCTTGACCTGATAACAAAAGTGGCCACAATTCAGACACAAATTTCTGTGCTTTGCCACCTCTTAGGAATCCAGCAATTCTGATCTGTAATTTCTGTCGACAAAGCATTTTATCCTGCTTTAATTTATTGTGCACGAACTCCACTGCCGCATTATCTTCTCTCTGCAAAATATCCGTGATTTTCTTGCTTATCCACGGTTTCAACATGTCCAATTTTACTTTGGATATGTCGATACGTCCCTGTGCTTTAAGTTTGGAACTCAACGTTTTATAAGCTGCAAGCGATTGTTTTCCGCCATTCAACAGGTTAATGCGTCGTTGTGGTTTAAGGGTGGAACCACAAGTGTTGGGTGGTACTAGTGGTTGCTTTTGTTCTGCTTGTGTGCTACAGATTGATATTGACTTGTCCAGTTTATGTACACGATTTTCAATGTTGACGGAATTTTTATTGTTTTCCTTATCTGACTGTTGTTTCTTTGTGATTAAAGTGCTGGCGGTTAAATCTTGCTTTTGTTCAACTTTTCTGTTACCTTCCGTACCACTATTTCGGCTACAGGTTAACCGAGAAAGCGATGCAGATTCATCGTGTTTTTCGCCGTGCTTAGTGTCCAACCGCCCCTGTGGTTTAAGGGTGGAACTGAAAGTGGTAGGAGGTACCAATGGTTCTTTTCCGCCATTCACCATGTTGTCTTGTTTTCGGGATCGAGATCCTTCGGCGTCTTTTCGAAATTTACTTTGGAATACTTGTTTCAAAATTTTAGTTTTTGTAGGTTCAACATCTTTAGTTTGGATTACTTCCTTTATAATTTCATCTTTTTTCGGTTCCACTGTATTATTTGATATGGCTGTCGAACTCTCTTCAGCCGCTAACAAAATATGCCATAATTCACATATGAATTGTTTTACCAGAGGACCATTTAGAAATTCAGTCATATGGATATGCGTCTTCATCGGGCAGATAAATTGTTCCAATTTTAATTCGTTGTAAACAAATTTTTCAATTTGAAAAACGTCGTAGATTTTCGAATTAATTTGTGCCTTTAACGCATCCAATTTCACTTTCGACATGTCTATGCATTTGTCGAGTAATTCGTCAAATTTCAATTGCTTTGACGCTTCCATTTTTTCTTAAAGTTTTCCGCTGATAAATGTTGTGTGTTGTCTACCGAGACTAAATTGTGATTGAACTTATTGTGTAAGGTTCACGCCTTTTATAGGTGGAAACCATTTTGGAAATTTGTGATTTCGATACAAACAGGTACCGGATTCAACGTAATGAGTGAACAAATAGGTCAACTGCTACCTGATCTTTCAACAACCCTTTTATGTATGCAGGTAAAGACCCTGCCCTTTAATTTCAACCAATGGCTTTTGTTTTCCTTCTTAGTATTCGAAAAACATATTCATTTACAACTTGCGATTTCTATAATAATCCCTAATGGGCTGTTGTTGTAATCCTTTCATTACCCTTATTAGATCAGATCTTTTGATTCGGTTATTTCTTCGTAATGTAGTTTTAAGTATTAACCTTTTCGGTTAAAAAAACTCGCTACGTATGGTAAAGTCATAAATGCTTTGTAAGTTTTATGTGTAAACCATCAGATTAATATTTATTGAGCAAAGTTCTATAGTCCTATGACCTATTGTGCTGCTGCAAAGCTGGAGAAACCGAATAAAAATTATTTTTTATTGCGAATTTAATCGTCACACTTTTCCTGTTACGTCGCGTGTTTATTATTAAGCTTAATGACAAGATATTTCTCAGAACAATATACATACGTCATGTTTTGATACACAAATGCAAAAAAGAATGAAAAATTCTGGCTATCTGCACTTTACAGGCACCTTTTCTGGCACAGCGAACTGAGTGTTTTCTGCAGCATGATTTGTGCATTTCTAAAAATTTTCCCACAAAATTAAGACTACCAGATGAGACTTTTAAAGGAAATTTAAATTTTGCATGATTTATCTATGTGGACAAATCAATTCACCTTTTTATATAAAATATAACCTACTACTGCTCTGTTCAAGTTTTTCCGGACAAAATATAAAATTAAACCAAAACGAGCTAAAAGATGTTCATACTACATATTTTCTCTTTCTCTCAAGAAGAGGGCTGTCAAACTACATATAAAAAAAGGAGTGAATCGAGCTTTACAGAAAGATAAATAAAAATTAAAAAATCTATTTTATGACCAACTTAGACTGATGAAATGTTATTAACTCTCGTCGTATCAAATGCCCAGTTTTGTTCGAGAAGTCAGTTTTTCTTGTTATTTTAAAATAGCACCTAGGACCTGGTTTTAAATGAAAATATTACGTGGCTTCATTATGCAGACTTAGAGGTCCCTAAAATAAAATTTAAAACAGCATTAACTGAGGACATGTCTGGTTTTTTTTAGCCAGCTCCACAATTAATATCACAGTAATACATTAATGGTCGAGAATCTATGGCCGAGAATCTATGGGCTTTAAAAGATTTATTCTACGAAATGGCAACAAATTTACTTGAATTTCTGCTAGTCAATCCACTTTTTAATTTGAAGATCATGTGTATGTATAATTAATCAGGATTACGATCCAACTTCACACACCACTTATGTTGTGAGTGTTAATTTTATACATGAGTGGCGCGACCAATTATTTAAAGTCGACTCCGTTTTTCATGCCAATTTTATTTACTCTCAGAGTTTTTGCCAGAAAGCTACTAAGAGAAATATTTATTTATTTATTACTTATAATACAATTACAGTAGTTTTCGCTTATAGTCCACACCCATAGTTGCAAAACATTTGTGGACAATAAGCCAAATTCGACATTTAAACGAACTTTATGGCATATATCTGTTTTCAATTATTTTCAGTAATATGATTATAAATTGAAAAAAAATATATAAATCAAAAAGGTTTTTTTTAATAAGAGTATTTACTTTAATTATAGACTTAAAAAAGTCTTCTAGTTTATTGACTATGTAATGAGTGAGATACAATAAAAAGTAAGTTCGTTTTAATATTATTATAGACATAACTACTTAAAAAGTTCCATAAATTTTGACTTTTTTTTTAAGAAAATTGTTCAAAATAGGGTCCTCAATTTTGTCAAGGACAAAAGTGCTCTCAATTTCATTCTCAGAGCAGTATTTCCTTAAAATATCAATGAGCCAATTCACACAAGCACAATTGTGCTGGCGCAAAATGATAGTTTATAGGCAAGAGGGGTGAAGAGAATGGGTTTTCGGTGGCGTAAAGTTTCCACCAGCTACAACCACGCATCACCAGCACAAAACTAATACATGCACATTTTTAAAAATCAGCCAAACATCAAATGAATGAAAAAACACTAATACATACAAAGCTCTGTATACGTGTACATTCGTTGCCAAACGAATATTCATCCCGTGTAAATTGAAAAGAACAAAAATTGTGCGACTAAAAAATGTGCTCGTCTGAATTGGCTCAATAGCTATATAACTTGTGCTTACAAATAAGTACATATGTATATATAATGTGTTTTTTATAGAGGTACTAGCTAATACCCGGTGTGCTTCACTACCCCCATCGGAATTAAATACATATCTCGTGATGCAACTGGATCGCCCTCCATCAAAATTGTTACGCCATTGTTGGAGTTCTGGAGTTCTATCAGCATGAGTTGCGATTATGTGGTCATCTATATCAGATCTGTAGTTAAATGTAATACCTGAGAATCCATGAAAAACATTACGTCGATTCACCACCATTCGATTACGATTTTGTTCTCGACGCTATGTCTCGTGATGTTTCGATACTATTTCGCTGGCTTTGTAGCCGACCTTCATGTTCCAACGGTGTCTCGGTACCTCGTGCGGTTGTCGCATGTTGTCGAAGACCTTCAAAACGTCGTTCGTGTTCTGACGGCGTTTCAGAAGCTCGTGCTAAAGAGGTAAGATTTCGTTGACTTTCAAGGCGCTCTTGGCTTTCTGAAAGCGTTTCAGTGGCTCGTAGGCCTTCAAGGCGTTCTTCACGTTGTGATGGCGTTTCGGCGGCTCTAGAGGTTGAAGCTCGACTCCTTTCAGTCCTTAGGCGACTTTCACGCTCTTCCGAACTTTCATTTGCTCTCTGGGATTGCAAATGCAATGCATTTTTAGTGCTTCTGGAAAGCGATGCTTTTTGGGGGCATTTTTATAAATTGTTGCAAAATAAATGTCACTCAACGTTTAACTCGTTTAGGATCAAAGATTCAACTGAATTCCAAAACCGAATGCGTGTTATATTTATTCCTTTATATTTTATCTAATATGAAATCGGTTCAGGTCAAAAAGCTTTTTAAAAAAAATTAAGGCTATTTAAATTTGACAAATAATTAGGTTTGTTTCGGTCGCAGGCAATTTTCTTGATGAGTTTTGCAACTTCTTATTTTATTTGAAAAAATATTGACAGTTGCATTTTATTACTTCAAATTGTACCTAATATGAAATCGGTTCAGGTCAAAAACTTTTTAAAAGAAAGTAAGGTTATTAAAATCTGACAAATAATTATGTTTGTGTCGGTCGCAGGTAATTTTTTTTTTGATGAGTTTTGCAACTTCTTATTTTATTTGGAAAAAATGTTGAAAGTTTACATTTTATTACTTAGGTATTCGAAAGTAATGAATGAAAATTTTACTGCCTATTGTTACATGCCCATTCATCGCCCAATAAAATGCTGATTATAAACTTACCTGATCTATTTTTCAAAATATGCAACAAATAAATAATATTTTTAGTAATTACCCATTGTTAGAAGTAAACAATAACATAACTATTACATATGTATATGTTTTTCAAATAAATATTTAAATAGTATGAATTTCAGTACTTACTATGTATATGAGTTGAAAATTTCAAACTCAACCATTTAAGGGTCATATGTTTGAGCAGCTCAAACATTCTAGAATTCAAATGTATGTTGATGATATTCAACTCTACATTGATAGCTTTATAGCTTCCATCAACACTGGATTTAAAGATCTTAACACTGACCTTAATAATATTTCTCTTTGGGCGACTGCAAATGGTTTAAGGATTAACTCTAAAAAGTAAAAATGTATTGTAATTTGCAAAGAATCCGCAAAGATTGAATCTAGTAATGATGTTGCCTTTTTTGGTTATTTCTGAAAAAAAAAAATAAATAAAACAAAAGTCTACGAATTTAATTTTGGTTATATTTTTTCTTATTTGGTGATTTTTTTCACAAACGTTTGTTACAAAATTGTTTTCCTTCCCTTATATCTATCCCCCGCGTCGTGAAATATTTTTTAAAAATATTCCAAAATATGCCAAAATGCACATTCTTTATACATACTTTATTTTCGTTGCTTTTATACATCAAGAATCATAGATAGCATACTAGCGTATGAGTAATATATTTCAAATGCAATTAAATATTAAGTATGTAGTATATAGTATATGTGGGCATGGCTCCTCGCTCATTTAGAATATCAACATAAAAAGTAGCCTATAACTCCTTCCAGACATACAGGAAGATACTGTGAAAATTTCAAGAAAATCGGTTCAGCCGTTTAATCGTCTATAAACTTCAAACATACAAACAAACACACAAGATAAGATAATAAAGTAAATACATACAGATTTGTTTCCTTTACTTTTTGTGAATGTTAGCTGTGCATTAGCAGGTACATAGTAAATTTATGATTGTGTTTCAACCACTTGTAGCATTTACTCATTTGCAGATGTCTATTAAAAACTTTTCTTGAAATATTTTTTGAAGGGAAAATGTCAAGTGACTGGATTTTCTATGAAAATTTTCACTCACTTGCATTATATTAACTTTGTAGTAACATTTTACACACTGGCACAGTGTCCAAATGAACGAATTCATATAAATTCGTCGTTGAAATGTTAGGATCTACTACTGTAGCATGTGTTTGTTTATTTTTGCTTGCGTTCAAATATGACTGACAAACTCTTAATATTTTGTTGTTGTGTATACAGCCGTCTGTAAGCTATGAACAAAGCACCTTTGCGAGTAAAATAAAGCGTATACTTAAAAAATATGGCATAAACCGCTTAAATGACATTTGTTGGCAAAGGGGAGAAAATTCAATTTAAATGCCCCTACCTGTCAGCAAATAACGCGTATGTACTTAATATAAAAAAGGCTGTCTATTGAAGTACGCATTTAAAGAAAATTATGTAAAGTGGATAACAACTGCATACTAATCCGGACTTAAAGTGAAAAAGGGAAAATTTTCGAGCGCAAGAAGGCTTTTATTATTTTCCCTTTTACCTGGAAATTAATATTCGTGTTATTCGAACATTATAAACAAGTTATCAAATGATGTGTGAGGGTCAATTATAAAATCATAATTTTTCTACCTGTAATGCAATATCATATTAAGGAAATCGATTAACGCAGTTATTTTCGGGTCTCAGGAAACAGTATAAAAGCAACAGAAAGATTGCGAAAAATTATTAGTTCTGGTTTCAAATCCTTGGCGAAAACACTTACGCACATCCAAGCACACCAAGCACATACAAGCAAAACCCAAAGTCATATAATCAAAAATTTGCTAAATAAATAAAATAATAGAGAACCAAAAAATATGAAAGACGATTGGGAAAGTGCTGCGGACAAACCCATAGTGGTTATTCCTGACAAAGTCAACAAATGGGCTGGCGAGGATGATGATGAGGATGTTAAGGACAGTTGGGATCTCGAGGAAGAGGAAAAAAAGGACGAAGAAAAAGTTGAAGTCAAAGCGCCGGTGAAGACGAAACCTAACAAGGCTTTGAAAGCTAAACTAGCCGAACAAGAGAGACTGGCAGAGGAAGCCGAAGCTGAACGCTTAGCTAATATGACAGCCGAAAAATTACGTTTACAAAAAATTCAAGAAGAATCGGACTTAAAGAGTGCTTTAGAAACCTTTGGAGTTAGTGATATTAGAGGTGATTTAGATGCATTTAATCCTCAAACTGAAGAAGAATTCAAAGAATTTGGTGCGACGCTTAGTTGTAAATTGGCACAATATAAAGAATCACCTCATTTCCCGCAATTTATTGAGGATTTAGTACGTAGCATAGGTGTACATTTGGCTATTCCCGATTTGAAGAAATTAAAAATTAGTGTAGAAAACTTACATAGAGAAAAAGTGAAAATGGAAAAACAAAATGTCAAGAAACCCGCTAGCAAAGGCAAAGGCAAAGGAAAAGTAACCTTGAAAAAAGAGAGCAATGATATCGATGGTTATAAAAAGTATGGTAATGATTACATTACTTATGATGATTACGATGATTTCATGTAAATAGTCAAACCTACTTCAAGTCATACAACATCCTTGTATTATTTCCTTACCGTTTTCCCCCTTCAGTAAATAATTTTTTTTTATTTTTAGTTGAGCTCTTATTCTATTATAACTACATACATTTTTATATCATAGACAATTTTGTTTGTTAATGATGTTTATTTATAACGTTTTGTAAATTTAAAATAAGTAAAATAAATAAAAAAATATATATATAATGAAAAAAAAAAAAAATAAATAAAAGAACGAGTGAATCGCTTGGCAGTGTACAATCACTTCTTTATTGAGGGAACTTTAACAGCAATGGCAAATTTTGAAGGTCCTCATCATGAAATTGAGGACATTCCAAATGTAGAAGTCATTCAGGCAATGAAAACACTACTTGCACATGACATGACTTGGGAGTACCGCTGTCGGACATGTTTTTATTGGGATATAAACGAGAGAGGCATCGAATTTCTTCGAATGTTATTAAGGCCGCACCATACAATCGTACCGAAAACGGTAAAGAGCCGAACTTATATGAGACGATTGTACTATTTTTATTTGAATAACGATCTCATAGACTAGTTATATATAGTAATTAGAGAATAATTTTTTTTTATGTTATATAAGTGTAACATAAGTGTTTTAACTAGTATTTAATAATTTAGTACATGATTAAGTAATTAAAAAACAAAAATTAATTTCAATATAAAAAGTATTTTTTAATTTCACTTGTTTTAATGTATATAATTCTCTTAATATATATCACTATATATGTATACTAGGTAATACCCGGTGTGCTTCGCTGCGGGTTTTCCTACTCGCGAACACGCGACGTAAAGCTGTCCATGTGAGAAACATGGATTTTCTAGATTAAGTCCACAAACTTGCAAGGACTGACCTTGAGCTTTATTAATCGTCATTGCAAATGCTAGGCGAATAGGAAATTGCAGGCGCTTGAAATCGAATGGCATCTCCGATGTGGTCATAGGAATACGTGGCAGCAACACATCAGTTCCCTTAAACTTTCCAGTTATAATGGTCGCCTCGATAAGATTGTTCATCATTTTTTTTACTGTTAGTCGAGTGCCATTACAAATTCGTGGAGGATCAATATTTCTAAGTAAAATAATGGGAACACCGTTTTGTAGCTGTAAGTCATGTGGTGGAAAGCCTGGTAAATCTAACGAATTTAAAAATTCGACTGGATAATTGAGGACATCGTCAATATTTGAAACTGTGTCGATCGATTTATAAGTTCTTAGATTCCCATCGACCTTGTTAAGAATATTGCTGTTGATGGAATTAACGTCAATATTTTTGGATGCCAGTAACGCACGTTCACATAACCATTGCATATTTTTAAAATTTTGCACAATATTGGGAAATACACAATTTATTAATTGTTCTTTGGATTGTGTCATTAAGCAAAACTCTGATGGAAATTTTATATACTTTGTTATAGGATCCACTGGAATTCTTGCATTACCTAAATCAAGCAATTGTTTGGAAAAAGTTGAAGCGAAGCATCACGTTGCAACTGAACACGCATATTAGTAGTTAATTTTAGAGTATGAACATATCGCCAAAGGTATGACGATGCATTTAGCTCATCAGATGGCGTTGATGCAGGCATAACAGGAAGTGTTTGACGAAAATCACCAGCTAATAAAACTAATGCACCTCCAAATATGTTATTATTGCTTCTAAAATCCCGTGAACTGCGAGACTTCCAAAGATTTCTTATGCGCCATGGTGCATTCAACCCACACTATGATTTCACATTGTTGCAATACTTTGCCCATAGAAGAATTTTTCTTTATGTTACACTTGTAATCTCTTCGGAAAATTGAGGCTTCTAGGATAATTTTAGTGCAGAATACGCTGTTCTACCACCATCTAAGAGTGTGGCAGCAATGCCGGATGACGCAATAGCTAATGCAATATTTTTTTGAGATCGAACTTTTACCAATATCAATGAAATTAAAAACGTTTTTCCGGTTATTTGTTTGTTTGTTATTGCTGCTAGTATACTGTTGTATACCATTCTCTGCTCTTGTTGTAAATTTGGTAAATTTTCTTCCAATAAAATTTCCAAATTTTGATGATTATATTCCATTTCTCGTCGTAGATCTTGATCGTGTGCATCAGTTCCTGACCGAATAGGAGCAATCATTCCAACTTCAATTAGTGTCACATTCCTTATCGCCAAGCATTTGTCTTCAAGTAGAATCAATGTCTCATTATTCATACTTTCACTTAGTTCAAGCGTTGCATTGTTGGTGGTAACTCTTTCCGGGTGTAATATGTCCTCAGCCAAATATGTTTTAAATTTATTCCAAAGATCTTTTGGATTAGATGGTAAGCACGATACCAATATTATCGCAAATAATGCCCTTATTTTCCATGGATGGTTGATTACTGCTGCATCTTCAAGCGTTGTTTCCCAATGACAATCGTTCTCCAATAATTGTAGTTTCTGACAGGCCTCTCGATATGTTGCACATACTACGCCATCAACACAATGTAATGTCTCAAAAGATGTTGGTCCTCGAACATTAATCAGAAGCATTCTCAAATAAAAACATTCAGCATTTTGAGGATGGATGGTATAAACCCTACCTAATGCATCTGTTGAATATAAATTTGGCCAACCATCAACAGGTTTCCCCTGCTTTCGACGTTGGAATTTCTTTGTTGATGCATTCCACGTATAATACGTTGGAATTTCTGAATAAAACAAAGTTTTAGCAAACATATCATTTCTACAAAGATCAAAAAATGATGTTAATGTTGTAGCCGGTGGTGCTGCTGCTCTCTCTCGAGCATTTCTTTCTGTAAAGTAAACCCGTTGTCCATTTTCCAGATGCACTGATAAATGAACAACAGTTGGATGGCGCTCATGAATGAGAAATCCCAAAATTCGCCATACTGCTTCATTGCTACTAATGTACCTGGCCATTTGATACTGCGGAATTTCATCATTTGGATTTTGTAATGAAAATACAGCCATATAAGACCCTTTAGTAACATATTTGCAGATGTATTTGATCGACTTAACTGAATGACAATACTCAACATTAATATGCGCTTTAAATGTTTTTGAAAGCAATGGAGAGTAAGGTACTATCCAACGATTATCAACATCAAAATCATTTCCATCCACCTTTACTGAAATTGATCGTCCACCATTATCCACAGAACGTCGGCGATAAAGTGGGTAGCCGTCATTTCCCGAGATTGTTTTTTTTTTTTGTTTTTTTTTTTTTTTTTTTTTAGTATTAAAAATACTTTAAATGTTCAACAAAATTATATATTACAAATTATTATTAAATAATACAAAATTAGTACACTTTCGTCTAAAGACATTTTCATCCGTTTCATTCTTAATGTAGTTTGGCAATGAGTTAAACAGCTGTAGACCTTTGTAGAATAGCGTTTTCTGCATTTGTGTTGACCTCACTCTTTGGATCCTAAAGTCACTTGCATTTCTTAGTGTTATCTTAATGTGTTAAATTGAAGTCGTTGTGCTATGTTCATCCATTTTAGATCAGTTAACATTGTGTTTATATGTGTGTAACGATCGCATTTTAGTATTACTCTCATCGCTCTATTTTGCAGTTTCTGCATCCTTGCTAATTGATTTGTGCTGCTGCATGTGAATAAAATAGTGGAACCATATTCAAAGTGTGGTTTTATTATCGTGCTGTATATATTTATCGCTGTAGACTTCGATATTTTGCTTCTTATTCTTTTTAAAAAACTAATTTTTTAACCAACTTTTTTGCATAAGTAATCTATTTGTTCATTGAAATTTAATTTTTTATCGATTATAAAACCAAGGTATTTTATATATTCGACTTTTTCAATTACTGTGTCATTTATTGTAAATATTTCTTCTGAATTTAAGTTAATTCCATTATTTTTGTTTTATTTTCATTTAGTTTGAGTTTATTCATTTTAAGCCATTCATCTATTTTCTTCATATCATACTTGATATTTTCGCGACATTCTTCATCACTATTTGCTATAGTATATATCAGAGTGTCATCAGCGTACAACTTTACATTTTTCTAAAATACTTGGCATGTCATTTATATAAATTATGAACAACAACGCTCCCAAAATGGAACCTTGTGGCACTCCGAAATTATTTATTATTTCATCAGATTCTATGTCATTTAATTTTGTCGTTTGCCTTCTTCTTTTCAGGTACGATTTGAACCAATCTAGCTCGATTCCTCTTATTCCATACATATATAGTTTATTCAGTATTATTTCTCTATCGATCGTCTCAAAGGCTCTTTTGAAGTCAAGAAATATTGCTATTATCCTCTTATCCTTTCCTATTGCTCTCCATTCACTTATGACATAGTTTACCGTGGTTTCACACGAATGTTTTTTACGGAATCCTGACTGGTATTTAGATAATATGTCTCGATTTTCTATATATTTTTCAAGCTGATCTTTAACTACTTTTTCAATTATTTTCTCGCAAGTTTTAAGAGAGTTTATTGGTCTAAACTCCTCGCATTTTTTTGTTCTGAGCACTTTCTGAATTGGGGTTACGGTTGATTTTTTCCAATTATCAGGAAAAATACCTGTCTCTAAAGATGTGTTTATTACTTTTACCATTATATTTCCTGTTACATTCCAGTTGTCAAGTATAATTTTATTTGATACGCGTTCATGGTCAGATTTGTTATTCATACACTTCACGATGCTCTCCAGTTCACTAATATTTACCTTACGGAATTTAAAAACATCATTCACTCTATATTCTATTCGGTTAATATGTTGCACGCTCCCTATCGATTGTCTTATACTACTAATGCTATCAATGAAGAATGCATTGAACTTATTAACTATATCACATATATCGTTGTACTCTATCTGGTCGAATATCACAGATTTAGTTGAGTTTTGCCTCTTATTAAGTACTAGGTTTTTTATGTGTGTCCACATTTGCTTTTGACTAGTTGCGTTGTTAATTTTATTTTTTATGTAATTATTCTTATTATTTTCGATTTGTACTTTGTATCGATTTCTTATTAGTTTATATTCTCCCCAAGCTTGATTTGTGTTTTCAAATTTGGCTCGTAAATATTTTATTATTTTTTCTCTTTTTATTGTTCGCAGTTCTTCGTTAAACCAGTTATTCACTTTGTTATTTATGTGCACTTGCTTTTCAAACGTAAATCTTTGTATTGTATTTCCTAGACAGGCATCAAACAGTTTAACGTTTTCATTAAGATCCTTATTATCCTCGTATATCATATTCTCAGTTAACACATTATTGAATATATTCTTATCGTATTTAAATATCTTGATGGTTTTTGCTGTATTTAGAATGTTTTCATTCGATCTCTCAAAGTCTATATTAATATTAATAACTTCATGGTCAGAAATTTTATTATCTTTACTGTTTGTACATTTTATCTTATAATTATTAGTTATTACGTAGTCAATTATTGTGCTCGAATTTCTTGTTACACGGGTTCTTTCGTTAACTATTTGTTTAAGGCCGTTGTCATTGAGAGTATTCCTAATTCTATTCTTGTATAAAGAGTTTTTTCCAATCTATATTAAAATCTCCTGCAATTAAACTATCACAGTTATTATTATCACAGATTTCTTCAATAATTTCGTCAAATATATCACAGAACTCAGCTTCGCTGTAGCTAGGCGATCTATATATTGCATCAATTAAGATATTATTATTATTATCATTATGTACAGCTTTGCAAAATAATATCCAATACTTCAAATCATCAGTTCTCTCTATAAACTTTTTCACGTTCCAATTATTTTTATAGTATACGACAACTTCACCTGTTCTTGAGGATGCTGACACTGACCCGATGTTATCATATCCTTGTAACGCAATTTCTTGTTCATCTATATCTTTCGTCAAATGTGTTTCAGACAATATTAAAAAGTCAGGTTTTTCTGTTGCTGCGATAATTTCAATTTGATTATAGTTGTTAACAAGACCTTGTACATTTGTATAGAGGGCACTCATTTCCTTTAGTTGTTAAATCGTAAAGCCTAAATTTTGTCATTTTGTTTTTCAATTTATTTTGATAAACTGGACATTCTCTATCGTTTGTAAAGTGATTTTCATCTAATCCCATATTGAGCCAGCTGTTTACTTTTGAACAATTAATACATTTCATTATCTTCTCTTGGCTTTCGCAGTTAACTGTTTTATGTTGACCATGGCATTTTAGACATATTTCCTGATTTTTACATTCTTTGGCTATATGATTGTATCCTCTGCATTTCATACATTGAACTAATTCAGTTCCATCATACACTCTACATCTTTCCCAACCGACATTTACTTTTCTTTCTTCCATAATTTTTCCGTAAGCTTCATTATCAACTCTCAGTCTCACATTGAACAAAGATTTATTTCCTCTTTTCGTTTCATATTTTCCCATAAATTTAATATTTGCATCAGCTAATTTAGGATTTTGTTTTCTTAATTTCTCAATTAAATCATTTTCGCTATATTCAAAAGACATGCCAATAATTTTGATATTTAGTCCCGTCGAATTTGGAATTTTTACTTCATATTGTTTAGATATTTTTTCTTGGATTGCACTTTTACTTTTCTCTCTATCTTCACAGCTCTCACTTTGAATAACAATTGTTCCACTGCTTCTACTTTCCACATTTGTTATCTTCAAGTTGTCTGGATTTATTTTGTTTAACTCTTCTTTAGTTTTTTCAGCCGATTGTTTTTCCTTAGGTTTAACAATCAGGGGTAGTTGTTTATTTATACTTGGCAACCCTTTATTTTTAACTGCATCCGCGTATGTTGTTTTTGCACTTTGTTTACATGTTTCATTTATTACTTTCTTTATTTCTTTGCACATATTTTCATTTTTCTCTTCTATTGTTTTTCATTCATTTTGTTTATATAGATGTAAAATTCATTAAAAAACTACATATGTGACGTATTATGTAGAGTAAAGTAGACTTGAAAATATTACTAACAGTTTTCCTCTGGGTTAATATGCCTCTCATAATTTTTCTCATGTTCTCTTTGTGCCGACGTCTGAGAATAAGTGTTGCCTTTTTTTTTTGTTATTTCTAACCAAAATTTGTTATTTTTTTGATCAATGTGTAGTTTTTGGTTTTGTTTATTTTCTTCTTATAAAAAAAGCTATTTTTGTTTCAGTTTTTGTTAATTATAATTTAAACTTGAAAAAAAAATAAAACAAAAGTCTATGAATTTAATTTTGGTTATATTTTTTCTTATTTGGTGATTTTTTCACAAATGTTGGCTACAAAATGTTTTTCGTGGCAACATTGTGTCAGATGAATAAATAAAAAATTAGTCAAACAACAAAAACGCACGATGAGAACAATTGAGAACATTGTTACGCTCTTGGTTTCTTTATCCTTCCCTTCTATCTTTCCCCCCGCGTCGTGAAATATTTTTGAAAAATATTCCAAAATATGCCAAAATGCACATTCTTTATACATACTTTGTTTTCTTTGGTTTTAATATCAAGAATCATAGATAGCATACTTGTAGGGGTAACTACTATGCGTATGAGTAATATATTTCAAATGCAATTAAATATTAAGTATGTAGTGTGTTGTATACGTGGGCATGGCCCCTCGCTCATTTGGAATATCAACATAAAAAGTAGCCTATAACTCGTTCCGGACATACAGGAAGATACTGTGAAAATTTTAAAAAAATCGGTTCAGCCGTTTTATCGTCTATAAACTTCAAACATACAAACATACAAACAAACACACATTCATTTTTATATATAAGATAATAAAGTAAATACATACAGATTTGTTTCCTTTACTTTTTGTGAATGTTAGCTGTGCATTAGCAGGTACATAGTAAATTTATGATTGTGTTTCAACCACTTGTAGCATTTACTCATTTGCAGATGTCTACTAAAAACTTTTCTTGAAATATTTTTTGAAGGGAAAATGTCAAGTAACTGGATTTTCTATGAAAATTTTCACTCACTTGCATTATATTAACTTTGTAGTAACATTTTACACACTGGCACAGTGTCCAAATGAACGAATTCATATAAATTCGTCGTTGAAATGTCAGGATCTACTACTGTAGCATGTGTTTGTTTATTTTTGCTTGCGTTCAAATATGACTGACAAACTCTTAATATTTTGTTGTTGTGTATACAGCCGTCTGTAAGCTATGAACAAAGCACCTTTGCGAGTAAAATAAAGCGTATACTTAAAAAATATGGCATAAACCGCTTAAATGACATTTGTTGGCAAAGGGGAGAAAATTCAATTTAAATGCCCCTACCTGTCAGCAAATAACGCGTATGTACTTAATATAAAAAACGCTGTCTATTGAAGTACGAATTTAAAGAAAATTATGTAAAGTGGATAACAACTGTATACTAAACCGGACTTAAAGTGAAAAAGGGAAAATTTTCGAGCGCAAGAAGGCTTTTATTATTTTCCCTTTTACCTGGAAATTAATATTCATGTTATTCGAACATTATAAACAAGTTATCAAATGATGTGTGAGGGTCAATTATAAAATCATAATTTTTCTACCTGTAATGCAATATCATATTAAGGAAATCGATTAACGCAGTTATTTTCGGGTTTTCGGGTAAAAGCAACAGAAAGATTGCGAAAAATTATTAGTTCTGGTTTCAAATCCTTGGCGAAAACACTTACGCACATCCAAGCACACCAAGCACATACAAGCAAAACACAAAGTCATATAATCAAAAATTTGCTAAATAAATAAAATAATAGAGAACCAAAAAATATGAAAGACGATTGGGAAAGTGCTGCGGACAAACCCATAGTGGTTATTCCTGACAAAGTCAACAAATGGGCTGGCGAGGATGATGATGAGGATGTTAAGGACAGTTGGGATCTCGAGGAAGAGGAAAAAAGGACGAAGAAAAAGTTGAAGTCAAAGCGCCGGTGAAGACGAAACCTAACAAGGCTTTGAAAGCTAAACTAGCCGAACAAGAGAGACTGGCAGAGGAAGCCGAAGCTGAACGCTTAGCTAATATGACGGCCGAAGAAAAATTAGCCGAAAAACTACGTTTACAAAAAATTCAAGAAGAATCGGGCTTAAAGAGTGCTTTAGAAACCTTTGGTGTTAGTGATATTAGAGGTGATTTAGATGCATTTAATCCTCAAACTGAAGAAGAATTCAAAGAATTTGGTGCGACGCTTAGTTGTAAATTGGCACAATATAAAGAATCACCTCATTTCCCGCAATTTATTGAGGATTTAGTACGTAGCATAGGTGTACATTTGGCTATTCCCGATTTGAAGAAATTAAAAATTAGTGTAGAAAACTTACATAGAGAAAAAGTGAAAATGGAAAAACAAAATGTCAAGAAACCCGCTAGCAAAGGCAAAGGCAAAGGGAAAGTAACCTTGAAAAAAGAGAGCAATGATATCGATGGTTATAAAAAGTATGGTAATGATTACATTACTTATGATGATTACGATGATTTCATGTAAATAGTCAAACCTACTTCAAGTCATACAACATCCTTGTATTATTTCCTTACCGTTTTCCCCCTTCAGTAAATAATTTTTTTTTTATTTTTAGTTGAGCTCTTATTCTATTATAACTACATACATTTTTATATCATAGACAATTTTGTTTGTTAATGATGTTTATTTATAACGGTTTGTAAATTTAAAATAAGTAAAAGAAATAAAAAAATATATATATAATGAAAAAAAAAAAAAAATAAAAAAAAGAACGAGTGAATCGCTTGGCAGTGTACAATCACTTATTGAGGGAACTTTAACAGCAATGGCAAATTTTGAAGGTCCTCATCATGAACTTGAGGACATTCCAAATGTAGAAGTCATTCAGGCAATGAAAACACTACTTGCACATGACATGGTTTGGGAGTACCACTGTCGGACATGTTTTTATTGGGATATAAACGAGAGAGGCATCGAATTTCTTCGAATGTTATTAAGGTCGCACCATACAATCGTACCGAAAACAGTAAAGAGCCGAACTTATATGAGACGATTGTACTATTTTTATTTGAATAACGATCTCATAGACTAGTTATATATAGTAATTAGAGAATAATTTTTTTATGTTATATAAGTGTAACATAAGTGTTTTAACTAGTATTTAATAATTTAGTACATGATTAAGTAATTAAAAAACAAAAATTAATTTCAATATAAAAAGTATTTTTTAATTTCACTTGTTTTAATGTATATAATTCTCTTAATATATATCACTATATATGTGTACTAGGTAATAGCCGGTGTGCTTTGCTACCCCCCATCGAAATTAAATACATAATAATTAAAAAGTGTATTTATTTAGTAATTAAATTATGCAATTTTTCTTAAAGAATGAACCTTTCATTTGATGACAATATATTTCATTTAAATTATAAAATAATGCATTAATGGGCTATTTATTTCTTACTTGCTAAAATTTAATATATACTTTTTTTCTTAAATAAATAATTCTTATTCTAATGCCTTGGGGTACACAATAGTTTTTGTTTTTCCCTCTGGTGCGTATACATATAAATCTGCGGGTTTTCCTACTCGCGAACACGCGACGTAAAGCTGTCCATGTGAGAAACATGGATTTTCTAGATTAAGTCCACAAACTTGCAAGGGCTGACCTTGAGCTTTATTAATCGTCATTGCAAATGCTAGGCGAATAGGAAATTGCAGGCGCTTGAAATCGAATGGCATCTCCGATGTGGTCATAGGAATACGTGGCAGCAACACATCAGTTCCCTTAAACTTTCCAGTTATAATGGTCGCCTCGATAAGATTGTTCATCATTTTTTTTACTGTTAGTCGAGTGCCATTACAAATTCGTGGAGGATCAATATTTCTAAGTAAAATAATGGGAACACCGTTTTTTAGCTGTAAGTCATGTGGTGGAAAGCCTGGTAAATCTAACGAATTTAAAAATGCGACTGGATAATTGACGACATCCTCAATATTTGAAACTGTGTCGATCGATTTATAAGTTCTTAGATTCCCATCGACCTTGTTGAGAATATTGCTGTTGATGGAATTAACGTTAATATTTTTGGTTGCCAGTAACGCACGTTCACATAACCATTGCATATTTTTAAAATTTTGCACAATATTGGGAAATACACAATTTATTAATTGTTCTTTGGATTGTGTCATTATGCAAAACTCTGATGGAAATTTTATATACTTTGTTATAGGATCCATTGGAATTCTTGCATTACCTAAATCAAGCAATTGTTTGGAAAAAGTTGAAGCGAAGCATCACGTTGCAACTGAACAAGCATATTAGTAGTTAATTTTAGAGTACGAACATATCGCCAAAGGTATGACGATGCATTTAGCTCATCAGCTGGCGTTGATGCAGGCATAACAGGAAGTGTTTGACGAAAATCACCAGCTAATAAAACTAATGCACATCCAAATATGTTATTATTGCTTCTAAAATCCCGTAAACTGCGAGACTTCCAAAGATTTCTTATGCGCAATGGTGCATTCAACCCACACTATGATTTCACATTGTTGCAATACTTTGCCCATAGAAGAATTTTTCTTTATGTTACACTTGTAATCTCTTCGGAAAATTGAGGCTTCTAGGATAATTTTAGTGCAGAATACGCTGTTCTACCACCATCTAAGAGTGTGGCAGCAATGCCGGATGACGCAATAGCTAATGCAATATTTTTTTGAGATCGAACTTTTGCCAATATCAATGAAATTAAAAACGTTTTTCCGGTTATTTGTTTGTTTGTTATTGCTGCTAGTATACTGTTGTATACCATTCTCTGCTCTTGTTGGAAATTTGGTAAATTTTCTTCCAATAAAATTTCCAAATTTCGATGATTATATTCCATTTCTCGTCGTAGATCTTGATCGTGTGCATCAGTTCCTGACCGAATAGGAGCAATCATTCCAACTTCAATTAGTGTCACATTCCTTATCGCCAAGCATTTGTCTTCAAGTAGAATCAATGTCTCATTGTTCATACTTTCACTGAGAATTAATCAGATACCCTACGCGGAAAAAGAAGATCTTACCCAAATATTTAAAAATGTATGCATAGCTATAAACACTCAGATGCCTAACATAAGATCTATATACCGGCTAGGAAATTATAATAGCAAGCAGAAGACATATTCCAAGGATGGGGTAATAATTGTGAAGCTGTGGTCTGCATATGACAAAAACAGTTTTCTTAAATCCCTGGCAGGCTATAAAAAACTTAATAAAGATTTTGCCTTCAGTCTCAGACACCTTGGTTTTATTTCTGATGAAAAGTTCTTTTTAAATGAAAACCTAACACAGCATAATTTTAATATTCTGAGGGCGGCTTTACGCCTGAAAAGGAAGAAGCTCTTATGTTCTGCTTTTACTATGCGAGGCTATGTTTACATAAAGCGAGAGCTTAATGACGATGCAATAAAAATAGATGAAATTGAGAAGCTGAATCAGTTTTTTCCGAGCATTGCTGAAAAAAGAAATATCAGCAGTAATTAAGATTATATACTCAGTGCCTTCTATTTTACTTATTTCTATTTATAATAAGAATTTTACGAACTTATTTCTATTTATATTTATAAAAATACTCATTTCTATTTATAATAAGAATTTTACTAACTTTTTATTTATTTTTGGTTTATCCTTTTTTTTTCTTTTTTTAACAACTGTTATAATATTTAAACACAGTATAAGGATTGGTGTTGTGAGGCTACGTAAGATTATATATTCAATTTTTAATAATTATTTTGAAGTGAACGAAAAGACTGCTATTTCTCTACCTTATTATGAGTCAGACAAATTATAATGATAGTGTTGACGGAAATCACTCTGCCTCAATAAATATATTATGTAAACAGCGATCAGGTATTAATGTTGTGCATTTCAATGCCAGGAGTTTAAATGGACTTAAATTGGATTACGTTCGACATATATTTGAAAACTCTAAGGTTGATATTATTTGTGTAACGGAAACGTGGTTCCACTGTGATGTTCCGGATGGTTACTATAGCATAAATGGGTATAAACTATATAGGAATGATAGGAGACATAGAAGAGGCGGTGGTGTTGCAATTTATGCTAAGAGTAACCTCAACACTAGAGTAGTCAGCATTTCACAGGATTGTGACATTGAATTTATTAATATTGTCGTTTATGATAATAGTGTGAGAACTTTAGTGTCATGCGTTTATAATCCTATAAGAACATTAACTCTTGAACCTTTTTTTGATAACTTCAGGAATCATTCCATAGCTTATGACTTTTTTTATCACTTGTGGTGACTTTAATGTAAACTTGATGGTTAAAGATGAAATTAGTAATGATTTCCTTGATATGATAAGTTCTGTGGGTATGACTACGGTTAATGATGAAATTCCCACACGTTTTTCGTCCAATTCAAGGCCAAGTTTACTCGATTTATTCCTGCTATCTCATCCAAGCTTATTACTTTTGTATGATCAAATTTCTTTCGTTTCTGACCATGATCTATTATTTTGTACATTAAACATTAACCTGACTAGAGATGATAATCTTCGGATTATAACTTATAGGGATTATAACGCGATTAATTTTTCGTCCCTCTTTGCTGACATTTCTGTTCTGAGTTGGAATGAATGTTGGTATTATGCGTCAGTGGATGATAAGTTGAACGTACTTCTTGCAACATTGCAGGGCGCGTATGATCGTCATGTACCTGAACGTAGTTTTGCTGTAAATAATCGCTCTTGTCCATGGTATACAACTGCTGTAAAAAATGCTATTCGTGATCGCAATTTAGCTTACAACGTTTGGAAAAGGAGACCCACGTTGATAAACAGAGCTGCTTACAATAGAGCTAGAAACCGCTCCAATCTCATTGTCAGACAAGCTAAAAAATCATATTTCTCCCGGAAACTTAATTTAAATCTCCCTGCTGGCGAATTGTGGAGGAATGTGAAGTCGTTAGGTATACACTCCCGCAGTTCTTTTGAGTGCAAAATAGACCCAGATGAGCTTAATGACTTTTTTTGTATTAATGGCGTGATTAATAATCATACCAGTCCTAATCTACAAAATGAACTCTCCTGCAATACTAACTTCTCATTTTCTACAGTGTCAGAGGCTGATGTAACCAGGTATATCTTGAAAATTCGATCCAATGCCATCGGTGCAGACGGTGTAGCCATTAAATTTGTTAAACTTATATTGCCATATATTTTGGGAGCGCTGACTCATGTCTTTAACCATTGCATTACAACCACCCAGTTTCCTACAGCCTGGAAAATTGGAAGAGTTATACCAATAGCAAAGATTTCCAATGCAGTGAGTGCGGGCGATTATCGGCCAATAAGTATTTTGCCAGTTTTTTCGAAAATATTTGAGTCCCTAATTGCTGAACAGATTACGTTATATCTGAATAACAATAATCTCTTGTCCCCATTCCAATCTGGTTTTCGCATTGCTCATAGTTGTACTACTGCGGTCTTGAAAGTAATTGATGACATAAGGCCCGAATATGACAAAGGAAACCTCTCTCTTATGTGTCTGCTAGATTTTTCAAAGGCCTTTGACAGGGTTGATCATTTAATCTTGTGTCGAAAATTGGGGCACTATTTTGGTTTTACGAATACCGCTTTATCTCTTATGGAAAACTACTTATATGGGAGAGCCCAAAGGGTAATTATTGGAAATAGGCAGTCAGGGCTGAGGCGTATAACATCCGGTGTTCCACAAGGGTCCGTGTTAGGCCCCCTGCTATTTAGTATGTTCGTCAATGATTTATTTTCAGTATGCAGGTATACTAAGGTACATGCATACGCAGACGATATTCAGCTGTACATCTCAAACCGTATTGGTCTGATAGAGGATACAAGTTACAAACTTAATTATGACTTGAGGTCTATTTTAAAATGGGCTGAGGATAATAACCTTATGCTCAATCCTGGAAAATCTTACATTTTACCAATCAGTAGATGGGAATATGATTTAAGTTATTTTCCGACCATTTACTTGGGGAACACACCTCTTGTGTACGTTAGTAAGATTAAATATTTGGATCAATTCCACCTTGTCATGCACTGACCATATTAATCATGTTGTGCGTAACGTATACCTCTTGCTTCGTAATTTACGAATGTCGTCTAACTTCACACCAGTCGAAGTTAAGAGGAAACTTATAATTCAATTAATACTTCCACTGATTAATTATTTTGCATAGGTTTACAGTAAGTTGGACGCTCTCTCACTACATAAGTTGCAAGTATCTTTTAATAATGCTACGCGGTATGTGTATGATTTAACTAGGTTTAGCAGTGTATCGTCCTGGAGGAAAATGATCTTGGGCTGTGACTTAATCGACTACCTTCAGATGCGAAATATTATATTTATACATAATCTTCTTTATCGGAAGAAACCACCCTATCTCTTTGAGAAGCTTGTATTTGGCAGATCCACTAGATATACAACTCTAATTACACCTAGATATACTTACATCAATACTGGCAGATTGTTTTTCGTCAACGCAATTAATTTGTGGAACTCCTTACCAATGTCTATTAAAAACATTTCGAGAAAGAGCAGTTTTAAGAAGTCACTTTTTGACTATATGTCCTCAAATATTTAAAATTTTGTGTGAAATATAATTATTGCCTTTTTGTGTATTAGCTATATACTTTATAAAACAATATAAATTTAGGGAATACTAATGACTAATGTAATTTGTGTATATCCTACTGAGCTATAAAAGAATAACATTCTTAAAGCTCTTGTAAGTTCTTGTAAACAAATAAATAAAAAACAAAAATAAATAAAATAAACTTAGTTCAAGCGTTGCATTGTTGGTGGTAACTCTTTCCGGGTGTAATATGTCCTCAGCCAAATATGTTTTAAATTTATTCCAAAGATCTTTTGGATTAGATGGTGAGCGCGATACAAATATTATCGCAAATGATGCCCTTATTTTCCATGGATGGTTGATTACTGCTGCATCTTCAAGCGTTGTTTCCCAATGACAATCGTTCTCCAATAATTGTAGTTTCTGACAGGCCTCTCGATATGTTGCACATACTACGCCATCAACACAATGTAATGTCTCAAAAGATGTTGGTCCTCGAACATTAATCAGAAGCATTCTCAAATAAAAACATTCAGCATTTTGAGGATGGACGGTATAAACCCTACCTAATGCATCTGTTGAATATAAATTTGGCCAACCATCAACAGGTTTCCCCTGCTTTCGACGTTGGAATTTCTTTGTTGATTTCTTTCTGTAAAGTAAACCCGTTGTCCATTTTCCAGATGCACTGATAAATGAACAACAGTTGGATGGCGCTCATGAATGGGAAATCCCAAAATTCGCCATACTGCTTCATTGCTACTAATGTACCTGGCCATTTGATACTGCGGAATTTCATCATTTGGATTTTGTAATGAAAATACAGCCATATAAGACCCTTTAGTAACATATTTGCAGATGTATTTGATCGACTTAACTGAATGACAATACTCAACATTAATATGCGCTTTAAATGTTTTTGAAAGCAATGGAGAGTAAGGTACTATCCAACGATTATCAACATCAAAATCATTTCCATCCACCTTTACTGAAATTGATCGTCCACCATTATCCACAGAACGTCGGCGATAAAGTGGGTAGCCGTCATTTCCCGAGATTGTTTTTTTTTTGTTTTTTTTTTTTTTTTTTTTTAGTATTAAAAATACTTTAAATGTTCAACAAAATTATATATTACAAATTATTATTAAATAATACAAAATTAGTACACTTTCGTCTAAAGACATTTTCATCCGTTTCATTCTTAATGTAGTTTGGCAATGAGTTAAACAGCTGTAGACCTTTGTAGAATAGCGTTTTCTGCATTTGTGTTGACCTCACTCTTTGGATCCTAAAGTCACTTGCATTTCTTAGTGTTATCTTAATGTGTTAAATTGAAGTCGTTGTGCTATGTTCATCCATTTTAGATCAGTTAACATTGTGTTTATATGTGTGTAACGATCGCATTTTAGTATTACTCTCATCGCTCTATTTTGCAGTTTCTGCATCCTTGCTAATTGATTTGTGCTGCTGCATGTGAATAAAATAGTGGAACCATATTCAAAGTGTGGTTTTATTATCGTGCTGTATATATTTATCGCTGTAGACTTGGATATTTTGCTTCTTATTCTTTTTAAAAAACTAATTTTTTAACCAACTTTTTTGCATAAGTAATCTATTTGTTCATTGAAATTTAATTTTTTATCGATTATAAAACCAAGGTATTTTATATATTCGACTTTTTCAATTACTGTGTCATTTATTGTAAATATTTCTTCTGAATTTAAGTTAATTCCATTATTTTTGTTTTATTTTCATTTAGTTTGAGTTTATTCATTTTAAGCCATTCATCTATTTTCTTCATATCATACTTGATATTTTCGCGACATTCTTCATCACTATTTGCTATAGTATATATCAGAGTGTCATCAGCGTATAATACAACTTTACATTTTTCTAAAATACTTGGCATGTCATTTATATAAATTATGAACAACAACGCTCCCAAAATGGAACCTTGTGGCACTCCGAAATTATTTATTATTTCATCAGATTCTATGTCATTTAATTTTGTCGTTTGCCTTCTTCTTTTCAGGTACGATTTGAACCAATCTAGCTCGATTCCTCTTATTCCATACATATATAGTTTATTCAGTATTATTTCTCTATCGATCGTCTCAAAGGCTCTTTTGAAGTCAAGAAATATTGCTATTGTCCTCTTATCCTTTCCTATTGCTCTCCATTCACTTATGACATAGTTTACCGTGGTTTCACACGAATGTTTTTTACGGAATCCTGACTGGTATTTAGATAATATGTCTCGATTTTCTATATATTTTTCAAGCTGATCTTTAACTACTTTTTCAATTATTTTCTCGCAAGTTTTAAGAGAGTTTATTGGTCTAAACTCTTCGCATTTTTTTGTTCTGGGCACTTTCTCAATTGGGGTTACGGTTGATTTTTTCCAATTATCAGGAAAAATACCTGTCTCTAAAGATGTGTTTATTACTTTTACCATTATATTTCCTGTTACATTCCAGTTGTCAAGTATAATTTTATTTGATACGCGTTCATGGTCAGATTTGTTATTCATACACTTCACGATGCTCTCTAGTTCACTAATATATACCTTACGGAATTTAAAAACATCATTCACTCTATATTCTATTCGGTTAATATGTTGCACGCTCCCTATCGATTTTCTTATACTACTAATGCTATCAATGAAGAATGCATTGAACTTATTAACTATATCACATATATCGTTGTACTCTATCTGGTCGAATATCACAGATTAAGTTGCGTTTTGCCTCTTATTAAGTACTAGGTTTTTTATGTGTGTCCACATTTGCTTTTGACTAGTTGCGTTGTTAATTTTATTTTTTATGTAATTATTCTTATTATTTTCGATTTGTACTTTGTATCGATTTCTTATTAGTTTATATTCTCCCCAAGCTTGATTCGTGTTTTCAAATTTGGCTCGTAAATATTTTATTATTTTTTCTCTTTTTATTGTTCGCAGTTCTTCGTTAAACCAGTTATTCACTTTGTTATTTATGTGCACTTGCTTTTCAAACGTAAATCTTTGTATTGTATTTCCTAGACAGGCATCAAACAGTTTAACGTTTTCATTAAGATCCTTATTATCCTCGTATATCATATTCTCAGTTAACACATTATTGAATATATTCTTATCGTATTTAAATATCTTGATGGTTTTTGCTGTATTTAGAATGTTTTCATTCGATCTCTCAAAGTCTATATTAATATTAATAACTTCATGGTCAGAAATTTTATTATCTTTACTGTTTGTACATTTTATCTTATAATTATTAGTTATTACGTAGTCAATTATTGTGCTCGAATCTTGTTACACGGGTGCTTTCGTTAACTATTTGTTTAATACCGTTGTCATTGAGAGTATTCCTAATTCTATTCTTGTATAAAGAGTTTTTTCCAATCTATATTAAAATCTCCTGCAATTAAAATATCACAGTTATTATTATCACAGATTTCTTCAATAATTTCGTCAAATATATCACAGAACTCAGCTTCGCTGTAGCTAGGCGATTTATATATTGCACCAATTAAGATATTATTATTATTATCATTATGTACAGCTTTGCAAAATAATATCCAATACTTCAAATCATCAGTTCTCTCTATAAACTTTTTCACGTTCCAATTATTTTTATAGTATACGACAACTCCACCTGTTCTTGAGGATGCTGACACTGACCCGATGTTATCATATCCTTGTAACGCAATTTCTTGTTCATCTATATTTTTCGTCAAATGTGTTTCAGACAATATTAAAAAGTCAGGTTTTTCTGTTGCTGCGATAATTTCAATTTGATTATAGTTGTTAACAAGACCTTGTACATTTGTATAGAGGGCACTCATTTCCGTTAGTTGTTAAATCGTCAAGCCTATATTTCTCATTTTGTTTTTCAATTTATTTTGATAAACTGGACATTCTCTATCGTTTGTAAAGTGATTTTCATCTAATCCTGCTGTTTACTTTTGAACAATTAATACATTTCATTATCTTCTCTTGGCTTTCGCAATTAACTGTTTTATGTTGACCATGGCATTTTAGACATATTTCCTGATTTTTACATTCTTTGGCTATATGATTGTATCCTCTGCATTTCATACATTGAACTAATTCAGTTCCATCATACACTCTACATCTTTCCCAACCGACATTTACTTTTCTTTCTTCCATAATTTTTCCGTAAGCTTCATTATCAACTCTCAGTCTCACATTGAACAAAGATTTATTTCCTCTTTTCGTTTCATATTTTCCCATAAATTTAATATTTGCATCAGCTAATTTAGGATTTTGTTTTCTTAATTTCTCAATTAAATCATTTTCGCTATATTCAAAAGACAAGCCAATAAGTTTGATATTTAGTCCCGTCGAATTTGGAATTTTTACTTCATATTGTTTAGATATTTTTTCTTGGATTGCACTTTTACTTTTCTCTCTATCTTCACAGCTCTCACTTTGAATAACAATTGTTCCACTGCTTCTACTTTCCACATTTGTTATCTTCAAGTTGTCTGGATTTATTTTGTTTAACTCTTCTTTAGTTTTTTCAGCCGATTGTTTTTCCTTAGGTTTAACAATCAGGGGTAGTTGTTTATTTATACTTGGCGACCCTTTATTTTTAACTGCATCCGCGTATGTTGTTTTTGCACTTTGTTTACATGTTTCATTTATTACTTTCTTTATTTCTTTGCACATATTTTCATTTTTCTCTTCTATTGTTTTTCATTCATTTTGTTTATATAGATGTAAAATTCATTAAAAAACTACATATGTGACGTATTATGTAGAGTAAAGTAGACTTGAAAATATTACTAACAGTTTTCCTCTGGGTTAATATGCCTCTCATAATTTTTCTCATGTTCTCTTTGTGCCGACGTCTGAGAATAAGTGTTGCCTTTTTTTTTGTTATTTCTAACCAAAATTGGTTATTTTTTTTGATCAATGTGTAGTTTTTGGTTTTGTTTATTTTCTTCTTATAAAAAAAGCTATTTTTGTTTCAGTTTTTGTTAATTATAATTTAAACTTGAAAAAAAAATAAAACAAAAGTCTATGAATTTAATTTTGGTTATATTTTTTCTTATTTGGTGATTTTTTCACAAATGTTGGCTACAAAATGTTTTTCGTGGCAACATTGTGTCAGATGAATAAATAAAAAATTAGTCAAACAACAAAAACGCACGATGAGAACAATTGAGAACATTGTTACGCTCTTGGTTTCTTTATCCTTCCCTTCTATCTTTCCCCCCGCGTCGTGAAATATTTTTGAAAAATATTCCAAAATATGCCAAAATGCACATTCTTTATACATACTTTGTTTTCTTTGGTTTTAATATCAAGAATCATAGATAGCATACTTGTAGGGGTAACTACTATGCGTATGAGTAATATATTTCAAATGCAATTAAATATTAAGTATGTAGTGTGTAGTATACGTGGGCATGGCCCCTCGCTCATTTGGAATATCAACATAAAAAGTAGCCTATAACTCCTTCCGGACATACAGGAAGATACTGTGAAAATTTTAAAAAAATCGGTTCAGCCGTTTTATCGTCTATAAACTTCAAACATACAAACATACAAACAAACACACATTCATTTTTATATATAAGATAATAAAGTAAATACATACAGATTTGTTTCCTTTACTTTTTGTGAATGTTAGCTGTGCATTAGCAGGTACATAGTAAATTTATGATTGTGTTTCAACCACTTGTAGCATTTACTCATTTGCAGATGTCTACTAAAAACTTTTCTTGAAATATTTTTTGAAGGGAAAATGTCAAGTAACTGGATTTTCTATGAAAATTTTCACTCACTTGCATTATATTAACTTTGTAGTAACATTTTACACACTGGCACAGTGTCCAAATGAACGAATTCATATAAATTCGTCGTTGAAATGTCAGGATCTACTACTGTAGCATGTGTTTGTTTATTTTTGCTTGCGTTCAAATATGACTGCCAAACTCTTAATATTTTGTTGTTGTGTATACAGCCGTCTGTAAGCTATGAACAAAGCACCTTTGCGAGTAAAATAAAGCGTATACTTAAAAAATATGGCATAAACCGCTTAAATGACATTTGTTGGCAAAGGGGAGAAAATTCAATTTAAATGCCCCTACCTGTCAGCAAATAACGCGTATGTACTTAATATAAAAAACGCTGTCTATTGAAGTACGAATTTAAAGAAAATTATGTAAAGTGGATAACAACTGTATACTAAACCGGACTTAAAGTGAAAAAGGGAAAATTTTCGAGCGCAAGAAGGCTTTTATTATTTTCCCTTTTACCTGGAAATTAATATTCATGTTATTCGAACATTGGGGGGGATGGGATGCATGCAAACAAGGTAAAGTTTCTGACTGTGGTCAACGTGGCGACCACCAGGACGATCCTTGTCTTGCTGTATTCAAGTTGACACGCAGCCTCCTCGTGGCCCCTCCTGGATGGCATTCTAGCACCCGCTAGATGTTAACTAATGCGTGCAGCGAAGTCCAATCCCCTGGACGTTAAATTTGGGTTGTGCGTAGGGCTTGGAACCCACCACGTAAAAACAATCTCCAATGAAAACCAAAACAACAGCCTCTATAAAGATCCCCTCAAAAGTTGACGACCACGGCAAACGTTTAAAGGACTATGATTTACGAATAGGCACATGGAACGTCCGAACCCTTTACAGGGCAGGCGCTTCCGCCCAGCTGGCGGATGCCCTCATGAAATGTAGGACGGACATCACTGCCATCCAGGAAATGCGATGGATAGGGATGCAAAAGGCTAGCATCTTGCGATGTGTATTACAGCTGCCAGGTTGATAAGCACGAATTCGGATGCGGATTTGTGGTTAATAAGAGACTTCGCCACCTTGTCTCTGGGTTCACGCCTGTGAACGAAAGGATAGCCACAATCCGCATCAAGGCAAAATTTTACAACATCAGCCTTATTTGTGCTCATGCCCCGACGGAAGAAAAGGACGATGTGACTAAAGATGCCTTCTATGCTAAACTCGAGGACGTATACGATAAGTGCCCGGCCCATGACGCCAAAATCGTCCTCGGGGATTTTAATGCGAGGGTCGGGCGGGAAGGTATCTTTGGTCCCACTGTCGGACAGTTCAGCCTCCACGAGAACACTACCCCCAATGGTATGAGGCTGATCGATTTCGCCGCGGCACGTAACATGGTAGTATGTAGCACCAGGTTTCAACACCTCGATATCCACAAGGCCACTTGGATGTCCCCTGATCGATCTACGTCCAACCAAATCGATCATATTGTGATTGACGGAAGGCACGTATCCAGTGTACTAGATGTGCGTACGTTCAGAGGTCCAAACATCGACTCTGACCACTACCTTGTCGCAGCCAAGTTTCGATTGCGCATTAGCGCATCGAGGTCTGCGCGCTCTAGTACATTGCGAAAGCTGGACGTCAAGAAGCTGCGATCACAAAGGACAGCTGAGGCGTTCTCCGCTCAACTCTCCGACAAGCTCCGTCATTCCCTCTCTAATCTCAACGACATTGGAGGACTGTGGGCCAACATCTCCCACTCCTTGCGCACTACTGCGGAAACAGTCCTTGGTTTCGAGCGCCCACCCCAACGAAATCAATGGTACGATGAGGAGTGTCGCGAGGCAGCTGCAGCGAAAAACGCCGCATACAGAAAAACTCTGCAGTCTGCCGCTACGCGAGCCATTGTCGAGGACTATAGAGTGGGGAGAAGGGAAGAGAGACGCCTTTTCAGACGCAAGAAGAGGGAGCAGGAAAGGCGTGAGCGTGAGGAAATCGAGGTGTATAAATGCAGGAATGACGCTCGAAAATTCTATCAAAAGGTTAAGCGTCTAACCGAGGGTTATAAGCCCGGAGCGTCTTCCTGCAAAGACGAAAACGGAAACTTGGTAACAGATCCGCAAGGGGTGCTGAGGTTATGGAGGAAGCACTTCTCTTCTCTGCTACAAGGCGATGACGACACCAATTCCGCCTTTAGAGATGATGTTCCGAACCCGATCCATGATGACGGCGTGGAGATCCCGCCGCCTAGCCATGAAGAGGTCAAAGACGCGATAATGCGTCTTAAAAACAATAAAGCGGCGGGTCCTGATGGCCTCCCTGCTGAATTGTTTAAGACCGGATGTAATGAGTTGGTAGGGCGCATGCACCAGCTTATTTACAAAATATGGCTAGAGGAAAGTATGCCCAACGATTGGAACCTCAGTGTCCTCTGTCCTGTCCTGAAAAAGGGAGACCCTACGATATGCGCCAACTACAGGGGTATAAGCCTTCTCCCTATCGCATATAAGGTTCTTACAGGCGTATTGTGTGAACGACTGAAGCCACTCGTCAAAACACTGATTGGACCTTATCAGTGCGGCTTCAGACCTGGCAAGTCCACCATCGACCAGATCTTCACACTACGCCAAATCCTGGAAAAGACCCATGAACAACAAGTCGACACACACCATCTTTTTGTCGACTATAAGGCAGCCTTTGATAGCCCCATAAGGGATCGTGTTTTTGCCGCAATGTCTGAGCTCGGTATACCTGCGAAGCTGATAAGGCTATGCAGAATGACGTTGAGCAATTCCTGCAGCTCCGTCAAGGTAGGAATGGACCTCTCCGAACCTTTTGATACCGTGCGAGGTTTCAGACAAGGCGATCCCTTAGCATGCGACCTCTTCAACTTCGTCATGGAGAGTGTTCTGCGAAAGGCGGGAGTGCATCGCAATGGCACTATTTTTCAAAAGAGTGTCCAGCTGCTTGCGTACGCTGACGACATTGACATCATAGGGCGTACCAAGCGAGATGTTACTGCTGCCTTTAGTGCTATTGAACGGGAGTCTACCAAGATGGGTATGGCAGTAAATGAGGGCAAAACAAAGTATATGTTATCGACAAGTAGAGACGTGCGGCGTATTGATTCTCAGATTACGGCCGATAACTATACTTTTGAAACAGTCAAGGAATTTATTTATCTTGGCTCCGCCGTTACCACCAGAAATGATGTCAGTCTGGAGATCAAGCGTAGGATCACTCTTGCCAACAGGTGCTACTATGGTCTCAATAGGCAATTGAGTAGCAGAGACCTCTCTCGTGCGACAAAACTAACACTCTACAAGACACTCATCCTACCCGTGCTTCTTTATGGCGCTGAGGCATGGACCCTATTAAGTACTGATGCAGCGGCCTTGAGAGTGTTCGAGAGAAAAGTCCTACGTAAGATCTTCGGTCCAGTGCGTGTTGGCGATGATTTCCGTATCCGATTCAACAGTGAGCTGTATGAGCTCCTCAACGACATTGACGTTGTACAGCGTATTAACATCCAGCGGCTGCGCTGGCTCGGCCATGTCGTTCGAATGGATGAGGATGCTCCGGCGAGACGAGTATTTGATGCGGGTATCTGCGGAAGTCGGCGAAGAGGACGACCTTGTATCCGTTGGAAGGACCAAATCGAGGAAGCCCTGTCATCGATTGGTGTGACCAACTGGCGTAGGCGCGCAAGAAGCAGAGGCGCCTGGAAGGATGTGTTGCGGCAGGCCGAAATCCGTTAAACGGGTTGTTATGGCCAATTAAGTAAGTAAGTAAGTTATTCGAACATTATAAACAAGTTATCAAATGATGTGTGAGGGTCAATTATAAAATCATAATTTTTCTACCTGTAATGCAATATCATATTAAGGAAATCGATTAACGCAGTTATTTTCGGGTCTCAGGAAACGGTATAAAAGCAACAGAAAGATTGCGAAAAATTATTAGTTCTGGTTTCAAATCCTTGGCGAAAACACTTACGCACATCCAAGCACACCAAGCACATACAAGCAAAACACAAAGTCATATAATCAAAAATTTGCTAAATAAATAAAATAATAGAGAACCAAAAATATGAAAGACGATTGGGAAAGTGCTGCGGACAAACCCATAGTGGTTATTCCTGACAAAGTCAACAAATGGGCTGGCGAGGATGATGATGAGGATGTTAAGGACAGTTGGGATCTCGAGGAAGAGGAAAAAAAGGACGAAGAAAAAGTTGAAGTCAAAGCGCCGGTGAAGACGAAACCTAACAAGGCTTTGAAAGCTAAACTAGCCGAACAAGAGAGACTGGCAGAGGAAGCCGAAGCTGAACGCTTAGCTAATATGACAGCCGAAAAATTACGTTTACAAAAAATTCAAGAAGAATCGGACTTAAAGAGTGCTTTAGAAACCTTTGGAGTTAGTGATATTAGAGGTGATTTAGATGCATTTAATCCTCAAACTGAAGAAGAATTCAAAGAATTTGGTGCGACGCTTAGTTGTAAATTGGCACAATATAAAGAATCACCTCATTTCCCGCAATTTATTGAGGATTTAGTACGTAGCATAGGTGTACATTTGGCTATTCCCGATTTGAAGAAATTAAAAATTAGTGTAGAAAACTTACATAGAGAAAAAGTGAAAATGGAAAAACAAAATGTCAAGAAACCCGCTAGCAAAGGCAAAGGCAAAGGAAAAGTAATCTTGAAAAAAGAGAGCAATGATATCGATGGTTATAAAAAGTATGGTAATGATTACATTACTTATGATGATTACGATGATTTCATGTAAATAGTCAAACCTACTTCAAGTCATACAACATCCTTGTATTATTTCCTTACCGTTTTCCCCCTTCAGTAAATAATTTTTTTTTTTATTTTTAGTTGAGCTCTTATTCTATTATAACTACATACATTTTTATATCATAGACAATTTTGTTTGTTAATGATGTTTATTTATAACGTTTTGTAAATTTAAAATAAGTAAAATAAATAAAAAAATATATATATAATGAAAAAAAAAAAAAAAAAAATAAATAAAAGAACGAGTGAATCGCTTGGCAGTGTACAATCACTTCTTTATTGAGGGAACTTTAACAGCAATGGCAAATTTTTAAGGTCCTCATCATGAAATTGAGGACATTCCAAATGTAGAAGTCATTCAGGCAATGAAAACACTACTTGCACATGACATGACTTGGGAGTACCGCTGTCGGACATGTTTTTATTGGGATATAAACGAGAGAGGCATCGAATTTCTTCGAATGTTATTAAGGCCGCACCATACAATCGTACCGAAAACGGTAAAGAGCCGAACTTATATGAGACGATTGTACTATTTTTATTTGAATAACGATCTCATAGACTAGTTATATATAGTAATTAGAGAATAATTTTTTTTAGCTCATCAGCTGGCGTTGATGCAGGCATAACAGGAAGTGTTTGACGAAAATCACCAGCTAATAAAACTAATGCACCTCCAAATATGTTATTATTGCTTCTAAAATCCCGTAAACTGCGAGACTTCCAAAGATTTCTTATGCGCCATGGTGCATTCAACCCACACTATGATTTCACATTGTTGCAATACTTTGCCCATAGAAGAATTTTTCTTTATGTTACACTTGTAATCTCTTCGGAAAATTGAGGCTTCTAGGATAATTTTAGTGCAGAATACGCTGTTCTACCACCATTTAAGAGTGTGGCAGCAATGCCGGATGACGCAATAGCTAATGCAATATTTTTTTGAGATCGAACTTTTGCCAATATCAATGAAATTAAAAACGTTTTTCCGGTTATTTGTTTGTTTGTTATTGCTGCTACTATACTGTTGTATACCATTCTCTGCTCTTGTTGTAAATTTGGTAAATTTTCTTCCAATAAAATTTAAAAAATTTTGATGATTATATTCCATTTCTCGTCGTAGATCTTGATCGTGTGCATCAGTTCCTGACCGAATAGGAGCAATCATTCCAACTTCAATTAGTGTCACATTCCTTATCGCCAAGCATTTGTCTTCAAGTAGAATCAATGTCTCATTATTCATACTTTCACTTAGTTCAAGCGTTGCATTGTTGGTGGTAACTCTTTCCGGGTGTAATATGTCCTCAGCCAAATATGTTTTAAATTTATTCCAAAGATCTTTTGGATTAGATGGTGAGCACGATACCAATATTATCGCAAATAATGCCCTTATTTTCCATGGATGGTTGATTACTGCTGCATCTTCAAGCGTTGTTTCCCAATGACAATCGTTCTCCAATAATTGTAGTTTCTGACAGGCCTCTCGATATGTTGCACATACTACGCCATCAACACTAATGTGTCAAAAGATGTTGGTCCTCGAACATTAATCAGAAGCATTCTCAAATAAAAACATTCAGCATTTTGAGGATGGATGGTATAAACCCTACCTAATGCATCTGTTGAACATAAATTTGGCCAACCATCAACAGGTTCCCCTGCTTTCGACGTTGGAATTTCTTTGTTGATGCATTCCACGTATAATACGTTGGAATTTCTGAATAAAACAAAGTTTTAGCAAACATATCATTTCTACAAAGATCAAAAAATGATGTTAATGTTGTAGCCGGTGGTGCTGCTGCTCTCTCTCGAGCATTTCTTTCTGTAAAGTAAACCCGTTGTCCATTTTCCAGATGCACTGATAAATGAACAACAGTTGGATGGCGCTCATGAATGGGAAATCCCAAAATTCGCCATACTGCTTCATTGCTACTAATGATACTGCGGAATTTCATCATTTGGATTTTGTAATGAAAATACAGCCATATAAGACCCTTTAGTAACATATTTGCAGATGTATTTGATCGACTTAACTGAATGACAATACTCAACATTAATATGCGCTTTAAATGTTTTTGAAAGCAATGGAGAGTAAGGTACTATCCAACGATTATCAACATCAAAATCATTTCCATGCACCTTTACTGAAATTGATCGTCCACCATTATCCACAGAACGCCGGCGATAAAGTGGGTAGCCGTCATTTCCCGAGATTGTTTTTTTTTTGTTTTTTTTTTTTTTTTTTAGTATTAAAAATACTTTAAATGTTCAACAAAATTATATATTACAAATTATTATTAAATAATACAAAATTAGTACTCTTTCGTCTAAAGACATTTTCATCCGTTTCATTCTTAATGTAGTTTGGCAATGAGTTAAACAGCTGTAGACCTTTGTAGAATAGCGTTTTCTGCATTTGTGTTGACCTCACTCTTTGGATCCTAAAGTCACTTGCATTTCTTAGTTGATATGGTTGACTGTCTCCCACATAATGTATTTGATCGCATAGATATTTCGGGGCGTCTCCTTGTTTTAATTTTCTAATAAATCTTAATGTGTTAAATTGAAGTCGTTGTGCTATGTTCATCCATTTTAGATCAGTTAACATTGTGTTTATATGTGTGTAACGATCGCATTTTAGTATTACTCTCATCGCTCTATTTTGCAGTTTCTGCATCCTTGCTAATTGATTTGTGCTGCTGCATGTGAATAAAATAGTGGAACCATATTCAAAGTGTGGTTTTATTATCGTGCTGTATATATTTATCGCTGTAGACTTGGATATTTTGCTTCTTATTCTTTTTAAAAAACTAATTTTTTTACCAACTTTTTTGCATAAGTAATCTATTTGTTCATTGAAATTTAATTTTTTATCGATTATAAAACCAAGGTATTTTATATATTCGACTTTTTCAATTACTGTGTCATTTATTGTAAATATTTCTTCTGAATTTAAGTAATTCCATTATTTTTGTTTTATTTTCATTTAGTTTGAGTTTATTCATTTTAAGCCATTCATCTATTTTCTTCATATCATACTTGATATTTTCGCGACATTCTTCATCACTATTTGCTATAGTATATATCAGAGTGTCATCAGCGTATAATACAACTTTACATTTTTCTAAAATACTTGGCATGTCATTTATATAAATTATGAACAACAACGCTCCCAAAATGGAACCTTGTGGCACTCCGAAATTATTTATTATTTCATCAGATTCTATGTCATTTAATTTTGTCGTTTGCCTTCTTCTTTTCAGGTACGATTTGAACCAATCTAGCTCGATTCCTCTTATTCCATACATATATAGTTTATTCAGTATTATTTCTCTATCGATCGTCTCAAAGGCTCTTTTGAAGTCAAGAAATATTGATATTATCCTCTTATCCTTTCCTATTGCTCTCCATTCACTTATGACATAGTTTACCGTGGTTTCACACGAATGTTTTTTACGGAATCCTGACTGGTATTTAGATAATATGTCTCGATTTTCTATATATTTTTCAAGCTGATCTTTAACTACTTTTTCAATTATTTTCTCGCAAGTTTTAAGAGAGTTTATTGGTCTAAACTCCTCGCATTTTTTTGTTCTGGGCACTTTCTGAATTGGGGTTACGGTTGATTTTTTCCAATTATCAGGAAAAATACCTGTCTCTAAAGATGTGTTTATTACTTTTACCATTATATTTCCTGTTACATTCCAGTTGTCAAGTATAATTTTATTTGATACGCGTTCATGGTCAGATTTGTTATTCATACACTTCACGATGCTCTCCAGTTCACTAATATTTACCTTACGGAATTTAAAAACATCATTCACTCTATATTCTATTCGGTTAATATGTTGCACGCTCCCTATCGATTGTCTTATACTACTAATGCTATCAATGAAGAATGCATTGAACTTATTAACTATATCACATATATCGTTGTACTCTATCTGGTCGAATATCACAGATTTGGTTGAGTTTTGCCTCTTATTAAGTACTAGGTTTTTTATGTGTGTCCACATTTGGTTTTGACTAGTTGCGTTGTTAATTTTATTTTTTATGTAATTATTCTTATTATTTTCGATTTGTACTTTGTATCGATTTCTTATTAGTTTATATTCTCCCCAAGCTTGATTTGTGTTTTCAAATTTGGCTCGTAAATATTTTATTATTTTTCCTCTTTTTATTGTTCGCAGTTCTTCGTTAAACCAGTTATTCACTTTGTTATTTATGTGCACTTGCTTTTCAAACGTAAATCTTTGTATTGTATTTCCTAGACAGGCATCAAACAGTTTAACGTTTTCATTAAGATCCTTATTATCCTCGTATATCATATTCTCAGTTAACACATTATTGAATATATTCTTATCGTATTTAAATATCTTGATGGTTTTTGCTGTATTTAGAATGTTTTCATTCGATCTCTCAAAGTCTATATTAATATTAATAACTTCATGGTCAGAAATTTTATTATCTTTACTGTTTGTACATTTTATCTTATAGTTATTAGTTATTACGTAGTCAATTATTGTGCTCGAATTTCTTGTTACACGGGTGCTTTCGTTAACTATTTGTTTAAGGCCGTTGTCATTGAGAGTATTCCTAATTCTATTCTTGTATAAAGAGTTTTTTTTCCAATCTATATTAAAATCTCCTGCAATTAAAATATCACAGTTATTATTATCACAGATTTCTTCAATAATTTCGTCAAATATATCACAGAACTCAGCTTCGCTGTAGCTAGGCGATCTATATATTGCACCAATTAAGATATTATTATTATTATCATTATGTACAGCTTTGCAAAATAATATTCAATACTTCAAATCATCAGTTCTCTCTATAAACTTTTTCACGTTCCAATTATTTTTATAGTATACGACAACTCCACCTGTTCTTGAGGATGCTGACACTGACCCGATGTTATCATATCCTTGTAACGCAATTTCTTGTTCATCTATATCTTTCGTCAAATGTGTTTCAGACAATATTAAAAAGTCAGGTTTTTCTGTTGCTGCGATAATTTCAATTTGATTATAGTTGTTAACAAGACCTTGTACATTTGTATAGAGGGCACTCATTTCCTTTAGTTGTTAAATCGTAAACCCTAAATTTTGTCATTTTGTTTTTCAATTTATTTTGATAAACTGGACATTCTCTATCGTTTGTAAAGTGATTTTCATCTAATCCCATATTGAGCCAGCTGTTTACTTTTGAACAATTAATACATTTCATTATCTTCTCTTGGCTTTCGCAGTTAACTGTTTTATGTTGACCATGGCATTTTAGACATATTTCCTGATTTTTACATTCTTTGGCTATATGATTGTATCCTCTGCATTTCATACATTGAACTAATTCAGTTCCATCATACACTCTACATCTTTCCCAACCGACATTTACTTTTCTTTCTTCCATAATTTTTCCGTAAGCTTCATTATCAACTCTCAGTCTCACATTGAACAAAGATTTATTTCCTCTTTTCGTTTCATATTTTCCCATAAATTTAATATTTGCATCAGCTAATTTAGGATTTTGTTTTCTTAATTTCTCAATTAACCCATTAACCGCCAAAATAAATCCCGAAGTGATAATTAACAAAAAAGTTTATTTTTTAATTCATTGTATACAAATTTAATATAAAAGTATGAAAAAATTTAAAAAAATAATAAGGGGGTGGAGTAGGGAGGGTGTACTCAACTGAGTACAGCGGCGGGTTATAGGTGAAAAATTTCAAAACATTATTTTTGAATACATAATGTTTTTAATCATTTCTTGCATTGCCAGCGAACTCTTGCATGACATAAAGCACATCTTAATTGCTTTTACAACTTTTTGGGGTAGTGGCCTATACCATCTTGGGGTAACCCTACGACCAATGATGATGAAAATCGAGCTTTAGTTTGGGAATTTTGACGTAAATAGTACCTTGCAATTGAACGTCGGAATAAAAGTTGATCCATGCTATCGCTATGACTTATTACTTATAACCGCCAAGCGTTTGCAATGGCCATATCTATTATATAGGTAAACAATGCCCACCACCATTTCTTACCACGAATGGCAATTCTGTAGAGTGCAATAGACTGGTCCAGGTCATCTACTCCTCCCATATGTTTGTTATATAACTGAAACACTTTTGGTATATTTACATCAATTTTTTGTCGTTGTGTAGAAGACCAGCGTTTTACTGCTCCTAATAGTTCTATTGTGTCATAGTTGGTTGCCATTGTACAGACGTTATTGTCTTTCCATTTCACCAAAAGAATTTCATTTTTCTTGTCAAACCTATAGTCATATGAGGCCCGCTCTTCTTTTTTCATTTCTTTCGAACTTCGTAATGGACACGTTTTTGTTCTATTCTCTCTAATTGTTCCAGTCGCACGAAATCCTTTCTCTTTGAGATCCACCAAGAGATTATAGATAGTAAAAAAGTTATCAAAAAATACGTCATACGATGCTGAGTTAGTTTCCATTTTATCAAGCAATTTGTTTACTACTCTTCACCCTAGGGGATCAGTAGAAATTTCCTCCGATTTTCCACAATAAAAATCGAAAGTGTAGCAATATCCAGTGGAACTAGCTGCTACCCAGTTACCACATTTTGTATATGGTTTCCGCCGCTGTACTCAATTGAGTACAGTTGTATTTAAATAAGCATAACTTTGTAAAAGTAAATTGCAGACCATTTGTTTTTACATATTTTATAAACAGAAATGCTTGCTTTTAGAAAATTAAAATAAAAAAGAAATTAACAAAACTGAAAATGCTAAAAAATGGTAAAGTCTATGCTTATCTGGCCACACCAATTTTGTATAAGTTTAAGAGTCCATTTTGTGACAGTCGATATATATATAGCCAGATTTGTTTATTATTTTAACAGGAAATATGTTTCTTTTATGCTAAAAACGCAAAACAATTACAAAAACTTTCAAATTTTAGAAAATTTCGCCTAATAATTACCTGTACTCAATTGAGTACGGCGGCGCCAAATGGGTTAAATCATTTTCACTATATTCAAAAGACATGCCAATAATTTTGATATTTAGTCCCGTCGAATTTGGAATTTTTACTTCATATTGTTTAGATATTTTTTCTTGGATTGCACTTTTACTTTTCTCTCTATCTTCACAGCTCTCACTTTGAATAACAATTGTTCCACTGCTTCTACTTTCCACATTTGTTATCTTCAAGTTGTCTGGATTTATTTTGTTTAACTCTTCTTTAGTTTTTTCAGCCGATTGTTTTTCCTTAGGTTTAACAATCAGGGGTAGTTGTTTATTTATACTTGGCAACCCTTTATTTTTAACTGCATCCGCGTATGTTGTTTTTGCACTTTGTTTACATGTTTCATTTATTACTTTCTTTATTTCTTTGCACATATTTTCATTTTTCTCTTCTATTGTTTTTCATTCATTTTGTTTATATAGATGTAAAATTCATTAAAAAACTACATATGTGACGTATTATGTAGAGTAAAGTAGACTTGAAAATATTACTAACAGTTTTCCTCTGGGTTAATATGCCTCTCATAATTTTTCTCATGTTCTCTTTGTGCCGACGTCTGAGAATAAGTGTTGCCTTTTTTTTTGTTATTTCTAACCAAAATTGGTTATTTTTTTTGATCAATGTGTAGTTTTTGGTTTTGTTTATTTTCTTCTTATAAAAAAAGCTATTTTTGTTTCAGTTTTTGTTAATTATAATTTAAACTTGAAAAAAAAATAAAACAAAAGTCTATGAATTTAATTTTGGTTATATTTTTTCTTATTTGGTGATTTTTTCACAAATGTTGGCTACAAAATGTTTTTCGTGGCAACATTGTGTCAGATGAATAAATAAAAAATTAGTCAAACAACAAAAACGCACGATGAGAACAATTGAGAACATTGTTACGCTCTTGGTTTCTTTATCCTTCCCTTCTATCTTTCCCCCCGCGTCGTGAAATATTTTTGAAAAATATTCCAAAATATGCCAAAATGCACATTCTTTATACATACTTTGTTTTCTTTGGTTTTAATATCAAGAATCATAGATAGCATACTTGTAGGGGTAACTACTATGCGTATGAGTAATATATTTCAAATGCAATTAAATATTAAGTATGTAGTGTGTAGTATACGTGGGCATGGCCCCTCGATCATTTGGAATATCAACATAAAAAGTAGCCTATAACTCCTTCCGGACATACAGGAAGATACTGTGAAAATTTTAAAAAAATCGGTTCAGCCGTTTTATCGTCTATAAACTTCAAACATACAAACATACAAACAAACACACATTCATTTTTATATATAAGATAATAAAGTAAATACATACTGATTTGTTTCCTTTACTTTTTGTGAATGTTAGCTGTGCATTAGCAGGTACATAGTAAATTTATGATTGTGTTTCAACCACTTGTAGCATTTACTCATTTGCAGATGTCTACTAAAAACTTTTCTTGAAATATTTTTTGAAGGGAAAATGTCAAGTAACTGGATTTTCTATGAAAATTTTCACTCACTTGCATTATATTAACTTTGTAGTAACATTTTACACACTGGCACAGTGTCCAAATGAACGAATTCATATAAATTCGTCGTTGAAATGTTAGGATCTACTACTGTAGCATGTGTTTGTTTATTTTTGCTTGCGTTCAAAAATGACTGACAAACTCTTAATATTTTGTTGTTGTGTATACAGCCGTCTGTAAGCTATGAACAAAGCACCTTTGCGAGTAAAATAAAGCGTATACTTAAAAAATATGGCATAAACCGCTTAAATGACATTTGTTGGCAAAGGGGAGAAAATTCAATTTAAATGCCCCTACCTGTCAGCAAATAACGCGTATGTACTTAATATAAAAAACGCTGTCTATTGAAGTACGAATTTAAAGAAAATTATGTAAAGTGGATAACAACTGTATACTAAACCGGACTTAAAGTGAAAAAGGGAAAATTTTCGAGCGCAAGAAGGCTTTTATTATTTTCCCTTTTACCTGGAAATTAATATTCATGTTATTCGAACATTATAAACAAGTTATCAAATGATGTGTGAGGGTCAATTATAAAATGATAATTTTTCTACCTGTAATGCAATATCATATTAAGGAAATCGATTAACGCAGTTATTTTCGGGTCTCAGGAAACAGTATAAAAGCAACAGAAAGATTGCGAAAAATTATTAGTTCTGGTTTCAAATCCTTGGCGAAAACACTTACGCACATCCAAGCACACCAAGCACATACAAGCAAAACACAAAGTCATATAATCAAAAATTTGCTAAATAAATAAAATAATAGAGAACCAAAAAATATGAAAGACGATTGGGAAAGTGCTGCGGGCAAACCCATAGTGGTTATTCCTGACAAAGTCAACAAATGGGCTGGCGAGGATGATGATGAGGATGTTAAGGACAGTTGGGATCTCGAGGAAGAGGAAAAAAGGACGAAGAAAAAGTTGAAGTCAAAGCGCCGGTGAAGACGAAACCTAACAAGGCTTTGAAAGCTAAACTAGCCGAACAAGAGAGACTGGCAGAGGAAGCCGAAGCCGAACGCTTAGCTAATATGACAGCCGAAGAAAAATTAGCCGAAAAATTACGTTTACAAAAAATTCAAGAAGAATCGGACTTAAAGAGTGCTTTAGAAACCTTTGGTGTTAGTGATATTAGAGGTGATTTAGATGCATTTAATCCTCAAACTGAAGAAGAATTCAAAGAATTTGGTGCGACGCTTAGTTGTAAATTGGCACAATATAAAGAATCACCTCATTTCCCGCAATTTATTGAGGATTTAGTACGTAGCATAGGTGTACATTTGGCTATTCCCGATTTGAAGAAATTAAAAATTAGTGTAGAAAACTTACATAGAGAAAAAGTGAAAATGGCAAAACAAAATGTCAAGAAACCCGCTAGCAAAGGCAAAGGCAAAGGGAAAGTAACCTTGAAAAAAGAGAGCAATGATATCGATGGTTATAAAAAGTATGGTAATGATTACATTACTTATGATGATTACGATGATTTCATGTAAATAGTCAAACCTACTTCAAGTCATACAACATCCTTGTATTATTTCCTTACCGTTTTCCCCCTTCAGTAAATAATTTTTTTTTTTATTTTTAGTTGAGCTCTTATTCTATTATAACTACATACATTTTTATATCATAGACAATTTTGTTTGTTAATGATGTTTATTTATAACGTTTTGTAAATTTAAAATAAGTAAAAGAAATAAAAAAATATATATATAATGAAAAAAAAAAAAAAATAAAAAAAAGAACGAGTGAATCGCTTGGCAGTGTACAATCACTTCTTTATTGAGGGAACTTTAACAGCAATGGCAAATTTTGAAGGTCCTCATCATGAACTTGAGGACATTCCAAATGTAGAAGTCATTCAGGCAATGAAAACACTACTTGCACATGACATGATTTGGGAGTACCACTGTCGGACATGTTTTTATTGGGATATAAACGGGAGAGGCATCGAATTTCTTCGAATGTTATTAAGGCCGCACCATACAATCGTACCGAAAACAGTAAAGAGCCGAACTTATATGAGACGATTGTACTATTTTTATTTGAATAACGATCTCATAGACTAGTTATATATAGTAATTAGAGAATAATTTTTTTTATGTTATATAAGTGTAACATAAGTGTTTTAACTAGTATTTAATAATTTAGTACATGATTAAGTAATTAAAAAACAAAAATTAATTTCAATATAAAAAGTATTTTTTAATTTCACTTGTTTTAATGTATATAATTCTCTTAATATATATCACTATATATGTATACTAGGTAATACCCGGTGTGCTTTGCTACCCCCATCGAAATTAAATACATAATAATTAAAAAGTGTATTTATTTAGTAATTAAATTATGCAATTTTTCTTAAAGAATGAACCTTTCATTTGATGACAATATATTTCATTTAAATTATAAAATAATGCATTAATGGGATATTTATTTCTTACTTGCTAAAATTTAATATATACTTTTTTTCTTAAATAAATAATTCTTATTCTAATGCCTTGGGGTACACAATAGTTTTTGTTTTTCCCTCTGGTGCGTATACATATAAATCTGCGGGTTTTCCTACTCGCGAACACGCGACGTAAAGCTGTCCATGTGAGAAACATGGATTTTCTAGATTAAGTCCACAAACTTGCAAGGACTGACCTTGAGCTTTATTAATCGTCATTGCAAATGCTAGGCGAATAGGAAATTGCAGGCGCTTGAAATCGAATGGCATCTCCGATGTGGTCATAGGAATACGTGGCAGCAACACATCAGTTCCCTTAAACTTTCCAGCTATAATGGTCGCCTCGATAAGATTGTTCATCATTTTTTTTACTGTAAGTCGAGTGCCATTACATAGTCGTGGAGGATCAATATTTCTAAGTAAAATAATGGGAACACCGTTTTTTAGCTGTAAGTCATGTGGTGGAAAGCCTGGTAAATCTAACGAATTTAAAAATTCGACTGGATAATTGAGGACATCCTCAATATTTGAAACTGTGTCGATCGATTTATAAGTTCTTAGATTCCCATCGACCTTGTTGAGAATATTGCTGTTGATGGAATTAACGTCAATATTTTTGGATGCCAGTAACGCACGTTCACATAACCATTGCATATTTTTAAAATTTTGCACAATATTGGGAAATACACAATTTATTAATTGTTCTTTGGATTGTGTCATTATGCAAAACTCTGATGGAAATTTTATATACTTTGTTATAGGATCCATTGGAATTCTTGCATTACCTAAATCAAGCAATTGTTTGGAAAAAGTTGAAGCGAAGCATCACGTTGCAACTGAACACGCATATTAGTAGTTAATTTTAGAGTATGAACATATCGCCAAAGGTATGACGATGCATTTAGCTCATCAGCTGGCGTTGATGCAGGCATAACAGGAAGTGTTTGACGAAAATCACGAGCTAATAAAAGTAATGCACCTCCAAATATGGTATTATTGCTTCTAAAATCCCATAAACTGCGAGACTTCCAAAGATTTCTTATGCGCAATGGTGCATTCAACCCACACTATGATTTCACATTGTTGCAATACTTTGCCCATAAAAGAATTTTTCTTTATGTTACACTTGTAATCTCTTCGGAAAATTGAGGCTTCTAGGATAATTTTAGTGCAGAATACGCTGTTCTACCACCATCTAAGAGTGTGGCAGCAATGCCGGATGACGCAATAGCTAATGCAATATTTTTTTGAGATCGAACTTTTGCCAATATCAATGAAATTAAAAACGTTTTTCCGGTTATTTGTTTGTTTGTTATTGCTGCTAGTATACTGTTGTATACCATTCTCTGCTCTTGTTGTAAATTTGGTAAATTTTCTTCCAATAAAATTTCCAAATTTTGATGATTATATTCCATTTCTCGTCGTAGATCTTGATCGTGTGCATCAGTTCCTGACCGAATAGGAGCAATCATTCCAACTTCAATTAGTGTCAGATTCCTTATCGCCAAGCATTTGTCTTCAAGTAGAATCAATGTCTCATTATTCATACTTTCACTTAGTTCAAGCGTTGCATTGTTGGTGGTAACTCTTTCCGGGTGTAATATGTCCTCAGCCAAATATGTTTTAAATTTATTCCAAAGATCTTTTGGATTAAATGGTGAGCACGATACCAATATTATCGCAAATAATGCCCTTATTTTCCATGGATGGTTGATTACTGCTGCATCTTCAAGCGTTGTTTCCCATTGACAATCGTTCTCCAATAATTGTAGTTTCTGACAGGTCTCTCGATATGTTGCACATACTACGCCATCAACACTATGTAATGTCTCAAAAGATGTTGGTCCTCGAACATTAATCAGACGCATTCTCAAATAAAAACATTCAGCATTTTGAGGATGGACGGTATAAACCCTACCTAATGCATCTGTTGAATATAAATTTGGCCAACCATCAACAGGTTTCCCCTGCTTTCGACGTTGGAATTTCTTTGTTGATGCATTCCACGTATAATACGTTGGAATTTCTGAATAAAACAAAGTTTTAGCAAACATATCATTTCTACAAAGATCAAAAAATGATGTTAATGTTGTAGCCGGTGGTGCTGCTGCTCTCTCTCGAGCATTTCTTTCTGTAAAGTAAACCCGTTGTCCATTTTCCAGATGCACTGATAAATGAACAACAGTTGGCGCTCATGAATGGGAAATCCCAAAATTCGCCATACTGCTTCATTGCTACTAATGTACCTGGCCATTTGATACTGCGGAATTTCATCATTTGGATTTTGTAATGAAAATACAGCCATATAAGACCCTTTAGTAACATATTTGCAGATGTATTTGATCGACTTAACTGAATGACAATACTCAACATTAATATGCGCTTTAAATGTTTTTGAAAGCAATGGAGAGTAAGGTACTATCCAGCGGTTATCAACATCAAAATCATTTCCATGCACCTTTACTGAAATTGATCGTCCACCATTATCCACAGAACGTCGGCGATAAAGTGGGTAGCCGTCATTTCCCGAGATTGTTTTTTTTTTTTGTTTTTTTTAGTATTAAAAATACTTTAAATGTTCAACAAAATTATATATTACAAATTATTATTAAATAATACAAAATTAGTACACTTTCGTCTAAAGACATTTTCATCCGTTTCATTCTTAATGTAGTTTGGCAATGAGTTAAACAGCTGTAGACCTTTGTAGAATAGCGTTTTCTGCATTTGTGTTGACCTCACTCTTTGGATCCTAAAGTCACTTGCATTTCTTAGTTGATATGGTTGACTGTCTCCCACATAATGTATTTGATCACATAGATATTTCGGGGCGTCTCCTTGTTTTAATTTTCTAATAAATCTTAATGTGTTAAATTGAAGTCGTTGTGCTATGTTCATCCATTTTAGATCAGTTAACATTGTGTTTATATGTGTGTAACGATCGCATTTTAGTATTACTCTCATCGCTCTATTTTGCAGTTTCTGCATCCTTGCTAATTGATTTGTGCTGCTGCATGTGAATAAAATAGTGGAATCATATTCAAAGTGTGGTTTTATTATCGTTATATTTTGCTTCTTATTCTTTTTAAAAAACTAATTTTTTTACCAACTTTTTTGCATAAGTAATCTATTTGTTCATTGAAATTTAATTTTTTATCGATTATAAAACCAAGGTATTTTATATATTCGACTTTTTCAATTACTGTGTCATTTATTGTAAATATTTCTTCTGAATTTAAGTTAATTCCATTATTTTTGTTTTATTTTCATTTAGTTTGAGTTTATTCATTTTAAGCCATTCATCTATTTTCTTCATATCATACTTGATATTTTCGCGACATTCTTCATCACTATTTGCTATAGTATATATCAGAGTGTCATCAGCGTATAATACAACTTTACATTTTTCTAAAATACTTGGCATGTCATTTATATAAATTATGAACAACAACGCTCCCAAAATGGAACCTTGTGGCACTCCGAAATTATTTATTATTTCATCAGATTCTGTCATTTAATTTTGTCGTTTGCCTTCTTCTTTTCAGGCACGATTTGAACCAATCTAGCTCGATTCCTCTTATTCCATACATTTATTCAGTATTATTTCTCTATCGATCGTCTCAAAGGCTCTTTTGAAGTCAAGAAATATTGCTATTATCCTCTTATCCTTTCCTATTGCTCTCCATTCACTTATGACATAGTTTACCGTGGTTTCACACGAATGTTTTTTACGGAATCCTGACTGGTATTTAGATAATATGTCTCGATTTTCTATATATTTTTCAAGCTGATCTTTAACTACTTTTTCAATTATTTTCTCGCAAGTTTTAAGAGAGTTTATTGGTCTAAACTCCTCGCATTTTTTTGTTCTGGGCACTTTCTCAATTGGGGTTACGGTTGATTTTTTCCAATTATCAGGAAAAATACCTGTCTCTAAAGATGTGTTTATTACTTTTACCATTATATTTCCTGTTACATTCCAGTTGTCAAGTATAATTTTATTTGATACGCGTTCATGGTCAGATTTGTTATTCATACACTTCACGATGCTCTCCAGTTCACTAATATTTACCTTACGGAATTTAAAAACATCATTCACTCTATATTCTATTCGGTTAATATGTTGCACGCTCCCTATCGATTTTCTTATACTACTAATGCTATCAATGAAGAATGCATTGAACTTATTAACTATATCACATATATCGTTGTACTCTATCTGGTCGAATATCACAGATTTAGTTGAGTTTTGCCTCTTATTAAGTACTAGGTTTTTTATGTGTGTCCACATTTGCTTTTGACTAGTTGCGTTGTTAATTTTATTTTTTATGTAATTATTCTTATTATTTTCGATTTGTACTTTGTATCGATTTCTTATTAGTTTATATTCTCCCCAAGCTTGATTTGTGTTTTCAAATTTGGCTCGTAAATATTTTATTATTTTTTCTCTTTTTATTGTTCGCAGTTCTTCGTTAAACCAGTTATTCACTTTGTTATTTATGTGCACTTGCTTTTCAAACGTAAATCTTTGTATTGTATTTCCTAGACAGGCATCAAACAGTTTAACGTTTTCATTAAGATCCTTATTATCCTCGTATATCATATTCTCAGTTAACACATTATTGAATATATTCTTATCGTATTTAAATATCTTGATGGTTTTTGCTGTATTTAGATTGTTTTCATTCGATCTCTCAAAGTCTATATTAATATTAATTACTTCATGGTCAGAAATTTTATTATCTTTACTGTTTGTACATTTTATCTTATAATTATTAGTTATTACGTAGTCAATTATTGTGCTCGAATTTCTTGTTACACGGGTGCTTTCGTTAACTATTTATTTAAGGCCGTTGTCATTGAGAGTATTCCTAATTCTATTCTTGTATAAAGAGTTTTTTCCAATCTATATTAAAATCTCCTGCAATTAAAATATCACAGTTATTATTATCACAGATTTCTTCAATAATTTCGTCAAATATACCACAGAACTCAGCTTCGCTGTAGCTAGGCGATCTATATATTGCACCAATTAAGATATTATTATTATTATCATTATGTACAGCTTTGCAAAATAATATCCAATACTTCAAATCATCAGTTCTCTCTATAAACTTTTTCACGTTCCAATTATTTTTATAGTATACGACAACTCCACCTGTTCTTGAGGATGCTGACACTGACCCGATGTTATCATATCCTTGTAACGCAATTTCTTGTTCATCTATATCTTTCGTCAAATGTGTTTCAGACAATATTAAAAAGTCAGGTTTTTCTGTTGCAGCGATAATTTCAATTTGATTATAGTTGTTAACAAGACCTTGTACATTTGTATAGAGGGCACTCATTTCCTTTAGTTGTTAAATCGTCAAGCCTATATTTCTCATTTTGTTTTTCAATTTATTTTGATAAACTGGACATTCTCTATCGTTTGTAAAGTGATTTTCATCTAATCCCATATTGAGCCTGCTGTTTACTTTTGAACAATTAATACATTTCATTATCTTCTCTTGGCTTTCGCAATTAACTGTTTTATGTTGACCATGGCATTTTAGACATATTTCCTGATTTTTACATTCTTTGGCTATATGATTGTATCCTCTGCATTTCATACATTGAACTAATTCAGTTCCATCATACACTCTACATCTTTCCCAACCGACATTTACTTTTCTTTCTTCCATAATTTTTCCGTAAGCTTCATTATCAACTCTCAGTCTCACATTGAACAAAGATTTATTTCCTCTTTTCGTTTCATATTTTCCCATAAATTTAATATTTGCATCAGCTAATTTAGGATTTTGTTTTCTTAATTTCTCAATTAAATCATTTTCACTATATTCAAAAGACATGCCAATAATTTTGATATTTAGTCCCGTCGAATTTGGAATTTTTACTTCATATTGTTTAGATATTTTTTCTTGGATTGCACTTTTACTTTTCTCTCTATCTTCACAGCTCTCACTTTGAATAACAATTGTTCCACTGCTTCTACTTTCCACATTTGTTATCTTCAAGTTGTCTGGATTTATTTTGTTTAACTCTTCTTTAGTTTTTTCAGCCGATTGTTTTTCCTTAGGTTTAACAATCAGGGGTAGTTGTTTATTTATACTTGGCAACCCTTTATTTTTAACTGCATCCGCGTATGTTGTTTTTGCACTTTGTTTACATGTTTCATTTATTACTTTCTTTATTTCTTTGCACATATTTTCATTTTTCTCTTCTATTGTTTTTCATTCATTTTGTTTATATAGATGTAAAATTCATTATAAAAACTACATATGTGACGTATTATGTAGAGTAAAGTAGACTTGAAAATATTACTAACAATTTTCCTCTGGGTTAATATGCCTCTCATAATTTTTCTCATGTTCTCTTTGTGCCGACGTCTGAGAATAAGTGTTGCCTTTTTTTTTGTTATTTCTAACCAAAATTGGTTATTTTTTTGATCAATGTGTAGTTTTTGGTTTTGTTTATTTTTTTCTTATAAAAAAAGCTATTTTTGTTTCAGTTTTTGTTAATTATAATTTAAACTTGAAAAAAAAAATAAAACAAAAGTCTATGAATTTAATTTTGGTTATATTTTTTCTTATTTGGTGATTTTTTTCACAAATGTTGGTTACAAAATGTTTTTCGTGGCAACATTGTTTCAGATGAATAAATAAAAAATTAGTCAAGCAACAAAAACGCACGATGAGAACAATTGAGAACATTGTTACGCTCTTGGTTTCTTTATCCTTCCCTTCTATCTTTCCCCCCGCGTCGTGAAATATTTTTGAAAAATATTCCAAAATATGCCAAAATGCACATTCTTTATACATACTTTATTATCTTTGGTTCTAATATCAAGAATCATAGATAGCATACTTTAGGGGTAACTACTATGTGTATGAGTAATATATTTCAAATGCAATTGAATATTAAGTATGTAGTGTGTAGTATACGTGGGCATGGCCCCTCGCTCATTTGGAATATCAACATAAAAAGTAGCCTATAACTCCTTCCAGACATACAGGAAGATACTGTGAACATTTTAAGAAAATCGGTTCAGCCGTTTAATCGTCTATAAACTTCAAACATACAAACATACAAACAAACACACATTCATTTTTATATATAAGATAATAAAGTAAATACATACAGATTTGTTTCCTTTACTTTTTGTGAATGTTAGCTGTGCATTAGCAGGTACATAGTAAATTTATGATTGTGTTTCAACCACTTGTAGCATTTACTCATTTGCAGATGTCTACTAAAAACTTTTCTTGAAATATTTTTTGAAGGGAAAATGTCAAGTAACTGGATTTTCATGAAAATTTTCACTCACTTGCATTATATTAACTTTGTAGTAACATTTTACACACTGGCACAGTGTCCAAATGAACGAATTCATATAAATTCGTCGTTGAAATGTTAGGATCTACTACTGTAGCATGTGTTTGTTTATTTTTGCTTGCGTTCAAATATGACTGACAAACTCTTAATATTTTGTTGTTGTGTATACAGCCGCCTGTAAGCTATGAACAAAGCACCTTTGCGAGTAAAATAAAGCGTATACTTAAAAAATATGGCATAAACCGCTTAAATGACATTTGTTGGCAAAGGGGAGAAAATTCAATTTAAATGCCCCTACCTGTCAGCAAATAACGCGTATGTACTTAATATAAAAAACGCTGTCTATTGAAGTACGAATTTAAAGAAAATTATGTAAAGTGGATAACAACTGTATACTAAACCGGACTTAAAGTGAAAAAGGGAAAATTTTCGAGCGCAAGAAGGCTTTTATTATTTTCCCTTTTACCTGGAAATTAATATTCATGTTATTCGAACATTATAAACAAGTTATCAAATGATGTGTGAGGGTCAATTATAAAATCATAATTTTTCTACCTGTAATGCAATATCATATTAAGGAAATCGATTAACGCAGTTATTTTCGGGTCTCAGGAAACAGTATAAAAGCAACAGAAAGATTGCGAAAAATTATTAGTTCTGGTTTCAAATCCTTGGCGAAAACACTTACGCACATCCAAGCACACCAAGCACATACAAGCAAAACACAAAGTCATATAATCAAAAATTTGCTAAATAAATAAAATAATAGAGAACCAAAAAATATGAGAGACGATTGGGAAAGTGCTGCGGACAAACCCATAGTGGTTATTCCTGACAAAGTCAACAAATGGGCTGGCGAGGATGATGATGAGGATGTTAAGGACAGTTGGGATCTCGAGGAAGAGGAAAAAAAGGACGAAGAAAAAGTTGAAGTCAAAGCGCCGGTGAAGGCGAAAACTAACAAGGCTTTGAAAGCTAAACTAGCCGAACAAGAGAGACTGGCAGAGGAAGCCGAAGCTGAACGCTTAGCTAATATGACAGCCGAAGAAAAATTAGCCGAAAAATTACGTTTACAAAAAATTCAAGAAGAATCGGACTTAAAGAGTGCTTTAGAAACCTTTGGTGTTAGTGATATTAGAGGTGATTTAGATGCATTTAATCCTCAAACTGAAAAAGAATTCAAAGAATTTGGTGCGACGCTTAGTTGTAAATTGGCACAATATAAAGAATCACCTCATTTCCCGCAATTTATTGAGGATTTAGTACGTAGCATAGGTGTACATTTGGCTATTCCCGATTTGAAGAAATTAAAAATTAGTGTAGAAAACTTACATAGAGAAAAAGTGAAAATGGAAAAACAAAATGTCAAGAAACCCGCTAGCAAAGGCAAAGGCAAAGGAAAAGTAACCTTGAAAAAAGAGAGCAATGATATCGATGGTTATAAAAAATATGGTAATGATTACATTACTTATGATGATTACGATGATTTCATGTAAATAGTCAAACCTACTTCAAGCCATACAACATCCTTGTATTATTTCCTTACCGTTTTCCCCCTTCAGTAAATAATTTTTTTTTTATTTTTAGTTGAGCTCTTATTCTATTATAACTACATACATTTTTATATCATAGACAATTTTGTTTGTTAATGATGTTTATTTATAACGTTTTGTAAATTTAAAATAAGTAAAAGAAATAAAAAAATATATATATAATGAAAAAAAAAAAAAAATAAAAGAACGAGTGAATCGCTTGGCAGTGTACAATCACTTCTTTATTGAGGGAACTTTAACAGCAATGGCAAATTTTGAAGGTCCTCATCATGAAATTGAGGACATTCCAAATGTAGAAGTCATTCAGGAAATGAAAACACTACTTGCACATGATATGACTTGCGAGTACCGCTGTCGGACATGTTTTTATTGGGATATAAACGAGAGAGGCATCGAATTTCTTCGAATGTTATTAAGGCCGCACCATACAATCGTACCGAAAACGGTAAAGAGCCGAACTTATATGAGACGATTGTACTATTTTTATTTGAATAACGATCTCATAGACTAGTTATATATAGTAAGTAGAGAATAATTTTTTTTAGCTCATCAGCTGGCGTTGATGCAGGCATAACAGGAAGTGTTTGACGAAAATCACCAGCTAATAAAACTAATGCACCTCCAAATATGTTATTATTGCTTCTAAAATCCCGTAAACTGCGAGACTTCCAAAGATTTCTTATGCGCCATGGTGCATTCAACCCACACTATGATTTCACATTGTTGCAATACTTTGCCCATAGAAGAATTTTTCTTTATGTTACACTTGTAATCTCTTCGGAAAATTGAGGCTTCTAGGATAATTTTAGTGCAGAATACGCTGTTCTACCACCATCTAAGAGTGTGGCAGCAATGCCGGATGACGCAATAGCTAATGCAATATTTTTTTGAGATCGAACTTTTGCCAATATCAATGAAATTAAAAACGTTTTTCCGGTTATTTGTTTGTTTGTTATTGCTGCTAGTATACTGTTGTATACCATTCTCTGCTCTTGTTGTAAATTTGGTAAATTTTCTTCCAATAAAATTTCCAAATTTTGATGATTATATTCCATTTCTCGTCGTAGATCTTGATCGTGTGCATCAGTTCCTGACCGAATAGGAGCAATCATTCCAACTTCAATTAGTGTCACATTCCTTATCGCCAAGCATTTGTCTTCAAGTAGAATCAATGTCTCATTATTCATACTTTCACTTAGTTCAAGCGTTGCATTGTTGGTGGTAACTCTTTCCGGGTGTAATATGTCCTCAGCCAAATATGTTTTAAATTTATTCCAAAGATCTTTTGGATTAGATGGTGAGCACGATACCAATATTATCGCAAATAATGCCCTTATTTTCCATGGATGGTTGATTACTGCTGCATCTTCAAGCGTTGTTTCCCAATGACAATCGTTCTCCAATAATTGTAGTTTCTGACAGGCCTCTCGATATGTTGCACATACTACGCCATCAACACTAATGTGTCAAAAGATGTTGGTCCTCGAACATTAATCAGAAGCATTCTCAAATAAAAACATTCAGCATTTTGAGGATGGATGGTATAAACCCTACCTAATGCATCTGTTGAATATAAATTTGGCCAACCATCAACAGGTTCCCCTGCTTTCGACGTTGGAATTTCTTTGTTGATGCATTCCACGTATAATACGTTGGAATTTCTGAATAAAACAAAGTTTTAGCAAACATATCATTTCTACAAAGATCACAAAATGATGTTAATGTTGTAGCCGGTGGTGCTGCTGCTCTCTCTCGAGCATTTCTTTCTGTAAAGTAAACCCGTTGTCCATTTTCCAGATGCACTGATAAATGAACAACAGTTGGATGGAGCTCATGAATGGGAAATCCCAAAATTCGCCATACTGCTTCATTGCTACTAATGTACCTGGCCATTTGATACTGCGGAATTTCATCATTTGGATTTTGTAATGAAAATACAGCCATATAAGACCCTTTAGTAACATATTTGCAGATGTATTTGATCGACTTAACTGAATGACAATACTCAACATTAATATGCGCTTTAAATGTTTTTGAAAGCAATGGAGAGTAAGGTACTATCCAACGATTATCAACATCAAAATCATTTCCATGCACCTTTACTGAAATTGATCGTCCACCATTATCCACAGAACGTCGGCGATAAAGTGGGTAGCCGTCATTTCCCGAGATTGTTTTTTTTTTGTTTTTTTTTTTTTTTTAGTATTAAAAATACATCAAATGTTCAACAAAATTATATATTACAAATTATTATTAAATAATACAAAATTAGTACACTTTCGTCTAAAGACATTTTCATCCGTTTCATTCTTAATGTAGTTTGGCAATGAGTTAAACAGCTGTAGACCTTTGTAGAATAGCGTTTTCTGCATTTGTGTTGACCTCACTCTTTGGATCCTAAAGTCACTTGCATTTCTTAGTTGATATGGTTGACTGTCTCCCACATAATGTATTTGATCACATAGATATTTCGGGGCGTCTCCTTGTTTTAATTTTCTAATAAATCTTAATGTGTTAAATTGAAGTCGTTGTGCTATGTTCATCCATTTTAGATCAGTTAACATTGTGTTTATATGTGTGTAACGATCGCATTTTAGTATTACTCTCATCGCTCTATTTTGCAGTTTCTGCATCCTTGCTAATTGATTTGTGCTGCTGCATGTGAATAAAATAGTGGAACCATATTCAAAGTGTGGTTTTATTATCGTGCTGTATATATTTATCGCTGTAGACTTGGATATTTTGCTTCTTATTCTTTTTAAAAAACTAATTTTTTTACCAACTTTTTTGCATAAGTAATCTATTTGTTCATTGAAATTTAATTTTTTATCGATTATAAAACCAAGGTATTTTATATATTCGACTTTTTCAATTACTGTGTCATTTATTGTAAATATTTCTTCTGAATTTAAGTTAATTCCATTATTTTTGTTTTATTTTCATTTAGTTTGAGTTTATTCATTTTAAGCCATTCATCTATTTTCTTCATATCATACTTGATATTTTCGCGACATTCTTCATCACTATTTGCTATTGTATATATCAGAGTGTCATCAGCGTATAATACAACTTTACATTTTTCTAAAATACTTGGCATGTCATTTATATAAATTATGAACAACAACGCTCCCAAAATGGAACCTTGTGGCACTCCGAAATTATTTATTATTTCATCAGATTCTATGTCATTTAATTTTGCCGTTTGCCTTCTTCTTTTCAGGTACGATTTGAACCAATCTAGCTCGATTCCTCTTATTCCATACATTTATTCAGTATTATTTCTCTATCGATCGTCTCAAAGGCTCTTTTGAAGTCAAGAAATATTGCTATTATCCTCTTATCCTTTCCTATTGCTCTCCATTCACTTATGACATAGTTTACCGTGGTTTCACACGAATGTTTTTTACGGAATCCTGACTGGTATTTAGATAATATGTCTCGATTTTCTATATATTTTTCAAGCTGATCTTTAACTACTTTTTCAATTATTTTCTCGCAAGTTTTAAGAGAGTTTATTGGTCTAAACTCCTCGCATTTTTTTGTTCTGGGCACTTTCTCAATTGGGGTTACGGTTGATTTTTTCCAATTATCAGGAAAAATACCTGTCTCTAAAGATGTGTTTATTACTTTTACCATTATATTTCCTGTTACATTCCAGTTGTCAAGTATAATTTTATTTGATACGCGTTCATGGTCAGATTTGTTATTCATACACTTCACGATGCTCTCCAGTTCACTAATATTTACCTTACGGAATTTAAAAACATCATTCACTCTATATTCTATTCGGTTAATATGTTGCACGCTCCCTATCGATTTTCTTATACTACTAATGCTATCAATGAAGAATGCATTGAACTTATTAACTATATCACATATATCGTTGTACTCTATCTGGTCGAATATCACAGATTTAGTTGAGTTTTGCCTCTTATTAAGTACTAGGTTTTTTATGTGTGTCCACATTTGCTTTTGACTAGTTGCGTTGTTAATTTTATTTTTTATGTAATTATTCTTATTATTTTCGATTTGTACTTTGTATCGATTTCTTATTAGTTTATATTCTCCCCAAGCTTGATTTGTGTTTTCAAATTTGGCTCGTAAATATTTTATTATTTTTTCTCTTTTTATTGTTCGCAGTTCTTCGTTAAACCAGTTATTCACTTTGTTATTTATGTGCACTTGCTTTTCAAACGTAAATCTTTGTATTGTATTTCCTAGACAGGCATCAAACAGTTTAACGTTTTCATTAAGATCCTTATTATCCTCGTATATCATATTCTCAGTTAACACATTATTGAATATATTCTTATCGTATTTAAATATCTTGATGGTTTTTGCTGTATTTAGAATGTTTTCATTCGATCTCTCAAAGTCTATATTAATATTAATAACTTCATGGTCAGAAATTTTATTATCTTTACTGTTTGTACATTTTATCTTATAATTATTAGTTATTACGTAGTCAATTATTGTGCTCGAATTTCTTGTTACACGGGTGCTTTCGTTAACTATTTGTTTAAGGCCGTTGTCATTGAGAGTATTCCTAATTCTATTCTTGTATAAAGAGTTTTTTTTCCAATCTATATTAAAATCTCCTGCAATTAAAATATCACAGTTATTATTATCACAGATTTCTTCAATAATTTCGTCAAATATATCACAGAACTCAGCTTCGCTGTAGCTAGGCGATCTATATATTGCACCAATTAAGATATTTTTATTATTATCATTATGTACAGCTTTGCAAAATAATATCCAATACTTCAAATCATCAGTTCTCTCTATAAACTTTTTCACAACTCCACCTGTTCTTGAGGATGCTGACACTGACCCGATGTTATCATATCCTTGTAACGCAATTTCTTGTTCATCTATATCTTTCGTCAAATGTGTTTCAGACAATATTAAAGTCAGGTTTTTCTGTTGCTGCGATAATTTCAATTTGATTATAGTTGTTAACAAGACCTTGTACATTTGTATAGAGGGCACTCATTTCCTTTAGTTGTTAAATCGTCAACCATATATTTCTCATTTTGTTTTTCAATTTATTTTGATAAACTGGACATTCTCTATCGTTTGTAAAGTGATTTTCATCTAATCCCATATTGAGCCTGCTGTTTACTTTTGAACAATTAATACATTTCATTATCTTCTCTTGGCTTTCGCAATTAACTGTTTTATGTTGACCATGGCATTTTAGACATATTCCTTGATTTTTACATTCTTTGGCTATATGATTGTATCCTCTGCATTTCATACATTGAACTAATTCAGTTCCATCATACACTCTACATCTTTCCCAACCGACATTTACTTTTCTTTCTTCCATAATTTTTCCGTAAGCTTCATTATCAACTCTCAGTCTCACATTGAATAAAGATTTATTTCCTTTTTTCGTTTTATATTTTCCCATAAATTTAATATTTGCATTAGCTAATTTAGGATTTTGTTTTCTTAATTTCTCAATTAAATCATTTTCACTATATTCAAAAGACATGCCAATAATATTGATATTTAGTCCCGTCGAATTTGGAATTTTTACTTCATATTGTTTAGATATTTTTTCTTGGATTGCACTTTTACTTTTCTCTCTATCTTCACAGCTCTCACTTTGAATAACAATTGTTCCACTGCTTCTACTTTCCACATTTGTTATCTTCAAGTTGTCTGGATTTATTTTGTTTAACTCTTCTTTAGTTTTTTCAGCCGATTGTTTTTCCTTAGGTTTAACAATCAGGGGTAGTTGTTTATTTATACTTGGCAACCCTTTATTTGTAACTGCATCCGCGTATGTTGTTTTTGCACTTTGTTTACATGTTTCATTTATTACTTTCTTTATTTCTTTGCACATATTTTCATTTTTCTCTTCTATTGTTTTTCTTTCATTTTGTTTATATAGATGTAAAATTCATTAAAAAAACTACATATGTGACGTATTATGTAGAGTAAAGTAGACTTGAAAATATTACTAACAATTTTCCTCTGGGTTAATATGCCTCTCATAATTTTTCTCATGTTCTCTTTGTGCCGACGTCTGAGAATAAGTGTTGCCTTTTTTTTTTGTTATTTCTAACCAAAATTGGTTATTTTTTTAATCAATGTGTAGTTTTTGGTTTTGTTTATTTTTTTCTTATAAAAAAGCTATTTTTGTTTCAGTTTTTGTTAATTATAATTTAAACTTGAAAAAAAAAATAAAACAAAAGTCTATGAATTTAATTTTGGTTATATTTTTTCTTATTTGGTGATTTTTTTCACAAATGTTGGTTACAAAATGTTTTTCGTGGCAACATTGTTTCAGATGAATAAATAAAAAATTAGTGAAACAACAAAAACGCACGATGAGAACAATTGAGAACATTGTTACGCTCTTGGTTTCTTTATCCTTCCCTTCTATCTTTTCCTTAATGCAATTAAATATTAAGTATGTAGTGTGTAGTATACGTGGGCATGGCCCCTCGCTCATTTGGAATATGAACATAAAAAGTAGCCTATAACTCCTTCCAGACATACAGGAAGATACTGTGAAAATTTTAAGAAAATCGGTTCAGCCGTTTAATCGTCTATAAACTTCAAACATACAAACAAACACACATTCATTTTTATATATAAGATAATAAAGTAAATACATACAGATTTGTTTCCTTTACTTTTTGTGAATGTTAGTTGAATTAGCAGGTACATAGTAAATTTATGATTGTGTTTCAACCACTTGTAGCATTTACTCATTTGCAGATGTCTACTAAAAACTTTTCTTGAAATATTTTTTGAAGGGAAAATGTCAAGTAACTGGATTTTCTATGAAAATTTTCACTCACTTGCATTATATTAACTTTGTAGTAACATTTTACACACTGGCACAGTGTCCAAATGAACGAATTCATATAAATTCGTCGTTGAAATGTTAGGATCTACTACTGTAGCATGTGTTTGTTTATTTTTGCTTGCGTTCAAATATGACTGACAAACTCTTAATATTTTGTTGTGTATACAGCCGTCTGTAAGCTATGAACAAAGCACCTTTGCGAGTAAAATAAAGCGTATACTTAAAAAATATGGCATAACCGCTTAAATGACATTTGTTGGCAAAGGGGAGAAAATTCAATTTAAATGCCCCTACCTGTCAGCAAATAACGCGTATGTACTTAATATAAAAAACGCTGTCTATTGAAGTACGAATTTAAAGAAAATTATGTAAAGTGGATAACAACTGTATACTAAACCGGACTTAAAGTGAAAAAGGGAAAATTTTCGAGCGCAAGAAGGCTTTTATTATTTTCCCTTTTACCTGGAAATTAATATTCATGTCATTCGAACATTATAAACAAGTTATCAAATGATGTGTGAGGGTCAATTATAAAATCATAATTTTTCTACCTGTAATGCAATATCATATTAAGGAAATCGATTAACGCAGTTATTTTCGGGTCTCAGGAAACAGTATAAAAGCAACAGAAAGATTGCGAAAAATTATTAGTTCTGGTTTCAAATCCTTGGCGAAAACACTTACGCCCATCCAAGCACACCAAGCACATACAAGCAAAACACAAAGTCATATAATCAAATATTTGCTAAATAAATAAAATAATAGAGAACCAAAAGATATGAAAGACGTTTGGGAAAGTGCTGCGGACAAACCCATAGTGGTTATTCCTGACAAAGTCAACAAATGGGCTGGCGGGGATGATGATGAGGATGTTAAGGACAGTTGGGATCTCGAGGAAGAGGAAAAAAGGACGAAGAAAAAGTTGAAGTCAAAGCGCCGGTGAAGACGAAACCTAACAAGGCTTTGAAAGCTAAACTAGCCGAACAAGAGAGACTGGCAGAGGAAGCCGAAGCTGAACGCTTAGCTAATATGACAGCCGAAAAATTACGTTTACAAAAAATTCAAGAAGAATCGGACTTAAAGAGTGCTTTAGAAACCTTTGGAGTTAGTGATATTAGAGGTGATTTAGATGCATTTAATCCTCAAACTGAAGAAGAATTCAAAGAATTTGGTGCGACGCTTAGTTGTAAATTGGCACAATATAAAGAATCACCTCATTTCCCGCAATTTATTGAGGATTTAGTACGTAGCATAGGTGTACATTTGGCTATTCCCGATTTGAAGAAATTAAAAATTAGTGTAGAAAACTTACATAGAGAAAAAGTGAAAATGGAAAAACAAAATGTCAAGAAACCCGCTAGCAAAGGCAAAGGCAAAGGAAAAGTAACCTTGAAAAAAGAGAGCAATGATATCGATGGTTATAAAAAGTATGGTAATGATTACATTACTTATGATGATTACGATGATTTCATGTAAATAGTCAAACCTACTTCAAGTCATACAACATCCTTGTATTATTTCCTTACTGTTTTCCCCCTTCAGTAAATAATTTTTTTTTATTTTTAGTTGAGCTCTTATTCTATTATAACTACATACATTTTTATATCATAGACATTTTTGTTTGTTAATGATGTTTATTGTAGAACAACAACAAATGAAGCTCAACCTGATCATATATTTTTTTTATAAAATGATGTAAAAAGAAAGAAAATGAATACAAAAAGAAATGTTATTAAGCACACACAGGAATTTAACAATAACAATGTTAAAACCGATCACAATTTATGTTTTGTTATTTAGTCTAGAAATATCATACATATTTCGTAATGAAATGATTTTTTATTTTATTTTTCTTTTTTTTTGAGAACATAAAAAAGATATTAAATGATTACTTTTCATATAAAAAAATGCGTAATAACGTTTTGTAAATTTAAAATAAGTAAAAGAAATAAAAAAATATATATATAATGAAAAAAAAAGAACGAGTGAATCGCTTGGCAGTGTACAATCACTTCTTTATTGAGGGAACTTTAATAGCAATGGCAAATTTTGAAGGTCCTCATCATGAAATTGAGGACATTCCAAATGTAGAAGTCATTCAGGCAATGAAAACACTACTTGCACATGACATGATTTGGGAGTACCGCTGTCGGACATGTTTTTATTGGGATATAAACGAGAGAGGCATCGAATTTCTTTGAATGTTATTAAGGCCGCACCATACAATCGCACCGAAAACGGTAAAGAGCCGAACTTATATGAAACGATTGTACTATTTTTATTTGAATAACGATCTCATAGACTAGTTATATATAGTAATTAGAGAATAATTTTTTTTATGTTATATAAGTGTAACATAAGTGTTTTAACTAGTATTTAATAATTTAGTACATGATTAAGTAATTAAAAAACAAAAATTAATTTCAATATAAAAAGTATTTTTTAATTTCACTTGTTTTAATGTATATAATTCTCTTAATATATATCACTATATATGTATACTAGGTAATACCCGGTGTGCTTCGCTACCCCCCATCGAAATTAAATACATAATAATTAAAAAGTGTATTTATTTAGTAATTAAATTATGCAATTTTTCTTAAAGAATGACCTTTCATTTGATGACAATGTATTTCATTTAAATTATAAAATAATGCATTAATGGGCTATTTATTTCTTACTTGCTAAAATTTAATATATACTTTTTTTCTTAAATAAATAATTCTTATTCTAATGCCTTGGGGTACACAATAGTTTTTGTTTTTCCCTCTGGTGCGTATACATATAAATCTGCGGGTTTTCCTACTGGCGAACACGCGACGTAAAGCTGTCCATGTGAGAAACATGGATTTTCTAGATTAAGTCCACAAACTTGCAAGGACTGACCTTGAGCTTTATTAATCGTCATTGCAAATGCTAGGCGAATAGGAAATTGCAGGCGCTTGAAATCGAATGGCATCTCCGATGTGGTCATAGGAATACGTGGCAGCAACACATCAGTTCCCTTAAACTTTCCAGTTATAATGGTCGCCTCGATAAGATTGTTCATCATTTTTTTACTGTTAGTCGAGTGCCATTACAAATTCGTGGAGGATCAATATTTCTAAGTAAAATAATAGGAACACCGTTTTTTAGCTGTAAGTCATGTGGTGGAAAGCCTGGTAAATCTAACGAATTTAAAAATTCCACTGGATAATTGAGGACATCCTCAATATTTGAAACTGTGTCGATCGATTTATAAGTTCTTAGATTCCCATCGACCTTGTTGAGAATATTGCTGTTGATGGAATTAACGTCAATATTTTTGGATGCCAGTAACGCACGTTCACATAACCATTGTATATTTTTAAAATTTTGCACAATATTGGGAAATACACAATTTATTAATTGTTCTTTGGATTGTGTCATTATGCAAAACTCTGATGGAAATTTTATATACTTTGTTATAGGATCCATTGTAATTCTTGCATTACCTAAATCAAGCAATTGTTTGGAAAAAGTTGAAGCGAAGCATCACGTTGCAACTGAACACGCATATTAGTAGTTAATTTTAGAGTATGAACATATCGCCAAAGGTATGACGATGCATTTAGCTCATCAGCTGGCGTTGATGCAGGCATAACAGGAAGTGTTTATACTTTGCCCATAGAAGAATTTTTCTTTATGTTACACTTGTAATCTCTTCGGAAAATTGAGGCTTCTAGGATAATTTTAGTGCAGAATACGCTGTTCTACCACCATCTAAGAGTGTGGCAGCAATGCCGGATGACGCAATAGCTAATGCAATATTTTTTTGAGATCGAACTTTTGCCAATATCAATGAAATTAAAAACGTTTTTCCGGTTATTTGTTTGTTTGTTATTGCTGCTAGTATACTGTTGTATACCATTCTCTGCTCTTGTTGTAAATTTGGTAAATTTTCTTCCAATAAAATTTCCAAATTTTGATGATTATATTCCATTTCTCGTCGTAGATCTTGATCGTGTGCATCAGTTCCTGACCGAATAGGAGCAATCATTCCAACTTCAATTAGTGTCACATTCCTTATAGCCAAGCATTTGTCTTCAAGTAGAATCAATGTCTCATTATTCATACTTTCACTTAGTTCAAGCGTTGCATTGTTGGTGGTAACTCTTTCCGGGTGTAATATGTCCTCAGCCAAATATGTTTTAAATTTATTCCAAAGATCTTTTGGATTAGATGGTGAGCACGATACCAATATTATCGCAAATAATGCCCTTATTTTCCATGGATGGTTGATTACTGCTGCATCTTCAAGCGTTGTTTCCCAATGACAATCGTTCTCCAATAATTGTAGTTTCTGACAGGCCTCTCGATATGTTGCACATACTACGCCATCAACACTATGTAATGTCTCAAAAGATGTTGGTCCTCGAACATTAATCAGAAGCATTCTCAAATAAAAACATTCAGCATTTTGAGGATGGACGGTATAAACCCTACCTAATGCATCTGTTGAATATAAATTTGGCCAACCATCAACAGGTTTCCCCTGCTTTCGACGTTGGAATTTCTTTGTTGATGCATTCCACGTATAATACGTTGGAATTTCTGAATAAAACAAAGTTTTAGCAAACATATCATTTCTACAAAGATCAAAAAATGATGTTAATGTTGTAGCCGGTGGTGCTGCTGCTCTCTCTCGAGCATTTCTTTCTGTAAAGTAAACCCGTTGTCCATTTTCCAGATGCACTGATAAATGAACAACAGTTGGATGGCGCTCATGAATGGGAAATCCCAAAATTCGCCATACTGCTTCATTGCTACTAATGTACCTGGCCATTTGATACTGCGGAATTTCATCATTTGGATTTTTTAATGAAAATACAGCCATATAAGACCCTTTAGTAACATATTTGCAGATGTATTTGATCGACTTAACTGAATGACAATACTCAACATTAATATGCGCTTTAAATGTTTTTGAAAGCAATGGAGAGTAAGGTACTATCCAGCGATTATCAACATCAAAATCATTTCCATGCACCTTTACTGAAATTGATCGTCCACCATTATCCACAGAACGTCGGCGATAAAGTGGGTAGCCGTCATTTCCCGAGATTCCTTGTTTTTTTTTTTTTTTTTTTTTTTTTTAGTATTAAAAATACTTTAAATGTTCAGCAAAATTATATATTACAAATTATTATTAAATAATACAAAATTAGTACACTTTCGTTTAAAGACATTTTCATCCGTTTCATTCTTAATGTAGTTTGGCAATGAGTTAAACAGCTGTAGACCTTTGTAGAATAGCGTTTTCTGCATTTGTGTTGACCTCACTCTTTGGATCCTAAAGTCACTTGCATTTCTTAGTTGATATGGTTGACTGTCTCCCACATAATGTATTTGATCACATAGATATTTCGGGGCGTCTCCTTGTTTTAATTTTCTAATAAATTGAAGTCGTTGTGCTATGTTCATCCATTTTAGATCAGTTAACATTGTGTTTATATGTGTGTAACGATCGCATTTTAGTATTACTCTCATCGCTCTATTTTGCAGTTTCTGCATCCTTGCTAATTGATTTGTGCTGCTGCATGTGAATAAAATAGTGGAACCATATTCAAAGTGTGGTTTTATTATCGTGCTGTATATATTTATCGCTGTAGACTTGGATATTTTGCTTCTTATTCTTTTTAAAAAACTAATTTTTTTACCAACTTTTTTGTTTATTGAAATTTAATTTTTTATCGATTATAAAACCAAGGTATTTTATATATTCGACTTTTTCAATTACTGTGTCATTTATTGTAAATATTTCTTCTGAATTTAAGTTAATTCCATTATTTTTGTTTTATTTTCATTTAGTTTGAGTTTATTCATTTTAAGCCATTCATCTATTTTCTTCATATCATACTTGATATTTTCGCGACATTCTTCATCACTATTTGCTATAGTATATATCAGAGTGTCATCAGCGTATAATACAACTTTACATTTTTCTAAAATACTTGGCATGTCATTTATATAAATTATGAACAACAACGCTCCCAAAGTGGAACCTTGTGGCACTCCGAAATTATTTATTATTTCATCAGATTCTATGTCGTTTAATTTTGTCGTTTGCCTTCTTCTTTTCAGGTACGATTTGAACCAATCTAGCTCGATTCCTCTTATTCCATACATATATAGTTTATTCAGTATTATTTCTCTATCGATCGTCTCAAAGGCTCTTTTGAAGTCAAGAAATATTGCTATTATCCTCTTATCCTTTCCTATTGCTCTCCATTCACTTATGACATAGTTTACCGTGGTTTCACACGAATGTTTTTTACGGGATCCTGACTGGTATTTAGATAATATGTCTCGATTTTCTATATATTTTTCAAGCTGATCTTTAACTACTTTTTCAATTATTTTCTCGCAAGTTTTAAGAGAGTTTATTGGTCTAAACTCCTCGCATTTTTTTGTTCTGGGCACTTTCTCAATTGGGGTTACGGTTGATTTTTTCCAATTATCAGGAAAAATACCTGTCTCTAAAGATGTGTTTATTACTTTTACCATTATATTTCCTGTTACATTCCAGTTGTCAAGTATAATTTTATTTGATACGCGTTCATGGTCAGATCTGTTATTCATACACTTCACGATGCTCTCCAGTTCACTAATATTTACCTTACGGAATTTAAAAACATCATTCACTCTATATTATATTCGGTTAATATGTTGCACGCTCCCTATCGATTGTCTTATACTACTAATGCTATCAATGAAGAATGCATTGAACTTATTAACTATATCACATATATCGTTGTACTCTATCTGGTCGAATATCACAGATTTAGTTGAGTTTTGCCTCTTATTAAGTACTAGGTTTTTTATGTGTGTCCACATTTGCTTTTGACTAGTTGAGTTGTTAATTTTATATTTTATGTAATTATTCTTATTATTTTCGATTTGTACTTTGTATCGATTTCTTATTAGTTTATATTCTCCCCAAGCTTGATTTGTGTTTTCAAATTTGGCTCGTAAATATTTTATTATTTTTTCTCTTTTTATTGTTCGCAGTTCTTCGTTAAACCAGTTATTCACTTTGTTATTTATGTGCACTTGCTTTTCAAACGTAAATCTTTGTATTGTATTTCCTAGACAGGCATCAAACAGTTTAACGTTTTCATTAAGATCCTTATTATCCTCGTATATCACATTCTCAGTTAACACATTATTGAATATATTCTTATCGTATTTAAATATCTTGATGGTTTTTGCTGTATTTAGAATGTTTTCATTCGATCTCTCAAAGTCTATATTAATATTAATAACTTCATGGTCAGAAATTTTATTATCTTTACTGTTTGTACATTTTATCTTATAATTATTAGTTATTACGTAGTCAATTATTGTGCTCGAATTTCTTGTTACACGGGTGCTTTCGTTAACTATTTGTTTAAGGCCGTTGTCATTGAGAGTATTCCTAATTCTTTTCTTGTATAAAGAGTTTTTTTTCCAATCTATATTAAAATCTCCTGCAATTAAAATATCCCAGTTATTATTATCACAGATTTCTTCAATAATTTCGTCAAATATATCACAGAACTCAGCTTGGCTGTAGCTAGGCGATCTATATATTGCACCAATTAAGATATTATTATTATTATCATTATGTACAGCTTTGCAAAATAATATCCAATACTTCAAATCATCAGTTCTCTCTATAAACTTTTTCACGTTCCAATTATTTTTATAGTATACGACAACTCCACCTGTTCTTGAGGATGCTGACACTGACCCGATGTTATCATATCCTTGTAACGCAATTTCTTGCTCATCTATATCTTTCGTCAAATGTGTTTAAGACAATATTAAAAAGTCAGGTTTTTCTGTTGCTGCGATAATTTCAATTTGATTATAGTTGTTAACAAGACCTTGTACATTTGTATAGAGGGCACTCATTTCCTTTAGTTGTTAAATCGTCAAACCTATATTTCTTATTTTGCTTTTCAATTTATTTTGATAAACTGGACATTCTCTATCGTTTGTAAAGTGATTTTCAATTAATCCCATATTGAGCCTGCTGTTTACTTTTGAACAATTAATACATTTCATTATCTTCTCTTGGCTTTCGCAATTAACTGTTTTATGTTGACCATGGCATTTTAGACATATTTCTTGATTTTTACATTCTTTGGCTATATGATTGTATCCTCTGCATTTCATACATTGAACTAATTCAGTTCCATCATACACTCTACATCTTTCCCAACCGACATTTACTTTTCTTTCTTCCATAATTTTTCCGTAAGCTTCATTATCAACTCTCAGTCTCACATTGAATAAAGATTTATTTCCTTTTTTCGTTTTATATTTTCCCATAAATTTAATATTTGCATTAGCTAATTTAGGATTTTGTTTTCTTAATTTCTCAATTAAATCATTTTCACTATATTCAAAAGACATGCCAATAATATTGATATTTAGTCCCGTCGAATTTGGAATTTTTACTTCATATTGTTTAGATATTTTTTCTTGGATTGCACTTTTACTTTTCTCTCTATCTTCACAGCTCTCACTTTGAATAACAATTGTTCCACTGCTTCTACTTTCCACATTTGTTATCTTCAAGTTGTCTGGATTTATTTTGTTTAACTCTTCTTTAGTTTTTTCAGCCGATTGTTTTTCCTTAGGTTTAACAATCAGGGGTAGTTGTTTATTTATACTTGGCAACCCTTTATTTTTAACTGCATCCGCGTATGTTGTTTTTGCACTTTGTTTACATGTTTCATTTATTACTTTCTTTATTTCTTTGCACATATTTTCATTTTTCTCTTCTATTGTTTTTCATTCATTTTGTTTATATAGATGTAAAATTCATTAAAAAAAACTACATATGTGACGTATTATGTAGAGTAAAGTAGACTTGAAAATATTACTAACAATTTTCCTCTGGGTTAATATGCCTCTCATAATTTTTCTCATGTTCTCTTTGTGCCGACGTCTGAGAATAAGTGTTGCCTTTTTTTTTTGTTATTTCTAACCAAAATTGGTTATTTTTTTGATCAATGTGTAGTTTTTGGTTTTGTTTATTTTTTTCTTATAAAAAAAGCTATTTTTGTTTCAGTTTTTGTTAATTATAATTTAAACTTAAAAAAAAAATAAAACAAAAGTCTATGAATTTCATTTTGGTTATATTTTTTCTTATTTGGTGATTTTTTTCACAAATGTTGGTTACAAAATGTTTTTCGTGGCAACATTGTTTCAGATGAATAAATAAAAAATTAGTCAAACAACAAAAACGCACGATGAGAACAATTGAGAACATTGTTACGCTCTTGGTTTCTTTATCCTTCCCTTCTATCTTTCCCCCCGCGTCGTGAAATATTTTTGAAAAATTTTCCAAAATATGCCAAAATGCACATTCTTTATACATACTTTATTTTCTTTGGGTTTAATATCAAGAATCATAGATAGCATACTTGTAGGGGTAACTACTATGCGTATGAGTAATATATTTCAAATGCAATTAAATATTAAGTATGTAGTATGTAGTATACGTGGGCATGGCCCCTCGCTCATTTGGAATATCAACATAAAAAGTAGCCTATAACTCCTTCCAGACATAAAGGAAGATACTGTGAAAATTTTAAGAAAATCGGTTCAGCCGTTTAATCGTCTATAAACTTCAAACATACAAACATACAAACAAACACACATTCATTTTTATATATAAGATAATAAAGTAAATACATACAGATTTGTTTCCTTTACTTTTTGTGAATGTTAGCTGTGCATTAGCAGGTACATAGTAAATTTATGATTGTGTTTCAACCACTTGTAGCATTTACTCATTTGCAGATGTCTACTAAAAACTTTTCTTGAAATATTTTTTGAAGGGAAAATGTCAAGTGACTGGATTTTCTATGAAAATTTTCACTCACTTGCATTATATTAACTTTTTAGTAACATTTTACACACTGGCACAGTGTCCAAATGAACGCATTCATATAAATTCGTCGTTGAAATGTTAGGATCTACTACTGTAGCATGTGTTTGTTTATTTTTGCTTGCGTTCAAATATGACTGACAAACTCTTAATATTTTGTTGTTGTGTATACAGCCGTCTGTAAGCTATGAACAAAGCACCTTTGCGAGTAAAATAAAGCGTATACTTAAAAAATATGGCATAAACCGCTTGAATGACATTTGTTGGCAAAGGGGAGAAAATTCAATTTAAATGCCTCTACCTGCCAGCAAATAACGCGTATGTACTTAATATAAAAAACGCTGTCTATTGAAGTACGAATTTAAAGAAAATTATGTAAAGTGGATAACAACTGCATACTAATCCGGACTTAAAGTGAAAAAGGGAAAATTTTCGAGCGCAAGAAGGCTTTTATTATTTTCCCTTTTACCTGGAAATTAATATTCGTGTTATTCGAACATTATAAACAAGTTATCAAATGATGTGTGAGGGTCAATTATAAAATCATAATTTTTCTACCTGTAATGCAATATCATATTAATTAAATCGATTAACGCAGTTATTTTCGGGTCTCAGGAAACAGTATAAAAGCAACAGAAAGATTGCGAAAAATTATTAGTTCTGGTTTCAAATCCTTGGCGAAAACACTTACGCACATCCAAGCACACCAAGCACATACAAGCAAAACACAAAGTCATATAATCAAAAATTTGCTAAATAAATAAAATAATAGAGAACCAAAAAATATGAAAGACGATTGGGAAAGTGCTGCGGACAAACCCATAGTGGTTATTCCTGACAAAGTCAACAAATGGGCTGGCGAGGATGATGATGAGGATGTTAAGGACAGTTGGGATCTCGAGGAAGAGGAAAAAAAGGACGAAGAAAAAGTTGAAGTCAAAGCGCCGGTGAAGACGAAACCTAACAAGGCTTTGAAAGCTAAACTAGCCGAACAAGAGAGACTGGCAGAGGAAGCCGAAGCTGAACGCTTAGCTAATATGACAGCCGAAGAAAAATTAGCCGAAAAATTACGTTTACAAAAAATTCAAGAAGAATCGGACTTAAAGAGTGCTTTAGAAACCTTTGGTGTTAGTGATATTAGAGGTGATTTAGATGCATTTCATCCTCAAACTGAAGAAGAATTCAAAGAATTTGGTGCGACGCTTAGTTGTAAATTGGCACAATATAAAGAATCACCTCATTTCCCGCAATTTATTGAGGATTTAGTACGTAGCATAGGTGTACATTTGGCTATTCCCGATTTGAAGAAATTAAAAATTAGTGTAGAAAACTTACATAGAGAAAAAGTGAAAATAGAAAAACAAAATGTCAAGAAACCCGCTAGCAAAGGCAAAGGCAAAGGCAAAGGAAAAGTAACCTTGAAAAAAGAGAGCAATGATATCGATGGTTATAAAAAGTATGGTAATGATTACATTACTTATGATGATTACGATGATTTCATGTAAATAGTCAAACCTACTTCAAGTCGTACAACATCCTTGTATTATTTCCTTACCGTTTTCCCCCTTCAGTAAATAATTTTTTTTTTATTTTTAGTTGAGCTCTTATTCTATTATAACTACATACATTTTTATATCATAGACATTTTTGTTTGTTAATGATGTTTATTGTAGAACAACAACAAATGAAGCTCAACCTGATCATATATTTTTTTATAAAATGATGTAAAAAGAAACAAAATGAATACAAAAAGAAATGTTATTAAGCACACACAGGAATTTAACAATAACAATGTTAAAAACCGATCACAATTTATCTTTTGTTATTTAGTCTAGAAATATCATACATATTTCTTAATAAAATGATTTTTTATTTTATTCTTCTTTTTTTTGAGAACATAAAAAAGATATTAAATGATTACTTTTCATATAAAAAAATGCGTAATAACGTTTTGTAAATTTAAAATAAGTAAAAGAAATAAAAAAATATATATATAATGAAAAAAAAAAAAAAAAGAACGAGTGAATCGCTTGGCAGTGTACAATCACTTCTTTATTGAGGGAACTTTAACAGCAATGGCAAATTTTGAAGGTCCTCATCATGAAATTGAGGACATTCCAAATGTAGAAGTCATTCAGGCAATGAAAACACTACTTGCACATGACATGATTTGGGAGTACCGCTGTCGGACATGTTTTTATTGGGATATAAACGAGAGAGGCATCGAATTTCTTCGAATGTTATTAAGGCCGCACCATACAATCGTACCGAAAACGGTAAAGAGCCGAACTTATATGAGACGATTGTACTATTTTTATTTTAATAACAATGTCATAGACTAGTTATATATAGTAATTAGAGAATAATTTTTTTTATGTTATATAAAAATGTAACATAAGTGTTTTAACTAGTATTTAATAATTTAGTACATGATTAAGTAATTAAAAAACAAAAATTAATTTCAATATAAAAAGTATTTTGTAATTTCACTTGTTTTAATGTATATAATTCTCTTAATATATATCACTATATATGTATACTAGGTAACACCCGGTGCGCTTCGCTACCCCCCATCGAATTTAAATACATAATAATTAAAAAGTGTATTTATTTAGTAATTAAATTATGCAATTTTTCTTAAAGAATGAACCTTTCATTTGATGACAATGTATTTCATTTAAATTATAAAATAATTCATTAATGGGCTATTTATTTCTTACTTGCTAAAATTTAATATATACTTTTTTTCTTAAATAAATAATTCTTATTCTAATGCCTTGGGGTACACAATAGTTTTTGTTTTTCCCTCTGGTGCGTATACATATAAATCTGCGGGTTTTCCTACTGGCGAACACGCGACGTAAAGCTGTCCATGTGAGAAACATGGATTTTCTAGATTAAGTCCACAAACTTGCAAGGACTGACCTTGAGCTTTATTAATCGTCATTGCAAATGCTAGGCGAATAGGAAATTGCAGGCGCTTGAAATCGAATGGCATCTCCGATGTGGTCATAGGAATACGTGGCAGCAACACATCAGTTCCCTTAAACTTTCCAGTTATAATGGTCGCCTCGATAAGATTGTTCATCATTTTTTCTACTGTTAGTCGAGTGCCATTACAAATTCGTGGAGGATCAATATTTCTAAGTAAAATAATGGGAACACCGTTTTTTAGCTGTAAGTCATGTGGTGGAACGCCTGGTAAATCTAACGAATTTAAAAATTCGACTGGATAATTGAGGACATCCTCAATATTTGAAACTGTGTCGATCGATTTATAAGTTCTTAGATTCCCATCGACCTTGTTGAGAATATTGCTGTTGATGGAATTAACGTCAATATTTTTGGATGCCAGTAACGCACGTTCACATAACCATTGCATATTTTTAAAATTTTGCACAATATTGGGAAATACACAATTTATTAATTGTTCTTTGGATTGTGTCATTATGCAAAACTCTGATGGAAATTTTATATACTTTGTTATAGGATCCATTGGAATTCTTGCATTACCTAAATCAAGCAATTGTTTGGAAAAAGTTGAAGCGAAGCATCACGTTGCAACTGAACACGCATATTAGTAGTTAATTTTAGAGTATGAACATATCGCCAAAGGTATGACGATGCATTTAGCTCATCAGCTGGCGTTGATCCAGGCATAACAGGAAGTGTTTGACGAAAATCACCAGCTAATAAAACTAATGCACCTCCAAATATGTTATTATTGCTTCTAAAATCCCGTAAACTGCGAGACTTCCAAAGATTTCTTATGCGCCATGGTGCATTCAACCCACACTATGATTTCACATTGTTGCAATACTTTGCCCATAGAAGAATTTTTCTTTATGTTACACTTGTAATCTCTTCGGAAAATTGAGGCTTCTAGGATAATTTTAGTGCAGAATACGCTGTTCTACCACCATCTAAGAGTGTGGCAGCAATGCCGGATGACGCAATAGCTAATGCAATATTTTTTTGAGATCGAACTTTAGCCAATATCAATGAAATTAAAAACGTTTTTCCGGTTATTTGTTTGTTTGTTATTGCTGCTAGTATACTGTTGTATACCATTCTCTGCTCTTGTTGTAAATTTCGTAAATTTTCTTCCAATAAAATTTCCAAATTTTGATGATTATATTCCATTTCTCGTCGTAGATCTTGATCGTGTGCATCAGTTCCTGACCGAATAGGAGCAATCATTCCAACTTCAATTAGTGTCACATTCCTTATCGCCAAGCATTTGTCTTCAAGTAGAATCAATGTCTCATTATTCATACTTTCACTTAGTTCAAGCGTTGCATTGTTGGTGGTAACTCTTTCCGGGTGTAATATGTCCTCAGCCAAATATGTTTTAAATTTATTCCAAAGATCTTTTGGATTAGATGGTGAGCACGATACCAATATTATCGCAAATAATGCCCTTATTTTCCATGGATGGTTGATTACTGCTGCATCTTCAAGCGTTGTTTCCCAATGACAATCGTTCTCCAATAATTGTAGTTTCTGACAGGCCTCTCGATATGTTGCACATACTACGCCATCAACACTATGTAATGTCTCAAAAGATGTTGGTCCTCGAACATTAATCAGAAGCATTCTCAAATAAAAACATTCAGCATTTTGAGGATGGACGGTATAAACCCTACCTAATGCATCTGTTGAATATAAATTTGGCCAACCATCAACAGGTTTCCCCTGCTTTCGACATTGGAATTTCTTTGTTGATGCATTCCACGTATAATACGTTGGAATTTCTGAATAAAACAAAGTTTTAGCAAACATATCATTTCTACAAAGATCAAAAAATGATGTTAATGTTGTAGCCGGTGGTGCTGCTGCTCTCTCTCGAGCATTTCTTTCTGTAAAGTGAACCCGTTGTCCATTTTCCAGATGCACTGACAAATGAACAACAGTTGGATGGCGCTCATGAATGGGAAATCCCAAAATTCGCCATACTGCTTCATTGCTACTAATGTACCTGGCCATTTGATACTGCGGAATTTCATCATTTGGATTTTTTAATGAAAATACAGCCATATAAGACCCTTTAGTAACATATTTGCAGATGTATTTGATCGACTTAACTGAATGACAATACTCAACATTAATATGCGCTTTAAATGTTTTTGAAAGCAATGGAGAGTAAGGTACTATCCAGCGATTATCAACATCAAAATCATTTCCATGCACCTTTACTGAAATTGATCGCCCACCATTATCCACAGAACGTCGGCGATAAAGTGGGTAGCCGTCATTTCCCGAGATTGTTTTTTTTTTTTTTTTTTTTTTTTTTTAGTATTAAAAATACTTTAAATGTTCAACAAAATTATATATTACAAATTATTATTAAATAATACAAAATTAGTACACTTTCGTTTAAAGACATTTTCATCCGTTTCATTCTTAATGTAGTTTGGCAATGAGTTAAACAGCTGTAGACCTTTGTAGAATAGCGTTTTCTGCATTTGTGTTGACCTCACTCTTTGGATCCTAAAGTCACTTGCATTTCTTAGTTGATATGGTTGACTGTCTCCCACATAATGTATTTGATCACATAGATATTTCGGGGCGTCTCCTTGTTTTAATTTTCTAATAAATTGAAGTCGTTGTGCTATGTTCATCCATTTTAGATCAGTTAACATTGTGTTTATATGTGTGTAACGATCGCATTTTAGTATTACTCTCATCGCTCTATTTTGCAGTTTCTGCATCCTTGCTAATTGATTTGTGCTGCTGCATGTGAATAAAATAGTGGAACCATATTCAAAATGTGGTTTTATTATCGTGCTGTATATATTTATCGCTGTAGACTTGGATATTTTGCTTCTTATTCTTTTTAAAAAACTAATTTTTTTACCAACTTTTTTGTTTATTGAAATTTAATTTTTTATCGATTATAAAACCAAGGTATTTTATATATTCGACTTTTTCAATTACTGTGTCATTTATTGTAAATATTTCTTCTGAATTTAAGTTAATTCCATTATTTTTGTTTTATTTTCATTTAGTTTGAGTTTATTCATTTTAAGCCATTCATCTATTTTCTTCATATCATACTTGATATTTTCGCGACATTCTTCATCACTATTTGCTATAGTATATATCAGAGTGTCATCAGCGTATAATACAACTTTACATTTTTCTAAAATACTTGGCATGTCATTTATATAAATTATGAACAACAACGCTCCCAAAGTGGAACCTTGTGGCACTCCGAAATTATTTATTATTTCATCAGATTCTATGTCATTTAATTTTGTCGTTTGCCTTCTTCTTTTCAGGTACGATTTGAACCAATCTAGCTCGATTCCTCTTATTCCATACATATATAGTTTATTCAGTATTATTTCTCTATCGATCGTCTCAAAGGCTCTTTTGAAGTCAAGAAATATTGCTATTATCCTCTTATCCTTTCCTATTGCTCTCCATTCACTTATGACATAGTTTACCGTGGTTTCACCGAATGTTTTTTACGGAATCCTGACTGGTATTTAGATAATATGTCTCGATTTTCTATATATTTTTCAAGCTGATCTTTAACTACTTTTTCAATTATTTTCTCGCAAGTTTTAAGAGAGTTTATTGGTCTAAACTCCTCGCATTTTTTTGTTCTGGGCACTTTCTCAATTGGGGTTACGGTTGATTTTTTCCAATTATCAGGAAAAATACCTGTCTCTAAAGATGTGTTTATTACTTTTACCATTATACTTCCTGTTACATTCCAGTTGTCAAGTATAATTTTATTTGATACGCGTTCATGGTCAGATTTGTTATTCATACACTTCACGATGCTCTCCAGTTCACTAATATTTACCTTACGGAATTTAAAAACATCATTCACTCTATATTCTATTCGGTTAATATGTTGCACGCTCCCTATCGATTGTCTTATACTACTAATGCTATCAATGAAGAATGCATTGAACTTATTAACTATATCACATATATCGTTGTACTCTATCTGGTCGAATATCACAGATTTAGTTGAGTTTTGCCTCTTATTAAGTACTAGGTTTTTTATGTGTGTCCACATTTGCTTTTGACTAGTTGCGTTGTTAATTTTATATTTTATGTAATTATTCTTATTATTTTCGATTTGTACTTTGTATCGATTTCTTATTAGTTTATATTCTCCCCAAGCTTGATTTGTGTTTTCAAATTTGGCTCGTAAATATTTTATTATTTTTTCTCTTTCTATTGTTCGCAGTTCTTCGTTAAACCAGTTATTCACTTTGTTATTTATGTGCACTTGCTTTTCAAACGTAAATCTTTGTATTGTATTTCCTAGACAGGCATCAAACAGTTTAACGTTTTCATTAAGATCCTTATTATCCTCGTATATCATATTCTCAGTTAACACATTATTGAATATATTCTTATCGTATTTAAATATCTTGATGGTTTTTGCTGTATTTAGAATGTTTTCATTCGATCTCTCAAAGTCTATATTAATATTAATAACTTCATGGTCAGAAATTTTATTATCTTTACTGTTTGTACATTTTATCTTATAATTATTAGTTATTACGTAGTCAATTATTGTGCTCGAATTTCTTGTTACACGGGTGCTTTCGTTAACTATTTGTTTAAGGCCGTTGTCATTGAGAGTATTCCTAATTCTATTCTTGTATAAAGAGTTTTTTTCCAATCTATATTAAAATCTCCTGCAATTAAAATATCACAGTTATTATTATCACAGATTTCTTCAATAATTTCGTCAAATATATCACAGAACTCAGCTTCGCTGTAGCTAGGCGATCTATATATTGCACCAATTAAGATATTATTATTATTATCATTATGTACAGCTTTGCAAAATAATATCCAATACTTCAAATCATCAGTTCTCTCTATAAACTTTTTCACGTTCCAATTATTTTTATAGTATACGACAACTCCACCTGTTCTTGAGGATGCTGACACTGACCCGATGTTATCATATCCTTGTAACGCAATTTCTTGTTCATCTATATCTTTCGTCAAATGTGTTTCAGACAATATTAAAAAGTCTGGTTTTTCTGTTGCTGCGATAATTTCAATTTGATTATAGTTGTTAACAAGACCTTGTACATTTGTATAGAGGGCACTCATTTCCTTTAGTTGGTTAATCGTCAAGCCTATATTTCTCATTTTGCTTTTCAATTTATTTTGATAAACTGGACATTCTCTATCGTTTGTAAAGTGATTTTCATCTAATCCCATATTGAGCCTGCTGTTTACTTTTGAACAATTAATACATTTCATTATCTTCTCTTGGCTTTCGCAATTAACTGTTTTATGTTGACCATGGCATTTTAGACATATTTCCTGATTTTTACATTCTTTGGCTATATGATTGTATCCTCTGCATTTCATACATTGAACTAATTCAGTTCCATCATACACTCTACATCTTTCCGAACCGACATTTACTTTTCTTTCATCCATAATTTTTCCGTAAGCTTCATTATCAACTCTCAGTCTCACATTGAACAAAGATTTATTTCCTCTTTTCGTTTCATATTTTCCCATAAATTTAATATTTGCATCAGCTAATTTAGGATTTTGTTTTCTTAATTTCACAATTAAATCATTTTCACTATATTCAAAAGACATGCCAATAATTTTCATATTTAGTCCCGTCGAATTTGGAATTTTTACTTCATATTGTTTAGATATTTTTTCTTTGATTGCACCTTTACTTTTCTCTCTATCTTCACAGCTCTCACTTTGAATAACAATTGTTCCACTGCTTCTACTTTCCACATTTGTTATCTTCAAGTTGTCTGGATTTATTTTGTTTAACTCTTCTTTAGTTTTTTCAGCCGATTGTTTTTCCTTAGGTTTAACAATCAGGGGTAGTTGTTTATTTATACTTGGCAACCCTTTATTTTTAACTGCATCCGCGTATGTTGTTTTTGCACTTTGTTTACATGTTTCATTTATTACTTTCTTTATTTCTTTGCACATATTTTCATTTTTCTCTTCTATTGTTTTTCATTCATTTTGTTTATGTAGATGTAAAATTCATTAAAAAAACTACATATGTGACGTATTATGTAGAGTAAAGTAGACTTGAAAATATTACTAACAATTTTCCTCTGGGTTAATATGCCTCTCATAATTTTTCTCATGTTCTCTTTGTGCCGACGTCTGAGAATAAGTGTTGCCTTTTTTTTTTTTGTTATTTCTAACCAAAATTGGTTATTTTTTTGATCAATGTGTAGTTTTTGGTTTTGTTTATTTTTTTCTTATAAAAAAAGCTATTTTTGTTTCAGTTTTTGTTAATTATAATTTAAACTTAAAAAAAAAATAAAACAAAAGTCTATGAATTTAATTTTGGTTATATTTTTTCTTATTTGGTGATTTTTTTCACAAATGTTGGTTACAAAATGTTTTTCGTGGCAACATTGTTTCAGATGAATAAATAAAAAATTAGTCAAACAACAAAAACGCACGATGAGAACAATTGAGAACATTGTTACACTCTTGGTTTCTTTATCCTTCCCTTCTATCGTTCCCCCCGCGTCGTGAAATATTTTTCAAAAATATTCCAAAATATGCCAAAATGCACATTTTTTATACATACTTTATTTTCTTTGGTTTTAATATCAAGAATCATAGATAGCATACTTGTAGGGGTAACTACTAGGCGTATGAGTAATATATTTCAAATGCAATTAAATATTAAGTATGTAGTGTGTAGTATACGCGGGCATGGCCCCTCGCTCATTTGGAATATCAACATAAAAAGTAGCCTATAACTCCTTCCAGACATAAAGGAAGATACTGTGAAAATTTTAAGAAAATCGGTTCAGCCGTTTAATCGTCTATAAACTTCAAACATACAAACAAACACACATTCATTTTTATATATAAGATAACTAGCTAATACCCGGTGTGCTTCGCTACCCCCATCGAAATTAAATATGTACATAATAATTAAAAAATTTTTTATTTAGAAATTAAACTATGCAATTTTTCTTAAAGGTTTATTCTAATTTCATTTGATGACAATATATTTCATTTAAATTCTAAAATAATACATTAATGAGCAATTTATTTCTTACTTGCTAAAATTTAATATGTACTTTTTTTTGTTAAATAAATAATTCTTATTCCAATGCCTTGGGATACACAATATTTTTTGTTTTCCCCTCTGCGGGTTTTCCTACTCGCGAACATGCGACGTAAAGCTGTCCATGTGAGAAACATGGATTTTTTAGATTAAGTCCACAAACTTGCAAGGACTGACCTTGAGCTTTATTAATTGTCATTGCAAATGCTAGGCGAATAGGAAATTGAAGGCGCTTGAAATCGAATGGCATCTCCGATGTGGTCATAGGAATACGTGGCAGCAACACATCAGTTTCCTTAAACTTTCCAGTTATAATGGTCGTTCATCACTTTTTATTGTTAGTTGAGTGCCATTACAAAGTCGTGGAGGGTCAATATTTCTAAGTAAAATAATGTGAACACCGTTTTTTTATAAGTTCATAGATTCCCATCGATCTTGTTGAGAATATTGCTGTTGATGGAATTAACGTCAATATTTTTGGATGCCAGTAACGCACGTTCATATAACCATTGCATATTTTTTAAATTTTGCACGATATTGGGAAATATACAATTTATTAATTCTTCTTTGGATTGTGTCATTCTGCAAAAGCTGATGGAAATTTTATATACTTTGTTATAGGATCCATTGGAATTCTTCCGTTACCTAAATCAAGCAATTTTTTGGAAAAAGTTGAAGCTGAAGCATCACGTTCCAACTGAACACGCATATTAGTAGTTAACTTTAGAGTGTGAACATGTCGCCAAAGGTGTTTCATTGCACATGAGTGCATTGCAATATTGGCAAACTCGTCGATTCACCACCATTCGTTTACGATTTTGTTCTCGACGCAAATCATATTGCTCTATACTTACTGCTGCTCTTCTTGTTGATGTTCGAATCCTGTGACTTTCTACTCGTGATTCATGTTTGACTTCTTTTTCATTAGCTCGTGATGCTGTGGTACGATTTTGCTGGCTTTGTAGCCGACCTTCATGTTCCAAAGGTGTCTCGGTAGCTCGTGCGGTTGTCGCATGTTGTCGGAGACCTTCAAGACGTCCTTCACGTTCTGAAGGCGTTTCTGTGGCTCGTGATGTTTCGGTACGATTTCGTTGGCTTTGTATCCGACCTTCAAGTTCCAACGAGGTCTCGGTAGCTCATGCGGTAGTGGCATGTTGTCGAAGACCTTCAAGACATCTTTCGCGTTCTGACGGCGTTTCAGAAGATCGTGCTAAAGAGGTAAGATTTCGTTGACTTTTAAGGCACTCTTGGCTTTCTGAAGGTGTTTCAGTAGCTCTTGATGGTGTGGCACGTTGTCGTAGGCCTTCAAGGCGTTCTTCGCGTTGTGATGGCGTTCCGGCTCTAAAGGTTGAAACTCTTTTCAGTCCTGAGGCGACTTTTACGCTCTTCCGAACTTTCATTTGCTCTCTGGGATTGCAAACGCAATGCATTTTTAGTGCTTCTGGAAAGGGATGCTTTTATTGGGGGCATTTTGATAAATTGTTGCAAAATAAATGTCACTCAAATAACGTTTAACTTGATTAAAATCAAAGATTCAACTGAATTCCAAAACCGAATGCGTGTTATACATATGTATTCCTTTATATTTTACCTAATATGAATAGGTAAAAAATCGGTTCAGGTCATGAACCTTTTGAAAAAGAAATTAAGGTTATTCAAATTTAACAAATAATTGTGTTTGCGTCAGTCACAGGTAATTTTTTTGATGAGTTTTGCAACTACTTATTTTATTTGGGAACAATATTGACAGTTTACATTTTATTACTTAGGTAATTAAAAGTAATGAATGAAAATATTACTCCCTATTGTTACATGCCCATTCATCGCCCAATAGAATGCTGATTACAAAATTTACCTAATGTGGTTTTCAAGATATGCGAGAAATAAATACTATTTTTATTAGTTACCCATTTTTAGAAGTAAACAATAATATAACTATTACATATGTATATGTGTATGTATATGAGATCAATATATAAATAGTATGCATTTTAGTACTTACTATGTACATGAGTTGAAAATTTCAAACTCAATCATTTAAGGGTCATATACCTTACTATTGCATATTTCAAGATATAATAATTTCCACACTCACTAATCAGAGAGACACCACCTTCCTGAAGCTGGAATACAAAATTGGAGACTCTAGCTTTTATAGTTTTCTAGATATACAGATTTTAATAATTAGATCAAATAGAGTTTGCCACGCCCCTAATGCTTGATCGCACATTTTTAACAAAAATATTGATATTGAACCTTTAGATATTCTTACAAAATTGGAGAGTCTAACTGTTATTTTTCTTCATATGGGAGGTGACACGACCGCTTTTGTTGAACTCCCTATTTTTGTCCAGAATATTTATATTTAAACTAAAGTTACTCGTACAAAAATTGGGGACTCTAGCTGTTAGAGTTTTTCAGATATACAGATTTTCGTATTTACTTTATATGGGAGGTGCCAAGCCCACTATTGTTAGTTCGCCATTTTTGTCCAAAATATTTATATTAAAACTGTAGTTACTTGTACAAAATTTGAGGTATCTTGCTGATATAGTTTTTCCAATATACACACTTTGTTATTATCTTACAATAGTAGGTAATGTAGTATATGTGGGAGTGGCACGTCGCTCATTTGAAATATCAACATAAAAAGTAGCCTATAACTCTTTCCGGAAGATACTGTGAACATTTTAGGAATATTGGTTCAGCCGTTTAGTCGTCTATAAACTTCAAACATACAAACAAACGCACATTCATTTTTATATATATAGGTGATTTCCGAGATATAAGAAGTTTTACATTTAATTCATATGGGAAGTACCACGCCCACTTTTCCTAGTCAGCCCATTTTTGCCTAAAATATTCATATTGATACTAAAGTGGATTCGACAAAATTTTAGGACTCTAACTGTTGTATTTTCTTAGATATAATAATTTAATATTTTTTATATTGGAGGTGACACGCCCACTATATCCAATCCGCCCATTTTGTTTATATATACGCCAAAGTCGTCCATGCAAAATTTGAGATCTCTAGCTATTGCAGTTTATGAAATATGCGACATTAAATACTTATTGGATATGTTGGCGTGGCACCACTCCTTCTTGAAAAAGTAGTTCCTTCCAGATATACAGGAAGGTACTGTCAAAATTTGAAGATAATCGGTCCAGCCGTTTAGCCGTTTATAGACTTCAAACAAACAATCCCACAAACAAATACACACATTCATTTTTGTTTATATAGATGTAAAATTCATTAAAAAAAGTACATATGTGACGTATGAGTGATATCAAAGAATATGGATATAAAGAATACGAATTATAAAGCAGTAAAATTTCTTATGGCGGGTTGTAGCATTACGACCCGCTCTCACCAAAATCTTTTTAAAAAAAAATTTCTTGATGAGGGGGGCGGAAGACGGAAGGAAAATAAACACAAACAAAGAGCGTAACAATGTGTGGCTCTCATCATGAGATCGTAAAAATGCATTCAATTGCTTGTCAGCTTCTAAAGGAGAATGTTCATGTCGCTTTTTTCAGACTTCAATTTTACACCCAAAGAAACATTACAGTATGATTCACTAATATCAATGAGAAATGATTTAGATTTTTGGAAGAATACATGCCAAGTTAAATACGGTGTTTTTAGGTTTTTAACGCAGTACAATTGTTCTATACTTTTCGCTCACATATATGTACATATTATTGGGTTAATAAGTAGACTTGAAAATATTGCTAACAATTTTCCTCTGGGTTAAATATGCCTCTCATAATTTTTCTCATATTCTCTTTATGCCGACGTCTGAGAATAAGTGATTTGAGAACAGTGTTGCCTTTTTTTGGTTATTTCTAACCAAAATTGGTTATTTTTTTGATCAATGTGTAGATGTGTAGATTTTTTTGGTTTTGGTTATTTTTCTTTCTTATAAGAAAAGCTATTTTTTGTTTAATTTTTTATTAATTATAATTTAAACTTGAAAAAAAATAAATAAAACAAAAGTCTACGAATTTAATTTTGGTTATATTTTTTCTTATTTGGTGATTTTTTTCACAAATGTTGGTTACAACATTTTTTGCTTTCCCTTCTATCTTTCCCCCCGCGTCGTTCTTTACACTTTATTTTCTTTGGTTTTATACATCAAGAATCACTGATAGCATACTTGTAGGGGTAACTACTATGCGTATGAGTAATATATTTCAAATGCAATTAAATATTAAGTATGTAGTATGTAGTATACGTGGGCATGGCACCTCGCTCATTTGGAATATCAACATAAAAAGTAGCCTATAACCAGCGTTGCCGTTTTGGTTATTTTTAACCAAATTTGGTTATTTTTTTTTCTAATGTGTAAATGTGTATTTTTTCTTCATTTTGGTTATTTTTTACAATCGTTAATACAGCAATCACTTCTTTAATTTTATTTGAAAATTTGCATTGCAAGCTTTGTTGTAATCGTTAGCAAAGCGTTTTATTCCTTTAAACGTTCATTTCTTATTACGTTCAATTGATAGCACCGTAAAAGTGCTTAATAAAAGTATTAAAAGTACAATAATTTTTATATCAAGCCTTAAAATACATATCGATGGCTTAATGTAAAAAAGGCTTATCTAATTTTTTTCAAATTAACGTTATTCTGGAAGACAAACGTCAGGTGCACCTTGCCTCAAAATTCAGGTGGATACAATTGTAAATAACAGATTTATAATGATTTCAAAAAAAGGCCTAAGTCATGTCAATGAATTTTTGACAAAAAAGTCCTAACTCGTTTTTTATATCGTTTGATTGGGTTTCTCCATGACACAGTATGTATTGGTGATTTTACTGTTAATATATTACGAGCCTTGGCGTATAAACCAACAGGATAAATATATTTCAAAACAGACTAACTGACGATTACGAATTTTTGCCACATAGATCAAAGTCGGCGATTAAAGATATACCCCCTGATTCACTTTATAAGGAGAAAATACCAATCATGAAAGAGAAATGGACCACCTACAGGACTTAAAAAAGTTTTTACCTGGAGATTATCATCTTTTTTATGATAACTTGTCTTATAAGAACCATTTTTTTCAGTTAACTTTTGACTTAGTCTTCTTAATATTATTAAACTTCCGTTTATTATTTAAACCTGAATTATTATAATAATAGATATCATTTTCAACTCAGTTTAAAAAAGGCATAGCTTAATTTTTCTTTCCAAAAATATCAATGAAAAAAGGGCCTATCTTAGATAATTTCAATAAAATAAAAAAATTTTTAAATGAGAAATAACATTTGTTGCTGTTTTTTTTTATTAAAAATTGCATTAAAATTTTTGTTTTATCTGAAATTTTACGGATTTTATTAAGTTTTTTCCTTCTCCTGTAAAGTAACCAAAAATCGAGTTAGGCCTTTTTTATATTAAGCCATCGATATATATAAACATACTTTATGTACAAATCTAGAAGTTTTTTTTTATTTATTTTTAAATATTGAATATCTTAGAGAACTACAATTTTTATTTTATTACTTTAAATTAAGATGCATAATAATTTTTATAAAAAAAAATACAAATAAATAAAAACCTTAAGTAATTATTTGTAGTTTAACTACACAGAAAAAAATAAAATGTTTGTATTAAACCTTAAATTTGTTAAAAACAAATACATTTATATACAAAAAATTTTTGGTTATTTTTTTCCTTATTTGGTTATTTTTTATTCTAATTTTGGTTATAAAATTTTTTCGGTCGTGGCAACACTGCCTATAACTCCTTCCAGACATACAGGAAGATACTGTGAAAATTTCAAGAAAATCGGTTCAGCCGTTTAATCGTCTATAAACTTCAAACATACAAACATACAAACATACAAACAAACACACATTCATTTTTATATATAAGATTAATTAACAAAAATTATTTCATATTTGAATTAACAGAACTTAAAATCTTTTAATATAAAATATTTTAAGACTTTAAATTCAAAATACGTACACACATACATAGGTACGTAATATTAAAAAAAACACAAATGAGATCAATTGCTTAAAAAATGTTTTCACTTTAATTTTTTCGAAGGATCTCAATATAAAAGCATTTTTAAGCCCCTTGTAAAGCTTCTCTTCATTTTCTTATTTCTTCAAGTTTTTAAATTTTTAATATTTATCAGCTTTCTATAGGTCAGGCTGTCTCTTGTTAAAAAGTCCATAGTATCGACATGACTGCAGTTTTTTACTAGAGGTGGGCCCTAATGTTAAAATATAGCGCGCATAATTGAGCAGTACAACCCTTCAGCCAGGATTACGACCTAGTTTTTCACATCACTTATATTGTGTGCGTTAATTTTATACATGAGTGGCGTGACCAAAAGTCGATTCCGAACGATAGACTATTGTGAAAGATTTTCATGGCAATTTTATTTACTTTCAGAATTTTTGACAGAAATCTACTGAGAGGCAGTCACCGAATATTTTTTTAATTTTTTGTTTCTGATCTGGGCCTAATAAGTCAACACACTATCTACTGGATTACGGCTCGATACTATTACCGATCAAATTTGCATATAAAGTGCCTTGGGCAGATTGCAGATTGCATATGTCATCTCGGGAAAACGGAAATGTGTCATCAACTTCTTTGCTTACAACGCAGATCTTTTCAACGGCGATCTTCAAATCGCGACTGTTTTCTTCACACGCACCGCGTCTTAACACATTACTGACTGAATTATTACTGACTCGTTTCCTGCGTTGTTTTGCCTTTTTATATGCCCTCGTAATCTGCCTGATGAATGTTTTTGAAGTAGAACGTTCGGGGTTTCGCCTTGTCGAGAACTCTATCGCGACTTCATTGTTTGTGTGTTTTATTCACATTGCTTGTTGTTGCGTTTTCGCTTACTTTTCTATCGCCTTTTCTTTCATACCGATGTTGTTGGTTTATTTGTATTTGTTAGTGTAGCTTTTGTTAATCTTGTTAATGTTAATTATTTATCACATTCCTTATAGGTAATAGAAACAGTTTCCTTTAAAATTGCGTACTAAGGAAAATAAACAGAAGCTTCGAAACAGTAAACATTACCATTCTTTTAACATTTAGATAATTTAAAAAAATACATTTTGGGAGCATACATATGTAAATTAAATGTGTTTCAGAATGTTATGTGTGAATGTTTGTGAAGCAGAACACACCGAAGAATTTTACAAACGTTGGCAGTAAAAGTTGAATATTGAAAACCAATACTTAATTTTTGAACATTTTTTAATACAATGTTTATTCAGACGTATGAACATTCGAAACACAATTTAGTGCATGCCAAATTTGTTCGTCTGCGCAAAAAGAGAGATTAAAAATGTAGTCCCAATATTTACCCAATTAAGAGAACGTCAGACGGATAATTTTCAATCTAGTGAAATCTGATTATACTGCCTTCACGAACGGTGTTCATGGTGTTATGAGTACACCACCTAAACGAATCAAGTTCAACAGATTAAAATAAATAAAATTTAAATAAGAAGAATAATAAGATTGAAAAGTTTCCACAGTCAATTATAGACAAATTGTCAAACGTTCTAAGTTTCAGAAGACTGGCAAAAAAAGGAGTAGCAAAGCAAACACAAAATCTTCTAGTGAGTATTGTAGTGTTCGTAAGCGAATCATAATTGTTTTTCGATTCTTTTAAATGTTGAGTAAAGGAGAGTCGAATTCAATGACATCATGTTTTTTGTTAAGTATGAATACGATGAGTACTTCCAACTTTGTATACGAGTAGTATGAGTATGATATTTAAATAAGTATGAATGCGTATAAGTATGAGAAATTATGAGTATGATTCGAATCTACTAATTTTTTTGAATACTCATTGCTGATCTCTGCTATGTACACATAATTTGATTCAGCGTTCAACAAAAACATAGAAATAGAAATTTACGTTGAATGAATGTATGGCGAAAGCAACGAATATAGGATAGCAAACACGAATAGTTTTATTCAGTTCACTGATGTGTACATTGAATATGTTAAACAGTGCAATCAATTACATATTTTATATACTAGAATTAACTAAATTTTATAATCTCAAGCATTGATTCTCAATGGAAAATTTGACTGACAGAGTAATTTCAAAAGATAACAATCGAACTAAACAAAATCATGATTGAATATTGTAAAACGAATATACGCGAAAATAATAACATTTAATTTGGTTATGTCTTTAATTTTAAATTCGAATTCACCCTTATATGGCAAGAATATTCGATGGCAATTAATTTTATGGAGCTAAAGAAAAATAAATTTTATTTCATTTACAAGAGGTTTTTACAGAAGAGTACTTAAAACGTGATGAAATATAAAGTCATGCACACATAAGTTTAGTCGGTTTGGTAGGCAAGCACATATTATAGGGCAAAAAAAAAGTTTAAAATAATTCTTTGAATTTAATTAAACCTAGATTTAAACATTTCTATCCGATTATGTAAAATTTTAATGAGAAATTGTTTCAAAGAAATATGTTAAATACTCGTTTCCTTTACAAAAAAATTATTTTCTGGTAATAGAAAATTACAAAATATAATATCCGATTTGGCTCAAATTGTAATGAATTTTAAATTTAACATTCTATGTATACATATGTTAATTCGTCTTTTTAAAATAAATTGTATAAAAACTGCAGGCTTTTGGAAGTGAATTATTAGTATTGGTGTAAAAAAATTTAAACGTATTGCTCTACTTCATTTATAGGTAGAATTTACCCTTCTGAGAGAGATCCGACCATAAGAAGACCAAACAACATATTTTAACTTGAAGTTACAGAAACCAATAATTGGTTGTCCCTATGGTCGCTAAGGGATACAATTTATATACATTTTTATAGTTAAAATGAATAGAAAAGCAATCTGTTCAATTACTATGTATAGGTACTAATGAAGTCGCCGTGGTCTAGTAGGTAGTGTGTTGGCTTATTAGACGAAAGGCCGGAGTTCGAATCCCAGGTCAGACATCAAAACGAAAATATGAAAATATTTCTTCGCGACTTCCTCTCAGCAGATTTCTGGCAAAAACTCTGAGAGTAAAAATTGCGATGAGAAGCTTCTCAAAAAATCTGCCGTTCGGAGTCGACTTTAAAATGTAGGTTCCGCCACTCATGTATGAAATTAACGCACACAACACGAGTGGTGTGAGAAGCTAGGACGTTGTACAATGGGTCAATTCGACCACCGGGTACTGTACTTGAAACAGTTGACAAGTACACGTCCTCTAACCTAACCTAACCATAGATACTAATATGCATTTTTTTAATGAACTGAGCTATTTGCTACAGTAAACTAATGAAATATCAACATTTTAGCGGCGTTCGATGGTATGTTAACCTGTCTGAAGACCCATTTAACAGTCTTATTATTTCAGTATTGCTTCATTACATTGCACTATGGGCGGAATGACCAGTTTTTGAGGCAATAAATCACCCGAAGCAGCTAGACTCTTGAAATTTTGTACATCTGACTATTAGGTCAATCAAAAAGTACAGTAAAAATTTCATGACTCGGCAACTGCCACGCCCACTTTTAAAGGAATATGCCAATGCATCTAAGTAAAAAAATATTACTTGAAATAATTTGAAGTTTAATTATTAAGATTGCTTTTAATAGTGAATTTTAAAACTTTAGTAAGAATGAAAAGTTACTCCACTTACTACCATGCCCACCTAAAAGTGGGCGGGCCATTATCGACAAGTAATTTTGATAAAGATCATTTTTTTATTTTTTTATTCAGTAAATGAGTAAAAATATTTAGTTGTACGACTTAAAAAATTGAATTGGTTCAAAGCGTCTTCCAGATTTAATCCAACTAAAGTTAAAAAACATTAATCAAATTTAATAAAAGTATGTAACTCATAACAAAATCTTACCTCAAAATCTTCAAACGCTTCATCAATTTCTAATTCCAAATTAATTTCAGGAAGAACCTGCTCATCTTCAGTATCAGAAAAAGTATCTTTTTCGATAGCAGTTGAAGAAGATGGCAACTGAGATTCAGGAACCTCTGGTATCTTTAAAAGTGAAATCACTTCTCTTGGAAGCTGTAAATTTTTTTTGGAAGAATGACGGTTCTTTAGATAAATACTAGATAATAACGGGTCAGATGAATCCATAGCCCTGTTAAAAACATTTGATATATTATGTTCTCTAGAATCCTTTCGAGCATGTTCAATTCTGCCCTTTTTATAGAATTTGTTTCTCGCCTCAGAAGTATTTTCACCAGCACATCCAAGAGGAACGATTGAAGCTTGTAATATATGCGCAAAATGTGCTAAAATTGTATGCAATGTCGCTGACATTGGATGCCATTCATACTTTTTAAAATAAATATCCGCAGTTGCACAACAGAAATTTTTCAAGTTTCCGGCACTTACTTCAAATTCACTTGAAATTGCAATAAGTATAATATGCAAATGCTTTAAAAAGTCAACATCAACATTTGTTATCGACGCAAACAATTCTGGATTTGAAAACGCTTTTCGTGCCGTATTGCCATCATATGTTGACCCACTACCATTACTTTTCGCCTTATGGACATGGAGACCCATTTTGATCCAAAACTGTTCTTGAATTTCACGTTTTCTTTCTTGTATCAACGTTTTGTCCTCTGCGTTTCGAATTTGCCATTTTTTAACAGGAAGTCTATATGAAAGATTTAAAACAAACTCAAGACATCGAATCCAGGCATGTAATGGGCTTATATCATACTTTAATGCATTTAATTTGGGTTGAAACTCCGATGAGTTTAAATCTTTTATTAACAAAAACTACTTTGGGTTTGCCCCACATATTGGACATGATTGAGAGGACTTTGTTTAAGTAAGCACGTTAAGCACGTTTTTTTTCTAACTGCTATCATGCAGTCCTCACTAGATTTCTTTTGAAATTTATCACAAATCCAATTAATAACAGTGCTTGCATTTCGATTATTTTCCAACCAAAAGTTAACTATTTGCGCATTTTTGATTTGTATGCAATCTAAAATCGTAAATTTTGTACAGGGTAGCAGATATGAGCAGATAGAATTATTACCACATTAAAGTACACATCAATACCTTTCTAAACATATAAATAGTTCAGTGAATACGCCCCGATAAACAAAGTACTACTCCATGGAACACAACAACGATCACCAAAATTACATAAAAAAGACGTCACTCTTTAACGACACAAATTATGTAGTATAAAAATTATTTTATGCTTTTTTGACAAAAATCTATATTTACATACCTTTTCGATTATTTTCCATTTTACAAAAAATTAATAAGCTATATACTTTTTGTTTGTCACACTTTTATTTTCTTTATTACTATAGCGCCAAATGTATGAAAACAAATCAAACAAAGAACATTCAACTTTAACAGCTTGATGTAAAATTATGTGTTGCCACCTGTTTCTAATATTTTGCACTTTTCTATTTCCAAATGTTATGTATTATTTGTCATCATTACTTTTTGAAAATTGTTTACTTCAAAAATGGACTTTTTGCCTCAAAAACTGGTCATTCCGCCCATAGTGCATTGTGTCTCTTAAATTTTGTCATGTACTGATCGATTTATTTTTGTTTTTATAGCATCTTGAACATTTTTACTGCTGCAAATAAGAAGTTCTCTAAGAATATCGTCAAGCCGACACTGTGTAGTATGTTTGATAGTTAAAGTGTCCTCATATCTATTTCTGTAGACCAAGATGGCAAAATGTGATAATCCATAGAATATTCTCATCATTTTTATGAGGTTACGAAATTAATTTTTCTAATATCTCTTGTCCCAATCTATCAAAATTTGTAGTTGAAAAGGGTTCTTAAAAGTAATGGCCTCATTTAAAAACAGATGAAACGTTACTAATTGACACAGAGACGCATTTAAATGCAAAAGTTAAAAGCTCGGCAATTTTACCTCTTAGAATAGCATATCTTTTAGCTTTTGTTTTATGTATCTTCGTTCACACTATTATCTCCTATCAACACACGTTTAATTTTATTTTCGGTAAGTTTAGTAATAATACGTTCTCTGCGAAGCTAACATACAATACCAAAAGTAAATAAATGATAGTAATAGCAAGGATTCACATCCACTGTACATATGTATGTAGAAAATCCCTAGGAAAGACACATACCTTGCAATAAATAACACTATGCGAAAAAATAAAAAAAAAGTTAAATACACCCCAGCTAATGACAGAGTGTAAGTTGTGAGTTTTGTTGAGTAGAATTCAAAAGTATATATTTCTATATTTCTTGAACCCTCCAAACTTCTTTTATTTGACAAAAACTGTTTTTTGGATTTTACGTACAAATTTATTGATTACACAAAGATTTCTCTACCGATGTCAAAAGTTTAAACCTCATTAGAAAAGAGAGGGATGGGCCTTTAAAACGATATACATATATATTATTTGAGTTAATATGGTATGGTGTTTTATGAGATAAAATTGACAAAAGCGAATTTATTTCATATTTTTCAAGTTTGTCCGTTCATAGTAGCAAACTTTAATTAATAAATATGTAATAAGTCATGAAATTTTGAAAGTGCATTATCTTGTACAGAAATTGACACTTCATTTGATCAAATAGAAAAAATGACAGTAGTTATTATATAAAGAGTCTAACAGTAGAGCTATATACATTCATATCATATATCGGGTTATCCATTTCTTGGTTTCAAAAGTAAACGTAAATAAAACACATATAAAATATTTTGTTCATGATATTTCTTTTTTATTGTAAAGTTTGAACGTTGACGCGAAGTGTTGCAAGCATTGATTCTTTTGAGGTAATTTTCGAATACTTCTTGACACATATTGGGCGGTATTTCAGCCATAACAGTTGATATCGCCACGACGAGAAATTACGCGGCCAGGAATGTCTCTTGAAATAAAGCCATATTCGCTCGAGTTGTGTGGCATGTGGCACCGTCTTGTTGAAACCACATATTCTCCAAGTCGTATTCTTCAATAGCAGTCAGTTATCATATAACCATAACGATCCGAATTGACGGTGACAGTCGTTCCATCGTCGTTTTCGAAGAAGTAAGGTCCAATCACACCTTCGGACCAAAGAGCGCACCACACAATGACTTTTTCTGGATGTAATGGCCTCTCTTCAATTACTTGGGGATTCTCAGAACCCCAAATACGACAATTTTGTTTATTAACATACTCACGGAGTATGAAAGGTGCTTCATCGCTGAAAAAAATTTTGTTCGAAAAATTGTCTGTTGTTCAAGCACCCATTCCACGTATGTGTGATAGTTAAGCGATCCATTTTCGTCAATGTCAGACTTTCAACTAAAAAGAAAAAAATTGGTTTCACAACTCAGTTTGACAGATGTCGAATTCCAGTCCCATACTTTTGAAAGCACGAAATGGATAGCCCTTTACATCCATATGTATCTTTTCAAATGAACTTTTAGTTCAAAAATTTTCAGAATATTTGATGGATCTTGATTGTTTATTGGAAAATGTGCCAATTTCACGTTTAAGCGATCACCAGAAGTTGGTCAATGTTTGCGCAAAAAGAAATAATAATATTTGCAAAAAACACAAATACTAGCCGACTTCTGGTAGTCGTTCAAACGTGAAATTGACACATCTAGAGATAACCAATCAAGATCCATCAAAATTTTAACAATTTTTGAACTAAAAGTTCATTTGATGAGCTGACATATATAAGAAATGTAACACGAATGTTGTACTATTTAAATAATAACTACGGTAAGTTTTGTACGATTTGATCAAACGAAGTGTCAATATCTTCACAAGATAATGCACTTTCAGAGTGTCATTATTTATTTTACTTTTTTTAATGTAAATTTTGCAACTCAGAATAGCTAAACTGGAAAAAATTAGAAAAAATATCATGTTTTCCAAGTTTACCCGTTCAAAACTCCTAACAGGTTAGTTTGAGCTTTATGTTTATGTATACCATTTTAAATGCCCATCTTTCCCAAAACTTTCGATTTTGAAAGAAGATTGAAAAAATATTTGGGTAATTAATAATTTTGTGTGAAAAGAACAAAAAAAAAACAGTTTTTGTCAAATAAAACAAGTTTGGATGGTTCAAGAAAAATAAAAAAATATTTTTGAGTTCTGCTCAACAAAATTCACAACCCACACTATATCATTAGCTAGATGTATTTTGACTGTAGCACCGTGTAATTAACAATATATAAATTGTCAACTTAAATTACATATGAAAACACAATTGCAAAATATTATAACCTCACCTGCAAAAACTTGTCAACGTCTAGTGGCCGCACACAAAGAAAATCTGTGCGAATAGACACACATACATACATAACAGCTTCTCACACCACTTATATTGTGTGTTAATTTTACACAAAATGACAGATTTTGTTGACTCATGTCTAATAAGCTAACACACTACCTACTAGACTACGGTGACTTCTAATAGTTCTATTCAACTACATATATTCTAGAAAGAGATTTTTGAAATTTTCGGCTTGGCACATATGTGGTCCTCAAAAGGTTAACAATAATTGAGCAAGATAATATCTATCAATAAATAACAGCTTGCAGTCTTAAAATGGGGAAAGAACTATATAGAGCTTAATTCTAGACGTTTTTATTCAATAGGAAGGAAAACGTCATCAATACTGCGAATTACTTCAAAACTATTGAAGAGATTAGTTCATGGTGTACTGTGTAAAATTAAAAACATTAAGGACAACCTTAAATCTTTAAAAAAAAAAACTACTGAATATTTTCTCAAATTTCTTTTTTAATTTGAAAGTACAATCCTTCCGGTTAATAATGGAAAATAATTTCTTTCAAATGGCTGCCTCGGCTGGCCATGCAGTAGCCTACACGATCGGTCCAATTTTTAACCACATTATCGATTGTGTGCAGCTGTATTTCACCAATGGCTTCACGAATATTGTCCTTTAAAGCGTAAATTGCCTCTGGCTTGTCGGCGTAACACTTATCTTTGACGGCACCCCACAAATAATAGTCCAACGGTGTCAAATCACAGCTCCTAGGTGGTCAAACGACATCAGCTCTGCGGCTGATAATGAGATCTTCAAAAACAGGGCTCAAAACATCTAGTGTAGCTTCGGCTGTGTGGCACGTTGCGCCGTCTTGTTGAAACCAAATGTTGCCAATATCCTACTCTTCAATTTTTGTGAACAAAAATTCGTTCAAGATGGCCCGATAACGATCGCCATTGACTGTAACGGCCACTCCTTGCTCAGAAGAAAAATGGCCTAATTATGCCTCTGGACCAAAATCCGCCCCAAACAGTGACTCGTTTTGGGTGCGTCGGCTTTTCAATGTATGCGTGCGTGTTTTCTGTGCCCCAAATGCGACAATTTTGCTTGTTTACATGCCCGCCAAGATCAAAATGAGCTTCATCTGAAAAGATGATTTTTTTGCCAAAATCGCCAGCTTCTGTAAGTCGATCGCAGGCCCACTTAGCGAAGCGTATACACAACCATATTCGTTCAGCGGAAGGATAAAACTAATTATCTGTCAAATGAGACATGAGCTAAGTGTTGCCATTCACGAAATAAGCACTAGTTGAAAAAAACGTTAGATGGCGGACCCTTTAGAAAGTGGCCGAAGATATATTTTTTTTTTTCATATTTAGTTTGTCTGATTTATGGGTTGAACCGCCGGCTATCGTCTAATAAGCCAACACTTTACCTACTAGACTACGGCGACTTCAAACTTTCTGCATGCGGTAAAAGTCTCAATAAACTTGTAAACAAAAGGCAACAGAAATTGAATAAAAGTTAACCAGTATTGCATCAATTGTTGTCTACAATAAAATTTCCTTGAATTCCCGTAACATTTCCCTGGACCTTGAACTCACATGGCAAAGTCTAACGCTATTATGTATATAAATCTTCATATTTATTTCTCTTTCATTGAATTTTTCCGAGTTCCTTTAAAAAATAATTAAGGTGTTTGGCTTTAAACCACAACATTTTCTGCATGACATGCAAAAGTTATTATGCGGAAAATCCAGTGTGTGTGCAGAACATGGTGACACGCCTTGTAACACACTTTCTTTTTGCGGGCATACGTAAACTTGAATGGAAAAAAAAACACTCAAATATGTTTGCAGAATTGTAATTTGAATGAAAGAAAAACAAACACATGAAAATATAAAAAGCGATATCAGAAGATGAAAGCAAAATTATAACATTTTTTTTATGTGATTATGAAATTTACATCGGAATGTGCTTGGGGGTACGTATGAGTTTTTTTTTGTTTAACTTGTCTACTTAAATTCCATTCGTGAAAAACGTTTGCAAATTAAAGAAAAGTTGTAAAACGAATAATATAAGTATACTTAGTATGTTAAAAAGATTTAAATTTACGTCGAGTAAATTTTGCTTACACAAATACAACTTTGTAGCATCTCTTAAACACACTTGTTTTAAAGTAATTAAAATATTAAAGTTTTGATGTACATTATTTTGAGTATAGTCATTTTTGAATTCCAATAAATACAGATATACAACGTTATGTTGAATTAGAAAATTTCGATATTTTTTTTATAAAAAGATGTTATTTTTGCCAAGTAATACGCCCAACTACCACATGCTTACTTGGAAAATTCTTTGAATTTGAATAAAAAATTATAAAAATTTGAATTGTATTTTTCTTATATGAAATAAGCTCTATGCATGGCTAATCAGAGACTATTATCTTAAAGATAAGAAAAAATACATTTAATAGAGGGCATTCATACATACTTTTTTGGTTATAACAATCCTTCAGTCAGGATTACGACCAAGTTTCTGAGAAACTTTTTCTTGGCAATTTTATTTACTCTCAGAGTTTTGCCAGAAATGTACTGAGAGGTAGTCGCAGAAGAAATATTTTTTCATATTTCGTTTTATTGGAGTTGTCTGATCTAAGCTAGCATTCTATCTACTAGACCACGGTTCATAGCGTTTAGAATTTCTGCAGTTGATATATTGGGTTCTTCGAAAAGTAATTTCGTTTGTTTTTTGTGGAAATGAACGACGATTTCGCATATTGTTATTAGCCGATTCGCATCATCTAATGCCTTTATCGCGTCTTTATCAGCTTCAAGCGGCCTTCCCGACCTGGTGCATCTTCGACATCAAAATTGCCGGATCGAAATTAACACATTAACACATCTTCTCCATACACATCGGTAAATTTCTTTCTGGGTTGAACGGCATTTTTACCCTTTCTGTAGTAAAACAGTAAGATATGTCGAAAATCCTGCTTATCGCTCTCCATATTTAAAAGGCCACCAACCAAAAACTACTTCGTAGAATTAATTGCAATTTTTCACACAAAAGCCTATATGAGCTCTCAAAGCAATAAAAATTATCCGGCTTAAGTGTGAATTTGGGTGCAAAAAATACAGTTTAATACTCTGTCGGAAAGAAACGAAATTACGAATTACTTTCCGAACAACGCAATATATATACTGCCATGTTTGATGTCTTTCTATTTAGTATTGTTGTAATTTGATCGTACTTTTTTATTTATTTTGTAATCTCTTTATACCGTACGATTTATATGTTTAGTTTACTTCGTATTGTTTTTTTCTGATCAATTCATTCTGACCAATAACAGTGTTGGTTCAAAAAAACTTCGATGTCAGGTAACCTATTCTATTTTCGCTTTTAAATTTTACGGCATAAAATTTTCAGTAAACTTAACTAATCTTGTTATAAAATTTTGATATTCTTTTAAATTTTGTATGTTGGTTGTAAACGCCAATTACTACAACAAAAACTACGGAAACTGGAAGTTTTATCCTTTTTTCTTTTCTTACTAGGCAAGCATGCAGAGAATAACAACGATTGTTATTGATTTCATTGCTTTCCTGCTGTTGCTGCAATGTGACATTCTCATTTTTTATATATTTTATATATATCTTATGTCGTAGAATTTTTATAGCGATTTTGCTATGCCATTTATTAAATAAAAAGGAGGTACATCGACTACGAATGGATGAGTGAAACTAGCACTGTTTAAGTGAACGATTTTTAAAAGAATTTTACTTCATTTCCTCAGAGTACACTCCGTTCTGGAAAAGATGAAACCATGGTATCAATTTATATGAATTGAAGTAGAGTATTCTCCAGATATAAGTATTTTAAAAAATGCTTGTGAAACTATGATTATAATTGGGGAATTCTTATATCGAAATCTTGCACCTGAGAGCAAATAGCCGTGTGTCATTCAAGCAAAATATCTTAGATCAGTACTGAAAGTAAATTGATGTGGCGCGCTCATTTAGAAACCTAAAGGGCTAATTATGGCGCAAAAAGCATACAGAAAAACCTTGAGTATATGGTTGGAAACATACCAGGATCCATTTAAGAAGCACCCCCCCACTTGGAAATAGAAAAAAGATAACATCACCGGAAGATCAGGTAATCAATAATCAGTCAGATTTCCCACCTCTACACTAAATGCCTCTTTAACCTCTTTAATAGATTCTTTCTTTGTAATACAAATACAACAATAAATATCGAAGCATTTGCCATACCTAGAAAATACTTGAGTTTATTTCTTATGCCTTAAAATTCTTGTGTATGAAGTTTTAAATGCGTTTTCCATCATTTTCAAATAAATCTTAATTTTGTCGTCTTCTGTATTATTATTAGAGATGACAAACACTTTACAAAATAAATTTAAAAGAATATCTTTAAAAATAGTTTTCTTTCAATAAATTTACCCACTGATTTTTTTTTCTCAACCCCTTTTCACATGAAACTTTACATCAGCTGCCACATATCAGATAATACTACTACAAATATTTGCTTCTTCATTTTTACACTTTGAAACGCAGAAATTAAAAAAAAATAATCGGAAAACACAGTACACCCATACCTCACTTTGCATCGTGGTTACGTTCCAGTGAAAATTTGCACTAAGCATGTAACTTGAAAGGAAAACATTAATAAGTTTATTTATTTTTATTTTAATTAAAAACTTTTAAGTTTCTTCACAATTCTTATGGAATTTATGTTTTCGTTAATAAACTAGAGTGAATATACGATGGGTCTATTACTACATTAGTCGTCTCAAATATAGGACTTTCCTGTAGGGACTTCCAAAGTAACCATACTTTCCATCGAAAAACTGTCTTCTAGATAGTTGGGATAGTGAACAAACATAATTGCAGAATTTACGACGATGTGAAAAACTCTACTGCTTGGTGTGGATATGGAACAGACACCATCACTCCACATTTATTTGAATACGACGTTGGCCAGACCACCACTGTCAAAAGCGAGCCCTGTACGTCGATCATACATAAGTGGTCATTACATCTCTTCAAACAGGCTCACACGACTTATGTTGTGTGTGTTAATTTTACCCATTAGTGGAGGGAGCTACAGTTCTAAATCGACTCCGTATGATAGACTTTTGAAAAACTTTCCATTGGAATTTTGTTTACCAATGTTTTCCAGAAATCTGCTGAAAGGAAGTCGCCGAAAAATATTTTGTCATATTTCGTTTTGTTGGAGATTTTTGTCCTAAAATTTGGACCGTGGTCTTACGTCTCACAAGAGTATACACTATATACTCTCACATGCAAAAACTATACACATAAATAGTGGTCTTAAAGTAAGAATTTCAAGAGTTTTCAAATAAATAAATGTTGGAAACGAAGCTTAAATTGTGATACCACTACCAGAATTATTATCGATTTTTCTCACTTGGCATACTTTGATGTCATTTGGATTAAAATTGTAAAAACTGTGGTTATCCGAGTCAATTTTGGACTCGCGTACAGTCGTCATGTGTGTATGTTGTTTCGATTATTCTGTTGTATATTCATTAGAACCTTTAAATTATGACAACTGAAACACTTCAATCCCATAAATTGGCTGTAAATTATTTTTTATTTCTAAATCCTGATTTGTACGTCTATTTATAACAATTTTGAGCCAGTTGAAAAAATTTTCTTTCTAAACTTTTCGATGTCGTATTATAGTTATAGAACATCGAAAATCGAGTTACATGTTAATATAAATCTATGAAAGGATTTTCTAACCTATTCAATGATTTGTACTTGTATTTTTAAACAGTATACAATATTTGCCAACTCTTTTCTCTTTGTCTATCGTTCTATAACCGCATTTATGCGTTCTATAACCTCAATTTTGTTGCTTTGTTTGTTTTCCTATGTGCTTTACTTTGACATGATTTCTTTGACATATCCGCTACTATGGGAAAGGAAATGGTACTCGCACCAATAAATCTGAAATTGTTTTTGTCCACCAAAAGAAAAACACTTTAGTGTTCTATTTTCCTTTTAATTTTTTATATGTTTGTTGAGTTGTATCCTCTTTTTTTCGAACTAAAGGTTATGAGAGAAATAGTGTACATAAAATTTCTTCTCTTTTGAAAATCTTTTCGGCAAGTGCACAATTTTACAAATCAAAATGTGATTTAGAAAATATTTCATAACTTAAAAAATAATTCAAGTGACATTCCAGAACTCTTTAGCAGGTACCTAAATAGATTCAGAGACATTCTCCCTGATTGCTATACCTTCCATCAATTTTAGGATATTAGTCTGGCAATGAAGTAAGAACTTAGTGCCTTTCGAACTAGGTTTAGCTCTTTTCAAATTTAAGTAACTGATTAGGCCCTTATGCGGTCCCTACTCGTTGAGACTAGTTGTACAACTTTATAATTGTGTACAAACAATTCTTATGTTGAATTGCTGGTCGTTTGAAGATTAAAATATTTTGATTTTCATTCAACCGACGAAAAATACGTTGTAACAGTAACTATTTAGTAAAGAAGATGACCAACCGTTGTTTCAACTTGTTGTACAACCAATTGCAACTTGTTGGGGCTGCATTAGAAAAAAAAGCTTTATGTATTTTTCTCTTCTTTGTAGTTAGAACTGTTGTCACATAAAAAATTTTATCGGTTTTTTTTTCATTAAGCGCTTCCTACACATAAATTTTTAAAAAAAAGTTTTATGATGCCTTTATAGCATCGTTCAAATGTTCGCCGCTACTTCTTTCGTAGGCTTTGAAAACTGCTGTGATTTCTAACTTTTCGCGATCAAATCCCACCCTCATTTTGGTCAATTAACATCACCTACACGTGAGATGACAGTGTCCTTTAATGATTTACTTCTACTTCCAAACCAAACAAATATATATTTGCACCAACCTACGTTATATCTAACTTAAAGAATTCTATTAAATTTCAGCAATTCTGTATTTGTATGGAATTTAGGACATTTTTATTTAATCTTAGTGAACTTTAGTTAGACGGTATCTATCCGTTTTGAGTGTGCTTTTTATTTGTCACATTACTGTAGATGATCCTGCTAAAAAAGATTAAAAAGAAACACATTTAAAGTACTTTGATTTTGAAATGTTAATGAAAGTTGTATGAGAGTTTGTGTACGCAGTTTGTAAATGTCTGTATGTATATGCTTTTTACTGCAAAATAGAGTTTTTTAAGATAAGTTACACTTCAGTAAATCGTTACGAGGCTGTTAAGGAAAATTTACCCAGCAATTTTACCATATGTTACAACATAAGCTCTATTACATTGGTCAATAATGACAGAGGTTGTAAAAATTTCACAATCGTATTAATGTGACGGAATAATGTTTACTGCTCGGAACCTGGAAATCTATAATATAAATGCCATAAAAAGTGGGCTGATAAATATATTTCATTTCCTGTGAAGTACCTAAAGACAATCAGAATAAAAATTACAGAAAACTTGTGACATCACATAAGTTTTCATTTTGCTTCTAATACAAAGACAATATTTTCCAATTAAATAGTTTTTATATATCTTTTTGGTACTTTACACTTTTTATAGCATTATTCCATTCCATTTTCACCTTAACTGTTTTTTTTTCTGCTGAATTTTTCATCTATTACTTGTTCACTGGGTGTTAATGATCAGCAGAGTACATTAACTCATTACGATTACAACACTTTATTGGCTGAAAATAATGGCAACATTTGCTATTTTACAAAACGAAAAGAACAAAAGTGTCGAAGACATAACAGAAAACTTAAACGGTTATAAAAACTTGACCTATTGAATAACATTTACAGTCACAACGATGAATACAACACCTATTCATCCAACCAATTTTATGGGTGATATGAAGACCAACTATAGATGTTGGAAATAATGATGAAGTTGATGAATTGCAAAAAATTAATTTATAAGCAGATGACGCAATACTTATATGGCAATGGCGTGATTTCTGAGAGGCAGTCTGGTTTCAGACCTAATCACAGCTGTATTTCTGCGCTCATTGATGTTTCAGAATAGTTGCGATTAAGGGCGGACAATAACATGACATCAATTTTGATTTTACTTGATCATTCCAAGGCATTTGACACCGTTAATCATACAATTCTCTGCCAAAAGTTAAAACACATGTGCCATTTTTCTAATACCGCTGTTATGCTAATCTCGTCGTATTTACGGGATAGAAGACAATTTGTGTATCATGATGGCAACAAATCGAACAATTTTTTAATATCTAGAGGTGTACCACAGGGCTCGATTCTTGGTCCACTTTTATATTCCATTTATTCTAATGATCTGCCATCTAAGTTGAAGTTCTGTAATGTACAAATGTACGCAGATGATGTTCAGCTATACATTAGTTGCTTGCCGTCTGATATTACAAATTGTATAGGAAAAATCAATTGTGATCTACGCAATGTGTTTCAATGGGCATCGATTAATGGCCTTTGCCTCAATCCGAGGAAGTCGAAAGCTTTGATAATAGGCAAGGTAAATTCTACGGCACAGCTTACACCATTACAGATTAATAATGCTACTATTGAGACAGTACATAACGTTAAGAATCTAGGAGTTATCTTTAACAACAGTCTTAACTGGTCCAGCCATGTAAATGCTATTTGCGGTAAGACAGTTGCCATGTTGCGAAATCTTTGGCTGACGCAATATTTTACTCCATTTAATATTCGTATGCTGCTCGCAAAAACATATCTCATCCCCACTTTATTGTACGGGTGTGAACTATTTTCTAGTTGTGACTCAGTAAGTAGGAACAAACTCAAAATAACCTATAATAATATTGCTAGATATGTTTATGGTCGCACAAGGTACGATAGAATATCTGAATTCTCATATAGAATCTATAATACGACTTTTGAGAATTTGTTAAAATGCCGTACTCTGGTATACCTACATAAAATCATCTACATCAGGAAACCCCCTTACTTGTTCAATAGACTAGTTTTCTCAAGATCCAATAGAGGCTTGAAAATTAATAGTGTTAGATACCGCAAACAAATATCTGAGAGACACTTTTACACCAATGCAATTCGTCTCTGGAATGAACTCCCGAACAATATACAATTACTAAGCAATGCAAAGCATTTCAAGTCTGCAATAATTAAATTTTTAAATGAACAATAATGTACAATTGCAATTAATTAATCATATTTTTTAATATAATTGTAAATTTTGTTTTTAATAATATTTGTTTGTTAATTTATTTTTAAGGTTATTATATTTTTCTTATTTATCAATCTTTGTTATGTCTATATCCTTAGCAGTACTATTAAATAAGGTGATATCTTGTTGTACTGTATTTACGCTTGAATGAATAAATAAATAAATAAATAAATAAATAAAATTTGTATGAAAATAAAAACAATGATTAAAACCTGAAAAGGCAACCAAGCATTTAATCACCCAATGATTACAGCACAGTTTGGCTTTGTTAAATGAATGAGGGGAAAGTAAATCAATTTGGCTACGGGTCAATTCAACTTAAATAATTATTATGTATTGATATTGTGGATTACTTACAACACGAACATAGAAAAGTCTTTAAATAGGGTGATTACTGATACTTAAAAATCTGGGATGTTCAAAAAAAATTGGTGTTGTATGTTTGCTGTCTGGAAAATCTTAATTTCATAATTAATAATTTTCGGCACCCATCAATGGAATAATGGGTCCAAAAAAAAATTCAATTATTTCTTCTTTATAAAATAAAATTTAACAAATTTTACAAACCAAAAAAAGGAAAAATGTGAAAAAAGACCCTTTAATACAAACATACATAATTGGCCCTAAAACCCTTCAGTCAGGATTACGGCCTAGCTTCTCACTCCACTTACGTTGTGTGCTTTAATTTTTTTACACTTCAGTGGCCGGACCAACTGTTTAACGTCGGCTCCGAACGACAGATTTTTGAGAAATTTTTCATGGCAGGTTTATTTACTCTCAGAGTTTTTGCCTGAAATCTGTTGAGAGGAAGTCGCCGAAGAATTATTTTTTTTTCACATTTTATTTTGATGTCTGATGTAGTCTACCCATTAATACATAAACATAATTGTTCAATTCACACAAGCCCTTGTATGGTTGTATTCATTGTATTGTTGGACGAATATACAACAGTGTATGCATGTTGTTGATAATTTTCATATAAAAATCGGATGCACTTATACAAATTTTATTCATGTTTTAAAAAGTTGTATTGGTTTCGTATGTAATGTAAATGCCAGTAATTTAAGAAGAAGAATAAAAATACGAAATATTTTCTATGTACCTTGAATCAACAATTAACATTTCAAAACTATATTGTGCGCACAGATAATTAATTAATTCACTTCTTTCCGTAATATTTTTCATTTTGTTGCTTGAAAATTAAATTATGAAAATTATGAATACTAGCCTTCTTCTTCTTATCGTTTTTTTGACGTTTGGATTACAAAAATACACAATACAGCATAACTCTGAATGTTCAGAAACAAAAAGTGTATTCAATACAACATATACGATACCTGTCGTGCGAATTGGCCAAATAATTTTTATTTATAAACGAGTATAGACTCAAAATTTGTCGCTCAAGAATCTTAGCTAAAGAAACAAAACAAAATTTTTCTTTTCGTAAAAATTTTGTGAAAACTTTCTGGTAAATTTTTTGTTTAGCGCCTCAACGGCTTCTCAATGTGCTTGTTTCATGGGAAGATGTATTTTCCTTGTACGATAGTAGCCACTTATGAATACACAAAACCTAGTTACAAGGGAGAATTAATAGGATGGCTTGACTGGAGGAATATAATGTTTATATACGAATGGAAATTTAATCTAGAGAAAGTTTTTCTATACTGTTTTCATTTTATTTCGAAGACTTTAAAGACAATTTGTAAAATACGATTTCCCCTTATAGGTATGTATGCAACATTTTTACGCTAAGTATACGTAACGAACTTTTAGTACGTTTAGTGCATGAATTTCATAAGTGCACCTCAGTGCGTGTACTTAATATGCGATGATTATTTACAAACGAATTACTACGTATACGACTAGTATGATCGGAACAATACAAAGTAATGCAATTTGTTCTATGGATACCCACGCATTACTTGATAAATTTAAAAGAAAATTTTTTTTTAAATTTTTATTGTGTTTGTTGGTATTCTTGTCTCGTTAATACCAACACTATCTGCTGTTGTGATTAGCATTAATCTAAACGTTCCAATTTAACAAAAGTTAATGAGAACCATCCATCTTCCTGCAAAGACGAAAACGGAAACTTGGTAACAGATCCGCAGGGGGTGCTGAGGTTATGGAGGAAGCACTTCTCTACTCTGCTACAAGGCGATGACGACACCAATTCCGCCTTTAGAGATGATGTTCCGAACCCGATCGATGATGACGGCGTGGAGATTCCGCCGCATAGCCATGAAGGGGTCAAAGACGCGAAAATGCGTCATAAAAACAATAAAGCGGCGGGTCCTGATGGCCCCTGCTGAAATGTTTAAGACCGGATGTAATGAGTTGGCAGGGCGCATGCACCAGCTTATTTACAAAATATGGCTAGAGGAAAGTATGCCCAATGATTGGAACCTCAGTGTCCTCTGTCCTGTCCTGAAATAGGGAGACCCTACGATATGCGCCAACTACTGGGGTATAAGGTTCCTACAGGCGTATTGTATGAACGACTGAAGCCACTCGTCAAAACACTGATTTGATCTTATCAGTGCGGCTTCAGACTTGGCAAATCCACCATCGACCAGATCTTCACACTATGCCAAATCCTGGAAAAGATTTGTGTCGACTATAAGGCAGAATTTGATAGCCCTATAAGGGATTGTGTTTTTGCCGCAATGTTTGAGCTCGGTGTACCTGCGAACCTGATGAGGCCATGCAGAATGTCGTTGAGCAATTCCTGCAGCTCCGTCAAGGTAGGAATGGACCTCTCTGAACCTTTTGATACCGTGCGAGGTTTCAGACAAGGCGACCCCTTATCATGCGACCTCTTCAACTTCGTCATGGAGAGTGCTCTGCGAAAGACAGGAGTGCATTGCAATGGCACTATTTTTCAAAAGAGTGTCCAGCTGCTTCCGTGCGCTGACGACATTGACATCATAGGGCGTACCAAGCGAGATGTTACTGCTGCCTTTAGTGCTATTGAATGGGAGTCTACCAAGATGGGTATGGCAGTAAGTGAGAACAAATCAAAGTATATGTTATCGACAAGTAGAGACGTGCGGCATATTGATTCTCAGATTACAGCCGATAACTATACTTTTGATACGGTCAAGGAATTTATTTATCTTGGCTCCGCCGTTACCACCAAAAATGATGTCAGTCTGGAGATCAAGCGTAGGATCACTCTTGCCAACAGGTGTTACTATGGTCTCAGGCAATTGAGTAGTAGACACTCTACAAGACACTAATCCTACCCGTGCTTCTTTATGGCGCAGAGGCATGGATCCTATTAAGTACTGATGCAGCGGCCTTGAGAGTGTTCGAGAGAAAAGTCCTACGTAAGATCTTCGGTCCAGTGTGTGTTGGCGATGATTCCCGTATCCGATTCATGTATGAGCTCATCAACTACATTGACGTTGTACAGCGTATTAACATCCAGCGACTGCGCTGGCTCGGCCATGTCGTTCGAATGGATGAGGATGCTCCGGGGAGACGAGTATTTGATGCGGGTATCTGTGGAAGTCGGCGAAGAGGACGACCTTGTATCCGATGGAAGGACCAAATCGAGGAAGCCCTGTTATCGATTGGTGTGACCAACTGGTTGCGGCAGGCCGAAATCCGTTAAACGTGTTGTAATGGCCAATTAAGTAAGTAAGTAATGAGAACCATAGGAGGTTCACAACGAAATTCTGGTTGGCCCGTGCCACAATATTTTCACATTTTTATGTCTTGTCCGTGCAAATTCTGTTAGAGATATTTGTTTCTTAACTGTTTATTCTATCGGGGACAGAAAGCCGTCAGAATTTTTTACTTTTTTTTTGACATAATTGCACAGCTTTGTGGGATAGTCAGTCAGGGCCTTTATTTGTACGGAAATATTTTGCATTTCGGTTGTTACCACATATTATCGTCATTTGTTGAGAAGACCTCACCATAGGTTATTTGCTAATGGCCAAACTTTATCCAATAATAGGCAGGAAGTTATTCTACCTCTGCATAATAATGCATACATTATGTGTTTTTTTTCTTTTAATATCCTTCATTACTAAATACAAGCTTAATATGGAACTGTCTAGAGAAGCTCAAACGTCTACGTAAGCAAAATAAGGAACCACTTTGGTCGATCACATGTCTTGTAGCAAGAGGAAGTGGGGGCGGATGTTTAGCGGAGTGGGGGCGGACGTTTAGAAAGGCTTGCTCAACGAAAGGGAAGATAAAGAGAGGCTATAACTCTTCTGAAACCAATTGGATTTAAAGCAATCAAAACTTTTGTTTAGAAATCACAATAAATAAATGAGTAATGCACCAAATTATCAAGAAATATCATTAGGTTGATAACCGTTTTTTTATTAATAAAAAAATTTTTCATCCGAAAAAAGAACGTCTACATTAAATAGAGTATATACGCTTAGTATAAGGAACGAATGGAAAATTGTTTTCCTTGTTATAAAAAATTGCCTAGATTAAAGACATACTTAAAGTTACATTAATCAACTTGGACAGCCATTAGAAACAATTGCAATTATCGTGTCTAGTTTGTTGTAACAGATTTGTACAGACATTTTATGACTGCATTAAAATGCTCAGTTTGAAATTGAAAAAATCAATTTCTCTCAAATCTTACTCTTCCTGGGATATAAATTTTTCTTCACTTACATTTGTGTATTATTATTAATCATTAAATATTAAGCTTTTTCATTTCATTTTCTCTATCAAATGCTGACATTTAACAAAGTCTTACCAACAACATCCTCATAAACGACAGGAAAAATGAAAGCGATAAACATAAGCAACACCAGAAAACAAGACCCAAAAATATTAATTAACAGCAACTGAACGACACGTACTTCAACTACAGTGCTACAATACAATGTCATTGTTAAAGAGTACAACAACAAAATTCACAACAATGTTATTTTCATCCCCATACATAATTTTCTTGGTTTTGTTGTGAAACTTCAGAGCATTCCACAAAAATTAAGCAGTTGGACGAAAGACCGAAAATTACACTTAAAAACCAAAGACAGACCAAACTCAAGACAATGTGCAATAACTTTGGAAGCTTGGATTTGGATGTATATATTCGAAAGAAAAATAATCGAAAAACAAAGAAGAATTTAATGTCGACCTAAACAATTAAATTAAAATTGTTCAAGACTACACTACGACATGATTGTCAACCAAGATGACATAATCAGTCTGCCTCATATTATAAGTTGTTTGCGCAATAAGTCTCATACTTTTAGTCATAGTTCAAGTGACAGTGAATAACACTGATTAGGTGTAAAGCCGCAAAAAGTGTCACCGTTGTTGAATATCCAAAAAAAAGGGTGAACAATTTTGCGATTTACGTCGTCTTCCGTTAATAATATTTTATCGTTCTTACAACATGATATCCGTTGTACCGGGTCTTTCATTAAGCGAATCTTATTTTCAAAATTAAGCAAAACAAAAATTCAAACATATATCGATATTTTTTATTCGTTTGAAAGACTTCTTGGTGCCATTATATCCGGAATATAACTGCTGCTGGCATATTCATAAATACCTACTGCCTAAAAAATCCCACAAGACAAACTCTGACGGAATCAAATAGCATAATTTAGGGCGCTAGTTCACATAAGATGACCATGCCCTCAAAACGTTCTGCCACAATATTCAATGTGGCTTGATCTGTATTGCGGTCCTGTTAAAAACAGTTGGTAATTATCGATCTATAGTATTCGCCGTTGACAGTGATAACCTTAAAGACATACGGAACGAAGGCGCCGCTTTCTCAATATCCACACCAAGTACTAACTTTCGGGTTGTATGGGACGATCTGGGATTTAATTTATTGTCTCAAATTCTACACTTTTGTTTGTTGACATACCCATTTATTCAGCAATGAACGACGACGACGACGATAGATTTTCGAACACACGTGGGTGTATTTGTACGCTCAAGCAACGCAAAATCGACTGCTTCGTATTCTCCTTCACACTTACGGATAGAAGTGATGTTTCCCTAAATCTTGTATTTCTTGCAATAAAGAAGATCGGGGCGGATGATCGTCTTGTAGTTTGTGGTCGAAGATAGGTCTGACTAAAAGACTGCCGAGAGGAATTCGCCGAAGAAATATTATTTTATATTTCGATCCAGATGTCTGAGCTGCGGTTCTGGCTAATAACGCAACATACTACCTCGTATAATATGGCGGCTTCATAATCTTGATAAGCATATGTCTCTGAAATTCATTTGTATTAGCAATTTTTTTAGTACAGTAACTATGGTGCGTTTGATGAAGACTAGTTTGTTATTGAGAATATCTAAAAAAGCCCCAATTTATTCCAAAGGAGTCTTTACTTTGAAAGTAAGTAAATCTAACCGATTCTTGTATAATCGGCAGTTTGTATGTCGTTTAGTTTCTTTAAATTGTTTATTACTTTGCTAAAAATTTATTTATAAATAACCTGAGCTCTACTTAAAAGTAATTACTTGAGTAATAGTACAGCAAAAGCAAAACATTCATTTTTTAACTGCAATCATTAGTAAAGCGTTAATAGCTTTGGAAACAAACTTTTTAAATTCAACAACCTGTATTTCTGAGCTAGTGTTTTGTGTAATTATTATTTTTCTTTTATAAAAGTTTTAAAGACAAACAGGCTAATTTATTAAACTATTTAAAAACCTGTTTCTTTTAATTCTCAAAAAGTATAAAAGTAAACAGGAGAAGAGAACTTCAGATGTTTACTACTTGAGTTCATTTTGTTACAAAAAAGTTTAACAACTAAAACTAATAGATAATGTCTGCCCAAATATAAGGCATTGTAGTCATCGCGACCAATAAAGGCGTTCTGGAAGAAAAATTAATTAACGCTACTTTAGAAACTTATGCAGCACACAGTACAGTTTAGCAGCGCATTATTTTTCATTTCGAAAAGTTTTTTTAAATAAATAAAATTAGGCAAGTTTAGCAAGATAAAAGAAAATGAAAATAGTGTTACATCGTTTAACATTAAAATGATAAACAAAAGCTACAAAAACAAGAAATATGGACTTTTTTGCATAAACAACAAAAATATAGCAACAACATGACCATAAAAAAGGGCAACAACAACACTGCAAGGACAAACGTAAACAAAATACACAAACAACAGTAACGAAAACAATTTGTTTACATATATAGAGAAGGCAAAGTCATTCTCCTTCAAGAGCACTCATCAGACTCTTTACCCAGCGATATAAAAGACAAGACAATGCAGCCAACAGGATCAGAAAGAATTCAGGTAGTCTCGTGTGCAGAGGCGTTGCGTGTGAAGAGAATAATTGCGGTTTGAAGATGTCCGTAGTAAAAATCTAACAAACAATTTTTAGTGTTTACGCAGAAGAGTGAAAAGAAGAATAACAATTAAAGCAAATTGTTGTTGTTTAAATCAAGGAACAGTGACTGACGGAATTGTGCGAATAATAAAGAATTTCTCTAAAACTAAACACAAATTTATTTTTTTTATATGCATTCTATGAACTCATATTTTTGAAATGGTAAAAACGTAACAATATGTTTAATAAATAAATTTATTGCCGAATTTTTTCCTAAACCCAATATAATAAAAAAATATCTATATATTTATAAAAAAAAATTTGTAAATACATAATACGTAGGTATCATTTATCATTTCGACCCACAATACATACTATTTATTATTCATTCACTCATTCAATTGTAAAAAAGAGGAGTAAACTAACATATTGTTACGTTTTTACCCTTTAAAAATGTTAAAAATATGAGTTCGTAGATTGCAAATGAAATAAAAGTAAATTAGTGTTTAATTTCAAAATCAATTCTTTATTGTCTGCACAAATCTGTGTGCACCCTGTGTTGAAATTTATTCACACAATAACAATTTCCTTTAAATTGTTATTCTTCCTGTACACAACAACAATTCCCTTTTTTGTTCTCTTTGGTACAGTCGTTCGTTAGAACTTCGAACTACGATTCTCTTCACACGCAACGCAACGTGTCTGATTGAATTATCACTCTTCTGCTTACAACTTTTGTAACAACTGCATACTTCGAACGCAACCGTGTCTTCACACAAGACTGACTGAACTATAACTCACTCCTCGTTGCCCGCTTTGTGTTGCCTTTTATATCGCTGGACCATCAGTCTAATGAATGCCCTTGGCAGAGAATGACTGCCTTCGGGAAAAATCTAAAAACGTAAACAACTCGCTTCCCTTATTGTTGTTAGTAGATCTTGTTTACATTTACCCTTGTAGCGTTGTTGTTGTTTGTTTACTTTGTCCCTTTTCTTTTTATACCTGATGTTATTGTTGCTTGTTTACTTTGTCCCCTTGTTTACTGATGTTGTTGTTATATTCTTGTTTGTTCTTTGATCACGCGATCATGTCCATTGTTTTTGTTGCTATATGTTTACTTCTTCGTTGATCATGTAAACAACTGCCTTATGTTGTTTTTGGAGCTTTTGTTTATCACTTTATACATGATCAAGTCCGTTGTTTTGTTTTTGGAGCTTTTGTTTATTATTTTAATAACACCATTTCCATTTTCGTAACAATATATTAATACTACAAAAACGCAAACAAAAACAAATTCATATGAAAGTGCAATGGTGTCAAAGGCTATTAAGCCACATATGTATGTATATAAGCTATTGAAAAGTGCAATACATAAAAATGGTTGTAATAATAATAACAACGAATCGATAAAAAAAAAACCACAGGAAACCAAGTGGTATTTAGTTTTAAACTTTCATGCTTTTTCTCAACACTCAAACGAATACATCTGTTTAAATTGCAAGTATTGTATTTAAGCAGGAGCGGTGGCGTATGTGCAATTCCAGCATTATTATACACAAATAATACTTACTTACTTTACTTAATTTTCCATAACAACCCGTTTAACGGATTTCGGCCTGCCGTAACACATCCTTCCAGGCGCCTCTTTTTCTTGCGCGCCTACGCCAGTTGGTCACACCAATCGATGACAGGGCTTCCTCGATTTGGTCCTTCCAACGGATACAAGGTCGTCCTCTTCGCCTACTTCCGCAGATTCCCGCATCAAATACCCGTCTCCCCGGAGCATCCTCATCCATTCGAACGACATGGCCGAGCCAGCGCAGCCGCTGGATATTAATACGCTGTACAACGTCTACATCGTTGAGGAGCTCATACAGCTCACTGTTGGATCGGATACGGAAATCATCGCCAACTCGCACTGGACCGAAGATCTTGCGTAGGACTTTTCTCTCGAACACTCGCAAGGCTGCTGCATCTGTTCTTAATAGGGTCCATGCCTCTGCGCCATAGAGAAGCACGGGGAGGATGAGCGTCTTGTAGAGTGTTAGTTTTGTCGCGCGAGAGAGGTCTCTGCTACTCAATTGCCTACTGAGACCATAGTAACACCTGTTGGCAAGAGTGATCCTACGCTTGATCTCCAGACTGACATCATTTCTGGTGGTAACGGCGGAGCCAAGATAGATGAATTCCTTGACCGTATCAAAAGTATAGTTATCGGCTGTAATCTGAGAGTCAATACGCCGCGCGTCTCTACTTGTCGATAACATATACTTTGTTTTGCCCTCATTTACTGCCAGACCCATCTTAATAGACTCTCGTTCAATAGCACTAAAGGCTGCAGTAACATCTCGCTTGGTACGCCCTATAATGTCAATGTCGTCGGCGTACGCAAGCAGCTGGACACTCTTTTGAAAAATAGTGCCATTGCGATGCACTCCCGCCTTTCGCAGAACACTCTCCATGACGAAGTTGAATAGGTCGCATGATAAGGGGTCGCCTTGTCTGAAACCTCACACGGTATCAAAAGGTTCGGATAGGTCCTTTCCTACCTTGACGGAGCTGCAGGAATTGCTCAACGTCATTCTGCATAGCCTAAACACGATCCCTTATGGGGCTATCGAAGGCTGCCTTATAGTCGACAAAAAGATGGTGTGTGTCGACTTGTTTCTCGTGGGTCTTTTCCAGGATTTGGCGTAGTGTGAAGATCTGGTCGATGGTGGACTTGCCAGGTCTGTGGCTTCAATCGTTCACACAATACGCCTGTAAGAACCTTATATGCGATAGGGAGAAGATTTATACCCCTGTAGTTGGCGCATATCGTAGGGTCTCCCTTTTTCAGGACAGGACAGAGGACACTGAGGTTCCAATCGTTGGGCATACTTTCTTCTAGGCTTATTTTGTAAATAAGTTGGTGCATGCGCCCTGCCAACTCATTACATCCGGTCTTAAACAATTCAGCGGGGAGGCCATCAGGACCCGCCGCTTTATTGTTTTTAAGACGCATAATCGCGACTTTGACCTCTTCATGGCTAGGCGGCGGAATCTCCACGCCGTCATCGTCGATCGGGTTCGGAACATCATCTCTAAAGGCGGAATTGGTGTCGTCATCACCTTGCAGCAGAGTAGAGAAGTGTTTCCTCCATAACCTCAGCACCCCTTGCGAGTCTGTTATCAGGTTTCCGTTTTCGTCTTTGCAGGAAGACGCTCCGGGCTTAAAACCTTCGGTTAGATGCTTAACCTTTTAATAAAATTTTCGAGCATCATTCCTACACCTAAACATCTCGACTTCCTCGCGCTCACGCCTTTCCTGCTCCCTCTTCTTGCGTCTGAAAAGGCGTCTCTCATCCCTTCTCCTCTCTCTATAGTTCTCGACAATGGCTCGCGTTGCGGCTGACTGCAGCGTTTTCTTGTATGCGGCGTTTTTCGCTGCAGCAGCCTCGCGACACTCCTCGTCGTACCATTGATTTCGTTGGGGTGGGCGCTCGAAACCAAGGACTGTTTCCGCAGTAGTGCGCAAAGAGTGGGATATGTTGGCCCACAGTCCACCAATCCGAGAGTTGAGCGGAGAACGCCTCAGTTGCCCCTTGTGAACACAGCTTCTTGACGTCCAGCTTTCGCAATGTACTAGAGCGCGCAAACCTCGAGGCGTTAATGCGCAATCGGAACTTGGCTGCGACAAGGTAGTGGTCCGATTCGATGTTTGGACCTCTGAATGTACGCACATCTAGTACACTGGAAACGTGCCTTCCGTCTATCACAATATGATCGATCTGGTTGGATGTTGATCGATCGGGGACATCCAGGTGGCCTTATGAATGTCGAGATGCTGAAACCTGGTGCTACATACTACCATGTTGCGCGCCGCGGTGAAATCGATCAGCCTCATACCATTGGAGGTAGTGTCCGCTGAACTGTCCGACAGTGGGGCCAAAGATACCTTCCCGCCCGACCTTCGCATTAAAATCTCCGAGGACGATTTTGGCGTCATGGGCCGGGCACTTATCATATACGTCCTCGAGTTTAGCATAGAAGGCATCCTTAACCGCATCGTCCTTTTCTTCCGTCGGGGCGTGGGCACAAATTAGGCTTATGTTGTGGAATTTTGCCTTGATGCGGATTGTGGCTATTCTTTCGTTCACAGGTGTGAACCCAGAGACAAGGTGACGAAGTCTCTTATTAACCACAAAGCCGCATCCGAATTCGTGCTTATCTTCATGGCAGCTGTAGTAAACATCACAAGATGCAAGCCTTTTGCATCCTTGTCCTGTCCACCGCATTTCCTGTATGGCAGTGATGTCAGTACTACATTTAATGAGGGCATCCGCCAGCTGGGCGGAAGCGCCTACCCTGTAAAGGGTGCGGACGTTCCATGTGCCAATACGTAAATCGTAGTCCTTTATACGTTTGCCGTGGTCGTCAACTTTTAAGGGGATCTTATCGGAGGAGTCTGTATTTCTGGTTTTCATTGGAGGGGGATTTTTACGTGGTGGGTTCCAAGCCCTACGCATAACCCAAATTTAACGGCAATAAGCATCATATTCTTTTGTATCCTGCTATAGGGGCGAATACAATCAAGTATATTCTCTTTTTATGAGAAAAATATTTAAAACAAATCTATCCATCTATCTTTCCATCGTACAGCATACCATATTCATCTGTTTAAGTTTTAAAAACCCACTTGTAGGTGATTACTTTATCACTTGATGGTAAATTCGCCAATATTGATTTTTTTATTCGTTGTCACTGAATACATTTCTTCTTTCATTACAGCTTTCCATTTGATTGAGTTTCCCGATATAAAGGCATCCTTGGAACATAGGAATTAAATTGCTTTGCAAAAAATTCTCCGCATATTGATTTTCCTTTGTGAAATATTCTGATCGCCAAAGAAAGAAATCTACCTGAATATTTTTCGACTCTGGGTCATTTGGGAATGCTGTCTCTTCGCATTGAAGCTAATTTCTATTTTTGATCGCAGCAATGAACAGATTAGTATTGTATATCCAATAAGATGCATGAAATAGAGGTTTTAAAAACACGATACATACAATATAACAAATTAAAACGCATTTAAAGCATTTTAGTGGAACCATTGATAAAGAGTTGAACTGTTATTTTATTTTACTTATATTTTAATAAGATGCCTCTAATGTGTTTATAGCACTCTTAATGTTGAGTTTAATTTTTATGTCTCCTAAGAACAATAAATAATTGATAGTTATGTCTTTATCTGTAGGAATAAATTTAATTTGAATGAAGGTAACAGCAGCAACGACGACGAAGGAAACAATAACGTCTATAAATTTTATGGCATTGACAATCTAATTTCTAGTTGCCGTCTCAACCAAAAGTGAATGTTAAAAGCATTGCTTACAGAGAGACCAATTAGAAAAAAAATATAAATAAATAAAAATATGATGTAAAGAGCAAATGAAATTTTCATGAGAGAAATTTAAAGAAGAAACAAAAAATTATTTTTCGTATTTTTTTCATTATTTAGTAAGTTTACTTATGTTATTACTTGCAATGTATGTATCAGAGATCTGCATGATTGTGAATCAAATGGCATAGTTTTGCTTCTTAGAAAATGAATACTTAGCTACAGTAGCACTTGAAAGTATAAAAAATACATATTCTAATATATGATTCATATTAACGTCAATTGTCAAGAATTGCTTGTCACTGCTTGCTACTTCAGTTTATTTATATGATTCACAAAGCACCGAATCAGTATGATGTTTTGAATACTTTTTAAAAACTTCTTCTAACAAATGTTATTTTATGTAACACTGCGAGTGAGATACAAAATATATTCGATTTTTTATTTTGTTACTTATATTTCGGAAAAAAAAGAAGTTACATACATATACATATGTAAAGGGTGTTTTTTATAGAGGTATAGAACTTTAAGTTGGCATTACTTTTCAAGATGGCGACCGATTTAACAGCTGTCAAGTGATTTATTCTCAGTTTGGTTTGGCAATTCATCATGAATAGACTCATGCCTGTATAACGCTTGCAAATAGTGCAATTTTATTTCGATTTATTGAAAGACACGTTTGGTGACCGCATAATTTCACGTTTTGGACCTGTGAATTGGCCTCCAAGATCTTGTGATTTAACACCACTAGACTACTTTCTGTGGGGCTATGTAAAGTCATTGGTCTATGCGGTAAAGCCACAAACGCTTTACCATTTGGAAGACAATATTCGCCGTGTTATTGCCGAAATACGGCCACAAATGTTGGAAAAAGTCATCGAAAATTGGACGTCCAGATTCGACTACATCCGCGCCAGCCGTGGCGGTCATATGCCCGAAATCCTATTTAAAATGTAATGCCACAAGATTATCTTTCGGATAAATAAAATTCATGTCAATCAAATAATCCATCGTTGTTTTATTGCAACTTAAAGTTCTATACCTCTATAAAAAACACCCTATATAAGTTATTTACAGTTTCTGGACTAATACGCTTTTCGGTGATTATATATATTAACTGCGGAAGCCGCACTATTTGCGGGAATACTCAAAATTGTTTGAGCAAGTTTATGTTAACTAGGCTTTTCCGAAGTGTGGTTCTGTCACCATTGCAATACATCAAAGTTCATATCAATATCCATTTTTAAATAACTGTAACGATATTGGTTATACTTTTCGCAGTGAATAGGTTTGTTTGTTTAAAATTAGAGAAACATAACTAGAATTCTTGGAATCAAACGCTGAATAATGAATTGGAATTGGAGAAGAGGATACAAACTTCGTAATTTCGGAGATCCATACATACATACAGCCATGGACATTAAATTAGCACAAAACTTCGACATAAAAACAATCATATTTTTTATAGTATTTTAGGTGTACTCATAAAAAATTTAAACATAGGAACTTAAAATACATATTCTTCTTTAAAAAGAAACAAACATTTTGACGATATTGCCAGTCGTCTGCTCATTAAGACCTGCAACATATCAAACACCAGATTTCAGCTGGACAGTAAAATAGCACAAATTAAAATTTCTGGAATAAAAAGGAGGTGCTTTAATAAATAGTAAAAATATTAATGTTTTCAGCTTATTTGATTAATATTTATTTTCAAGCGCCGCGTTGCATCTACGGGACAATGTTCTTCTGGAAAGTTCTTTGGGAATCGAGTACCAAGTGTCCCGTATTCCAATGCACAAATCGTCCAAATTTTTGAACTTTTGTTGAGCAATTGTACATTTCACACCGTTCTAGAGGGTTTTCAATCGAGTTTAAATCAGAACTTTGCGCCGGCCAGTCTAAAAGGGGAATTTGCTCTTCATAAAACCTATCCTTTGCCTGCTTAGATGTGTGTTTGGGGTCACTATCTTGCATAAACATGAATAAAACTGGCATGTATTTAAAAGCTTATGGTTCCATTTTGTTCATTATATTGTCCAAATACTGATAACAGTCCATTTTTTCATTAATTTTTACAATGGGACTTACACCGTGCCTTGAAAACGCTCCCCGCACCATTGTGTTTCCTCTAACATGTGTTATGGTCCTTTGAGCATTGCGTGGATTTAATGTCCGACATTTTGGCCAATGAACAACCACTCTACCATCTGGTCCCATACGATTTACCTTTGTTTCATCACTCCAAAATATTTTTTTCCAGAACGGGAGGTCTTCAGCATTGTGGATGCGAGCAAACGTTAAACGCTTGAGTATATTTTTCTTTTCGTAGAAGTGGCTTCTTTCGGCAAGAGCGTCCAAAAAGCTTTTTGTGATTAAAACAAATTACATGTGAGTGTACAGTAATGTGAAAACTAAAGAGGACACCAATCTGGCAATTAGAGATTTGATGAAAAAATAAGTGAAATGAGAAAATTGTTAATAAGTAATTTCATTTATTCTCAGCTTATATATCACAAAACATAAGTTTAATGTTGTTTTATTAACTTGTTTTTCTGGTTTTAGAATTTTTTATATTAAAATACAAATTCACACTATGAAATGAAACGGGACACTATTCGCTTTTTAAAATATGTGGTAATTAAGAAAATAATAATATAATAATTGATTTGTATTAATTTAAGTTTTAATTTTATTTCTAGAGTCGTTAACATTTTGTAGAGACTTTGATGTGCTTTAAATCTGGTAGAAATCATCTAATAACGGAGAGTGCGCGATCAACTGTCATGATAGACGGACGTAGATCACGGATGATTTACTGCCAGACCCATCTTAATAGACTCTCGTTCAATAGCACTAAAGGCTGCAGTAACATCTCGCTTGGTACGCCCTATAATGTCAATGTCGTCGGCGTACGCAAGCAGCTGGACACTCTTTTGAAAAATAGTGCCATTGCGATGCACTCCCGCCTTTCGCAGAACACTCTCCATGACGAAGTTGAATAGGTCGCATGATAAGGGGTCGCCTTGTCTGAAACCTCACACGGTATCAAAAGGTTCGGATAGGTCCTTTCCTACCTTGACGGAGCTGCAGGAATTGCTCAACGTCATTCTGCATAGCCTAAACACGATCCCTTATGGGGCTATCGAAGGCTGCCTTATAGTCGACAAAAAGATGGTGTGTGTCGACTTGTTTCTCGTGGGTCTTTTCCAGGATTTGGCGTAGTGTGAAGATCTGGTCGATGGTGGACTTGCCAGGTCTGTGGCTTCAATCGTTCACACAATACGCCTGTAAGAACCTTATATGCGATAGGGAGAAGATTTATACCCCTGTAGTTGGCGCATATCGTAGGGTCTCCCTTTTTCAGGACAGGACAGAGGACACTGAGGTTCCAATCGTTGGGCATACTTTCTTCTAGGCTTATTTTGTAAATAAGTTGGTGCATGCGCCCTGCCAACTCATTACATCCGGTCTTAAACAATTCAGCGGGGAGGCCATCAGGACCCGCCGCTTTATTGTTTTTAAGACGCATAATCGCGACTTTGACCTCTTCATGGCTAGGCGGCGGAATCTCCACGCCGTCATCGTCGATCGGGTTCGGAACATCATCTCTAAAGGCGGAATTGGTGTCGTCATCACCTTGCAGCAGAGTAGAGAAGTGTTTCCTCCATAACCTCAGCACCCCTTGCGAGTCTGTTATCAGGTTTCCGTTTTCGTCTTTGCAGGAAGACGCTCCGGGCTTAAAACCTTCGGTTAGATGCTTAACCTTTTAATAAAATTTTCGAGCATCATTCCTACACCTAAACATCTCGACTTCCTCGCGCTCACGCCTTTCCTGCTCCCTCTTCTTGCGTCTGAAAAGGCGTCTCTCATCCCTTCTCCTCTCTCTATAGTTCTCGACAATGGCTCGCGTTGCGGCTGACTGCAGCGTTTTCTTGTATGCGGCGTTTTTCGCTGCAGCAGCCTCGCGACACTCCTCGTCGTACCATTGATTTCGTTGGGGTGGGCGCTCGAAACCAAGGACTGTTTCCGCAGTAGTGCGCAAAGAGTGGGATATGTTGGCCCACAGTCCACCAATCCGAGAGTTGAGCGGAGAACGCCTCAGTTGCCCCTTGTGAACACAGCTTCTTGACGTCCAGCTTTCGCAATGTACTAGAGCGCGCAAACCTCGAGGCGTTAATGCGCAATCGGAACTTGGCTGCGACAAGGTAGTGGTCCGATTCGATGTTTGGACCTCTGAATGTACGCACATCTAGTACACTGGAAACGTGCCTTCCGTCTATCACAATATGATCGATCTGGTTGGATGTTGATCGATCGGGGACATCCAGGTGGCCTTATGAATGTCGAGATGCTGAAACCTGGTGCTACATACTACCATGTTGCGCGCCGCGGTGAAATCGATCAGCCTCATACCATTGGAGGTAGTGTCCGCTGAACTGTCCGACAGTGGGGCCAAAGATACCTTCCCGCCCGACCTTCGCATTAAAATCTCCGAGGACGATTTTGGCGTCATGGGCCGGGCACTTATCATATACGTCCTCGAGTTTAGCATAGAAGGCATCCTTAACCGCATCGTCCTTTTCTTCCGTCGGGGCGTGGGCACAAATTAGGCTTATGTTGTGGAATTTTGCCTTGATGCGGATTGTGGCTATTCTTTCGTTCACAGGTGTGAACCCAGAGACAAGGTGACGAAGTCTCTTATTAACCACAAAGCCGCATCCGAATTCGTGCTTATCTTCATGGCAGCTGTAGTAAACATCACAAGATGCAAGCCTTTTGCATCCTTGTCCTGTCCACCGCATTTCCTGTATGGCAGTGATGTCAGTACTACATTTAATGAGGGCATCCGCCAGCTGGGCGGAAGCGCCTACCCTGTAAAGGGTGCGGACGTTCCATGTGCCAATACGTAAATCGTAGTCCTTTATACGTTTGCCGTGGTCGTCAACTTTTAAGGGGATCTTATCGGAGGAGTCTGTATTTCTGGTTTTCATTGGAGGGGGATTTTTACGTGGTGGGTTCCAAGCCCTACGCATAACCCAAATTTAACGGCAATAAGCATCATATTCTTTTGTATCCTGCTATAGGGGCGAATACAATCAAGTATATTCTCTTTTTATGAGAAAAATATTTAAAACAAATCTATCCATCTATCTTTCCATCGTACAGCATACCATATTCATCTGTTTAAGTTTTAAAAACCCACTTGTAGGTGATTACTTTATCACTTGATGGTAAATTCGCCAATATTGATTTTTTTATTCGTTGTCACTGAATACATTTCTTCTTTCATTACAGCTTTCCATTTGATTGAGTTTCCCGATATAAAGGCATCCTTGGAACATAGGAATTAAATTGCTTTGCAAAAAATTCTCCGCATATTGATTTTCCTTTGTGAAATATTCTGATCGCCAAAGAAAGAAATCTACCTGAATATTTTTCGACTCTGGGTCATTTGGGAATGCTGTCTCTTCGCATTGAAGCTAATTTCTATTTTTGATCGCAGCAATGAACAGATTAGTATTGTATATCCAATAAGATGCATGAAATAGAGGTTTTAAAAACACGATACATACAATATAACAAATTAAAACGCATTTAAAGCATTTTAGTGGAACCATTGATAAAGAGTTGAACTGTTATTTTATTTTACTTATATTTTAATAAGATGCCTCTAATGTGTTTATAGCACTCTTAATGTTGAGTTTAATTTTTATGTCTCCTAAGAACAATAAATAATTGATAGTTATGTCTTTATCTGTAGGAATAAATTTAATTTGAATGAAGGTAACAGCAGCAACGACGACGAAGGAAACAATAACGTCTATAAATTTTATGGCATTGACAATCTAATTTCTAGTTGCCGTCTCAACCAAAAGTGAATGTTAAAAGCATTGCTTACAGAGAGACCAATTAGAAAAAAAATATAAATAAATAAAAATATGATGTAAAGAGCAAATGAAATTTTCATGAGAGAAATTTAAAGAAGAAACAAAAAATTATTTTTCGTATTTTTTTCATTATTTAGTAAGTTTACTTATGTTATTACTTGCAATGTATGTATCAGAGATCTGCATGATTGTGAATCAAATGGCATAGTTTTGCTTCTTAGAAAATGAATACTTAGCTACAGTAGCACTTGAAAGTATAAAAAATACATATTCTAATATATGATTCATATTAACGTCAATTGTCAAGAATTGCTTGTCACTGCTTGCTACTTCAGTTTATTTATATGATTCACAAAGCACCGAATCAGTATGATGTTTTGAATACTTTTTAAAAACTTCTTCTAACAAATGTTATTTTATGTAACACTGCGAGTGAGATACAAAATATATTCGATTTTTTATTTTGTTACTTATATTTCGGAAAAAAAAGAAGTTACATACATATACATATGTAAAGGGTGTTTTTTATAGAGGTATAGAACTTTAAGTTGGCATTACTTTTCAAGATGGCGACCGATTTAACAGCTGTCAAGTGATTTATTCTCAGTTTGGTTTGGCAATTCATCATGAATAGACTCATGCCTGTATAACGCTTGCAAATAGTGCAATTTTATTTCGATTTATTGAAAGACACGTTTGGTGACCGCATAATTTCACGTTTTGGACCTGTGAATTGGCCTCCAAGATCTTGTGATTTAACACCACTAGACTACTTTCTGTGGGGCTATGTAAAGTCATTGGTCTATGCGGTAAAGCCACAAACGCTTTACCATTTGGAAGACAATATTCGCCGTGTTATTGCCGAAATACGGCCACAAATGTTGGAAAAAGTCATCGAAAATTGGACGTCCAGATTCGACTACATCCGCGCCAGCCGTGGCGGTCATATGCCCGAAATCCTATTTAAAATGTAATGCCACAAGATTATCTTTCGGATAAATAAAATTCATGTCAATCAAATAATCCATCGTTGTTTTATTGCAACTTAAAGTTCTATACCTCTATAAAAAACACCCTATATAAGTTATTTACAGTTTCTGGACTAATACGCTTTTCGGTGATTATATATATTAACTGCGGAAGCCGCACTATTTGCGGGAATACTCAAAATTGTTTGAGCAAGTTTATGTTAACTAGGCTTTTCCGAAGTGTGGTTCTGTCACCATTGCAATACATCAAAGTTCATATCAATATCCATTTTTAAATAACTGTAACGATATTGGTTATACTTTTCGCAGTGAATAGGTTTGTTTGTTTAAAATTAGAGAAACATAACTAGAATTCTTGGAATCAAACGCTGAATAATGAATTGGAATTGGAGAAGAGGATACAAACTTCGTAATTTCGGAGATCCATACATACATACAGCCATGGACATTAAATTAGCACAAAACTTCGACATAAAAACAATCATATTTTTTATAGTATTTTAGGTGTACTCATAAAAAATTTAAACATAGGAACTTAAAATACATATTCTTCTTTAAAAAGAAACAAACATTTTGACGATATTGCCAGTCGTCTGCTCATTAAGACCTGCAACATATCAAACACCAGATTTCAGCTGGACAGTAAAATAGCACAAATTAAAATTTCTGGAATAAAAAGGAGGTGCTTTAATAAATAGTAAAAATATTAATGTTTTCAGCTTATTTGATTAATATTTATTTTCAAGCGCCGCGTTGCATCTACGGGACAATGTTCTTCTGGAAAGTTCTTTGGGAATCGAGTACCAAGTGTCCCGTATTCCAATGCACAAATCGTCCAAATTTTTGAACTTTTGTTGAGCAATTGTACATTTCACACCGTTCTAGAGGGTTTTCAATCGAGTTTAAATCAGAACTTTGCGCCGGCCAGTCTAAAAGGGGAATTTGCTCTTCATAAAACCTATCCTTTGCCTGCTTAGATGTGTGTTTGGGGTCACTATCTTGCATAAACATGAATAAAACTGGCATGTATTTAAAAGCTTATGGTTCCATTTTGTTCATTATATTGTCCAAATACTGATAACAGTCCATTTTTTCATTAATTTTTACAATGGGACTTACACCGTGCCTTGAAAACGCTCCCCGCACCATTGTGTTTCCTCTAACATGTGTTATGGTCCTTTGAGCATTGCGTGGATTTAATGTCCGACATTTTGGCCAATGAACAACCACTCTACCATCTGGTCCCATACGATTTACCTTTGTTTCATCACTCCAAAATATTTTTTTCCAGAACGGGAGGTCTTCAGCATTGTGGATGCGAGCAAACGTTAAACGCTTGAGTATATTTTTCTTTTCGTAGAAGTGGCTTCTTTCGGCAAGAGCGTCCAAAAAGCTTTTTGTGATTAAAACAAATTACATGTGAGTGTACAGTAATGTGAAAACTAAAGAGGACACCAATCTGGCAATTAGAGATTTGATGAAAAAATAAGTGAAATGAGAAAATTGTTAATAAGTAATTTCATTTATTCTCAGCTTATATATCACAAAACATAAGTTTAATGTTGTTTTATTAACTTGTTTTTCTGGTTTTAGAATTTTTTATATTAAAATACAAATTCACACTATGAAATGAAACGGGACACTATTCGCTTTTTAAAATATGTGGTAATTAAGAAAATAATAATATAATAATTGATTTGTATTAATTTAAGTTTTAATTTTATTTCTAGAGTCGTTAACATTTTGTAGAGACTTTGATGTGCTTTAAATCTGGTAGAAATCATCTAATAACGGAGAGTGCGCGATCAACTGTCATGATAGACGGACGTAGATCACGGATGAAATTTCTTTATACTGTATTCTGTGTACTTTTTAAAAAAAAAAACACATATATTTTGGTGTAAAATTATTGTTAAACAATTGCAAGAGAAATAGACTCTATATTAAAAACAAAAAACCTTAATTTAATTATGAGTGAGCACGATGCTCTTTTCTCAGTTAAAAACAATGACAAGAACAATATAATTAACATGTCTAGTGATACAACAACAACAGAGAATGTGGGAAAAAGAAAGAATGCCAATAAATTGGAATCTGTTTCTAAACATTTAAAAAATAATTATTGGGCACTTCTTGCCGACGGCAATAATTGCAATAAAGAAATAATACAAAAATTTAAAAATCATGTGCAAGGGAGAGAAAGTCCCACAACATCCAAAAATGCAATTTCTACAAACTCTCCAACCAGGAGAAACAACAATAATAATAACAACTACAACGTAGAACAAACAGATGTTTCTCAAAACAAAAATAAAAAAACACCTCCGTTATACATATTTGATGTGGATCCTAACTCTCTTATAGAGTTCGTAAAGAATGGTCTTAATATTAAAGAGTTTAAGATAAGAGAATATAAAAATAATAAAACTCAATTACTCACATCATCTATAGAGGACTACTCTAAAATTAGAGCATATCTGCTCGAAACAAAGGCTACATTTTTTTCCTTCACGCCAAAAAATCTAAAAACAAAAACTTTTTTATTAAAGGGCTTATCTGCCAATATGGATACTAATGTAATATTGCATGAATTAAAAAAGTTTGAAAATGAAAATCTCCAATTTATTAAAGTAAGTCCATTCACAACTAAAAGGGCTGATGCAAACGGATTTAGTTTGCCAATCTATATGATTCAAATAAATGGAGATAGTAGAATTAATGAGCTTAAAACAATCAGGAGTCTACTGTACCGTTGTATCCACTGGGAAGGTCTTAGAAAACCCGAAATAACACAATGTAGAAACTGTCAAAGTTTTCTACATAGTGAATCAAACTGTTACCTACCACGAAGATGTGTCAAATGTAAAGATCATCATGAAATAGGAAAATGTTCGCTTCAGGAGGTTCCTGCAAACGAAAGAGATACACTTTTTTGTGTTCTTTGCAACAATTACGGGCATCCAGCATCGTATAAAGGTTGTCCTAAATATAAGGAACTCCAGCAAAAACTAAGAGCTAAAAAACAAAAATTTTCAGATATAAGAACGAAAAACTCCCCTATTATTGTTAATGATAATTTAAGTTACGCTAATATGGTAAAGAATAATTTTTCAATGCAAAGTCCGAATACTAACAATACAATAAATAGTATTTTGGAACAATTAAATAACACTGTACAGGCTTTATCGAATCAAATTATTAATTTAAACAAACAATTACAATTACAATCGTCTAGAATAGACACAATATTTTCTATGTTAAATTAATTATTTATTATGGCTGAAACAAATGTAAAAGAATTAAATATTATACACATAAATGTTAATTCATTAATTAAGTTAAGTAGAAGATACAATCTTAGTATATTTTTAAGTAAACAGAATCCAGACTTAGTTTTAATTAATGAAACGAAACTGAACTCGAAACATAAACTGAATTTTGAAAATTATTACATTCTTCGTGATGATAGAAAGGATTCTAAAATGGGAGGTGGAACAGCTATTTTGATTAGGAAAGGTATACAATTTTTCTATCACAATAAAAAGAACAACCATTTATTTAGACACCTAGAAACATCTGTGGTTAAAATACCATTATTCCCAAATAAAAGTCTTTTTATTATAGCCGCCTATTACTCCTCAGGAAACAATTGTAGTTCTTTTAAATCGGAACTCTTGAATCTTTTTCAATCATTAGATCTGGAAAACATGGAAAATTATTATATTCTTGCTGGGGACCTGAATTGCAAAAACACAGACTGGAATAATCCAACATCAAATACTAAAGTAATTCACCTGAAGGAATGGATCGAGGATTATGAGATAAGATATAGGTGTAAATTATATGCAACATGTAACCCGTCATATCCAAGGTGTAACTCATATTTAGATCTGTGTATAGTTGATTCGCGACTTGCCATTTATACGGCTAATGATTCCATAAATTGCCTTGAGACTCTTGAATATGACAGTGATCATGAAACAGTTAAAATTAGATTATTGGGTGTCGAGAATGATCACCCGCTTTCTTTCTTCAGTGACCCACCGGAGTCTAAATTGAATTTTAGGAAGGCTAATTGGAAGAAATTTGGAAATTTTTTGATGAATGCAAATATAATAATCCCAGCCGATAGGAATCTAAATAATAATGAAATAGACTTTCATTTGCGTAAACTGAATGATTATATTACAAGGGCCATGGATACTTCGATCCCAAGATTTAAATCACATGATTCGATTATGAGATATACTAATTCAACGATTAGAAAACTACAAGGTGAGAAGAGTAGGATTATTACTTTGATAAAACGGTTCAATAGATTGGAAACTTTTTTGACACAATCTGAATTCAGTGTACTTAAAGCGAAACTGAAACTAATTAGAAAACTCTTAAACGATAATTTTACAATTTCAGTGAATAGACATTTTCAGGAAAGGTTTACAAGAATGAGTCCCAAGGACTCTTCTAATATGTTTGATGAAGTTAGGAAACAGTTTAAGCATTTACAACCTTCTGATTTATGTATTATAAAAATTCCTTTAGAAGATGAAAGATTGATAAGGAACGCAGGTATTGACCCCCTAGTTTTGGAAAAGGAAAATGGCAATGCTAATTACTTGATTCATGAGGAAGTGCAAAAATTGGACTTATTTGGTTCTTTTCTGTAATCGACTCACTCTTTTAAGGAGATTGATCCCGATAATACTGTTTATCTGGAGGTAGATCATTGTTTCACTGATTTTTTGGTGAGAAAAAATCAGTATGAAAATAGTGACACAACCATGACGACGTTTTCAACTTCGAAAAAGGCAGATGACTTAAGTGAATCGCAATCGGATAATTTTTTTATGTCCAAGGATAGGGTTTTGTCAATTTTTAGGAAGCTAAGACCAAAACTATCTTCGGGGGTTGATAATATACCCAACGTGGTGTTGCGTAATTTGCCTGATGTTTTAATATCCAAATATGGAATACTTTTTAATAACATGCTGAATAATGCTTACTTTCCTCGTGCTTGGAAGCAAGCCAAAGTGATTATTTTACCGAAGAAGAATCAGCGCACGAACAACCTGAGAAATCTCAGGGCAATAAGCTTGCCTCCGAACATCAGCAAGGTATTTGAAATTTGTATCAATATTAACATCTTGAAGATTACCGAGGACAAGAATTTAGTTAGTGACAGACAATTCGGCTTTAAATACAAGCATTCAACGATACATGCAATTCATTTGCTTGTTTCTAATATTCAGTGGAATCTTAACAAATCCTTATACACTGGTGCTTGCCTTGTAGACTTTAAAAAAGCCTTCGATAGTATTTTAATACCAGGCTTAATATATAAATTACTTAAATTTAAATTTCCCCTACATTTCATAATCCTTTTGCATAACATGCTGAATAATAGGACCTTTTCGGTTTATGGAAGAGAAGAAATCGGCACTAGGAAATTTACAATTGTCAATGGATTACAACAGGGCACCGTTAATTCCCCAATATTATTTAATCTATACATTTTTGATTTATTAGAGAAAATGGAAAATATTATAGCGTTCGCAGACGATATTACCATATATCACGCCGATGATACAGTTGACAAAATAAATGATGGTTTGCAAAATAAGTTTTACTTAATTGAAAACTATTCCATGGACTGGCATATGAAGATAAATTTAGACAAATGCGAGTGTATTCTTTTTAGGCCTCCAGTTGGAAATGTAACAGCAATATAAGAAAAAACTGGAAATTGTTTGGTATTAGATCAAGTAATAATATAAGCATTCCTGTAAAACAAACTGTTAAATTACTTGGCATAAACTTAGATAAATTTCTGTATTATAATAACCATATAGAACAACAGATTATAAAAGCCAGAAAGACATTCTTTATATATAAGAAATTGTTTTATTCTAAATATATCCAAACAAGGGTTAAAATTATTATGTATCAATTATTAATAAGACCAATTCTATCATACGGTTGCTAAATATGGTTTAGCATAAGTCCTTCACCTATGGAGAAGTTACGAATATTTGAAAGGAAGTGCCTCAGATGTTGCACTTCATTATACCGATCAAGAAACAGTAACTACAAAAAATATATCAAACAAAATTCTCTATGAAAAAGCCGAAATCTCTATATTTGATAATTTCATTATCCATAACATAAGAAACCATATTTTAAACAGTGTAAACACAATTGAAAATAATCTAATTATGGCTCCCTACTACGTTTCTGAAGAGTACATCTCAAGAACGCTACAAAATGGATTCATTCCACCTGAGGCTTTTCTTTTTCTTGATAGAAATGGTTTTATTCAAAATGAAAATGGCATTCCTATATTTTACCATATTTATAGACGATCTAATATAAAATCAATAACATGTAAAGAGCTTACATCAGAAAATCGTCGTTTTGACACAAATATTTATATGAAAGATAAAAACATTAAACCTAATTTCAATGTTCGAAAATATTGGTGGCTTTCGCAATAATAATTCTTTGAATTTTAACCCTTGACCTTATCTCTTTTATCCTTTCCTATATACAAGTAAGATTTTTGTCAATCTTTTTGCTTACAATTAACTTATTATATATATATTATTATGTTTAAGTTTGTTCAAACTCGGTTTGAACACATAAATTATTCACCAAAATTAATTTATTTCGTTAAATAATTTTTATGTTAATAACATAAGTTAAGTTAACCAGTCCAGTTGCTTTACATTTATTTCCCCTCATACTTTCCATCAACAAACAAAAAAAACACCAAAGGGAATGTCTACAATGTTTTTGTCTAACATAATGGGAAGGTCTCCAAAATCCGCCGTTATATAAATTATTTAAGAAAGCAGAGGTTTGGTAGGAAAAGAATTTATACCCAAACTTCACTTCATCTTTTACCTTCAACAAGTCAAGTGATTAAAAAATAAAATTGTGCTCGAAGTGCTAATAAATAAATAAATAAAGAAAAAAAACCCAAATTCCAAAAAAAAAACATATTTTGATTATAAAAATTAAGTTAATATATATATACTAAGAATATATCATCTACAAAAAAAACCAACTATTTAAAATAAATACATTTAACATTTCTCTCAAAATGTAAAGTAAAATTGTACCTTACCTTAATTATATTTACCGTGAGGTTATGGAGGAAGCACTTCTCTTCTCTGCTACAAGGCGATGACGACACCAATTCCGCCTTTAGAGATGATGTTCCGAACCCGATCGATGATGACGGCGTGGAGATTCCGCCGCCTAGCCATGAAGAGGTCAAAGACGCGATAATGCGTCTTAAAAACAATAAAGCGGCGGGTCCTGATGGCCTTCCTGCTGAATTGTTTAAGACCGGGTGTAATGAGTTGGTAGGGCGCATGCACCAGCTTATTTACAAAATATGGCTAGAGGAAAGTATGCCCAACGATTGGAACCTCAGTGTCCTCTGTCCTGTCCTGAAAAAGGGAGACCCTACGATATGCGCCAACTACAGGGGTATAAGCCTTCTCCCTATCGCATATAAGGTTCTTACAGGCGTATTGTGTGAACGACTGAAGCCACTCGTCAAAACACTGATTGGACCTTATCAGTGCGGCTTCAGACCTGGCAAGTCCACCATCGACCAGATCTTCACACTACGCCAAATCCTGGAAAAGACCCATGAACAACAAGTCGACACACACCATCTTTTTGTCGACTATAAGGCAGCCTTTGATAGCCCCATAAGGGATCGTGTTTTTGCCGCAATGTCTGAGCTCGGTATACCTGCGAAGCTGATAAGGCTATGCAGAATGACGTTGAGCAATTCCTGCAGCTCCGTCAAGGTAGGAATGGACCTCTCCGAACCTTTTGATACCGTGCGAGGTTTCAGACAAGGCGATCCCTTATCATGCGACCTCTTCAACTTCGTCATGGAGAGTGTTCTGCGAAAGGCGGGAGTGCATCGCAACGGCACTATTTTTCAAAAGAGTGTCCAGCTGCTTGCGTACGCTGACGACATTGATATCATAGGGCGTACCAAGCGAGATGTTACTGCTGCCTTTAGTGCTATTGAACGGGAGTCTACCAAGATGGGTATGGCAGTAAATGAGGGCAAAACAAAGTATATGTTATCGACAAGTAGAGACGTGCGGCGTATTGATTCACAGATTACGGCCGATAACTATACTTTTGAAACAGTCAAGGAATTTATTTATCTTGGCTCCGCCGTTACCACCAAAAATGATGTCAGTCTGGAGATCAAGCGTAGGATCACTCTTGCCAACAGGTGCTACTATGGTCTCAATAGGCAATTGAGTAGCAGAGACCTCTCTCGAGCGACCAAACTAACACTCTACAAGACACTCATCCTACCCGTGCTTCTTTATGGCGCAGAGGCATGGACCCTATTAAGTTCTGATGCAGCGGCCTTGAGAGTGTTCGAGAGAAAAGTCCTACGTAAGATCTTCGGTCCAGTGCGTGTTGGCGATGATTTCCGTATCCGATTCAACAGTGAGCTGTATGAGCTCCTCAACGACATTGACGTTGTGCAGCGTATTAACATCCAGCGGCTGCGCTGGCTCGGCCATGTCGTACGAATGGATGAGGATGCTCCGGCGAGACGAGTATTTGATGCGGGTATCTGCGGAAGTCGGCGAAGAGGACGACCTTGTATCCGTTGGAAGGACCAAATCGAGGAAGCCCTGTCATCGATTGGTGTGACCAACTGGCGTAGGCGCGCAAGAAGCAGAGGCGCCTGGAAGGATGTGTTGCGGCAGGCCGAAATCCGGTAAACGGGTTGTTATGGCCAATTAAGTAAGTAAGTAAGTGTATTGAAATCCAAAAAAAAAAAAAAAATATACTTACCAACCTATGTATATATACTTGAAACAATTGTGCTTAAAAATAATAAATTATACTTACCTTAATTACCTGAAATTGTACCTATAAGAAAATTGCATACTTACCCAAATTTATGTAAAATCATCCTTACCGAAAACCTTTGCATATAATAAAGCACAAAGTGAAGTTACATTGTATCATTCAAACATACATATAAGCATTTGGTTTCATCACTAATAAAAGAAAAGAGGTAAGAAACTCTCTGAATATCTGAATTCCCGAAATAGAAATTAATTTAATTCCTTTCTTTTATTTTCTCCCCTCACGCATCCCAACGATTATAATTACTTACAAGTAATTGTAATCCACATCTCCTCACGATCTCTCTTTTCAAAGGAGATCCAAAGGAGATTTACAAACAAATTAATCATCCCCAATTTTTTTCAAAGTTTATTATTAAGTAAGAAAAAAAATATTAACTTTATTACAAATTATACTTGAGAACTCTTTAAAATGGGACTTTGTATATATAAAAAATTCAAATTACTGCACTCTTTGTTTATTTGGAGTTTCTATTATATTCTAAATATGTATTAAATAAACATTAAAAAAAAAAAATCATCTAATAACAAGATATACCGAATCAGTTATATCATACCGCCCAACATAATTTTTTGGATACCTTCTTCTGATTGTTGTTTCTTTTATATTCTTCAAGAAGTCGATCGGATTTGGATTTGAAGACAATACGAACCAGTATAAACATTGATTTGTTTTTCTGAAACTTTTCTTTACCATATTTAGGGACATTATCATGCTGGAACACGCATCAATGTGTCGTATTTTTATTCGTCACAATACAGCATAATATTTCGAAGGACAATCCGTTTCTTTCTAAATGCTATATACAATACGATATTTTAATCTGTCAGGAAACATATACGCATAAAACATATATAGATGGGGAGAAATTTATCTATATAAGTTCTTAGTCTGAAACTTATACTCAAAATAATTTTTTGTTGCTACTTACGTTTTTTGTTATTAAATAGAATATGATTTTTAGTTGATGATCTTTATGTTTTTTAATATTGTTGTCCTTTTAAGCTTGTTTCAGCTGACACAATAGTACTACCGGAATTCTAAACTTTTGCAAATAGTTTTCGATATTCATAGTGATAACAAAACTGCATAGAAATGATTAATAGATCAAATCATGCATTCCCTGATCGCACTTATCTCTGTTTAAAAAACTGAATTATGGTCTGATAGCCGGCGGCAGAACTCCGTTTCTGGTTCTTCTATATAGAGACCCAGTCCCGTTCTATCTCAGTGTTCAGAGCCATCTCTGTAGCAACTCGTCCCCATGGTCAACTGTGGCATGGATTTCTTTGATCAAGAAAGACGATCCAGTATTAGATGTTGATATGTAATGGTTGATGTTGATATGTTGGGCAACTTGTCGGATAACTGCGCGTCAAGCAAGAAATGAAACAGAAACCACGTAAATGATTTTAAAAGAAAAAGAAGAAAAATATACAAACTTCTGACACAATAAGAAAAAACGAAATTGATTTTCAAAACAATTAATTGTAACAATTATGAAACTCATCTGAGATTTCATGGAAATCAAAAGTGCATATGTGACTTAAACAGCTACTACATAATTGGTCATTATAACCCTTCAATCAGGAGTAGCGGGACCTACAGTTTAAAGTCGACTCCGAACGACAGATTTTGAGAAACTTTTTCATGGCAGGTTTATTTACTCTCAGAGTTTTTCCCAGAAATCTGCTGAGAGGAAGTCGCCGAAGAAATATTTTTTTTTCATATTTCGTTTTTGTTGTCTGGCCTGGGATACGGACCCTGGCTTTTACGTCTAATAAGCGAACACACTACCTGCTAGACTACGGCTATGAAAACGATGACTTCTTCTGTCGATACTAGACTCAGTGATGTCCATTGAAACAAACAGTTGAGAGTGGAAGAATATTTCAAATAAACCTTCCCTTCCCCTTATCCCGGTAATTCAATTAAAGCATTAAATATATTTTTTATTTTCATTTTATTTTAATTATTTATATGATTTCCTTAAAATACATTCAAAATATATTACAAATAAGGAATTAAGAATTAAATTGAAAAAGACAGTAGCAGTTTTCAGTCTTGGGAGCAGTGTTGCCAAAACATTATTGAGAAAAAATGCTAGATTTTTCTAAAAAAATGCTAAAAAGTGCTAAAAATTTTAAAAAAGTGCAAAAAAAAAGTGCTAACAAAAATTAATAGAAAAAAATTGATTTCTAGTTAATTATGAGATCTGTATTTCTTAAAAATTCATTTTTATACTAAAATATGATTAAAGAAATTGAAATTTAATTAAAAAAAATCAAAAATAACATGTTTTTTTTAAAACAATAACATTTTTAAAAACAATAAATCGAAAGTAAATTCTTAAAAAACAATAAGTCTTCAAATTACTGTTTAAACATTAACTTTTAAATTCATAGTTGTTCACATAAGTTTTAAGATGACTAAAACAATTTGATGAATTTAAAAAATCCAGTCATCATTATCGTCATTTTCATCATTATTATCATAACTTTCACTAGATCCAATTAATTTCAGATAACTTGTTGGGACTTCGTTTTAATCCGTATCTAAAATGTTATTATATAATAAAATTAAGAAATAAAAATTTAACATTAAAGTTATAGAAGAAGAATTTACTGTCTGTAGACTGAACACACGCTCTACGTCTGCATTAGACCATGGAAGACTGAGAAGTTTTAAAACAAAATTGGCAATCTCCTCGAATCTTTTGTTTCCTCCAGCATCTCTACATGCTTCTACCTCTGACCAGAATGATACTTTGTTGTTTTTATTAATCCATTTTATATATTGAATGTTGGAATATTGATCAATTATTTTTCCAATTTCTTCCTCGCTTTTACAAAATAATTTTCAAATTGGTAAAATATCACCTTTTTGGGAACTTAAAACGTTTTGTACCGAAAAAAATCTATATTTTGTAAAACTTTTATATTATTTGGTAATCTTAAATAAAGAATGATTATGTATTTTTTATATTTATATTTATCTTGCCTTTACTTTAATTTGTCTATTAGTCCAACAACGAAGTTAATGCAATTATTTCTTATTTCTTGTACTTTATTTTTAAGAATTTTATTTGTGTTGTTCAATTTTTCCACCTGAATTTCAAATTCATGGCCAAGACTACAAGTGTACAAAACTTTATCTTCGAAATCGTCGTATATTACATCTATATTTTCATCATCCATACTATTTTTTTTTTAGAAGTCGCCGTGGTCTAGTAGGTAGTGTGTTGGCTTATTAGACGAAATGCCCGAGTTCGAATCCCAGGCCAGACATCAAAAACAAAATACAAAAAGTATTTCTTCGGCGACTTCCTCTCAGCAGCTTTCTGGCAAAAACTCTGAGAGTAAAAATTGCCATGAAAAGCTTCTCAAAAAATCTGTCGTTCGGAGTCGACTTTAAACTGTAGGTCCCGCCACTCATGTATAAAATTAACGCACACAACATGAGTGGTGTTGAGAAGCTAGGCCGTAATCCTGACTGAAGGGTTGTAATGGCCAATTATGTATGTATGTGTATACTATTTTTTAAGAAAGTTAATTAATAGAGTTATTTCTTTTAAAAGGCGAGTTGGGTCACTTTCATTGCTTTGAAAGACTTTGTTAACAGTTTGTATTTCATGTAGAATTGGTTTCAAAAAAAGTAAATATAGATGAATTAAAATACCAAAAATTGTAAAAAATGCTATAAAAATGCTAGAAAAAAATTTTAAAATGCCAAAAAAAAGTGCTAGGTGCTAGATTACTTTTTTTGGTGCTAAACGAGTTTAAAAAGTGCTAAATCTAGCACCAAAAGTGCTAAATTGGCAACACTGCTTGGGAGTAAAGTACCCTTGTAGGCTTGGTAAGTATGGTAGGTATAGTATAAATAATACATTTACATCAACGCAACAACTAAATGCATTTATTTCAAATATACAACGCTCTATTAAATTTACCATGATAAAAGGTCTAGTCCATAAGCTTGGTAAATATAAAACTAAACAGCTGATCGTCTATCCGCCAAAATAATTTAGTTTAGATTTTTTTATAAATTGAACGCAAAATATTAAAAAACAGAAATGAGTGGAAATACTAATTTAAAAATAAAAAGAAAACACGAAAGGCTACATAACAAAAGATGGACTGATGCCGAAATAAAAAAAATTATTAGAATATCTACAAGAACGACAAGATTTTGAAGTAAGTTTAAAAATATGTGCTTTTATTGAGATTTTAATTACATCATCATAACAATAATCAGCTGTTTTAATAAGTTTACCATGGTATAAGAAATACGTGGTAAAAGAAATTTACAATATATCAAAAAAAGGTGCTCGCGCTTTGTGTCAAAAAGTATGAGTAAATATAATAGAGTATTAAATATACAACAAAGAGTGAAAACCGCTAGTATTTTTTATATTAAATTTATTATAATATAAAATTAAACTTAAAAAACTACTCATATATTTCATCAATATTTAATAGAAATTAAAAACATTGCCATGATATTTAATTTAAAATGTACACAAATTGATTACAAATAATTTTTCTAAATTACAAATTCTTTTTTTCTAGAGAATATACTCTTCGTGAACTTCGTCCATTATTTTTGTTTTAAAAATTGGTCTTCTTTGCCGAGTATATTGTAGACGTCTTCCTCATCGCTGCTGATAAAAAGATCAGCCTCAAGGGTGCTCAATTCGCTATTGTGGTACTTCTTTACAGAATTTTCCTTAGAAGGTTGTTCTGAATTGGGTTCTTCTTCGTCGCTACTAATACTGCCAAAAAGCTCCAATTCAAGATTCTTCATCTCGCTGTTAGATTTCTTGTTGTCCTGCTTTTCTATTAATTTAGCTTCTGGCTTCCTAGAGGAATCTTTGTCTGAATTGCGTTTTGATGAGTATTTATTTGTCCTAGTCTGTTTCTTCTTAGCTGACTGCTGTTCATCTTTATCGGGGGAATTATTTTTCGACTTTTTGCTCTCATTCATCATTGTCGAGTGTGTACGCTTGCGTGATTCTAGTTTTCGGGCAGCTTTTATCTCGTTATCAAAGTCAATATTGCGTGTTTGCTGTTTATGATCTGATTGTATAACCGATGATGGCGGTGTCGACAAAGTGGCGTTTATTTGTTTCTCAATATTTTGTTCACCAGGATATATGAACTTTTTTGAGAATAGAATTGTTTCCTTTTCGGGAGTTTTATTCCAATGTGTCAAAAATTCGTCCATTTCTGCACAATATTGAGATAAAAATTCCTGTGACTTAGCACTTGCATCTTTCTTTTGGGGGGAATGCATGCAAACGTTAGCGAAACCGCCTACGCCGCATCTCAGCACAGCTGAGCTATCATTGTTCTGACTGCTCTGACTTTCCGGATGTTGTTGTTCTGGTTTTGTGTCAATTACCGTACCACTATTTTGGACATTATTTAACCGAGAAAGCGATGCAGATCCGTCATGCTTAATATCCTTTTCAATTCTTAAATTTTGATCATTCTTCTGCTTTTTCAATTCAGCTGGTATGCCGCTTTCACTCTCTTGAGCTGATAACAAAAGTGGCCATAATTCAGACACAAATTTCTGTGCTTTGCCACCTCTTAGGAATCCAGCAATTCTGATCTCTAATTTCTGTCGACAAAGCATTTTATCCTGTTTTAATTTATTGTGCACGAACTCCACTGCCGCATTATCTTCTCTCTGCAAAATATCCGTGATTTTCTTGCTTATCCACGGTTTCAACATGTCCAATTTTACTTTGGATATGTCGATACGTCCCTGTGCTTTAAGTTTGGAACTCAACGTTTTATAAGCTGCAAGTGATTGTTTTCCGCCATTCAACAGGTTAATGCGTCGTTGTGGTTTAAGGGTGGAACCACAAGTGTTGGGTGGTACTAGTGGTTGCTTTTGTTCTGCTTGTGTGCTACAGATTGATATTGACTTGTCCAGTTTATGTACACGATTTTCAATGTTGACGGAATTTTTATTCTTTTCCTTATCTGACTGTTGTTTCTTTGTGATTAAAGTGCTGGCGATTAAATCTTGCTTTTGTTCAAATTTTCTGTTACCTTCCGTACCACTATTTCGGCTATAGGTTAACCGAGAAAGCGATGCAGATTCATCGTGTTTTTCGCCGTGCTTAGTGTCCAACCGCCCCTGTGGTTTAAGGGTGGAACTGAAAGTGGTAGGAGGTACCAATGGTTCTTTGCCGCAATTCACCATGTTGCCTTGTTTTCGGGATCGAGATCCTTCGGCGTCTTTTCGAAATTTACTTTGGAATACTTGTTTCAAAATTTTAGTTTTTGTAGGTTCAACATCTTTAGTTTGGATTACTTTCTTTATAATTTCATCTTTTTTCGGTTCCACTGTATTATTTGATATGGCTGCCGAACTCTCCTCAGCTGCTAACAAAATATGCCATAATTCACATATGAATTGTTTTACCAGAGGACCATTTAGAAATTCAGTCATATGGATATGCGTCTTCATCGGGCAGATAAATTGTTCCAATTTTAATTCGTTGTAAACAAATTTTTCAATTTGAAAAACGTCGTAGATTTTCGAATTAATTTGTGCCTTTAACGCATCCAATTTCACTTTCGACATGTCTATGCATTTGTCGAGTAATTCGTCAAATTTCAATTGCTTTGATGCTTCCATTTTTTCTTAAGGTTTTCCGTTGATAAATGTTGTGTGTTGTCTACCGAGACTAAATTGTGATTGAACTTATTGTGGAAGGTTCACGCCTTTTATAGGTGGAAACCATTTTGGAAATTTGGGATTTCGATACAAACAGGTACCGCATTCAACGTATTGAGTGAACAAATAGGTTAACTGCTACCTGATCTTTTAACAACCCTTTTATGTATGCAGGTAAAGACCTGCCCTTTAATTTCAACCAATGGCTCTTGTTTTCCTTCTTAGTATTCGAAAAACATTTTCATTTACAACTTGCGATTTCTAGAATAATCCCTAATGGGCTGTTGTTGTAATCCTTTCATTACCCTTATTAGATCAGATCTTTTGATTCGGTTATTTCTTCGTAATGTAGTTTTAAGTGTTAACCTTTTCGGTTAAAAAAACTCGCTACGTAGGGTAAAGTCATAAATGCTTTGTAAGTTTTATGTGTAAACCATTAGATTAATATTTATTGAGCAAAGTTCTATAGTCCTATGAACTATTGTACTGCTGCAAAGCTGGAGAAACCGAATAAAAATTATTTTTTAATGCGAATTTAATCGTAACTCTTTTCCTGTTACATCGCGTGTTTATTATTAAGCTTAATGACAAGATATTTATCAGAACAATATACATACGTCATGTTTCGATACACAAATGCAAAAAATAATGAAGAATTCTGGCTATCTGCACTCTGCAGGCACCTTTACTGGCACAGCGAACTGAGTGTTTTCTGATTTATCTATGTGGACAAATCAATTCACCTTTTTTATATAAAATATAACCTACTGACTGCTCTGTTCAAGTTTTTCCGGACAAAATATAAAACTAAACCAAAACGAGCTGAAAGATGTTCATTAGAGCGGGTCGCTCTTTATGGACAAAAAAAAAGTTGTGTCTGTCACCCCCTAGGATTAAAGGTATATTAATAACGTTCCCAAAAATATAAAAATTATTTTTTTGCCACGCCTAGAAATACCGCCCTTTTTGTTTTTTATATACTACGTCGCCATTTTAGGTCCGATCATAACATATCATATATCAGTGTTTGTGGCTTGACGGCAGCTACATTTCACTCTAAGACGAATTTTTAATTCGGCATCATATTCTATGCTCGACTTCTGGTATATCGGATCCTTCCCCAAAATTAGTAATTGTGGCTATGCAGGCATAAAGAGCATTTAAATATATAAAATATTCGCTTTTAAAATGCTCACTTTTATGCATTAACAGCTATTTTACAGTAATTTTAAAATGTTCAAATATACATTCACAACCGTTCAAAAATTTACTTCAAAATTATTTATATTTTTAATGCCACATATTTAAGAAATTTTATTTAAATTCTGTTAAGTAATAATGTTTTAATGGAACATTTATTATTTATATTAATTGTCTTTATTATTATACTATACTATTTGAAACATTGTTTTCAAAAAATATGTTTTTACCATATTTTCAAGACCTAATTGATGGGACTTAGAAAAGCGTCCGTCTAGCGGAGATCTCCGCCAGTGGAGCTTTCACTGTATTTGTAATTTCTTTATAACTGTATTATTTTTAAGTATTTATTAATAAAATTTTTCTTACTTATCAACAACTACTACTGAATAAAATGGCCTTTCTTGTTTTTGATAATGGGACTTAAGAATCAGAAGATCCAATTTGCTTTGTAACGGAAAAATAAATACATATATTTTAATTAGAAACTTATTTAATGATGTTTTCGATACATTTTAATGCATTTTTTGTTTGTTGCGGGAAAGGTTGTGAATGAATATTTGAACATTTTAAAATATCTGTTAATGCATAAAAGTGAGCATTTTAAAAGCGAATATTTTATATAATTAAATGCTCTTTATGCCTGCATAGCCACAATTACTAATTTTGGGGAAGGATCCGATATACCAGAAGTCGAGCATAGAATATGATGCCGAATTAAAAATTCGTCTTAGAGTGAAATGTAGCTGCCGTCAAGCCACAAACACTGATATATGATATGTTATGATCGGACCTAAAATGGCGACGTAGTATATAAAAAACAAAAAGGGCGGTATTTCTAGGCGTGGCAAAAAAATAATTTTTATATTTTTGGGAACGTTATTAATATACCTTTAATCCTAGGGGGTGACTGGCTCAACTTTTTTTTTCGACCCACCCTAATGTTCATACTAAATATTTTCGCTCTCTCTCAAGAAGAGGGCTGTCAAACTACATATAAAAAAGGAGTGAATCGAACTTTAAAGAAAAATAAATAAAAATTAAAAAATCTATTTTATGACCAACTTAGACTGATGAAATGTTATTAACTCTCGTCGTATCAAATGCCCAGTTTTGTTCGAGAAGTCAGTTTTTCATGTTATTTTAAAATAGCACCTAGGACCTGGTTTTAAATGAAAATATTCCGTGGCTTCATTATGCAGACTTAGAGATCCCTAAAATAAAATTTAAATCAGCATTAACTGAGGACATGTCTGGTTTTCTTAGCCAGCTCCACAATTAATATCACTGTAATACATTAATGGTCGAGAATCTATGGGCTTTAAAAGATTTATTATACGAAATGGCTACAAATTTACTTGAATTTCTGCTAGTCAATCCACTTTTTAATTTGAAGATCATGTGTATGTATAATTAATCAGGATTACGATCCAACTTCACACACCACTTATGTTGTGAGTGTTAATTTTATACATGAGTGGCGCGACCAATTCTTTAAAGTCGACTCCGTACAACAAATTTTTGTGAAATTTTTCACGGCAATTTTATTCACTCTCAGAGTTTTTGCCAGAAAGCGACTAAGAGAAATATTTATTTATTAATTATAATACAATTAAAAATTATATATAACTATTATTACGAGCAAAGTAACTTAGACCATTTGCTCGGTGTAGTGTAACAGACCAGAGCCGCTGGTGGGAAACGAACCCACGACCCTCACGATAATAGTCTAGAACACTACCCACTAGACTACCAGGGCGCCCTAAGAGAAATATATTTCTACCGCAGGCATATTGATTGCTAAAGACAGAATTGAGAAGTAAGTTTAAAAATATGTGCTTTTATTGAGATTTTAATTACATCATCATAACAATAATCAGCTGTTTTAATAAGTTTACCATGGTATAAGAAATACGTGGTAAAAGAAATTTACAATAGATCAAAAAAAGGTGCTCGCGCTTTGTGTCAAAAAGTATGAGTAAATATAATAGAGTATTAAATATACAACAAAGAGTGAAAACCGCTAGTATTTTTTATATTAAATTTATTATAATATAAAATTAAACTTAAAAAACTACTCATATATTTCATCAATATTTAATAGAAATTAAAAACATTGCCATGATATTTAATTTAAAATTTACACAAATTGATTACAAATAATTTTTCTAAATTACAAATTCTTTTTTTCTAGAGAATATACTCTTCGTGAACTTCGTCCATTATTTTTGTTTTAAAAATTGGTCTTCTTTGCCGAGTATATTGTAGACGTCTTCCTCATCGCTGCTGATAAAAAGATCAGCCTCAAGGGTGCTCAATTCGCTATTGTGGTACTTCTTTACAGAATTTTCCTTAGAAGGTTGTTCTGAATTGGGTTCTTCTTCGTCGCTACTAATACTGCCAAAAAGCTCCAATTCAAGATTCTTCATCTCGCTGTTAGATTTCTTGTTGTCCTGCTTTTCTATTAATTTAGCTTCTGGCTTCCTAGAGGAATCTTTGTCTGAATTGCGTTTTGATGAGTATTTATTTGTCCTAGTCTGTTTCTTCTTAGCTGACTGCTGTTCATCTTTATCGGGGGAATTATTTTTCGACTTTTTGCTCTCATTCATCATTGTCGAGTGTGTACGCTTGCTTGATTCTAGTTTTCGGGCAGCTTTTATCTCGTTATCAAAGTCAATATTGCGTGTTTGCTGTTTATGATCTGATTGTATAACCGATGATGGCGGTGTCGACAAAGTGGCGTTTATTTGTTTCTCAATATTTTGTTCACCAGGATATATGAACTTTTTTGAGAATAGAATTGTTTCCTTTTCGGGAGTTTTATTCCAATGTGTCAAAAATTCGTCCATTTCTGCACAATATTGAGATAAAAATTCCTGTGACTTAGCACTTGCATCTTTCTTTTGGGGGGAATGCATGCAAACGTTAGCGAAACCGCCTACGCCGCATCTCAGCACAGCTGAGCTATCATTGTTCTGACTGCTCTGACTTTCCGGATGTTGTTGTTCTGGTTTTGTGTCAATTACCGTACCACTATTTTGGACATTATTTAACCGAGAAAGCGATGCAGATCCGTCATGCTTAATATCCTTTTCAATTCTTAAATTTTGATCATTCTTCTGCTTTTTCAATTCAGCTGGTATGCCGCTTTCACTCTCTTGAGCTGATAACAAAAGTGGCCATAATTCAGACACAAATTGCTGTGCTTTGCCACCTCTTAGGAATCCAGCAATTCTGATCTCTAATTTCTGTCGACAAAGCATTTTATCCTGTTTTAATTTATTGTGCACGAACTCCACTGCCGCATTATCTTCTCTCTGCAAAATATCCGTGATTTTCTTGCTTATCCACGGTTTCAACATGTCCAATTTTACTTTGGATATGTCGATACGTCCCTGTGCTTTAAGTTTGGAACTCAACGTTTTATAAGCTGCAAGTGATTGTTTTCCGCCATTCAACAGGTTAATGCGTCGTTGTGGTTTAAGGGTGGAACCACAAGTGTTGGGTGGTACTAGTGGTTGCTTTTGTTCTGCTTGTGTGCTACAGATTGATATTGACTTGTCCAGTTTATGTACACGATTTTCAATGTTGACGGAATTTTTATTGTTTTCCTTATCTGACTGTTGTTTCTTTGTGATTAAAGTGCTGGCGGTTAAATCTTGCTTTTGTTCAACTTTTCTGTTACCTTCCGTACCACTATTTCGGCTATAGGTTAACCGAGAAAGCGATGCAGATTCATCGTGTTTTTCGCCGTGCTTAGTGTCCAACCGCCCCTGTGGTTTAAGGGTGGAACTGAAAGTGGTAGGAGGTACCAATGGTTCCTTGCCGCAATTCAACATGTTGTCTTGTTTGCGGGATCGAGATTGAGATCCTTTGGCGTCTTTTCGAAATTTACTTTGGAATACTTGTTTCAAAATTTTAGTTTTTGTAGGTTCAACATCTTTAGTTTGGATTACTTTCTTTATAATTTCATCTTTTTTCGGTTCCACTGTATTATTTGATATGGCTGCCGAACTCTCCTCAGCTGCTAACAAAATATGCCATAATTCACATATGAATTGTTTTACCAGAGGACCATTTAGAAATTCAGTCATATGGATATGCGTCTTCATCGGGCAGATAAATTGTTCCAATTTTAATTCGTTGTAAACAAATTTTTCAATTTGAAAAACGTCGTAGATTTTCGAATTAATTTGTGCCTTTAACGCATCCAATTTCACTTTCGACATGTCTATGCATTTGTCGAGTAATTCGTCAAATTTCAATTGCTTTGATGCTTCCATTTTTTCTTAAGGTTTTCCGTTGATAAATGTTGTGTGTTGTCTACCGAGACTAAATTGTGATTGAACTTATTGTGGAAAGTTCACGCCTTTTATAGGTGGAAACCATTTTGGAAATTTGGGATTTCGATACAAACAGGTACCGCATTCAACGTATTGAGTGAACAAATAGGTTAACTGCTACCTGATCTTTTAACAACCCTTTTATGTATGCAGGTAAAGACCTGCCCTTTAATTTCAACCAATGGCTCTTGTTTTCCTTCTTAGTATTCGAAAAACATTTTCATTTACAACTTGCGATTTCTAGAATAATCCCTAATGGGCTGTTGTTGTAATCCTTTCATTACCCTTATTAGATCAGATCTTTTGATTCGGTTATTTCTTCGTAATGTAGTTTTAAGTGTTAACCTTTTCGGTTAAAAAAACTCGCTACGTATGGTAAAGTCATAAATGCTTTGTAAGTTTTATGTGTAAACCATTAGATTAATATTTATTGAGCAAAGTTCTATAGTCCTATGAACTATTGTACTGCTGCAAAGCTGGAGAAACCGAATAAAAATTATTTTTTAATGCGAATTTAATCGTAACTCTTTTCCAGTTACATCGCGTGTTTATTATTAAGCTTAATGACAAGATATTTATCAGAACAATATACATACGTCATGTTTCGATACACAAATGCAAAAAATAATGAAGAATTCTGGCTATCTGCACTCTGCAGGCACCTTTACTGGCACAGCGAACTGAGTGTTTTCTGATTTATCTATGTGGACAAATCAATTCACCTTTTTTATATAAAATATAACCTACTGACTGCTCTGTTCAAGTTTTTCCGGACAAAATATAAAACTAAACCAAAACGAGCTGAAAGATGTTCATACTAAATATTTTCGCTCTCTCTCAAGAAGAGGGCTGTCAAACTACATATAAAAAAAGGAGTGAATCGAACTTTAAAGAAAAATAAATAAAAATTAAAAAATCTATTTTATGACCAACTTAGACTGATGAAATGTTATTAACTCTCGTCGTATCAAATGCCCAGTTTTGTTCGAGAAGTCAGTTTTTCTTGTTATTTTAAAATAGCACCTAGGACCTGGTTTTAAATGAAAATATTACGTGGCTTCATTATGCAGACTTAGAGATCCCTAAAATAAAATTTAAATCAGCATTAACTGAGGACATGTCTGGTTTTTTTAGCCAGCTCCACAATTAATATCACTGTAATACATTAATGGTCGAGAATCTATGGGCTTTAAAAGATTTATTATACGAAATGGCTACAAATTTACTTGAATTTCTGCTAGTCAATCCACTTTTTAATTTGAAGATCATGTGTATGTATAATTAATCAGGATTACGATCCAACTTCACACACCACTTATGTTGTGAGTGTTAATTTTATACATGAGTGGCGCGACCAATTCTTTAAAGTCGACTCCGTACAACAAATTTTTGTGAAATTTTTCACGGCAATTTTATTCACTCTCAGAGTTTTTGCCAGAAAGCGACTAAGAGAAATATTTATTTATTAATTATAATACAATTAAAAATTATATATAACTATTATTACGAGCAAAGTAACTTAGACCATTTGCTCGGTGTAGTGTAACAGACCAGAGCCGCTGGTGGGAAACGAACCCACGACCCTCACGATAATAGTCTAGAACACTACCCACTAGACTACCAGGGCGCCCTAAGAGAAATATATTTCTACCGCAGGCATATTGATTGCTAAAGACAGAATTGAGGAGTAAGTTTAAAAATATGTGCTTTTATTGAGATTTTAATTACATCATCATAACAATAATCAGCTGTTTTAATAAGTTTACCATGGTATAAGAAATACGTGGTAAAAGAAATTTACAATAGATCAAAAAAAGGTGCTCGCGCTTTGTGTCAAAAAGTATGAGTAAATATAATAGAGTATTAAATATACAACAAAGAGTGAAAACCGCTAGTATTTTTTATATTAAATTTATTATAATATAAAATTAAACTTAAAAAACTACTCATATATTTCATCAATATTTAATAGAAATTAAAAACATTGCCATGATATTTAATTTAAAATTTACACAAATTGATTACAAATAATTTTTCTAAATTACAAATTCTTTTTTTCTAGAGAATATACTCTTCGTGAACTTCGTCCATTATTTTTGTTTTAAAAATTGGTCTTCTTTGCCGAGTATATTGTAGACGTCTTCCTCATCGCTGCTGATAAAAAGATCAGCCTCAAGGGTGCTCAATTCGCTATTGTGGTACTTCTTTACAAAATTTTCCTTAGAAGGTTGTTCTGAATTGGGTTCTTCTTCGTCGCTACTAATACTGCCAAAAAGCTCCAATTCAAGATTCTTCATCTCGCTGTTAGATTTCTTGTTGTCCTGCTTTTCTATTAATTTAGCTTCTGGCTTCCTAGAGGAATCTTTGTCTGAATTGCGTTTTGATGAGTATTTATTTGTCCTAGTCTGTTTCTTCTTAGCTGACTGCTGTTCATCTTTATCGGGGGAATTATTTTTGGACTTTTTGCTCTCATTCATCATTGTCGAGTGTGTACGCTTGCTTGATTCTAGTTTTCGGGCAGCTTTTATCTCGTTATCAAAGTCAATATTGCGTGTTTGCTGTTTATGACCTGATTGTATAACCGATGATGGCGGTGTCGACAAAGTGGCGTTTATTTGTTTCTCAATATTTTGTTCACCAGGATATATGAACTTTTTTGAGAATAGAATTGTTTCCTTTTCGGGAGTTTTATTCCAATGTGTCAAAAATTCGTCCATTTCTGCACAATATTGAGATAAAAATTCCTGTGACTTAGCACTTGCATCTTTCTTTTGGGGGGAATGCATGCAAACGTTAGCGAAACCGCCTACGCCGCATCTCAGCACAGCTGAGCTATCATTGTTCTGACTGCTCTGACTTTCCGGATGTTGTTGTTCTGGTTTTGTGTCAATTACCGTACCACTATTTTGGACATTATTTAACCGAGAAAGCGATGCAGATCCGTCATGCTTAATATCCTTTTCAATTCTTAAATTTTGATCATTCTTCTGCTTTTTCAATTCAGCTGGTATGCCGCTTTCACTCTCTTGAGCTGATAACAAAAGTGGCCATAATTCAGACACAAATTGCTGTGCTTTGCCACCTCTTAGGAATCCAGCAATTCTGATCTATAATTTCTGTCGACAAAGCATTTTATCCTGTTTTAATTTATTGTGCACGAACTCCACTGCCGCATTATCTTCTCTCTGCAAAATATCCGTGATTTTCTTGCTTATCCACGGTTTCAACATGTCCAATTTTACTTTGGATATGTCGATACGTCCCTGTGCTTTAAGTTTGGAACTCAACGTTTTATAAGCTGCAAGTGATTGTTTTCCGCCATTCAACAGGTTAATGCGTCGTTGTGGTTTAAGGGTGGAACCACAAGTGTTGGGTGGTACTAGTGGTTGCTTTTGTTCTGCTTGTGTGCTACAGATTGATATTGACTTGTCCAGTTTATGTACACGATTTTCAATGTTGACGGAATTTTTATTGTTTTCCTTATCTGACTGTTGTTTCTTTGTGATTAAAGTGCTGGCGGTTAAATCTTGCTTTTGTTCAACTTTTCTGTTACCTTCCGTACCACTATTTCGGCTATAGGTTAACCGAGAAAGCGATGCAGATTCATCGTGTTTTTCGCCGTGCTTAGTGTCCAACCGCCCCTGTGGTTTAAGGGTGGAACTGAAAGTGGTAGGAGGTACCAATGGTTCCTTGCCGCAATTCAACATGTTGTCTTGTTTGCGGGATCGAGATTGAGATCCTTTGGCGTCTTTTCGAAATTTACTTTGGAATACTTGTTTCAAAATTTTAGTTTTTGTAGGTTCAACATCTTTAGTTTGGATTACTTTCTTTATAATTTCATCTTTTTTCGGTTCCACTGTATTATTTGATATGGCTGCCGAACTCTCCTCAGCTGCTAACAAAATATGCCATAATTCACATATGAATTGTTTTACCAGAGGACCATTTAGAAATTCAGTCATATGGATATGCGTCTTCATCGGGCAGATAAATTGTTCCAATTTTAATTCGTTGTAAACAAATTTTTCAATTTGAAAAACGTCGTAGATTTTCGAATTAATTTGTGCCTTTAACGCATCCAATTTCACTTTCGACATGTCTATGCATTTGTCGAGTAATTCGTCAAATTTCAATTGCTTTGATGCTTCCATTTTTTCTTAAAGTTTTCCGCTGATAAATGTTGTGTGTTGTCTACCGAGACTAAATTGTGATTAAACTTATTGTGGAAGGTTCACGCCTTTTATAGGTGGAAACCATTTTGGAAATTTGTGATTTCGATACAAACAGGTACCGCATTCAACGTATTGAGTGAACAAATAGGTTAACTGCTACCTGATCTTTTAACAACCCTTTTATGTATGCAGGTAAAGACCTGCCCTTTAATTTCAACCAATGGCTCTTGTTTTCCTTCTTAGTATTCGAAAAACATTTTCATTTACAACTTGCGATTTCTAGAATAATCCCTAATGGGCTGTTGTTGTAATCCTTTCATTACCCTTATTAGATCAGATCTTTTGATTCGGTTATTTCTTCGTAATGTAGTTTTAAGTGTTAACCTTTTCGGTTAAAAAAACTCGCTACGTATGGTAAAGTCATAAATGCTTTGTAAGTTTTATGTGTAAACCATTAGATTAATATTTATTGAGCAAAGTTCTATAGTCCTATGAACTATTGTACTGCTGCAAAGCTGGAGAAACCGAATAAAAATTATTTTTTAATGCGAATTTAATCGTAACTCTTTTCCTGTTACATCGCGTGTTTATTATTAAGCTTAATGACAAGATATTTATCAGAACAATATACATACGTCATGTTTCGATACACAAATGCAAAAAATAATGAAGAATTCTGGCTATCTGCACTCTGCAGGCACCTTTACTGGCACAGCGAAATGAGTGTTTTCTGCAGCATGATTTGTGCATTTCTAAAAATTTTTCCACAAAATTAAGACTACCAGATGAGACTTTTGTAGTCGCCGTAGTATAGCAGGTAGTGTGTTCGCTTATTAGACGTAAAAGCCAGGGTTCGTATCCCAGGTCAGACATCAAAAAAGAAATATGAAAAAAAAAATATTTCTTCGGCGACTACCTCTCAGCAGATTTCTGGCAAAAACTCTGAGAGTAAATAAACCTGCCATGAAAAAGTTTCTCACAAATCTGTCGTTCGGAGTCGACGTTAAACTGTAGGTCCCGCCACTCAAGTATAAAATTAAGGCACACAACTTGAGTGGTGTGAGAAGCTGGGCCGTAATCCTGACTGAAGGGTTGTAATGGCCAATTATGTATGTATGTAGATGAGACTTTTAAAGGAAATTTAAATTTTGCATGATTTATCTATGTGGACAAATCAATTCACCTTTTTTATATAAAATATAACCTACTGACTGCTCTGTTCAAGTTTTTCCGGACAAAATATAAAACTAAACCAAAACGAGCTGAAAGATGTTCATACTAAATATTTTCGCTCTCTCTCAAGAAGAGGGCTGTCAAACTACATATAAAAAAAGGAGTGAATCGAACTTTAAAGAAAAATAAATAAAAATTAAAAAATCTATTTTATGACCAACTTAGACTGATGAAATGTTATTAACTCTCGTCGTATCAAATGCCCAGTTTTGTTCGAGAAGTCAGTTTTTCTTGTTATTTTAAAATAGCACCTAGGACCTGGTTTTAAATGAAAATATTACGTGGCTTCATTATGCAGACTTAGAGATCCCTAAAATAAAATTTAAATCAGCATTAACTGAGGACATGTCTGGTTTTTTTAGCCAGCTCCACAATTAATATCACTGTAATACATTAATGGTCGAGAATCTATGGGCTTTAAAAGATTTATTATACGAAATGGCTACAAATTTACTTGAATTTCTGCTAGTCAATCCACTTTTTAATTTGAAGATCATGTGTATGTATAATTAATCAGGATTACGATCCAACTTCACACACCACTTATGTTGTGAGTGTTAATTTTATACATGAGTGGCGCGACCAATTCTTTAAAGTCGACTCCGTACAACAAATTTTTGTGAAATTTTTCACGGCAATTTTATTCACTCTCAGAGTTTTTGCCAGAAAGCGACTAAGAGAAATATTTATTTATTAATTATAATACAATTAAAAATTATATATAATTATTATTACGAGCAAAGTAACTTAGACCATTTGCTCGGTGTAGTGTAACAGACCAGAGCCGCTGGTGGGAAACGAACCCACGACCCTCACGATAATAGTCTAGAACACTACCCACTAGACTATCAGGGCGTCCTAAGAGAAATATATTTCTACCGCAGGCATATTGATTGCTAAAGACAGAATTGATTAATTGATTCACTAAGATATCGATCGTTTTGATTATGATACGAAGTGTTAAACCGCATTTGTCAATAATCTACCAGTTTATGTGGACAGTGGGATATCCCGGGACAACTACTTGAGTTCGACAAGGAAACGCTTTGCATGCTAACGAGACACTGCGCTATTGGCCGTCTCACCGACAATCTCGATCTATCCCACCAGGATTACTGTAGAAGCTGTGGTGATGTGGCGGGAACGGAATATGTACAACGGCTTTTGGATGATAGAATGTGTGAAGACAAGTATAAACTCTTGAGCTCTGCCGTTATATCAGATTATATTTTACATAACACAAGTAAGAATTTGTCTGAAACAAAATTCTTTTTAATAAAAACGGGGTTTTACCTTTTCACACAAAATAATTAGGTTAGGTTAGGTTAGAGGACGTGTACTTGTCAACTGTGACAAGTACAGTACCCGGAGGTCGAATTGACCCATTGTACAAACGTCCTAGCTTCTCACACCACTCGTGGTGTGTGCGTGGCAATTTTTACGTTCAGAGTTTTTGCCAGAAATCTGCTGAGAGGAAGTCGCCGAAGAAATATTTTCATATTTTCGTTTTGATGTCTGACCTGGGATTCGAACTCGGGCCTTTCGTCTAATAAGCCGACACACTAGCTACTAGACCACGGCGACTTTACAAAATAATTAATTACCCAAAAAAAAAAGTTGAATCTATTCTCACAAACAGCGTTGCCGTTTTGGTCCAATTGGACCAAAATTGGTCGTTTTTATTTAAAAATGCTACGATTGGTAGTTTGGTTGGTTTGTTAAAATTTCATTTATTTTTTGGTAGGAAAATACAATTAATATCTGTAAGATTTAAAGTTGGGAGTATTATTTATTTTTAGGTCTAAAAACGAAAATAAAATGTTTAAGTAAGAAAATATTGATGGCTTAAAAAAATTGCTAAATAGTGAAACAGAAATTTTTTATAAAGTGCTCTTGCCATTCACTGCATTTATGTAGCAGTTATGCTTGCAAAAAATTACCTAATGATAGAGAACAACTTTGTAGAGGTATTTATAGTTTCTTTTCCAATAGCCCAAAAAGAATTACAGAATTCAATGAATTTCAAGATTATTCTTCCGTAAAGCCCCATAAAATTTTAGACATTTGTTCAAAAAGATGGCTTCCATCAGAAGATGTAATTTCTAGAATCATCGAATAATGGGATAGTCTAAGACTTTATTTTATTTCATGTCCATTAGAAGTTAATGGCATTCGATCAGCAGAATTAGCAAATTCAATGGGAACCAAAATTAAAACTTATTTAGTGTTCTTATCATATATTTTACCAACAATAAACGCGTTAATTAAAGAATTTCAATCAGAAAGCTCTAGACTTCATACCTTTATACCATAGATGGGCACTTTGCAGTACCAGTAAAATTTCAGTAAAAATTGATTTTTACTGATTACTGAAAAAATTTTCAGTATTCAGTATAATTTTACTGGTAATGCAATCTAAATTTCATTTAAATTTAATTTAAATGTCATTTAAATTTAGATTGCATTAACAGTAAAATTTTACTTTTTTCATTTAAATTTTATTTAAATTTCATTCAAATTTAGATTGCATTAACAGTATTATTTATTTATTTACATACTTAGCTTATAATTAAAATTATAAGATAAAGAATATTAAGAGCAATAGCATCTAAGGCCTTCAGCTCCACAAAGTTAAATATACCTTATAACTACAATTAAGATAGTACATAATAAAATAGCAAGTATAAATTTAGTAAGGTACATAATTAATATTTATATATCGTAAAACAATTTTGTAATTTTGAGGAATTTTATTAATTTAGCTGTGTTTTCTGTTGTAGGATTAGATAGTGAGGTTAAGGGATTAGTATTATGATAGATGGAAAGTCTTACGTTCGTCAATAGGGGGCAATCACATAAAATATGATTAAGTGTCGGTGGGGTTGTGTCAGAACAATCGCAAAATGGGGTAAAATTAGCATTGAACAGAAATCCATGAGAAATCTTAGTATGACCCACTCTGAGCCGTAGTAGTTTAATGCTTTCAAGCCTGTAAAATTTACAAGTATATTCATCCAAATAGTCGTAAATAGAAATCCTCTCAGTGTTCACCGCTTTATACCAAAGGGAAGTAGAATTGAACGTTTCATCCCTATCAATTCTCATGTAGTGCCTATCAATTTGCCTTGCCAAGTCTATCCAGCATTAACAGTAAAATTTTACTGAATACTGAAATTTTTTTCAGTAATCAGTAAAAATCAATTTTTACTGAAATTTTACTGGTACTGCAAAGTGCCCATCTATGCTTTATACGAATATTAAATTAAATGAATTAAATTTTCTATTAATTATGAGGAATTTTTTAAATAAAAACGAATCCCTTGGCGTTAATTTTCTTGACGAAACTAACCATGTAGATATAAATAAAATTTTTGTAGGTACCAAAGCCGAAGTATTTTTGGAAAATAATTTAGATCAGGAAGATATAGTGGAAATTAAATCAAATATTCTACAATTTTATATAGAATATTTAAACCAAATTAAAATAAGATTTGACTTTGGAAGAGAAGATGTAAAATTACATACATACATAATTGGCCATTACAACCCTTCAGTCAAGATTACGGCCTAGCTTCTCAACACCACTCATGTTGTGTGCGTTAATTTTATACATGAGTGGTGGGACCTACAATTTAAAGCCGACTTCGAACGACAGATCTTTTGAGAAACTTTTCATGGCAATTTTTACTCTCAGAGTTTTTGCCAGAAATCTGCTGAGAGGAAGTCGCCGAAGAAACATTTTTTCATATTTCATTTTAATGTCTGACCTGGGATTCGAACTCGGGCCTTTCGTCTAATAAGCCAACACACTACCTACTAGACCACGGCGACTTCAAAATTTGCTACAAATAATAACACCCAGAAATGTTCTTTCCAAAGAAGAAATAAATATATTGCCCTTGATACAGAATTTAGTGGATTTAGTGGATTTTGATCCAGATAAAATCCTAATGCAATGGAACTTACTTCGATTAAGTGACATATCCTTAGATATAACACTTAGCATAAATGAATTTTGGGACATTGTAAGCACATTTAAAAATGGTTTAATGGTGATTTATGTAATTTTATTTTTAATTTGCTTTCTCTTCCACATAGTTCTGCAGCTGCAGAACGAAAATTTCCACAATTAAGTTTAATAAAAACAAAACTAAGAAATAAGTTAGGTAAAAGCACAATAAACAACATAATGACACGTAAAGAAGTTACATGCAAGTCTAAACCGCATAATGTGTGGTCTGCAAAAAAGATCTCAATGATACCTTAATATTATAAATATAATTTTTGTTTTGTTAGCATATTAAACATTTTTAAACAAATTATTTATGTTAATTTTATATATGTATATGTGATATATATGAAATTTTTTTGTTAATTTTAGCAATAAAACGTTAATTTCATACTGAATAATCTATAATTATTTAAATTCAAATTTTGGTAGGATTAGAATAATTTTGGTAGGTTTTGGAAAGAATATTGGTAGGGAAAAATTTTTGTTTGTGGCAACGCTGCTCACAAACCAAAGTTTTTTTGAAAAGGGAAGAGGCTTTAGAATGGTATACATAAACATACATGTGCATGCTTCAACCTTATATGCTATGAGATTTGAACGGGTAAACTGATTTTTTCTTACATTTTCAAGCTTAGGTATACTTAATTGCAAAATGTAATTAAATTTTGATACTATGAATGGACAAACTTGAAAAAAATATGAGAAAAATAAATATTTTCCAAGTTTACCTCATGAAACCTCATAGAATATTAAGCCGAATAATATATCTGTGGCCAAATGATAATGGCTTATGTTGACATAAGTGTTTTTCATTTTATTACATATTCCTATTCTCATATCCAAGATCAATCACCCAGCTAAATTTTATGTATAAAATGTCGTTATTAATAAAACTATGCGCATTTATATTTTACAAACACAATTACCAAACACAATTTATTTCAGACAAATCCGTTAAAATCTCTAAACACGCAATTTCGACTTAAGCTATTATTATTTAATGCCACAGATGTATATGCAGACCGTTTTAAAAGTCCATTCCTTCCTTTTCTAAGAATGTTTAAATTTTGGAATTAAATCGTGGGAGCTTTCCTGGTTGCTTTTTTAACTTTTTTTTTGGTTTATTTCGCTTAAAGACACGTTTTTTTAAGAAAGTGGTGCAGAATTTTGTGCACTTTCAGCTCATGTAAAAAAATATTTGGTACTCAAGAATTTCATTTTCCAATTAATTCCCATTTTAGGCATCAAAAACCCCAATGTGCATCGGTTCAGAAATGTTTGTATAATTGATAAATTTTTGTGATAAGATCAAAAAAACAATTTTTGACAAATAGAACAAGTTTGGAGGGTTCGAGAAATATAAGAAAAATATTTCAGAGCTTTACATGACCTACACTATGTCGTTGGTTGGGTAGATTTAATTTTTTTTATTTAATTGTTTTCTATCGATACTAGACCCAGCGAAGTCCATTTAAACAAACAATTTTTAGTTGTGGGTGCAAGAATTACCTCTTTAATTGAAATGAAAGCATTGAATACATTTTTAATTTACTTACTTACTTAATTGGCCATAACAACCCGTTTAACGGATTTCGGTCTGCCGCAACACATCCTTCCAGGCGCCTCTGCTTCTTGCGCACCTACGCAAGTTGGTCACACCAATCGATGACAGGGCTTCCTCGATTTTGTGCTTCCAATGGATACAAGGTTCCCGCATCAAATACTCGTCTCGCCGGAGTATCCTAATCCATTCGATTCTGATAATCATTACGCCGCACGTCTCTACATGTCGATAACATATACTTTGTTTTGTCCTCATTTACTGCCATACCCATCTTGGTAGACTCCCGTTCAATTGCACTAAATGCAGCAGTAACATCTCGCTTGGTACGCCCTATGTTGTCGATGTCGTCAGCGTACGCAAACAACTGGACACTTTTTTGAAAAATAGTGCCATTGCGATGCACTCCCGACTTTCGCAGAACACTACCCACGACAAAGTTGAAGAGGTCGCATGATAACGGGTCGCCTTGTCTGAAACCTCGCACGGTACCAAAAGGTTCGGAGAGGTCCTTTCCCACCTTGACGGAGCTCAACGTCATTATGCATACCCTTATTAGCTTCGCAGGTATAACGAGCTCAGACATTGCGGCAAAAACACGATCTTTTATGTGGCTATCGAAGGCTGCCTTATAGTCGACAAAAAGATGGTGTGTGTCGACTTTTTTTTGTGGGTCTTTTCCAGCATTTGGAGTAGTGTGAACATCTGGTCGATGGTGGACTTGCCAGGTCTGAAGCCGCACTGATAAGATCCAATCAGTACTTTGACGAGTGGCTACAGTCGTTCACACAATACGTCTGTAAGAACCTTTTATGCGATATGGAGAAGAATTATACCCCTGTAATTGGCGCATATTGTAGGGTCTCCCTTTTTCCGGACAGGACAGCGGACACTGAGGTTCCAATCGTTGGGCATACTTTCCTCTAGCCATATTTTGTAGATAAGCTGGTGCATGCGCACTACCAACTCCGGTCTTAAACAATTCAGCGAGGAGGCTATCAGAACATGCCGCTTTATTGTTTTTAAGACGTATAATCGCAACTTTGACCTCTTCATTGCTAGGCGGCGGAATCTCCACACCGTCACCGCCGAAGAATATTTCAAATAAACCTTCCCTTCCCCTTATCCCGGTAATTAAATTAAAGCATTGAATACATTTTTTATTTTCATTTTATTTTAATTATTTATGTGATTTCCTTAAAATACATTCAAAAAATATTACAAATAAGGAATTAAGAATTAAATTGAAAAAGACAGTAATAAAACTTTATTATAATATTGTTACGAAAATGGAAATGGTGTTATTAAAATAATAAACAAAAGCTCCAAAAACAAAACAACCGACTTGATCATGTATAAAGTGATAAACAAAAGCTCCGAAAACAACATAAGGCAGTTGTTTACATGATCAACGAAGAAGTAAACATATAGCAACAAAAACAATGGGCTTGATCGCGTGATCAAAGAACAAACAAGAATATAACAACAACATCAGTAAACAAGGGGACAAAGTAAACAAGCAACAATAACATCAGGTATAAAAAGAAAAGGGACAAAGTAAACAAACAACAACAACGCTACAAGGGTAAGTGTAAACGGGATCCACTAACAACAATAAGGGAAGCGAGTTGTTTACGTTTTTAGATTTTTCCCGAAGGCAGTCATTCTCTGCCAAGGGCATTCTTTAGAGTCTAATAAAATTCAATAGAGTCTAATGATTAGACTGATGATCCAGCGATATAAAAGGCAACACAAAGCGAGCAACGTTGAGTGAGTTATAGTTCAGTCAGTCTTGTGTGAAGACACGGTTGCGTTCGAAGTATGCAGTTGTTAGTGTTTACGCGAGCAGAAAGTTTGTTGCTTACAAAAAAGGGTTGTAAACAGAAGAGTGATAATTCAATCAGACACGTTGCGTTGCGTGTGAAGAGAATCGTAGTTCGAAGTTCTAACGAACGAGTGTACCAAAGAGAACAACTAAGGGAATTGTTGTTGTGTACGAGAAGAATAACAATTTAAAGGAAATTGTTATTGAGAGAATAAATTTCAACACAGGGTGCACACAGATTTGCGCAGCCAATAAAGAATTGATTTTGAAATTAAACACTAATTTACTTTTATTTCGTTTGCAATCTACGAACTCATATTTTTAACATTTTTAAAGGGTAAAAACGTAACAATATAAATTTAAACTTAGAAAACTACTCATATATTTCATCAATATTTAATAGAAATTAAAAACATTGCCATGATATTTAATTTAAAATTTACACAAATTGATTACAAATAATTTTTCTAAATTACAAATTATTTTTTTCTAGAGAATATACTCTTCGTGAACTTCGTCCATTATTTTTGTTTTAAAAATTGGTCTTCTTTGCCGAGTATATTGTAGACGTCTTCCTCATCGCTGCTGATAAAAAGATCAGCCTCAAGGGTGCTCAATTCGCTATTGTGGTACTTCTTTACAGAATTTTCCTTAGAAGGTTGTTCTGAATTGGGTTCTTCTTCATCGCTACTAATACTGCCAAAAAGCTCCAATTCAAGATTCTTCATCTCGCTGTTAGATTTCTTGTTGTCCTGCTTTTCTATTAATTTAGCTTCTGGCTTCCTAGAGGAATCTTTGTCTGAATTGCGTTTTGATGAGTATTTATTTGTCCTAGTCTGTTTCTTCTTAGCTGACTGCTGTTCATCTTTATCGGGGGAATTATTTTTCGACTTTTTGCTCTCATTCATCATTGTCGAGTGTGTACGCTTGCGTGATTCTAGTTTTCGGGCAGCTTTTATCTCGTTATCAAAGTCAATATTGCGTGTTTGCTGTTTATGATCTGATTGTATAACCGATGATGGCGGTGTCGACAAAGTGGCGTTTATTTGTTTCTCAATATTTTGTTCACCAGGATATATGAACTTTTTTGAGAATAGAATTGTTTCCTTTTCGGGAGTTTTATTCCAATGTGTCAAAAATTCGTCCATTTCTGCACAATATTGAGATAAAAATTCCTGTGACTTAGCACTTGCATCTTTCTTTTGGGGGGAATGCATGCAAACGTTAGCGAAACCGCCTACGCCGCATCTCAGCACAGCTGAGCTATCATTGTTCTGACTGCTCTGACTTTCCGGATGTTGTTGTTCTGGTTTTGTGTGAATTACCGTACCACTATTTTGGACATTATTTAACCGAGAAAGCGATGCAGATCCGTCATGCTTAATATCCTTTTCAATTCTTAAATTTTGATCATTCTTCTGCTTTTTCAATTCAGCTGGTATGCCGCTTTCACTCTCTTGAGCTGATAACAAAAGTGGCCATAATTCAGACACAAATTTCTGTGCTTTGCCACCTCTTAGGAATCCAGCAATTCTGATCTCTAATTTCTGTCGACAAAGCATTTTATCCTGTTTTAATTTATTGTGCACGAACTCCACTGCCGCATTATCTTCTCTCTGCAAAATATCCGTGATTTTCTTGCTTATCCACGGTTTCAACATGTCCAATTTTACTTTGGATATGTCGATACGTCCCTGTGCTTTAAGTTTGGAACTCAACGTTTTATAAGCTGCAAGTGATTGTTTTCCGCCATTCAACAGGTTAATGCCTCGTTGTGGTTTAAGGGTGGAACCACAAGTGTTGGGTGGTACTAGTGGATGCTTTTTTTCTGCTTGTGTGCTACAGATTGATATTGACTTGTCCAGTTTATGTACACGATTTTCAATGTTGACGGAATTTTTATTGTTTTCCTTATCTGACTGTTGTTTCTTTGTGATTAAAGTGCTGGCGGTTAAATCTTGCTTTTGTTCAACTTTTCTGTTACCTTCCGTACCACTATTTCGGCTATAGGTTAACCGAGAAAGCGATGCAGATTCATCGTGTTTTTCGCCGTGCTTAGTGTCCAACCGCCCCTGTGGTTTAAGGGTGGAACTGAAAGTGGTAGGAGGTACCAATGGTTCCTTGCCGCAATTCAACATGTTGTCTTGTTTGCGGGATCGAGATTGAGATCCTTTGGCGTCTTTTCGAAATTTACTTTGGAATACTTGTTTCAAAATTTTAGTTTTTGTAGGTTCAACATCTGTAGTTTGGATTACTTTCTTTATAATTTCATCTTTTTTCGGTTCCACTGTATTATTTGATATGGCTGCCGAACTCTCCTCAGCTGCTAACAAAATATGCCATAATTCACATATGAATTGTTTTACCAGAGGACCATTTAGAAATTCAGTCATATGGATATGCGTCTTCATCGGGCAGATAAATTGTTCCAATTTTAATTCGTTGTAAACAAATTTTTCAATTTGAAAAACGTCGTAGATTTTCGAATTAATTTGTGCCTTTAACGCATCCAATTTCACTTTCGACATGTCTATGCATTTGTCAAGTAATTCGTCAAATTTCACTTGCTTTGATGCTTCCATTTTTTCTTAAGGTTTTCCGCTGATAAATGTTGTGTGTTGTCTACCGAGACTAAATTGTGATTGAACTTATTGTGGAAGGTTCAGGTCTTTTATAGGTGGAAACCATTTTGGAAATTTCTGATTTCGATACAAACAGGTACCGCATTCAACGTATTGAGTAAACAAATAGGTTAACTGCTACCTGATCTTTTAACAACCCTTTAATTTCAACCAATGGCTCTTGTTTTCCTTCTTAGTATTCGAAAAACATTTTCATTTACAACTTGCGATTTTATAATAATCCCTAATGGGCTGTTGTTGTAATCCTTTCATTACCCTTATTAGATCAGATCTTTTGATTCGGTTATTTCTTCGTAATGTAGTTTTAAGTGTTAACCTTTTCGGTTAAAAAAACTCGCTACGTATGGTAAAGTCATAAATGCTTTGTAAGTTTTATGTGTAAACCATCAGATTAATATTTATTGAGCAAAGTTCTATAGTCCTATGACCTATTGTGCTGCTGCAAAGCTGGAGAAACCGAATAAAAATTATTTTTTATTGCGAATTTAATCGTCACACTTTTCCTGTTACGTCGCGTGTTTATTATTAAGCTTAATGACAAGATATTTCTCAGAACAATATACATACGTCATGTTTTGATACACAAATCCAAAAAAGAATGAAAAATTCTGGCTATCTGCACTTTACAGGCAGCTTTTCTGGCACAGCGAACTGAGTGTTTTCTGCAGCATGATTTGTGCATTTCTAAAAATTTTTCCACAAAATTAAGACTACCAGATGAGACTTTTAAAGGAAATTTAAATTTTGCATGATTTATCTAGTTGACAAATCAATTCACCTTTTTATATAAAATATAACCTACTACTGCTCTGTTCAAGTTTTTCCGGACAAAATATAAAATTAAACCAAAACGAGGTAAAAGATGTTCATACTAAATATTTTCTCTTTCTCTCAAGAAGAGGGCTGTCAAACTACATATAAAAAGGAGTGAATCGAGCTTTACAGAAAGATAAATAAAAATTAAAAAATCTATTTTATGACCAACTTAGACTGATGAAATGTTTTAACTCTCGTCGTATCAAATGCCCAGTTTTGTTCGAGAAGTCAGTTTTTCTTGTTATTTTAAAATAGCACCGAGGACCTGGGGTCTAATCGCCGCTTACGTGATCGAACAAGAAAACGTATCGAATAAAAATTCGATAGCGTTCGAATGCCCTAATTCCAACATTCGATCACTGTCGAATCGTAAACTGAAATATTGTACAAGATTATTTTGTTAGTTTTGTAATAGAACTAAAACAGGTTTATAAAATTGTCAAGAAAACAAAACAAAACACTGAAAGAAGAAGAAAGGAGAAAAATTTAATTTTATTAAAAAGTTAAAATTTTATTAAATATTCCAATAATTATTCAAAAATGGCTGAAGAGCTATTACTTTTAACATTTATGTCATCATCGGATTCCGAAGATGACAATAATGTTATGTATTTAAGGAGACAACTGCGGGACAAAAGCAACCCACTGTCCTTAACAGATAAAACGTAAGTAAACAACAAAAGCAAACTTTATTTGTATGATACATGTTCTCTTGCAGTTTTAAGCAGCGTTTTAGGGTATCAAAAGATGCATTTAAGTATCTGCTTAAGGAATTAAAATTCAATGGACACATGTCAACAGCAGTACCACCACAGCTTCAGCTTGCAGCAACACTTTCTCTTCTGGCTAATGGCAGCTTTCAATATGTTATTGGCAATGACTATTTAGTTGGAATGTGTCAGAGCACTGTCAGCAAATGTGTTTCAAATGTAACAAAGGAAATGCAAGCAATACTGTGTCCTAAATTTATCGTTTTCAAGCCCGAACAATCAGCCGAATGTATGGAAAGTTTTATGACTAAGTTCAAGATCCCTGGAGGTTTATTTTTTGACTTATTTTATACATATATGTAAAAATTTTAACATGTATAACTTTTCAGTAATAGGATGTGTTGATGGAACTCACATTGGTTTACAGAAACCCTCCGATGACGAACATATGTTTTTCAACAGAAAGGGCTTTCATAGTCTGAATTCTATGGTGGTATGAATGTACACATGTGCATAAATCTTGTTTAGTTAAATAATTTAATTAATGTTCATTTTTTAGATTTGTGATCACGAATATAAAATTTTAGCAATAAATTCAAAATACGGTGGTGCGGCACATGATTCCTTCGTTTGGAAATACTCATTTATCAGAGAAATGTTGGAGCAACTTTATAAAAGTAATGTCTTAAAGAATGCTTGGCTTTTAGGTAGGTGTGCCGTTAATTTACAAACTAATAATTACTTTCAATATTTATTTAGGTGACTCGGGTTATCCATTAGAGCCGTGGTGTATTACACCCTATAGAAGTCCTGAAGAAAACTCGTTGGAGGCTCAATTTAACGAAGTCCATTCAAAGGCCAGAAGTACTGTAGAAAGAACAATCGGCATATTAAAAGGACGTTGGAAAATTTTATGCAATGATAAAAGAAGCCGTTACAGTCCGGAAAAAATTGCTCTTTTCGGAAATGCATGTGCAGCTTTACACAACTTATGCATTCTATTTAAAGTGCCACAATACACAGACATTTCTTTACATCAATCTACTCAAATTGATGTAGATATTGGCTCGGAAACCCATTTGACAAGAATTGGAAGTAAAATTAGAGACCATTTAAAAATTTCATTATTCAACAATGTATAATATATATAATTCATAAGCTTATTTTTGTTAAAAACAAAAAAAAAAACATTTTAATATTATAAGGAACATAAATTTGTACTTCAGTGTATGTAGCAACAAGAACCACAATAAAAACAAAAAATTTAAATAAAGTATAAAATTCAAGTAATTTTTAAGTAAAAGATAGTAAATAAAATGTATTATGTTGGCATTTCTTAACCATAATTATACTTTTGCTGACTTTTTTTCAACGTATCTAATTCGATAGCTTTTATTTCCAAATCAATTTTAATTTTTTTCATCTCTCCGCTATGTTTTTCCATTTTAATATTCAGAGAACGTTCCTTCAACTCCAATAGTCGATCAAGTTTAGAACCAATGTCCAATTTAGCTTCTTAAATTTTTTTTAAATTGCGTTCTAAAAGATTTATTTTGGTTTCTGAGCTAGTAGTTCTTTTATTGACTTTAACAATGACTTCGTCAGAGCCTACGTCTTCTTTATCTTCACTTTGATTGTTATCCGCAACTTGAATTTCTTCTTTGGATTTTTTAGGAAACGGTTCCACAAAGGATAGACCGTCAACTGCAACTTCGATGCCAGCAGCTTCCAAAATAAGCTCTTCCGCTGACGATAATGCTAACTCTACAAAGGGGCCTCCGCCAGTTCTCTTTCTCGACTCTTTATTAAAAGACAATTTCTTTTTTATTTGAAATTTTTGTCAGCATATACCTATAAATTATAAAAAAAAACACTAGTTAATAATATTCAATATGAAGAACACAAATACATGCCTTTCGCCATAACTTTGCATTTTTAATTGGAGGACCAGACGCGTTTAATTTCAATGTAAGTGACTCCCACAATCTGTTTGAAACCGCCTTACCTTGTCCACAATTGGACAAGCGATTTTTTGCCAAGCCGGGATGCTCTGCCATAAAATCTGCCAATATTTGTTTTTGCACACTGTTGATGTTTTTGATGCATGTCCTATTAAAAAGAATATTAATAATATTTTACATATATGTATTTACTAAATACTTACATTTTTAATGTTTGGAGGTAACAATTAAATTTTTTAATGTAAAACAAAAAATTTCGTATGTGTACGACAGCATCACATGTATCGAATGAAAATGCTAGAGAAAACATTCGATCGATTGCTCGTTAACTTATGCTATCATCTCAATTTTTCGTGTGCATTGTTCGATAACGAATGTCATAATCTCAAACTAAAAAATCTCGATCAAAACAACTCGTTATCGAAAGCGACGATTAGACCCCTGGTTTTAAATGAAAATATTACGTGGCTTCATTATGCAGACTTAGAGATCCCTAAAATAAAATTTAAAACAGCATTAACTGAGGACATGTCTGGTTTTTTTTTTTTTAGCCAGCTCCACAATTAATATCACTGTAATACATTAGTGGCCGAGAATCTATGGGCTTTAAAAGATTTATTCTACGAAATGGCTACAAATTTACTTGAATTTCTGCTAGTCAATCCACTTTTTAATTTGAAGATCATGTGTATGTATAATTAATCAGGATTACGATCCAACTTCACACACCACTTATGTTGTGAGTGTTAATTTTATACATGAGTGGCGCGACCAATTCTTTAATGTCGACTCCGTACAACAAATTTTTGTGAAATTTTTCACGGCAATTTTATTCACTCTCAGAGTTTTTGCCAGAAAGCTACTAAGAGAAATATTTATTTATTAATTATAATACAATTAAAAATTATATATAATTATTATTACGAGCAAAGTAACTTAGACCATTTGCTCGGTGTAGTGTAACAGACCAGAGCCCCTGGTGGGAAACGAACCCACGACCCTCACGATAATAGTCTAGAACACTACCCACTAGATTACCAGGGCGCCCTAAAAGAACTATATTTCTACCGCAGACATATTGATTGCTAAAGACAGAATTGATTAATTGATTCACTAAGATATCGATCGTTTTGATTATGATACGAAGTGTAAAACCGCATTTGTCAATAATCTACCAGTTTATGTGGACAGCGGGATATCTCGGGACAACTACTTGATTTCGACAAGGAAACGCTTTGCATGCTAACGAGACACTGCGCTATTGGTCGTCTCGCCGACAATCTCGATCTGTCCCACCAGGATTACTGTAGAAGCTGTGGTGATGTGGCGGGAACGGAATATGTACAACGGCTTTTGGATGATAGAATGTGTGAAGACAAGTATAAACTCTTGAGCTCTGCCGTTATATCAGATTATATTTTACATAACACAAGTAAGAATTTTTCTGAAACAAAATTCTTTTTAACAAAAACGTTTTTTTTTTACCTTCTCACACAAAATAATTAGGTTAGGTTAGGTTAGAGGACGTGTACTTGTCAACTGTGACAAGTACAGTACTCGGAGGTCGAATTGACCCATTGTACAAACGTCCTAGCTTCTCACACCACTCGTGTTGTGTGCGTGGTAATTTTTACTTTCAGAGTTTTTGCCAGAAATCTGCTGAGAGGAAGTCGCCGAAGAAATATTTTCATATTTTCGTTTTGATGTCTGACCTGGGATTCGAACTCGGGCCTTTCGTCTAATAAGCCAACACACTAGCTACTAGACCACGGCGACTTTGCAAAATAATTGATTACCCAAAAAAAAAAAAGTTTAATCTATTCTCACAAACCAAAGTTTTTTTGAAAAGGGAAGAGGCTTTAGAATGGTATACATAAACATACATGTGCATGCTTCAACCTTATATGCTATGAGATTTGAACGGGTAAACTGATTTTCTTCTTATATTTTCAAGCTTAGCTATAATTAATTGCAAAATGTAATTAAATTTCGATACTATGAATGGACAAACTTGAAAAAATATGAGAAAAATAAGCATTTTCCAAGTTTACCTCATGAAACCTCATAGAATATTAAGCCGAATAATATATCTGTGGCCAAATGATAATTGGGCAATTCACACAACTTTGTATGCTGTATGTTGTATTGACTACATTTGCTTGTTTGTGAACGCTCAATGCTATGCCGTATTGTGTATTTCGTGGCATTCAAACAATTTGATAGCCCGAAACCAACACAAAATATGAAAACATATACACATTTTTTTCATTCACACAATTTGATAGCACGAAACCAATACAACTTCCAAAAACATAGGAAAAAAATGTGTATGAGTGTATCGGATTTTTATACGAAAATTATCAACAACAATCATACACTGTTGTATGTTCTTCCAACAATACAATGAATACAACGATACAAAGGCTTGTGTGAATTGACCAAATGGCTTATGTGTTTTTCATTTTATTACATATTCTTATTTTAGACAAATCCGTTAAAGTCTCTAAACACGAAATTTCGACTTAAGCTATTATTATTTAATGCCACAGATGTATATGCAGACCGTTTTAAAGTTTTGAAGGTCCATTCCTTCCTTTTCTAAGGGTTTTTGATGCCTAAAATGGGAATTAAATCGTGGGAGTTTTCCTGGTTGCTTTTTTTTTTTAAATTTTTGGTTTATTTCGCTTAAAGACACGTTTTTTTAAGAAAGTGGTGCAGAATTTTGTGCACTTTCAGCTCATGTAAAAAAATATTTGGTACTCAAGAATTTCATTTTCCAATTAATTCCCATTTTAGGCATCAAAAACCCCAATGTGCATCGGTTCAGAAATGTTTGTATAATTAATAAATTTTTGTGATAAGATCAAAAAAACAATTTTTGTCAAATAAAACGAGTTTGGAGGGTTCGAGAAATATAAGAAAAATATTTCAGAGCTTTACATGACTTACACTATGTCATTGGTTGGGTGGATTTAATTTTTTTTTCTGTCGATACTAGACCCAGTGAAGTCCATTGAAACAAACAATTTTTAGTTGTGGGTGCAAGAATTACCTCTTTAATTGAAATGAAAGCATTGAATACATTTTTAATTTACTTACTTACTTAATTGGCCATAACAACCCGTTTAACGGATTTCGGTCTGCCGCAACACATCCTTCCGGGCGCCTCTGCTTCTTGCGCGCCTACGCCAGTTGGTCACACCAATCGATGACAGGGCTTCCTCGATTTGGTGCTTCCAACGGATACAAGGTCGTCGTCTTCGCCGACTTCCGCAGATTCCCGCATCAAATACCCGTCTCGCCGGAGTATCCTAATCCATTCGAACGACATGGCCGAGCCAGCACAGCCGCTAGATGTTAATACGCTGTACAACGTCAATGTCGTTGAGGAGCTCATACAGCTCACTGTCGAATCGGATACGGAAATCATCGCCAACACGCACTGGAACGAAGATCTTACGTAGGACTCTTCTCACGAACACTCTAAAGGCCGCTGCATCAGTACTTAACAGGGTCCATGCCTCTGCGCCATAAAGAAGCACGGGTAGGAGTAGTGTCTTATAGAGTGTTAGTTTTGTCGCACGAGAGAGGTCTCTGCTACTCAGTTGCCTATTGAGACCATAGTAGCACCTGTTGGCCAGAGTGATCCTACGCTTGATCTCCAGACTGACATCATTTTTGGTGGTAACGGAGGAGCCGAGATAAATAAATTCCTTGACTGTTTCAAAAGTATAGTTATCGGCCGTAATCTGAGAATCAATACGCCGCACGTCTCTACATGTCGATAACATATACTTTGTTTTGCCCTCATTTACTGCCATACCCATCTTGGTAGACTCCCGTTCAATTGCACTAAATGCAGCAGTAACATCTCGCTTACGCCCTATGATGTCGATGTCGTCAGCGTACGCAAACAACTGGACACTTTTTTGAAAAATAGTGCCATTGCGATGCACTCCCGCCTTTCGCACAACACTACCCACGACAAAGTTGAAGAGGTCGCATGATAACGGGTCGCCTTGTCTGAAACCTCGCACGGTGCCAAAAGGTTCGGAGAGGTCTTTTCCTACCTTGACGGAGCTGCAGGAATTGCTCCACGTCATTCTGCATACCCTTATTAGCTTCGCAGGTATAACGAGCTCAGACATTGCGGCAAAAACACGATCCTTTATGGGACTATCGAAGGCTGCCTTATAGTCGACAAAAAGATGGTGTGTGTCGACTTTTTTTGTGGGTCTTTTCCAGCATTTGGAGTAGTGTGAACATCTGGTCGATGGTGGACTTGCCAGGTCTGCAGCCGCACTCATAAGGTCCAATCAGTACTTTGACGAGTGGCTTCAGTCGTTCACACAATACGTCTGTAAGAACCTTATATGCGATATGGAGAAGAATTATACCCCTGTAGTTGGCGCATTTCGTAGGGTCTCCCTTTTTCAGGACAGGACAGCGGACACTGAGGTTCCAATCGTTGGGCATACTTTCCTCTAGGCATATTTTGTAGATAAGCCGGTCTTAAACAACTCAGCGGGGAGGCTATCAGAACATGCCGCTTTATTGTTTTTAAGACGTATAATCGCAACTTTGACCTCTTCATTGCTAGGCGGCGGAATCTCCACACCGTCACCGCCGAAGAATATTTCAAATAAACCTTCCCTTCCCCTTATCCCGGTAATTAAATTAAAGCATTGAATACATTTTTTATTTTAATTTTATTTTAATTATTTATATGATTTCCTTAAAATACATTCAAAATATATTACAAATAAGGAATTAAGAATTAAATTGAAAAATACAGTATTTTTTATAAATTTAAATTTATTATAATATAAATTTATTATAATATAAAACTTTATTATAATATAAATTTAAACTTAGAAAACTACTCATATATTTCATCAATATTTAATAGAAATTAAAAACATTCACATGATATTTAATTTAAAATTTACGCAAATTGATTACAAATAATTTTTCTAAATTACAAATTCTTTTTTTCCAGAGAATATACTCTTCGTGAACTTCATCCATTATTTTTGTTTTAAAAATTGGTCTTCTTTGTAGACGTCTTCCTCATCGCTGCTGATAAAAAGATCAGCCTCAAGGGTGCTCAATTCGCTATTGTGGTACTTCTTTACGGAATTTTCCTTAGAAGGTTGTTCTGAATTGGATTCTTCTTCGTCGCTACTAATACTGCCAAAAAGCTCCAATTCAAGATTCTTCATCTCGCTGTTAGATTTTTTGTTGTCCTGCTTTTCTATTAATTTAGCTTCTGGCTTCCTAGAGGAATCTTTGTCTGAATTGCGTTTTGATGAGGATTTATTTGTCCTAGTCTGTTTCTTCTTAGCTGACTGCTGTTCATCTTTATCGGGGGAATTATTTTTCGACTTTTTGTTCTCATTCATCATTGTCGAGTGTGTACGCTTACGTGATTGTAGTTCTCGGGCAGCTTTTATCTCGTTATCAAAGTCAATATTGCGTGTTTGCTGTTTATGATCTGATTGTATAACCGATGATGGCGGTGTCGACAAAGTGGCGTTTATTTGTTTCTCAATATTTTGTTCACCAGGATATATGAACTTTTTTGAGTATAGAATTGTTTCCTTTTCGGGAGTTTTATTCCAATGTGTCAAAAATTCGTCCATTTCTGCACAATATTGAGATAAAAATTCCTGTGACTTAGCACTTGCATCTTTCTTTTGGGGGGAATGCATGCAAACGTTAGCGAAACCGCCTACGCCGCATCTCAGCACAGCTGAGCTATCATTGTTCTGACTGCTCTGACTTTCCGGATGTTGTTGTTCTGGTTTTGTGTCAATTACCGTACCACTATTTTGGACATTATTTAACCGAGAAAGCGATGCAGATCCGTCATGCTTAATATCCTTTTCAATTCTTAAATTTTGATCATTCTTCTGCTTTTTCAATTCAGCTGGTATGCCGCTTTCACTCTCTTGAGCTGATAACAAAAGTGGCCATAATTCAGACACAAATTTCTGTGCTTTGCCACCTCTTAGGAATCCAGCAATTCTGATCTCTAATTTCTGTCGACAAAGCATTTTATCCTGTTTTAATTTATTGTGCACGAACTCCACTGCCGCATTATCTTCTCTCTGCAAAATATCCGTGATTTTCTTGCTTATCCACGGTTTCAACATGTCCAATTTTACTTTGGATATGTCGATACGTCCCTGTGCTTTAAGTTTGGAACTCAACGTTTTATAAGCTGCAAGTGATTGTTTTCCGCCATTCAACAGGTTAATGCGTCGTTGTGGTTTAAGGGTGGAACCACAAGTGTTGGGTGGTACTAGTGGTTGCTTTTTTTCTGCTTGTGTGCTACAGATTGATATTGACTTGTCCAGTTTATGTACACGATTTTCAATGTTGACGGAATTTTTATTGTTTTCCTTATCTGACTGTTGTTTCTTTGTGATTAAAGTGCTGGCGGTTAAATCTTGCTTTTGTTCAACTTTTCTGTTACCTTCCGTACCACTATTTCGGCTATAGGTTAACCGAGAAAGCGATGCAGATTCATCGTGTTTTTCGCCGTGCTTAGTGTCCAACCGCCCCTGTGGTTTAAGGGTGGAACTGAAAGTGGTAGGAGGTACCAATGGTTCCTTGCCGCAATTCAACATGTTGTCTTGTTTGCGGGATCGAGATTGAGATCCTTTGGCGTCTTTTCGAAATTTACTTTGGAATACTTGTTTCAAAATTTTAGTTTTTGTAGGTTCAACATCTGTAGTTTGGATTACTTTCTTTATAATTTCATCTTTTTTCGGTTCCACTGCATTTGATATGGCTGCCGAACTCTCCTCAGCTGCTAACAAAATATGCCATAATTCACATATGAATTGTTTTACCAGAGGACCATTTAGAAATTCAGTCATATGGATATGCGTCTTCATCGGGCAGATAAATTGTTCCAATTTTAATTCGTTGTAAACAAATTTTTCAATTTGAAAAACGTCGTAGATTTTCGAATTAATTTGTGCCTTTAACGCATCCAATTTCACTTTCGACATGTCTATGCATTTGTCGAGTAATTCGTCAAATTTCACTTGCTTTGATGCTTCCATTTTTTCTTAAGGTTTTCCGCTGATAAATGTTGTGTGTTGTCTACCGAGACTAAATTGTGATTGAACTTATTGTGGAAGGTTCAGGTCTTTTATAGGTGGAAACCATTTTGGAAATTTGTGATTTCGATACAAACAGGTACCGGATTCAACGTAATGAGTGAACAAATAGGTTAACTGCTACCTGGTCTTTCAACAACCCTTTTATGTATGCAGGTAAAGACCCTGCCCTTTAATTTCAACCAATGGCTCTTGTTTTCCTTAGTATTCGAAAAACATTTTCATTTACAACTTGCGATTTCTACAATAATCCCTAATGGGCTGTTGTTTTAATCCTTTCATTACCCTTATTAGATCAGATCTTTTGATTCGGTTATTTCTTCGTAATGTAGTTTTAAGTGTTAACCTTTTCGGTTAAAAAAACTCGCTACGTATGGTAAAGTCATAAATGCTTTGTAAGTTTTATGTGTAAACCATCAGATTAATATTTATTGAGCAAAGTTCTATAGTCCTATGACCTATTGTGCTGCTGCAAAGCTGGAGAAACCGAATAAAAATTATTTTTTATTGCGAATTTAATCGTCACACTTTTCCTGTTACGTCGCGTGTTTATTATTAAGCTTAATGACAAGATATTTCTCAGAACAATATACATACGTCATGTTTTGATACACAAATGCAAAAAAGAATGAAAAATTCTGGCTATCTGCACTTTACAGGCAGCTTTTCTGGCACAGCGAACTGAGTGTTTTCTGCAGCATGATTTGTGCATTTCTAAAAATTTTTCCACAAAATTAAGACTACCAGATGAGACTTTTAAAGGAAATTTAAATTTTGCATGATTTATCTAGTTGACAAATCAATTCACCTTTTTATATAAAATATAACCTACTACTGCTCTGTTCAAGTTTTTCCGGACAAAATATAAAATTAAACCAAAACGAGGTAAAAGATGTTCATACTAAATATTTTCTGTTTCTCTCAAGAAGAGGGCTGTCAAACTACATATAAAAAAGGAGTGAATCGAGCTTTACAGAAAGATAAATAAAAATTAAAAAATCTATTTTATGACCAACTTAGACTGATGAAATGTTTTAACTCTCGTCGTATCAAATGCCCAGTTTTGTTCGAGAAGTCAGTTTCTCTTGTTATTTTAAAATAGCACCGAGGACCTGGGGTCTAATCGCCGCTTACGTGATCGAACAAGAAAACGTATCGAATAAAAATTCGATAGCGTTCGAATGCCCTAATTCCAACATTCGATCACTGTCGAATCGTAAACTGAAATATTGTACAAGATTATTGTGTTAGTTTTGTAATAGAACTAAAACAGGTTTATAAAATTGTCAAGAAAACAAAACAAAACACTGAAAGAAGAAGAAAGGAGAAAAATTTAATTTTATTAAAAAGTTAAAATTTTATTAAATATTCCAATAATTATTCAAAAATGGCTGAAGAGCTATTACTTTTAACATTTATGTCATCATCGGATTCCGAAGATGACAATAATGTTATGTATTTAAGGAGACAACTGCGGGACAAAAGCAACCCACTGTCCTTAACAGATAAAACGTAAGTAAACAACAAAAGCAAACTTTATTTGTATGATACATGTTCTCTTGCAGTTTTAAGCAGCGTTTTAGGGTATCAAAAGATGCATTTAAGTATCTGCTTAAGGAATTAAAATTCAATGGACACATGTCAACAGCAGTACCACCACAGCTTCAGCTTGCAGCAACACTTTCTCTTCTGGCTAATGGCAGCTTTCAATATGTTATTGGCAATGACTATTTAGTTGGAATGTGTCAGAGCACTGTCAGCAAATGTGTTTCAAATGTAACAAAGGAAATGCAAGCAATACTGTGTCCTAAATTTATCGTTTTCAAGCCCGAACAATCAGCCGAATGTATGGAAAGTTTTATGACTAAGTTCAAGATCCCTGGAGGTTTATTTTTTGACTTATTTTATACATATATGTAAAAATTTTAACATGTATAACTTTTCAGTAATAGGATGTGTTGATGGAACTCACATTGGTTTACAGAAACCCTCCGATGACGAACATATGTTTTTCAACAGAAAGGGCTTTCATAGTCTGAATTCTATGGTGGTATGAATGTACACATGTGCATAAATCTTGTTTAGTTAAATAATTTAATTAATGTTCATTTTTTAGATTTGTGATCACGAATATAAAATTTTAGCAATAAATTCAAAATACGGTGGTGCGGCACATGATTCCTTCGTTTGGAAACACTCATTTATCAGAGAAATGTTGGAGCAACTTTATAAAAGTAATGTCTTAAAGAATGCTTGGCTTTTAGGTAGGTGTGCCGTTAATTTACAAACTAATAATTACTTTCAATATTTATTTAGGTGACTCGGGTTATCCATTAGAGCCGTGGTGTATTACACCCTATAGAAGTCCTGAAGAAAACTCGTTGGAGGCTCAATTTAACGAAGTCCATTCAAAGGCCAGAAGTACTGTAGAAAGAACAATCGGCATATTAAAAGGACGTTGGAAAATTTTATGCAATGATAAAAGAAGCCGTTACAGTCCGGAAAAAATTGCTCTTTTCGGAAATGCATGTGCAGCTTTACACAACTTATGCATTCTATTTAAAGTGCCACAATACACAGACATTTCTTTACATCAATCTACTCAAATTGATGTAGATATTGGCTCGGAAACCCATTTGACAAGAATTGGAAGTAAAATTAGAGACCATTTAAAAATTTCATTATTCAACAATGTATAATATATATAATTCATAAGCTTATTTTTATTAAAAACAAAAAAAAAAAAAAACATTTTAATATTATAAGGAACATAAATTTGTACTTCAGTATATGTAGCAACAAGAAAGATAGTAAATAAAATGTATTATGTTGGCATTTCTTAACCATAATTATACTTTTGCTGACTTTTTTTCAACGTATCTAATTCGATAGCTTTTATTTCCAAATCAATTTTAATTTTTTTCATCTCTCCGCTATGTTTTTCCATTTTAATATTCAGAGAACGTTCCTTCAACTCCAATAGTCGATCAAGTTTAGAACCAATGTCCAATTTAGCTTCTTAAATTTTTTTTAAATTGCGTTCTAAAAGATTTATTTTGGTTTCTGAGCTAGTAGTTCTTTTATTGACTTTAACAATGACTTCGTCAGAGCCTACGTCTTCTTTATCTTCACTTTGATTGTTATCCGCAACTTGAATTTCTTCTTTGGATTTTTTAGGAAACGGTTCCACAAAGGATAGACCGTCAACTGCAACTTCGATGCCAGCAGCTTCCAAAATAAGCTCTTCCGCTGACGATAATGCTAACTCTACAAAGGGGCCTCCGCCAGTTCTCTTTCTCGACTCTTTATTAAAAGACAATTTCTTTTTTATTTGAAATTTTTGGTCAGCATATACCTATAAATTATAAAAAAAAACACTAGTTAATAATATTCAATATGAAGAACACAAATACATGCCTTTCGCCATAACTTTGCATTTTTAATTGGAGGACCAGACGCGTTTAATTTCAATGTAAGTGACTCCCACAATCTGTTTGAAACCGCCTTACCTTGTCCACAATTGGACAAGCGATTTTTTGCCAAGCCGGGATGCTCTGCCATAAAATCTGCCAATATTTGTTTTTGCACACTGTTGATGTTTTTGATGCATGTCCTATTAAAAAGAATATTAATAATATTTTACATATATGTATTTACTAAATACTTACATTTTTAATGTTTGGAGGTAACAATTAAATTTTTTAATGTAAAACAAAAAATTTCGTATGTGTACGACAGCATCACATGTATCGAATGAAAATGCTAGAGAAAACATTCGATCGATTGCTCGTTAACTTATGCTATCATCTCAATTTTTCGTGTGCATTGTTCGATAACGAATGTCATAATCTCAAACTAAAAAATCTCGATCAAAACAACTCGTTATCGAAAGCGACGATTAGACCCCTGGTTTTAAATGAAAATATTACGTGGCTTCATTATGCAGACTTAGAGATCCCTAAAATAAAATTTAAAACAGCATTAACTGAGGACATGTCTGGTTTTTTTTTTTTTTAGCCAGCTCCACAATTAATATCACTGTAATACATTAGTGGCCGAGAATCTATGGGCTTTAAAAGATTTATTCTACGAAATGGCTACAAATTTACTTGAATTTCTGCTAGTCAATCCACTTTTTAATTTGAAGATCATGTGTATGTATAATTAATCAGGATTACGATCCAACTTCACACACCACTTATGTTGTGAGTGTTAATTTTATACATGAGTGGCGCGACCAATTCTTTAATGTCGACTCCGTACAACAAATTTTTGTGAAATTTTTCACGGCAATTTTATTCACTCTCAGAGTTTTTGCCAGAAAGCTACTAAGAGAAATATTTATTTATTAATTATAATACAATTAAAAATTATATATAATTATTATTACGAGCAAAGTAACTTAGACCATTTGCTCGGTGTAGTGTAACAGACCAGAGCCCCTGGTGGGAAACGAACCCACGACCCTCACGATAATAGTCTAGAACACTACCCACTAGATTACCAGGGCGCCCTAAAAGAACTATATTTCTACCGCAGACATATTGATTGCTAAAGACAGAATTGATTAATTGATTCACTAAGATATCGATCGTTTTGATTATGATACGAAGTGTAAAACCGCATTTGTCAATAATCACAACGGCTTTTGGATGATAGAATGTGTGAAGACAAGTATAAACTCTTGAGCTCTGCCGTTATATCAGATTATATTTTACATAACACAAGTAAGAATTTTTCTGAAACAAAATTCTTTTTAACAAAAACGTTTTTTTTTTACCTTCTCACACAAAATAATTAGGTTAGGTTAGGTTAGAGGACGTGTACTTGTCAACTGTGACAAGTACAGTACTCGGAGGTCGAATTGACCCATTGTACAAACGTCCTAGCTTCTCACACCACTCGTGTTGTGTGCGTGGTAATTTTTACTTTCAGAGTTTTTGCCAGAAATCTGCTGAGAGGAAGTCGCCGAAGAAATATTTTCATATTTTCGTTTTGATGTCTGACCTGGGATTCGAACTCGGGCCTTTCGTCTAATAAGCCAACACACTAGCTACTAGACCACGGCGACTTTGCAAAATAATTGATTACCCAAAAAAAAAAAAGTTTAATCTATTCTCACAAACCAAAGTTTTTTTGAAAAGGGAAGAGGCTTTAGAATGGTATACATAAACATACATGTGCATGCTTCAACCTTATATGCTATGAGATTTGAACGGGTAAACTGATTTTCTTCTTATATTTTCAAGCTTAGCTATAATTAATTGCAAAATGTAATTAAATTTCGATACTATGAATGGACAAACTTGAAAAAATATGAGAAAAATAAGCATTTTCCAAGTTTACCTCATGAAACCTCATAGAATATTAAGCCGAATAATATATCTGTGGCCAAATGATAATTGGGCAATTCACACAACTTTGTATGCTGTATGTTGTATTGACTACATTTGCTTGTTTGTGAACGCTCAATGCTATGCCGTATTGTGTATTTCGTGGCATTCAAACAATTTGATAGCCCGAAACCAACACAAAATATGAAAACATATACACATTTTTTTCATTCACACAATTTGATAGCACGAAACCAATACAACTTCCAAAAACATAGGAAAAAAATGTGTATGAGTGTATCGGATTTTTATACGAAAATTATCAACAACAATCATACACTGTTGTATGTTCTTCCAACAATACAATGAATACAACGATACAAAGGCTTGTGTGAATTGACCAAATGGCTTATGTGTTTTTCATTTTATTACATATTCTTATTTTAGACAAATCCGTTAAAGTCTCTAAACACGAAATTTCGACTTAAGCTATTATTATTTAATGCCACAGATGTATATGCAGACCGTTTTAAAGTTTTGAAGGTCCATTCCTTCCTTTTCTAAGGGTTTTTGATGCCTAAAATGGGAATTAAATCGTGGGAGTTTTCCTGGTTGCTTTTTTTTTTTAAATTTTTGGTTTATTTCGCTTAAAGACACGTTTTTTTAAGAAAGTGGTGCAGAATTTTGTGCACTTTCAGCTCATGTAAAAAAATATTTGGTACTCAAGAATTTCATTTTCCAATTAATTCCCATTTTAGGCATCAAAAACCCCAATGTGCATCGGTTCAGAAATGTTTGTATAATTAATAAATTTTTGTGATAAGATCAAAAAAACAATTTTTGTCAAATAAAACGAGTTTGGAGGGTTCGAGAAATATAAGAAAAATATTTCAGAGCTTTACATGACTTACACTATGTCATTGGTTGGGTGGATTTAATTTTTTTTTCTGTCGATACTAGACCCAGTGAAGTCCATTGAAACAAACAATTTTTAGTTGTGGGTGCAAGAATTACCTCTTTAATTGAAATGAAAGCATTGAATACATTTTTAATTTACTTACTTACTTAATTGGCCATAACAACCCGTTTAACGGATTTCGGTCTGCCGCAACACATCCTTCCGGGCGCCTCTGCTTCTTGCGCGCCTACGCCAGTTGGTCACACCAATCGATGACAGGGCTTCCTCGATTTGGTGCTTCCAACGGATACAAGGTCGTCGTCTTCGCCGACTTCCGCAGATTCCCGCATCAAATACCCGTCTCGCTGGAGTATCCTAATCCATTCGAACGACATGGCCGAGCCAGCACAGCCGCTAGATGTTAATACGCTGTACAACGTCAATGTCGTTGAGGAGCTCATACAGCTCACTGTCGAATCGGATACGGAAATCATCGCCAACACGCACTGGAACGAAGATCTTACGTAGGACTCTTCTCACGAACACTCTAAAGGCCGCTGCATCAGTACTTAACAGGGTCCATGCCTCTGCGCCATAAAGAAGCACGGGTAGGAGTAGTGTCTTATAGAGTGTTAGTTTTGTCGCACGAGAGAGGTCTCTGCTACTCAGTTGCCTATTGAGACCATAGTAGCACCTGTTGGCCAGAGTGATCCTACGCTTGATCTCCAGACTGACATCATTTTTGGTGGTAACGGAGGAGCCGAGATAAATAAATTCCTTGACTGTTTCAAAAGTATAGTTATCGGCCGTAATCTGAGAATCAATACGCCGCACGTCTCTACATGTCGATAACATATACTTTGTTTTGCCCTCATTTACTGCCATACCCATCTTGGTAGACTCCCGTTCAATTGCACTAAATGCAGCAGTAACATCTCGCTTACGCCCTATGATGTCGATGTCGTCAGCGTACGCAAACAACTGGACACTTTTTTGAAAAATAGTGCCATTGCGATGCACTCCCGCCTTTCGCACAACACTACCCACGACAAAGTTGAAGAGGTCGCATGATAACGGGTCGCCTTGTCTGAAACCTCGCACGGTGCCAAAAGGTTCGGAGAGGTCTTTTCCTACCTTGACGGAGCTGCAGGAATTGCTCCACGTCATTCTGCATACCCTTATTAGCTTCGCAGGTATAACGAGCTCAGACATTGCGGCAAAAACACGATCCTTTATGGGACTATCGAAGGCTGCCTTATAGTCGACAAAAAGATGGTGTGTGTCGACTTTTTTTGTGGGTCTTTTCCAGCATTTGGAGTAGTGTGAACATCTGGTCGATGGTGGACTTGCCAGGTCTGCAGCCGCACTCATAAGGTCCAATCAGTACTTTGACGAGTGGCTTCAGTCGTTCACACAATACGTCTGTAAGAACCTTATATGCGATATGGAGAAGAATTATACCCCTGTAGTTGGCGCATTTCGTAGGGTCTCCCTTTTTCAGGACAGGACAGCGGACACTGAGGTTCCAATCGTTGGGCATACTTTCCTCTAGGCATATTTTGTAGATAAGCCGGTCTTAAACAACTCAGCGGGGAGGCTATCAGAACATGCCGCTTTATTGTTTTTAAGACGTATAATCGCAACTTTGACCTCTTCATTGCTAGGCGGCGGAATCTCCACACCGTCACCGCCGAAGAATATTTCAAATAAACCTTCCCTTCCCCTTATCCCGGTAATTAAATTAAAGCATTGAATACATTTTTTATTTTAATTTTATTTTAATTATTTATATGATTTCCTTAAAATACATTCAAAATATATTACAAATAAGGAATTAAGAATTAAATTGAAAAATACAGTATTTTTTATAAATTTAAATTTATTATAATATAAATTTATTATAATATAAAACTTTATTATAATATAAATTTAAACTTAGAAAACTACTCATATATTTCATCAATATTTAATAGAAATTAAAAACATTCACATGATATTTAATTTAAAATTTACGCAAATTGATTACAAATAATTTTTCTAAATTACAAATTCTTTTTTTCCAGAGAATATACTCTTCGTGAACTTCATCCATTATTTTTGTTTTAAAAATTGGTCTTCTTTGTAGACGTCTTCCTCATCGCTGCTGATAAAAAGATCAGCCTCAAGGGTGCTCAATTCGCTATTGTGGTACTTCTTTACGGAATTTTCCTTAGAAGGTTGTTCTGAATTGGATTCTTCTTCGTCGCTACTAATACTGCCAAAAAGCTCCAATTCAAGATTCTTCATCTCGCTGTTAGATTTTTTGTTGTCCTGCTTTTCTATTAATTTAGCTTCTGGCTTCCTAGAGGAATCTTTGTCTGAATTGCGTTTTGATGAGGATTTATTTGTCCTAGTCTGTTTCTTCTTAGCTGACTGCTGTTCATCTTTATCGGGGGAATTATTTTTCGACTTTTTGTTCTCATTCATCATTGTCGAGTGTGTACGCTTACGTGATTGTAGTTCTCGGGCAGCTTTTATCTCGTTATCAAAGTCAATATTGCGTGTTTGCTGTTTATGATCTGATTGTATAACCGATGATGGCGGTGTCGACAAAGTGGCGTTTATTTGTTTCTCAATATTTTGTTCACCAGGATATATGAACTTTTTTGAGTATAGAATTGTTTCCTTTTCGGGAGTTTTATTCCAATGTGTCAAAAATTCGTCCATTTCTGCACAATATTGAGATAAAAATTCCTGTGACTTAGCACTTGCATCTTTCTTTTGGGGGGAATGCATGCAAACGTTAGCGAAACCGCCTACGCCGCATCTCAGCACAGCTGAGCTATCATTGTTCTGACTGCTCTGACTTTCCGGATGTTGTTGTTCTGGTTTTGTGTCAATTACCGTACCACTATTTTGGACATTATTTAACCGAGAAAGCGATGCAGATCCGTCATGCTTAATATCCTTTTCAATTCTTAAATTTTGATCATTCTTCTGCTTTTTCAATTCAGCTGGTATGCCGCTTTCACTCTCTTGAGCTGATAACAAAAGTGGCCATAATTCAGACACAAATTTCTGTGCTTTGCCACCTCTTAGGAATCCAGCAATTCTGATCTCTAATTTCTGTCGACAAAGCATTTTATCCTGTTTTAATTTATTGTGCACGAACTCCACTGCCGCATTATCTTCTCTCTGCAAAATATCCGTGATTTTCTTGCTTATCCACGGTTTCAACATGTCCAATTTTACTTTGGATATGTCGATACGTCCCTGTGCTTTAAGTTTGGAACTCAACGTTTTATAAGCTGCAAGTGATTGTTTTCCGCCATTCAACAGGTTAATGCGTCGTTGTGGTTTAAGGGTGGAACCACAAGTGTTGGGTGGTACTAGTGGTTGCTTTTTTTCTGCTTGTGTGCTACAGATTGATATTGACTTGTCCAGTTTATGTACACGATTTTCAATGTTGACGGAATTTTTATTGTTTTCCTTATCTGACTGTTGTTTCTTTGTGATTAAAGTGCTGGCGGTTAAATCTTGCTTTTGTTCAACTTTTCTGTTACCTTCCGTACCACTATTTCGGCTATAGGTTAACCGAGAAAGCGATGCAGATTCATCGTGTTTTTCGCCGTGCTTAGTGTCCAACCGCCCCTGTGGTTTAAGGGTGGAACTGAAAGTGGTAGGAGGTACCAATGGTTCCTTGCCGCAATTCAACATGTTGTCTTGTTTGCGGGATCGAGATTGAGATCCTTTGGCGTCTTTTCGAAATTTACTTTGGAATACTTGTTTCAAAATTTTAGTTTTTGTAGGTTCAACATCTGTAGTTTGGATTACTTTCTTTATAATTTCATCTTTTTTCGGTTCCACTGTATTATTTGATATGGCTGCCGAACTCTCCTCAGCTGCTAACAAAATATGCCATAATTCACATATGAATTGTTTTACCAGAGGACCATTTAGAAATTCAGTCATATGGATATGCGTCTTCATCGGGCAGATAAATTGTTCCAATTTTAATTCGTTGTAAACAAATTTTTCAATTTGAAAAACGTCGTAGATTTTCGAATTAATTTGTGCCTTTAACGCATCCAATTTCACTTTCGACATGTCTATGCATTTGTCGAGTAATTCGTCAAATTTCACTTGCTTTGATGCTTCCATTTTTTCTTAAGGTTTTCCGCTGATAAATGTTGTGTGTTGTCTACCGAGACTAAATTGTGATTGAACTTATTGTGGAAGGTTCAGGTCTTTTATAGGTGGAAACCATTTTGGAAATTTGTGATTTCGATACAAACAGGTACCGGATTCAACGTAATGAGTGAACAAATAGGTTAACTGCTACCTGGTCTTTCAACAACCCTTTTATGTATGCAGGTAAAGACCCTGCCCTTTAATTTCAACCAATGGCTCTTGTTTTCCTTAGTATTCGAAAAACATTTTCATTTACAACTTGCGATTTCTACAATAATCCCTAATGGGCTGTTGTTTTAATCCTTTCATTACCCTTATTAGATCAGATCTTTTGATTCGGTTATTTCTTCGTAATGTAGTTTTAAGTGTTAACCTTTTCGGTTAAAAAAACTCGCTACGTATGGTAAAGTCATAAATGCTTTGTAAGTTTTATGTGTAAACCATCAGATTAATATTTATTGAGCAAAGTTCTATAGTCCTATGACCTATTGTGCTGCTGCAAAGCTGGAGAAACCGAATAAAAATTATTTTTTATTGCGAATTTAATCGTCACACTTTTCCTGTTACGTCGCGTGTTTATTATTAAGCTTAATGACAAGATATTTCTCAGAACAATATACATACGTCATGTTTTGATACACAAATGCAAAAAAGAATGAAAAATTCTGGCTATCTGCACTTTACAGGCAGCTTTTCTGGCACAGCGAACTGAGTGTTTTCTGCAGCATGATTTGTGCATTTCTAAAAATTTTTCCACAAAATTAAGACTACCAGATGAGACTTTTAAAGGAAATTTAAATTTTGCATGATTTATCTAGTTGACAAATCAATTCACCTTTTTATATAAAATATAACCTACTACTGCTCTGTTCAAGTTTTTCCGGACAAAATATAAAATTAAACCAAAACGAGGTAAAAGATGTTCATACTAAATATTTTCTGTTTCTCTCAAGAAGAGGGCTGTCAAACTACATATAAAAAAGGAGTGAATCGAGCTTTACAGAAAGATAAATAAAAATTAAAAAATCTATTTTATGACCAACTTAGACTGATGAAATGTTTTAACTCTCGTCGTATCAAATGCCCAGTTTTGTTCGAGAAGTCAGTTTCTCTTGTTATTTTAAAATAGCACCGAGGACCTGGGGTCTAATCGCCGCTTACGTGATCGAACAAGAAAACGTATCGAATAAAAATTCGATAGCGTTCGAATGCCCTAATTCCAACATTCGATCACTGTCGAATCGTAAACTGAAATATTGTACAAGATTATTGTGTTAGTTTTGTAATAGAACTAAAACAGGTTTATAAAATTGTCAAGAAAACAAAACAAAACACTGAAAGAAGAAGAAAGGAGAAAAATTTAATTTTATTAAAAAGTTAAAATTTTATTAAATATTCCAATAATTATTCAAAAATGGCTGAAGAGCTATTACTTTTAACATTTATGTCATCATCGGATTCCGAAGATGACAATAATGTTATGTATTTAAGGAGACAACTGCGGGACAAAAGCAACCCACTGTCCTTAACAGATAAAACGTAAGTAAACAACAAAAGCAAACTTTATTTGTATGATACATGTTCTCTTGCAGTTTTAAGCAGCGTTTTAGGGTATCAAAAGATGCATTTAAGTATCTGCTTAAGGAATTAAAATTCAATGGACACATGTCAACAGCAGTACCACCACAGCTTCAGCTTGCAGCAACACTTTCTCTTCTGGCTAATGGCAGCTTTCAATATGTTATTGGCAATGACTATTTAGTTGGAATGTGTCAGAGCACTGTCAGCAAATGTGTTTCAAATGTAACAAAGGAAATGCAAGCAATACTGTGTCCTAAATTTATCGTTTTCAAGCCCGAACAATCAGCCGAATGTATGGAAAGTTTTATGACTAAGTTCAAGATCCCTGGAGGTTTATTTTTTGACTTATTTTATACATATATGTAAAAATTTTAACATGTATAACTTTTCAGTAATAGGATGTGTTGATGGAACTCACATTGGTTTACAGAAACCCTCCGATGACGAACATATGTTTTTCAACAGAAAGGGCTTTCATAGTCTGAATTCTATGGTGGTATGAATGTACACATGTGCATAAATCTTGTTTAGTTAAATAATTTAATTAATGTTCATTTTTTAGATTTGTGATCACGAATATAAAATTTTAGCAATAAATTCAAAATACGGTGGTGCGGCACATGATTCCTTCGTTTGGAAACACTCATTTATCAGAGAAATGTTGGAGCAACTTTATAAAAGTAATGTCTTAAAGAATGCTTGGCTTTTAGGTAGGTGTGCCGTTAATTTACAAACTAATAATTACTTTCAATATTTATTTAGGTGACTCGGGTTATCCATTAGAGCCGTGGTGTATTACACCCTATAGAAGTCCTGAAGAAAACTCGTTGGAGGCTCAATTTAACGAAGTCCATTCAAAGGCCAGAAGTACTGTAGAAAGAACAATCGGCATATTAAAAGGACGTTGGAAAATTTTATGCAATGATAAAAGAAGCCGTTACAGTCCGGAAAAAATTGCTCTTTTCGGAAATGCATGTGCAGCTTTACACAACTTATGCATTCTATTTAAAGTGCCACAATACACAGACATTTCTTTACATCAATCTACTCAAATTGATGTAGATATTGGCTCGGAAACCCATTTGACAAGAATTGGAAGTAAAATTAGAGACCATTTAAAAATTTCATTATTCAACAATGTATAATATATATAATTCATAAGCTTATTTTTATTAAAAACAAAAAAAAAAAAAAAACATTTTAATATTATAAGGAACATAAATTTGTACTTCAGTATATGTAGCAACAAGAAAGATAGTAAATAAAATGTATTATGTTGGCATTTCTTAACCATAATTATACTTTTGCTGACTTTTTTTCAACGTATCTAATTCGATAGCTTTTATTTCCAAATCAATTTTAATTTTTTTCATCTCTCCGCTATGTTTTTCCATTTTAATATTCAGAGAACGTTCCTTCAACTCCAATAGTCGATCAAGTTTAGAACCAATGTCCAATTTAGCTTCTTAAATTTTTTTTAAATTGCGTTCTAAAAGATTTATTTTGGTTTCTGAGCTAGTAGTTCTTTTATTGACTTTAACAATGACTTCGTCAGAGCCTACGTCTTCTTTATCTTCACTTTGATTGTTATCCGCAACTTGAATTTCTTCTTTGGATTTTTTAGGAAACGGTTCCACAAAGGATAGACCGTCAACTGCAACTTCGATGCCAGCAGCTTCCAAAATAAGCTCTTCCGCTGACGATAATGCTAACTCTACAAAGGGGCCTCCGCCAGTTCTCTTTCTCGACTCTTTATTAAAAGACAATTTCTTTTTTATTTGAAATTTTTGTCAGCATATACCTATAAATTATAAAAAAAAACACTAGTTAATAATATTCAATATGAAGAACACAAATACATGCCTTTCGCCATAACTTTGCATTTTTAATTGGAGGACCAGACGCGTTTAATTTCAATGTAAGTGACTCCCACAATCTGTTTGAAACCGCCTTACCTTGTCCACAATTGGACAAGCGATTTTTTGCCAAGCCGGGATGCTCTGCCATAAAATCTGCCAATATTTGTTTTTGCACACTGTTGATGTTTTTGATGCATGTCCTATTAAAAAGAATATTAATAATATTTTACATATATGTATTTACTAAATACTTACATTTTTAATGTTTGGAGGTAACAATTAAATTTTTTAATGTAAAACAAAAAATTTCGTATGTGTACGACAGCATCACATGTATCGAATGAAAATGCTAGAGAAAACATTCGATCGATTGCTCGTTAACTTATGCTATCATCTCAATTTTTCGTGTGCATTGTTCGATAACGAATGTCATAATCTCAAACTAAAAAATCTCGATCAAAACAACTCGTTATCGAAAGCGACGATTAGACCCCTGGTTTTAAATGAAAATATTACGTGGCTTCATTATGCAGACTTAGAGATCCCTAAAATAAAATTTAAAACAGCATTAACTGAGGACATGTCTGGTTTTTTTTTTAGCCAGCTCCACAATTAATATCACTGTAATACATTAGTGGCCGAGAATCTATGGGCTTTAAAAGATGTATTCTACGAAATGGCTACAAATTTACTTGAATTTCTGCTAGTCAATCCACTTTTTAATTTGAAGATCATGTGTATGTATAATTAATCAGGATTACGATCCAACTTCACACACCACTTATGTTGTGAGTGTTAATTTTATACATGAGTGGCGCGACCAATTCTTTAATGTCGACTCCGTACAACAAATTTTTGTGAAATTTTTCACGGCAATTTTATTCACTCTCAGAGTTTTTGCCAGAAAGCTACTAAGAGAAATATTTATTTATTAATTATAATACAATTAAAAATTATATATAATTATTATTACGAGCAAAGTAACTTAGACCATTTGCTCGGTGTAGTGTAACAGACCAGAGCCCCTGGTGGGAAACGAACCCACGACCCTCACGATAATAGTCTAGAACACTACCCACTAGACTACCAGGGCGCCCTAAGAGAAATATATTTCTACCGCAGGCATATTGATTGCTAAAGACAGAATTGATTAATTGATTCACTAAGATATCGATCGTTTTGATTATGATACGAAGTGTAAAACCGCATTTGTCAATAATCTACCAGTTTATGTGGACAGCGGGATATCTCGGGACAACTACTTGATTTCGACAAGGAAACGCTTTGCATGCTAACGAGACACTGCGCTATTGGTCGTCTCGCCGACAATCTCGATCTGTCCCACCAGGATTACTGTAGAAGCTGTGGTGATGTGGCGGGAACGGAATATGTACAACGGCTTTTGGATGATAGAATGTGTGAAGACAAGTATAAACTCTTGAGCTCTGCCGTTATATCAGATTATATTTTACATAACACAAGTAAGAATTTTTCTGAAACAAAATTCTTTTTAACAAAAACGGTTTTTTTTACCTTCTCACACAAAATAATTAGGTTAGGTTAGGTTAGAGGACGTGTACTTGTCAACTGTGACAAGTACAGTACTCGGAGGTCGAATTGACCCATTGTACAAACGTCCTAGCTTCTCACACCACTCGTGTTGTGTGCGTGGTAATTTTTACTTTCAGAGTTTTTGCCAGAAATCTGCTGAGAGGAAGTCGCCGAAGAAATATTTTCATATTTTCGTTTTGATGTCTGACCTGGGATTCGAACTCGGGCCTTTCGTCTAATAAGCCAACACACTAGCTACTAGACCACGGCGACTTTGCAAAATAATTGATTACCCAAAAAAAAAAAAGTTTAATCTATTCTCACAAACCAAAGTTTTTTTGAAAAGGGAAGAGGCTTTAGAATGGTATACATAAACATACATGTGCATGCTTCAACCTTATATGCTATGAGATTTGAACGGGTAAACTGATTTTTTCTTATATTTTCAAGCTTAGCTATAATTAATTGCAAAATGTAATTAAATTTCGATACTATGAATGGACAAACTTGAAAAAATATGAGAAAAATAAGCATTTTCCAAGTTTACCTCATGAAACCTCATAGAATATTAAGCCGAATAATATATCTGTGGCCCAATGATAATTGGGCAAATCACACAACTTTGTATGCTGTATGTTGTATTGACTACATTTGCTTGTTTGTGAACGCTCAATGCTATGCCGTATTGTGTATTTCGTGGCATTCAAACAATTTGATAGCCCGAAACCAACACAAAATATGAAAACATATACACATTTTTTTCATTCACACAATTTGATAGCACGAAACCAATACAACTTCCAAAAACATAGGAAAAAAATGTGTATGAGTGTATCGGATTTTTATACGAAAATTATCAACAACAATCATACACTGTTGTATGTTCTTCCAACAATACAATGAATACAACGATACAAAGGCTTGTGTGAATTGACCAAATGGCTTATGTGTTTTTCATTTTATTACATATTCTTATTTTAGACAAATCCGTTAAAGTCTCTAAACACGAAATTTCGACTTAAGCTATTATTATTTAATGCCACAGATGTATATGCAGACCGTTTTAAAGTTTTGAAGGTCCATTCCTTCCTTTTCTAAGGGTTTTTGATGCCTAAAATGGGAATTAAATCGTGGGAGTTTTCCTGGTTGCTTTTTTTTTTTAAATTTTTGGTTTATTTCGCTTAAAGACACGTTTTTTTAAGAAAGTGGTGCAGAATTTTGTGCACTTTCAGCTCATGTAAAAAAATATTTGGTACTCAAGAATTTCATTTTCCAATTAATTCCCATTTTAGGCATCAAAAACCCCAATGTGCATCGGTTCAGAAATGTTTGTATAATTAATAAATTTTTGTGATAAGATCAAAAAAACAATTTTTGTCAAATAAAACGAGTTTGGAGGGTTCGAGAAATATAAGAAAAATATTTCAGAGCTTTACATGACTTACACTATGTCATTGGTTGGGTGGATTTAATTTTTTTTTCTGTCGATACTAGACCCAGTGAAGTCCATTGAAACAAACAATTTTTAGTTGTGGGTGCAAGAATTACCTCTTTAATTGAAATGAAAGCATTGAATACATTTTTAATTTACTTACTTACTTAATTGGCCATAACAACCCGTTTAACGGATTTCGGTCTGCCGCAACACATCCTTCCGGGCGCCTCTGCTTCTTGCGCGCCTACGCCAGTTGGTCACACCAATCGATGACAGGGCTTCCTCGATTTGGTGCTTCCAACGGATACAAGGTCGTCGTCTTCGCCGACTTCCGCAGATTCCCGCATCAAATACCCGTCTCGCCGGAGTATCCTAATCCATTCGAACGACATGGCCGAGCCAGCACAGCCGCTAGATGTTAATACGCTGTACAACGTCAATGTCGTTGAGGAGCTCATACAGCTCACTGTCGAATCGGATACGGAAATCATCGCCAACACGCACTGGAACGAAGATCTTACGTAGGACTCTTCTCACGAACACTCTAAAGGCCGCTGCATCAGTACTTAACAGGGTCCATGCCTCTGCGCCATAAAGAAGCACGGGTAGGAGTAGTGTCTTATAGAGTGTTAGTTTTGTCGCACGAGAGAGGTCTCTGCTACTCAGTTGCCTATTGAGACCATAGTAGCACCTGTTGGCCAGAGTGATCCTACGCTTGATCTCCAGACTGACATCATTTTTGGTGGTAACGGAGGAGCCGAGATAAATAAATTCCTTGACTGTTTCAAAAGTATAGTTATCGGCCGTAATCTGAGAATCAATACGCCGCACGTCTCTACATGTCGATAACATATACTTTGTTTTGCCCTCATTTACTGCCATACCCATCTTGGTAGACTCCCGTTCAATTGCACTAAATGCAGCAGTAACATCTCGCTTACGCCCTATGATGTCGATGTCGTCAGCGTACGCAAACAACTGGACACTTTTTTGAAAAATAGTGCCATTGCGATGCACTCCCGCCTTTCGCACAACACTACCCACGACAAAGTTGAAGAGGTCGCATGATAACGGGTCGCCTTGTCTGAAACCTCGCACGGTGCCAAAAGGTTCGGAGAGGTCTTTTCCTACCTTGACGGAGCTGCAGGAATTGCTCCACGTCATTCTGCATACCCTTATTAGCTTCGCAGGTATAACGAGCTCAGACATTGCGGCAAAAACACGATCCTTTATGGGACTATCGAAGGCTGCCTTATAGTCGACAAAAAGATGGTGTGTGTCGACTTTTTTTGTGGGTCTTTTCCAGCATTTGGAGTAGTGTGAACATCTGGTCGATGGTGGACTTGCCAGGTCTGCAGCCGCACTCATAAGGTCCAATCAGTACTTTGACGAGTGGCTTCAGTCGTTCACACAATACGTCTGTAAGAACCTTATATGCGATATGGAGAAGAATTATACCCCTGTAGTTGGCGCATTTCGTAGGGTCTCCCTTTTTCAGGACAGGACAGCGGACACTGAGGTTCCAATCGTTGGGCATACTTTCCTCTAGGCATATTTTGTAGATAAGCCGGTCTTAAACAACTCAGCGGGGAGGCTATCAGAACATGCCGCTTTATTGTTTTTAAGACGTATAATCGCAACTTTGACCTCTTCATTGCTAGGCGGCGGAATCTCCACACCGTCACCGCCGAAGAATATTTCAAATAAACCTTCCCTTCCCCTTATCCCGGTAATTAAATTAAAGCATTGAATACATTTTTTATTTTAATTTTATTTTAATTATTTATATGATTTCCTTAAAATACATTCAAAATATATTACAAATAAGGAATTAAGAATTAAATTGAAAAATACAGTATTTTTTATAAATTTAAATTTATTATAATATAAATTTATTATAATATAAAACTTTATTATAATATAAATTTAAACTTAGAAAACTACTCATATATTTCATCAATATTTAATAGAAATTAAAAACATTCACATGATATTTAATTTAAAATTTACGCAAATTGATTACAAATAATTTTTCTAAATTACAAATTCTTTTTTTCCAGAGAATATACTCTTCGTGAACTTCATCCATTATTTTTGTTTTAAAAATTGGTCTTCTTTGTAGACGTCTTCCTCATCGCTGCTGATAAAAAGATCAGCCTCAAGGGTGCTCAATTCGCTATTGTGGTACTTCTTTACGGAATTTTCCTTAGAAGGTTGTTCTGAATTGGATTCTTCTTCGTCGCTACTAATACTGCCAAAAAGCTCCAATTCAAGATTCTTCATCTCGCTGTTAGATTTTTTGTTGTCCTGCTTTTCTATTAATTTAGCTTCTGGCTTCCTAGAGGAATCTTTGTCTGAATTGCGTTTTGATGAGGATTTATTTGTCCTAGTCTGTTTCTTCTTAGCTGACTGCTGTTCATCTTTATCGGGGGAATTATTTTTCGACTTTTTGTTCTCATTCATCATTGTCGAGTGTGTACGCTTACGTGATTGTAGTTCTCGGGCAGCTTTTATCTCGTTATCAAAGTCAATATTGCGTGTTTGCTGTTTATGATCTGATTGTATAACCGATGATGGCGGTGTCGACAAAGTGGCGTTTATTTGTTTCTCAATATTTTGTTCACCAGGATATATGAACTTTTTTGAGTATAGAATTGTTTCCTTTTCGGGAGTTTTATTCCAATGTGTCAAAAATTCGTCCATTTCTGCACAATATTGAGATAAAAATTCCTGTGACTTAGCACTTGCATCTTTCTTTTGGGGGGAATGCATGCAAACGTTAGCGAAACCGCCTACGCCGCATCTCAGCACAGCTGAGCTATCATTGTTCTGACTGCTCTGACTTTCCGGATGTTGTTGTTCTGGTTTTGTGTCAATTACCGTACCACTATTTTGGACATTATTTAACCGAGAAAGCGATGCAGATCCGTCATGCTTAATATCCTTTTCAATTCTTAAATTTTGATCATTCTTCTGCTTTTTCAATTCAGCTGGTATGCCGCTTTCACTCTCTTGAGCTGATAACAAAAGTGGCCATAATTCAGACACAAATTTCTGTGCTTTGCCACCTCTTAGGAATCCAGCAATTCTGATCTCTAATTTCTGTCGACAAAGCATTTTATCCTGTTTTAATTTATTGTGCACGAACTCCACTGCCGCATTATCTTCTCTCTGCAAAATATCCGTGATTTTCTTGCTTATCCACGGTTTCAACATGTCCAATTTTACTTTGGATATGTCGATACGTCCCTGTGCTTTAAGTTTGGAACTCAACGTTTTATAAGCTGCAAGTGATTGTTTTCCGCCATTCAACAGGTTAATGCGTCGTTGTGGTTTAAGGGTGGAACCACAAGTGTTGGGTGGTACTAGTGGTTGCTTTTTTTCTGCTTGTGTGCTACAGATTGATATTGACTTGTCCAGTTTATGTACACGATTTTCAATGTTGACGGAATTTTTATTGTTTTCCTTATCTGACTGTTGTTTCTTTGTGATTAAAGTGCTGGCGGTTAAATCTTGCTTTTGTTCAACTTTTCTGTTACCTTCCGTACCACTATTTCGGCTATAGGTTAACCGAGAAAGCGATGCAGATTCATCGTGTTTTTCGCCGTGCTTAGTGTCCAACCGCCCCTGTGGTTTAAGGGTGGAACTGAAAGTGGTAGGAGGTACCAATGGTTCCTTGCCGCAATTCAACATGTTGTCTTGTTTGCGGGATCGAGATTGAGATCCTTTGGCGTCTTTTCGAAATTTACTTTGGAATACTTGTTTCAAAATTTTAGTTTTTGTAGGTTCAACATCTGTAGTTTGGATTACTTTCTTTATAATTTCATCTTTTTTCGGTTCCACTGTATTATTTGATATGGCTGCCGAACTCTCCTCAGCTGCTAACAAAATATGCCATAATTCACATATGAATTGTTTTACCAGAGGACCATTTAGAAATTCAGTCATATGGATATGCGTCTTCATCGGGCAGATAAATTGTTCCAATTTTAATTCGTTGTAAACAAATTTTTCAATTTGAAAAACGTCGTAGATTTTCGAATTAATTTGTGCCTTTAACGCATCCAATTTCACTTTCGACATGTCTATGCATTTGTCGAGTAATTCGTCAAATTTCACTTGCTTTGATGCTTCCATTTTTTCTTAAGGTTTTCCGCTGATAAATGTTGTGTGTTGTCTACCGAGACTAAATTGTGATTGAACTTATTGTGTAAGGTTCACGCCTTTTATAGGTGGAAACCATTTTGGAAATTTGTGATTTCGATACAAACAGGTACCGGATTCAACGTAATGAGTGAACAAATAGGTTAACTGCTACCTGATCTTTCAACAACCCTTTTATGTATGCAGGTAAAGACCCTGCCCTTTAATTTCAACCAATGGCTCCTGTTACGTCGCGTGTTTATTATTAAGCTTAATGACAAGATATTTCTCAGAACAATATACATACGTCATGTTTTAATACACAAATGCAAAAAAGAATGAAAAATTCTGGCTATCTGCACTTTAAGGCACCTTTTCTGGCACAGCGAACTGAGTGTTTGTGCATTTCTAAAAATGTTTCCACAAAATTAAGACTACCAGATGAGACTTTTAAAGGAAATTTAAATTTTGCATGATTTATCTATGTGGACAAATCAATTCACCTTTTTATATAAAATATAACCTACTACTGCTCTGTTCAAGTTTTTACGGACAAAATATAAAATTAAACCAAAACGAGCTAAAAGATGTTCATACTAAATATTTTCTCTTTCTCTCAAGAAGAGGGCTGTCAAACTACATATAAAAAAAGGAGTGAATCGAGCTTTACAGAAAGATAAATAAAAATTAAAAAATCTATTTTATGACCAACTTAGACTGATGAAATGTTATTAACTCTCGTCGTATCAAATGCCCAGTTTTGTTCGAGAAGTCAGTTTTTCTTGTTATTTTAAAATAGCACCGAGGACCTGGTTTTAAATGAAAATATTACGTGGCTTCATTATGCAGACTTAGAGATCCCTAAAATAAAATTTAAAACAGCGTTAACTGAGGACATGTCCGGTTTTTTTTAGCCAGCTCCACAATTAATATCACTGTAATACATTAATGGAGAATCTGTGGCCGAGAATCTATGGGCTTTAAAAGATTTATTCTACGAAATGGCTACAAATTTACTTGAATTTCTGCTAGTCAATCCACTTTTTAATTTGAAGATCATGTGTATGTATAATTAATCAGGATTACGATCCAACTTCACACACCACTTATGTTGTGAGTGTTAATTTTATACATGAGTGGCGCGACCAATTATTTAAAGTCGACTCCGTACAACAAATTTTTGTGAAATTTTTCATGCCAATTTTATTTACTCTCAGAGTTTTTGCCAGAAAGCTACTAAGAGAAATATTTATTTATTTATTACTTATAATACAATTACAGTAGTTTTCGCTTATAGTCCACACCCATAGTTGCAAAACATTTGTGGACAATAAGCCAAATTCGACATTTAAACGAACTTTATGGCATATATCTGTTTTCAATTATTTACAGTAATATGATTATAAATTGAAAAAAAATATATAAATCAAAAATGTTTTTTTTTAATAAGAGTATTTACTTTAATTATAGACTTAGAAAAGTCTTCTAGTTTATTGACTATGTAATGAGTGAGATACAATAAAAAGTAAGTTCATTTTAATATTATTATAGACATAACTACTTAAAAAGTTCAATAAATTTTGACTGTTTTTTTTTAAGAACATTTTTCAAAATAGGGTCCTCAATTTTGTCAAGGACAAAAGTACTCTCAATTTCATTCTCAGAGCAGTATTTCCTTAAAATATCAATGAGCCAATTCACACAAGCACAATTGTGCTGGCGTAAAACGATAGTTTATAGGCAAGAGGGGTGAAGAGAATGGTTTTTCGGTGGCGTAAAGTTTCCACCAGCTACTACCCCGCATCACCAGCACAAAACTAATACATGCACATTTTTAAAAATCAGCCAAACATCAAATGAATGAAAAAACACTAATACATACAAAGCTCTGTATACGTATACATTTGTTGCCAAACGAATATTCATCCCGTGCGAATTGAAAAGAACAAAAATTGTGCGACTAAAAAATGTGCTCGTCTGAATTGGCTCAATAGCTATATAACTTGTGCTTACAAATAAGTACATATGTATATATAGAGTGTTTTTTATAGAGGTTGTAGAACTTTAAGTTGCAATAAAACAACGACGGATTATTCGATTGACATGAATTTTATTGATCCGAAAGATAATCTTGTGGCGTTAGGAGTCGCCGTGGTCTAGTAGGTAGTGTGTTGGCTTATTAGACGAAAGCCCCGAGTTCGAATCCCAGATCAGACATCAAAATGAAATATGAAAAAATATTTCTTCGGCGACTTCCTCTCAGCAGATTTCTGGCAAAAACTCTGAGAGTAAAAATTGCCATGAAGAGCTTCTCAAAAAATCTGTCGTTCGGCTTTAAACTGTAGGTCCCGCCACTCATGTATAAAATTAACGCACACAACATGAGTGGTGTTGAGAAGTTAGGCCGTAATCCTGACTGAAGGGTTGTAATGGCCAATTATGTATGTAATCTTGAGGCGTTACATTTTAAATATGATTTCTGGCATAAGACCGCCACGGCTGGCGCGGATGTAGTCCAATCTGGACGTCCAATTTTCGATGACTTTTTCCAACATTTGTGGCCGTATATCGGCAATAACACGGCGAATGTTGTATTCCAAATGGTCAAGCGTTTGTGGCTTTACCGCATAGACCAATGACTTTACATAGCCCCACAGAAAGTAGTCTAGCGGTGTTGAATCACAAGATCTTGGAGGCCAATTCACAGGTCCAAAACGTGAAATTAGGCGGTCACCAAACGTGTCTTTCAATAAATCTATATGTGGCACGAGCTGTGTCTGCGTGTGGTTGAAACCACAATGAAAAAGTTAGTAATCATGGCTCTATACCCATCACCATTGACTGTAACGTTCTTCCTCAATGCTACGCTCTACAGCAGCAATAGCTTATTCTGTACGCACCGTACAGCGTCTCTGGGGATGAGAGTTATCAATAAGAGTAAACGTGGTGCGAAAACGTTCCATGGTTAATCGAATTAACTGCTCTGATGGACGATTTTGTCGACGATAAAATGGACGTAGTGCGCGATACGTTTTCCGCACAGAACCATTATTTTCGAAATAAAATTGCACTATTTGCAAGAGTTGTTCAGGCGTGAGTCTATTCATGATGAATTGCCAAACCAAACTGAGAATAAATCACTTGACAGCTGTTAAATCTGTCGCCATATTGAAAAGTAATGCCAACTTAAAGTTCTATACCTCTATAAAAAAACACCCTTTACATATACATATATTACAAATAATACGGGGATTTCCGTTTTTAACACTAATGCTGCCAACTACATTTACACAAGCAGTGTAACCAATATTTGTTTTCCATAAAATTTTGCGTTTATTACATTTCATTTTACTTAATGTTTTTTATGATTTTGGCGATTAATTTTACAGTGTGGACTATATCAAGAATACTTTATATACATTGATATTTATTAATGTGACAAAAAAGTAGAATTTATGCCAAATTCGACTATATAAAAAATGGACTATACAACGAACTAAATGTATGAAATTATTTTTATTGCAAAATTAAAATTCTCTTATATGTGCGATGGACTATAAGCGAAAAGTACTGTACAAATTATATATAATTATTATTACGAGCTGAGTAACACAGAGCCTCTGGTGGGAATAAAACGCACAACCCTCACGCTAACAGTCTAGAACACTACCCACTAGACTACCAGGGCGCCCTAAGAGAAATATATTTCTACCGCAGACATATTTTTTCTGATATTCTCACAAACCAAAGTTTTTTGAAAAGGGAAGATCCTTTAGAATGGTATACATAAACACACATATGCATGTTTCTACTTTATATGCTATGAGATTTGAACGGGTAAACTGATTTTTTCTTATATTTTCAAGCTTAGCTATACTTAATTGCAAAATGTAATTAAATTTTGATACTATGAATGGACAAACTTGAAAAAATATGAGAAAAATAAACATTTTCCAAGTTTACCTCATGAAACCTCATAGAATATTAAGCCGAATAATATATCTGTGGCCAAATGATAATGGCTTATGTTGACATAAGTGTTTTTCATTTTATTACATATTCTTATTCTCATATCCAAGATCAATCACCCAGCTAAATTTTATGTATAAAATGTCGTTATTAATAAAACTATGCGCATTTATATTTTACAAACACAATTACCAAACACAATTTATTTTAGACAAATCCGTTAAAATCTCTAAACACGAAATTTCGACTGAAGCTATTATTATTTAATGCCACAGATGTATATGCAGACCGTTTTAAAAGTCCATTCCTTCCTTTTCTAAGAATGTTTAAATTTTGGAATTAAATCGTGGGAGCTTTCCTGGTTGCTTTTTTTTAACTTTTTTTGGTTTATTTCGCTTAAAGACACGTTTTTTAAGAAAGTGGTGCAGAATTTTGTGCACTTTCAGCTCATGTAAAAAAATATTTGGTATTCAAGAATTTCATTTTCTAATTAATTCACATTTTAGGCATCAAAAACCCCAATGTGCATCGGTTCAGAAATGTTTGTATAATTAATAAATTTTTGTGATAAGATCAAAAAAACAAAATTTGTCAAATAAAACGAGTTTGGAGGGTTCGAGAAATATAAGAAAAATATTTCAGAGCTTTACATGACCTACACTATGTCATTGGTTGAGTGGACAGAACACTACCCACGACAAAGTTGAAGAGGTCGCATGATAACGGGTCGCCTTGTCTGAAACCTCGCACGGTACCAAATGGTTCGGTGAGGTCCTTTCCTACCTTGACGGAGCTGCAGGAATTGCTCAACGTCATTCTGCATAGCCTTATTAGCTTCGCAGGTATAACGAGCTCAGACATTGCGGCAAAAACACGATCCTTTATGGGGCTATCGAAGGCTGCCTTATAGTCGACAAAAAGATGTCGTGTGTCGACTTTTTTTTGGTCTTTTCCAGCATTTGGAGTAGTGTGAACATCTGGTCGATGGTGGACTTGCCAGGTCTGAAGCCGCACTGATAAGGTCCAATCAGTACTTTGACGAGTGGCTTCAGTCGTTCACACAATACTTCTGTAAGAACCTTATATGCGATATGGAGAAGAATTATACCCCTGTAGTTGGCGCATATCGTAGGGTCTCCCTTTTTCAGGACAGGACAGCGGACACTGAGGTTCCAATCGTTGGGCATACTTTCCTCTAGCCATATTTTGTAGATAAGCTGGTGCATGCGCACTACCAACTCCGGCCTTAAACAATTCAGCAGGGAAGCCATCAGAACATGCCGCTTTATTGTTTTTAAGACGTATAACCGCAACTTTGACCTCTTCATTGCTAAGCGGCGGAATCTCCACACCGTCACCGCCGAAGAATATTTCAAATAAACCTTCCCTTCCCCTTATCCCGGTAATTAAATTAAAGCATTGAATACATTTTTATTTTAATTTTATTTTAATTATTTATATGACTTCCTTAAAATACATTCAAAATATATTACAAATAAGGAATTAAGAATTAAATTGAAAAAGACAGTATTTTTTATAAATTTAAATTTATTATAATATAAATTTATTATAATATAAAACTTTATTATAATATAAATTTAAACTTAGAAAACTACTCATATATTTCATCAATATTTAATAGAAATTAAAAACATTCACATGATATTTAATTTAAAATTTACGCAAATTGATTACAAATAATTTTTCTAAATTACAAATTCTTTTTTTCCAGAGAATATACTCTTCGTGAACTTTTTGTTTTAAAAATTGGTCTTCTTTGCCGAGTATATTGTAGACGTTTTCCTCATCGCTGCTGATAAAAAGATATCATCTTTGAACTGGGAAGAGGCGTGCAAATTAGCACAATCGTTCGAGCTAATCAACAAAGAACAAAAAAGTATGCGTTCATCGTCGATGTCAATAAAATAAATCAGTATACTCAAAAGTACAAGAAGTATGAAAAATGTACAAAATGTGCATCCAAGCATGCAAGTGGCAGTTGTCCGGCTAAGGAGTGGACCTGTTTTTCCTGTGGAAAGAAAGGACATTCGGTTAAGGGGTGCTTTTCGAAAAAGAATAAATCAACACAAAGGAATTTAAGTAAGCAGAACAATGTTAACGAGTTGGAGTTTAAGCTGGGATCGTTGAACTGGGTAAATAGATCGGGGTCGCCACTGGTAAAGAGTTTTATCGTAAACGGTAAAACTTTGGAAATGGAAATAGATACTGGAGCCGTCATGTCCGTTATATCTAATGTAGACTATGAATTTTATTTTAATGATTTAAATTTAGAAAGTATGAATTTTCCTCCTTTACAAGTTTTAACAGGCAATGCTGTGGAGGTTATTATGAGAATATTGGTGACAGTTGATGGAAAAAGTGGTTTGGAATTGATGGTAGTGATATCGAACAGGTAATTCACGCCTTTTATGGATAGATGTTTTATTTCCTGGTTGGCGAAATTTTTTTAAGGTAACCTTGTGTAATACAAGTGATATTTTATCTATAAAAAACGTGTGTCAAACTAGTACAGCGGAAGTGTTGAAAAGTACTTTCCCGTCCTTATTTTTGGATTGTACAGGCCCCATTAAAAGTTTTTCAGCTGATATTTTTGTCAAGCCAAATTCTCAACCAAAATTTTTTAAGGCGTATACGGTGCCTTTAAGTTTAAAAAATTCTGTGGAGGCCGAGTTAGGTCGAACGCGTGACGAGGGAATATTAGAGCCCGTCCAACTCCGATTGTTTGTGTCATAAAAAAAGATTCTAATATAAGAATCTGTGGTAATTTTAAAGTAACCATAAACCCAGTTATTGAAATGGATGTATATCCATTACAGTTAATTGATGATATTCTCACAAGTTTGAGGGGTAAAACGTGTTTTTGTATTCTTGATTTGAGTAAGGCTTATTTACAGCTATCGGTAAATAAATCATCTCGTGAGTTGTTAACTATCAATACCCATATGGGATTGTTTCAATTTTGCCGTTTACCATTTGGTGTTTCAACTGCACCTATGATTTTTCAAAGGGTGATGGATCAAATTATGTAGGGCTTAGAAGGCGTTGCTGTATATCTAGTTGATATTTTAGTTTCTGGTAACGGTGAACAAGATTGTAAATCTAAATTGTATAAAGTTTTAAGTAGATTGCAAGAATACAATGTTAAAATCAATTGGAATAAATGTAAACTTTTGGTAAATACTATTGAGTATTTGGGTCATACCATTACCCCTGAAGGTATAAAACCTTCAAATTCTAAAATGGAGGCTATAATACGAGCACCTGAACCAAGTAATATTGACCAACTTCAAAGTTTTTTAGGGTTAATTAATTATTATTCCAAATGTTTGCCAAATAGTGCTACAGTCTTAGCACCTTTGTATAAATTATTGCGTAAAGACGTAAAATGGAGTTGGGATGAAGAATGCATCTTGGCTTTTCAAAGCTGTAAAAAGTTATTATGCAATAACAATTTGTTGGTTCATTTCGATCCAAATAAACCTATTGTAATTGCGTGTGACGCGTCTCCGTACGGTGTTGGTGCCATTTTAAGTGTAGTTGTTAATGGTCAGGAGAGGCCGTGTTACATGGTTGCATCTACTTTAAGTAAAGCAGAGAAAAATTATTCTCAAATCCATAGAGAGCCCTTAGCGGTGGTATTTGCAATTCGCAGATTTCATAAGTTTGTTTATGGTTATAATTTTACGGTATACACCGACCACCAACCACTTGAAAAACTTTTAGGTGACCAAAAGGCTTTATCAGACCCTACAATTCGGAAGGTTATGAAATTAGTTCAAAATAACAGTTGGTCTTAGGAAATGAAATCGAATAGTCTACTAATTCCATATAATAATATAAAAATTTCTCTAGAAGTCAAGGACAATTGTTTATTTTATGGAGATCGTTTAGTTATACCCACAATTTTAAGAGATACATTTCTATCCTTGCTACACGATACCCATATTGGGATCGTTCGTCTGAAGTTGTTAGCTCGTGCTTCGGTTTGGTGGCCTTCCATTGATAAAAGTATTGAGGCTTATGTTTCAAATTGTCCGTCGTGTCAAAAAACTCAAAACAAGACAAAAGATTGTCCAAATTTTACGTGGCCTCCAACTTCTTTTCCGTTTGAACGCATTCATGCGGATTTGTTTCAGTTCCAAAATAATGATTTTTTAATAGTTGTTGATGATTTTTCTAAATGGATTGATATACTTCTTAGGTTAGGTTAGGTCGGAGTGGTAGCTCTGATGTCACAAAGCTCACTTGAGCACGCATAGCGGCCCGTTGTGATGCCACGGGTGAACGCAGTCCCTGTACTAACCAAGTTCCACCAAAATCAGGGAAAAGGAGGAAGTTGGTCAGTGCAAGGTCTGCACAACAAAAGCACGACTACCCCGCACTGGAAAACCAGCCAGAAAGTTTGATGAACGAAGCTATATCCTTGATGTCAATAGGTGATAGCTCCGTTAAGCTAACAAGGAATGGGGAGCCAAATAACCTATATCTACACCTAGCAAGAGACGGGCACTGGCAGAGAAAGTGAACAACAGTCTCCTCTTCCTCAGTGGACCTGCATCCACGGCAAAAGTCGTTGAAAGGGAGCCTCATTCTTTCCGCGTGTCTACCCATGACGCAATGGCCTGTAAGCACGGCCACTGTAGTCGAGATGACATCTCGACCAAGACTAAGTAATCGGTTGGTACGCCTTCTATCCATCCTGGGCCAGGTGAGTCTAGCGGTGGAGCAGGACTCCTCATTGATCAAGGATAGGTTGGCGTCCCGAAACAACCTCCGCGCAATGGTCAACTTGACCGAGGCAAGTGGCATACCCAATTCAACAGAAGAGGATTCCGGAAGGAGCGCACCAGCTCTGGCGAGCTCGTCTGCCCTACAGTTTCCCGAAATTCCACTGTGGCCGGGGACGCACACCAGAGAGACACTGGAGAAGCGCCCAGAAAGAAGGTCAAGACAGCGGCGACATTCCCTAACGATCCTAGAGTTAATCACGGAACCCGATAGAGATCCTATCGCGGCCTGACTATCAGAGAAGATCGAGACGCGAGTGAAAGGAGCATCGTTGACGAGGATCCATTGCGCGGCTCGGTAAATCGCCATCACCTCCGCCTGAAACACACTGCAGTAGTCCGGCAGACGGAGAGAAATATTCAGGTCAAGTTTCCCAGAGTAGACACCACTCCCAACCCCATTATCGAGTCTAGAGCTGTCGGTATATATATCCAGAACTTCCGGGGGGACGACCGCATTAGGATTCCAGTCATCCCTACTTGGAATCAGAGAGTGGAAACACTTCACTGACTACACTTCTTACTTAATTGGCCATTACAACCCTTCGTCAGGATTACGGGCTAGCTTCTCAACACCACTCATGTTGTGTGCGTTAATTTTATACATGAGTGGCGGGACCTACAGTTTAAAGTCGACTCCGAACGACAGATTTTTTGAGAAGCTTTTCAGGGCAATTTTTACTCTCAGAGTTTTTGCCAGAAATCTGCTGAGAGGAAGTCGCCGAAGAAATACTTTTTGTATTTTGTTTTTGATGTCTGGCCTGGGATTCGAACTCGGGCCTTACGTCTAATAAGCCAACACACTACCTACTAGACCACGGCGACAACGGATTGATATACAAATTTTATATAAAACATCAGCAATAGTGGTTATTGAAAAATTAAAATTTTTATTTTCAAATTTTGGATTTTGCTGTACGCTAGTAAGCGATAATGGACCGCAGTTCCGAAGTGAGGAGTTTAAATTATTTTTAAAATCAAACGGAATAAGTCAGCTTTTTAGTCCTGCTTATCATCCACCCAGTAATGGTTTGGCAGAAAGAGGTGTTCAAACCGTTAAAAATAGTTTGAAATCGTACTTTCTATCTAACAAGTCAGGGAAACTTTCTTTCGAAAACGTCGTATTAAACTTTTTATTTAAATACCGAAACACTCCATCCACTGTCACAGGTATGTGCCCAAGTGAATTTGTTTTATCATATAAACCAATAACTCTATTATCATACATTAACTTAAAAAAAGACTCAAATACGAAAGTTAATACAGCAAACTACAAAGAAAAACAGATTTTAGAGAAAGATATGTTTCAAAAAAGCAAAAAATTTAATAATTTCAGTTTAAAAGTTGGTAAAAAAAATTTTGTATTTGAATCCAGATCAAAATAGTGATGCAAAATGGGTCAAAGGTATCATTTGAAAAAAAATTAGTGAAACACTATATTTGATTGAAGTTAATAGGCGACGAAGGGTTGCTCATAGAAATCAATTAAAATTAATTGAAAAAGATGTAACATTATTAAGTACTCCACAAAATTCAGAACAAAATGATAATGTAAGCGTTAAAAGAGTAAGGGATGAAAAGAAGAAGAAGACGAGGAAGAATTTTTTGATGCAGAAAATGTGAGGGACGAAGATGATAATATTACAGAATTACCATTAAAGGCTAGATTAAGAAAGAAGAAAATTATTAAGTACCAATTGTAATTGCAACTAAAAATTTTAGCTTTGTAATTGTTTTTATAAACTTAAAATCTAAAAAGGGGAAGTAATGTAGTGTATGTACCTGTTATAATTATACTTGTTAAAATTAAGAAATGTGAAATAAATTGGGGATGAGTAATTTGTTTTTAAATTTCCTTAGATCTCCTTTTGAAGAAAGAGATCTTTTTTTTCCAGCGATTAGAAGTCTTTTTTTTCTTTCCAAATTAGAATTTCTTAGGGAAGTTCAACTTTTAGCACAATATATTTTCAGTAAAATTCATAATTTAATTAATTCAGATAAGCACAATTATGTATATGAATAATTCAGGTATAACTTAATAGTATAAAAGTAATTATAAATTTGGGTAAGGTGCATATATTTTAATATAGTAACACAATTTAGGTAAGTAAATATAATTTCAGGTAAGTAATTTAGGTAAGTACAATTTATAGATTCAGGTGAGTATAATTTGGTAACACTTAATGCAACACTTGAGGTAAGTAATAAGTTAAAATAGACAACATTTAAATTTTGATATATGTATTTAGGTAGGTATATATTTGTTTGTTTTTTTTTTAAGAATTAATTCACTTTCCTTAAAAAAAAAAAATTAACAGTTAGGGTAAGTATGATTTCTTATAACTTCATTTAAATTATTAGATATTTTAGTTTTAAATTTTTACTTTTAGTATATTTTTTTTGTTTATTTCAGATTTAAATTATTTCGCAGTGCACTTTGAGGTTGTTTTATCTCCGACGGTAAGAAGTGAAGTGATTTTTGTCTGTGGTTTTATTTTCCACCAGACTTCTGACAATTTACATCAACGGCAGATTTCCAAATTATGTGCAGTTAACTTAAGATTTTGGAGACATTATTTGCGTCTGATGGAATGATTGCTGTTGGAATATATGTGTGTTCAAACCTCGTTTGAACAAAATGGTAAATCAGTTTACCTTTGCTTTATGTATTTAAAATACAATAATTTATTTTGATTATTCAATAAAGAACTTGTGAAGAATACACAACAATTTTGTTGTTGTGGTGACGTATACGGCGTAGAGAGTCCATGACGCCCATTGGTTTGATGAGATGGGATTCTAGCGCATTGCTGCTGCTTGACACATATGATCAAGTTCGAAGGAGGTAGGTCCCCTATTTCAACCATACAGGCAGGTTGTTAATCCGTTCAGTGCAAGTTTTTCGGAATATAGCCCTGTATTCAATTTCTGAGACATCGGTGAAGACCGTTATACCACCATCACCTATGACAGCTTCAGCAAACCATTCTTCCACTGTGGGAGTCTGAGTCTTGCATGTTCGACAGCAAAGAGTTTCCCATACCACGAATTCACATTTATGCTATGTTCGCACGAGCCTTCGAATTACTTCGCTCTCTGTTTGAATTATTTATTTGAATTATCATGTTCACACGGTAGTTTTGTAATTCTTCTTTACAGTTCTTCTTCTTCTTATTACTAAATTATTATTAATATTTTTCATACAGCTTCTTCAAAAGCTGCAAATACTTTTCAAAAGGTTTTCTACACACATAGTGGCTTCCTCCGCTAATTTCGCGAATAACTTTCTTATAAATAATACTTTTATAAAATATTATTTTTGGATTCCATTATTGTTTACAATATTTTTTGTTTATATTTTTTGTGCTTTGACAGCTGGTGATGGCAAAAATACGATAAAATTAAGAGATTGCATTGATTTTTAAGTAATCCACAGGGTAATAGAATTTGGATTACACACAATTTGGGTAATTCGCTCACAAAATTTTGTATGGCGAATGACGTAATTTAGCACATAATTGGGTGTTGAATTGCGAATGAGAGAGCGAATTACGAAAAAATGCTGCCGTGCGAACAAGGCATTAAACATGGGTAATTCGGTTCTACTTCAGGTAGTATTGAAGCGTAGCCCATCGAAGCCTGCGAAATTGACTTCAGAACACTCTGTATCTTGTTCAGCGTAGCGAGATAGTCCCTCTTTCGTATAGCTTCCCAACATACTAATTCTCCGTAAGAGAGTATAGGCTAAACAACTGCTCTATACATCCAGTGGATGATACGAGGCTGCAGGTCCCAAACGGTCTTTTACAGACGTTCATACGTATTTGAGAGCCTCAGAGCTGTTACGTTCATTTTCAAAATAGTGAAGTTAAGAATCTAGTACTTCTGACAAGAAAAGACAAATTGGGCTTTAGCTCTGTTCACATCCAATCCTCCTCCCACCTTTATACCTCAGTACCTTTGCCACTGCCGACTACATAAGATCGCTGATTGTTGAAAGATGCTTAACTAGTATTAAATAAATATTAATTTTAATTTAATCAGTATTACTTCTACACACTGTTCAAAAATTTATTGTCAAACTTTTCTTGAGCATGTTTAAATTTATACTATTTGCTTATCTAATATATGTATTTCTTTCCAGTCGTCTTTCGCCGTATTTCTCTGTGTAAATCATTTAGTTTTGTTTACTACAAAACTCTCTTTATGCATACCGAAGATCATAACGAGTAAGGACTTATATTATTCGTAACATCAGAAGTTATTTTCCCTACACTCAACATTATTATATCGGGTCCTCCTTCTAACGTTTTTTTTTTCAACTAGTGCTTATTTCGTGAATGGTAACACTTAGCTCATGTCTGATTTGACAGATAATTAGTTTTATCCTTCCGCTGAACGAATATGGTTATGTATACGCTGGAATAACGCTGGGAAATATTGCGACATTACTTTGAAAATCATGGTAATGTTGCAGAATGTGTGCGAAAATTGCGTACGGATTTTGGAAGAAGAGATGCACCAGCAGCATACGAACATACGGCGTTATATTGTGAAAAAAGTGAAAGAAACTCGATAAACCAAAGCGTGAAAAGCCAAAAACAGTGCGTACACCCGAGAATATTGCTGCTGTGGCAGAAAGTGTGCGTGAAGCGCCATCAACATCAATTCACCGTCGTTCTTAACAATTGAACATTTCGAAGACATCATTGAGACAGACACAGACAGAGACAGATCATTGGCACAGACAACCCGCACGCATACATTGAAAAGCCGACGCACTCAAAACGAGTCACTGTTTGGTGCGGATTTTAGTCCAGAGGCATAATTGGGCCATTTTTCTTCGAAAATGAGCAAGGAGTGCCCGTTACAGTCAATGGCGACCGTTATCGGTTCATGTTGAACGAATTTTTGTTCACAAAAATTGAAGAGGAGGATATTGGCAACATTTGGTTTCAACGTGCGACACAGCCGAAGCTTCACTCGATGTTTTGCGCCCTGTTTTTGAAGGTCGCATTATCAGCCGCAGAGCTGATGTCGTTTGGCCACTTCGGAGCTGCGATTTGACACCGTTGGACTATTATTTGTGGGGTGCCGTCAAAGATAATTGTTACGCCGACAAGTCAGAGACAATTGACGCTTTAAAGGACAATATTCGTGAAGCCATTGGTGAAATACAGCCGCACACAATCGATAATGTGCTTAAAAATTGCACCGATCGTGTAGGCTACTGCATGGCCAGCCGAGGCAGCCATTTTAATGAAATTATTTTCCATTATTAACCGGAAGGATTGTACTTTCAAATAAAAAAAGAAATTTGAGAAAATATTTAGTAGAGTTTTTTAAAGAATTTTCAAAAAAAAAAAAGTTATTTGGCGGACCCTAACATGAAGCAATTTTTTCAAAATAAATTAAAATCTTAGAACACATTTACATAATACAGTTTTATATCAGAAAAATGTTTGTGTAATAAATTAGTTTACAAATGTAAATTATCATTCTACGAATGCTACACAAATCTTAGTAAAATGTTGGAATATTTACATTTATGATAATTTTTATGTCAAACTGTGAATTTCATTCGTGTTAAAATAAACTAAAAACAGCATAAGAGAAATCGTAAAAGACATTTTAATATTAGAACAACTCATTCTTAAAATATGCTTGTTACTCTCTTTGAACATGACATCTCAAATGCAAATTCCTTTGACATAGTTATGGAATTTTATATATTTACTATTAAAAAAAATGGTAAACAAATAAACAAAAATATAACAACACCGCAATAATAAATTGGGCAATTCACACAACTTTGTATCGTGTATGTTGTATTTAATACATTTGTTTGGTTGTGAACGCTCCATGCTATGCTGTATTTTGTATTTCGTGGCATTCAAATAATTTGATAGCCCGAAACCAATACAAATTTTTAAAAACATATGAGAACATATATACATTTTGTTCATTCACACAATTTGATAGCACGAAACCAATACAACTTTTAAAAACGTATGGAAAAAGTGTGTATAAGTGTATCGAATTTTTATATGAAAATGATCAACAACACTCATACACTGTTGTATGTTCTTCCAACAATACAGTGAATACAACGATACAACGGCTTGTGTGAATTGACCAAATGTAAACAACGATGTCTACATTTATAGAGATTTCGAGAAGTCATGAACATTCGCATTCAAGAACATTCATTAGACTACTTATTTTGCCATATAAAAGGCAAAGCAAAGCTGGCGAGTGAGTTAGTCGAGTTCAGTCAAGTGTGTGTGAAGACGCGGTGCATTTGAAGAGAGTAATTTTCTAGTAATAGTTATTGTTTATGCAAAGGGAATAAACCAAAGAAAAGCAGTTGTTGTTGTCTACATCAAGTTGTGAACCGTGCACACAGAATTATACGAATAATACAGAATTATAATTTAAACTAAACACAAATTTATTTTTATGCATTTTTGCAATCTACGAACTCATAAACGTTTTTAAAAGATAAAAACATAACAATATATACGTATGTATGCATCGACGCCTCCATTCTATAACGTTCTAAGTGTACTTAGAACCTTTTTAATGTTCTTGCATTTTTAAAATCTACGTTCTCTAACTTAAATACTATCAAAATTTGATTAAGTTGCGCCGATCCGTTCCGAAGTTATAGGGAAAAATCTACTTAGAATACACATATACTTAGTCGTATGGCGCGTGAAAACTTTGAGAGCTCATAACTCAAAACACACTTTTTCGACTTGGAATGTTATAGAACGGAGGCGTCGATATATTATACACATATTGCAATAACCATCCATTGGAAAAATTAAAGACTACATTTTGCTTCACTTCATAAAAAGTAAAGTTTCGAATTAAAATCGAAGCAAACTCTTTTATTCTTGAAATATTTTTATGTTTTACGTTTGCAATGCAGAAGGGTATTACGACTATTATTGCTTTCCTTAGGATATACTTTTTATTATTGTATGTTTTTAATTGTAACAGAATATGACATTATTTTACCTACCAGGGATTATTTCTCTTTTTTTATTCAGCCTGTCATTTTTTACAAATTACACATGTAAGAATTTGTTAAAAATTTTTATGGAAGTTGTTCATTTGTGCATGTTTGTGGACTTAGTGAAATAGTGTCTGTTAGGTTCATTGACAGCGCTTAGATTAAAATACCACGTCTTCATTCATAACGCAATTGTAAGGCACAACATGCCTTTAATTGTTTAGAGAATGTTCGTGGCAGTATTGTACTGTAATTTAAAATATTTACTAAGATTCTGATGTTCAAACTATTCAGTAATAATTAAATTGGTCTAAACAAATCGGTACGAAATATTTCAATAGTTTCTGTCTATTCACTATAAAAAATATGCTTCATTTTAATATGTGTGATATTTTGTAATTCAAATTTAAATTTTCATTCAACGAATACATAAAATAGTGAAAACTTGAATTAGATTTGCATTTAAATAACTGAAATAAGAATTAAATAAAACATTCGAATAGTATAGGAATTAAATCTTACACACATAAGTAGAGTAGGGCGTTAAGCAAATTTGAATATCAAAATATTTTTACACATAGCCTTTTAAAAGTTTTAAAATGGCTCTAGAAAAAAATATTACAACTTTTTCTCAACGATAACCAGCTTGCGATTAAAGCTTGTGCAACACCTAAGCTGAGTGTTTCGTTAGCCACTACATTCGACAGTTTTAAGCTACACAAACACATACAACGATATAGTTACAAGTAAACCAACAACATCATTATGAAAGAAAAGGGGATAGACAAGTAAGGGAGAACGCAGCAATAAGCAATGTGAACAAAATACACAAACAACGTATGAGCAATAACTACAAAATTATAAAAAATTATTACTCATACGTCATATTGGTTACACAGCAAATGTTGCATACATACATATGTACCTGTATACCATTAATTAAAAAGCTTTTCGAATTCCCTTTTGTCTGTGCATAAATCGTTCCCTAGAATTTTTATTATGTTTATGTTTATTATGTCTTATATACATTGCAGGATGTAAAATAGAAATGGATAATAAAAAGGTTCACAATTTAGCACTTTTACATTCACAAACAAAGATTGTCATAAATTTGAAGGAGGTAAAGAAAGGTACGTTTTTATGAACACTTTTTCCACCCGACGGTATAAATAAGCAAATAATAACTTCCAGTTATAGATATACATACATATATACGTAATTGGCCATTACAACCTTTCAGTTAGGATTATGGACCTAGGATCTCAAATCACTTATGTTGTGTGTGTTGCTTTTATACATGAGTGGCGGGACCTGCAGTTTAAAGTCCATTCCGAACGAGAGTTTTGTTCTGGAGAAACTGATCAAGGCAGTCTTATTTATTTCAGACTTTTTGCCAGAAATCAGTTGAAATCGGTTTGTTGGAGATGTCTGACCTGGTGTTTAAACAAATTAACTAAATTGGTCAATTCACACAAGCCTTTGTATCGGTGTATTCATTGTATTGTTGGAAGAACATACAACAGTGTATGATTGTTGTTGATAATTTTCATATAAAAATCCGATACACTCATACACATTTTTTCATATGTTTTTAAAAGTTGTATTGGTTTATATTGTATTGTGTGAATGAAAAAAATGTGTATATGTTTTCATATGTTTTAAAGGGTTGTGTTGGTTTCGGGCTATCAAATTGTTTGAATGCCACGAAATACAAAATACAGCATAGCATTGAGCGTTCACAAACAAACAAATGTATTCAATACAATATACACGATTCAAAGTTGTGTGAATTGCCCAATTGTATGATTGTTGTTGATAATTTTCATATAAAAATCCGATACACTTATACGCATTTTTTCCATATGTTTTTAAAAGTTGTATTGGTTTCGTGCTATCAAATTGTGTGAATGAAAAAAATGTGTATGTTTTTACAAAGTTGTGTTAATTTCGGGTTAACAAATTGTTTGAATGCCACGAAATACACGATACAGCATAGCCTTAAGCGTTCACAAACAAACAAATTTATTCAATACAACACACACAGTACAAAGTTGTGTGAATTGCCCAAATGTTTATTATTTACTATAATAATGATAATAATAATACTGACCGTTAAAACAGTTTTTGGGTATTTATTTAAAAAAAATTGTTTCATAATAACTTTTTCTTTATTTGCAGTACTTGTTTCATACAATTTACTATTTAGTTACCCTAGACTACCATTTACACATATTTCAAAAACATGGACAGCGCAGCTGTCATATTTATGAAAAATATTCCATAAATTTGAATAAATTTTAAATTCAGTATCCATAATTTACTGACAGATTTTAAAAGACATTAAGGATATCTTTATAAACTTAAGCTATTTAACAAAAGTATTTCTTTGGAATGTTAGCCTTAACAAAAGTAATTAATGTTGTAAATAAATTGCAATGCATTATTTTGGATTATGAATATGTTAGTACAATACACAATGCAACACCTCTTTATGCATTATAAGATTTCCTAAGCCTTAATGAGAAATCCAATACCAGCTTTTAATATCACAAAATGGAATATGTTGTATGAAATAGAAAAATACTTATAATACTCATAAATATGATTCTAGTGATTCGAATTATTCATCAAAATTTACAGTCGTAGTTGTTGTTGCATTTAAAAAAGAAGAAAGAAAAAGACAAAGACAGTAAGCAAAGTAAACACACAACCCTCTAGTGAGTATTGTAGTGTTCGTACATTAATCATACTTATTTTGTAATTCGTCAACAACATCATGCGTATTGTTAACTATGAGTACGATGACTACTTCAAATTCAAATGAATTAGGATAAGTATCAGAAATAATGAATATGATTCGAATCCATTATTCTTTTTGAATACTCATTGCTTATCTCAGGCACGTATGTATTTTAATAGCAATATACATATTACATACATAAATACATACATTCAGTCAGGATTACGGCCTAGCTTCTCACATCACTCATGTTATGTGCCTTAATTTTATACTTGAGTGGTGGGACCTACAGTTTTAACGTCGACTCCGAACGACAGATTTTGAGAAACTTTTTCATTGCAGGTTTATTTAGTCTCAGACTTTTTGCCAGAAATCTGCTGTGAGGAAGTCTTCGAGGAAATATTTTTTTTTCTACATTTCCTTTTTGATGTCTAGCCTGGGGCTCGAACCCGGGCTTTTACGTCTAATAAGTGAACACACTACCTACTTGACTACGGCGACTACAATATACATACAATGTTATACTTCACTTTGTTACATAATGTTTAACTGGTGATTATGCCTTTGGAGTTACGTGCATTTAGGAATGAAATCAATTCTTAGCATGATACGCTATTAAAAAGATTGTGTCGCTATATGCAAGAACATAAAATTTAACAAAACTTTAATAATTTTGAGACGTGACTAGGATAAATGGCAATTTGTATGTCTTGTATTCCACTACAAAAGAGAAGTAAAACACTAAAAACTTCTAGAAACTGTTTGTATTTAGCAGTACAGACTTTTACATTCATATACTTTAGAAAAACCGTTTGAGAGTGAAAATCCTTCACCAAAAAATATACATTTGAAAAGTAAGAAAATAGATATTTAAAGAAACCATAGAATAGAATTTTTGTAGCACAAACGACAACCTCAACTAAAATCTTTTAAAGATAAAATGTTGAAAAAGTGAAATTGCTTGCAAGCGAGGAGATCTGTCTTAAAAAGCAAAATGTGTAACAAAGTGCCTAAACAAAGGGCGTCTGCGATTAAATAAAGTCGGAAAAATATTACAACTTAAGAGCTTTTATTTTTAAATATAAAAGAAATGTTAAAGAAGACAGAGCGTACAACAAAATACAAATATAAAAGGATATAACACTCATACAAATTAAGAGAATAAAACGAGATTATTTATGTTAAGACATGAACTACAAAAAACGAAACTGTTTGTAAAGCGATTTAAGAGCCAATATTCTTCACTATTTTCTCTAGCGCTTCCGTAAAACGTGTTTTGAATAGAATTTCTGATAAAATTTTGTTAAATATAGTGAGTTTTAATCAAAGTTTAATGTAATAAGTTTCGCATTAATGAGTAATAGCTGTCGGTTTATTTATATTTACAAGTAAAATTTTATTAACTGTATGAAAGATAATGGATTGTTAAATACTCGTATATTACATACATAATTGGCCATTCCTCAGTCAGGATTACGGCCTAGCTTCTCACACTAATCATGCTGTGTGCCTTATACTTGAGTGGCGGAACCTACAGTTTAACGTCGACTCCGAACGACAGATATTTGAGAAACTTTTAAATGGCAGGTTTATTTACTCTCCCTGGAACGCGAACCCGGGCTTTTACATCTAATAAGCGAACACACTACCTACTAGACTAAGGCAACTGTTAAATATAAAGAATATATTGCAAAATTAACCCTTTGCACTCGGCGGTCCCCTCTGAGGGGACAGCGTAAATCTAGCATATCACTGGGTCGTCCTCTCTGAGGGACAGTGAAATTATTCCACCGTAATTTTTTAAGAAACACTTGTTCTTCTGCAGTTTTCTGTTAAAATGGCACAAATAATCTAATCGAAATATGATAAAGTAAACAAGATGCATGATAAATAAATCAACCGTTTTACGTGTCGAAAAAGAACGTGCAAAGTGCGTTCACAACGCACTGTACAGTTTTCTGATCCGTTGAGAAATTATAGATATAGTACGAGGGTTGCATTTATATATTTCGGGATTAGAAAACAAAAACAAATATTAATCATCGAAAATCGCTTTATTGTTTTTCAAAATATTCCCCATTAAGGTCTATACACTTTTGCATGCGTTTGAACCAATTGTCGAAGCACTTTTGCCACTCTGACACGAGCCTCTTTTTGAGCGGTTGACAAATTGTGTTGGATCCAACGCGAACAGTCAAATGACAGTCAAATGTTCATGCAATACTGAATGTATGTCTATGTCCCACTAATGCCTAAGGTTGTCTCAATCTCACGGTAGGTCACATGACGATCTTGCAATATCAGTTGGCGCACAGCATCAATGGTTTCCGGAACAACAACTGATTTTGGACGACCTTCACGAAATTCGTTTTGGAGTGAACTACGACCTCGGTTGAATTCACTATACCATCGATAAACACTGGTCCTTGATGGAGCTTCATCGCCAAAAATTGCATTAAAAAATGCACTATTGTTGAGTTAATCCACGTCGAAAGTTGTAAAAAATAATCGCACGAAAATGTTCACGATTTAATTCCATTTTTTGGGCGAGGTGAATTTTCTAAGTTATTGTAAACAAAACAAATAGCGCTCGTATGTCAAAACGTTCTGAGAACGTACAACCTGAAAAATGTCAAGCTTTACGATAGAGCTGTCAGTTGGCAGATTGCAACACTAGGGTTGACAAATCCCGAAATATGTATATAGGCGTACAAAGCTACGGCTCAATCGAGTAGGAAACTTGATACGATAATAAAGAAATCCGATAACCGAGAAATGAAATGTACAAGATCTCAGTTCGTAATGAAGCGTCGAATAGAAGAGATCTTTGTAGCAATAAGTTGTGTTTTCGTAATTTACCATTAGCTATTTCCAAAGTATTTCTTTTACCCTTTATTTTATTATATAATCAATATAATCCATAATATAATCAATTATTATATAATTGAGTTGCTGGTAGATAACGTCCGAAAGGGTTAAAAGTATAATTTCATATGCGATAATGTCTAAACTCTTTTTAATCTTGACGTTCGTACATCCTTCTTTATTTCTTCTTCTTCTTCTTTTTGTAAATGCAACAACAACTAAGACTGTAAATTTTTAAGAATGATTCAAATCACTTGTTGGGGTGAGAAATTAATTCTATTTGGAAGAAATGGTTACTCTCTAAGCCGATGGATTGAGCGTATAAAACAGAAATGATTTTATAGGCTCAATCGGACAAAATCCCAATTTAGAATGTAATGCAAAAAAGAAAATAAAACAAAAGAGAATTAGGATTTTGGACTATAATTAATTTTATTGAAATAAATCGAAATATTACCTTATCGGACGAAGGATGAATCCAGAAGAAGGTTTTTTGAAAGGACAGAAAAACGGAAGCAATATAAGGACGTTTTAGAACCTGTTGACAGTTGCATTCAGCAAATATGGCGTAAGCTCTTCACAATTTTCAGCTTTTATTTATAAGAGAAATATGTGATACAGAATAGTTTAAAATGCACTGGTATTTAATGCCAAGGGTTAAGTTTGGCATTAACATTGCCGCCCGCCTTGCAGGGTATGCAAACAAAAGGAGACAGCAAAGCGTCAACGAGTCTTTGTCCGTATATTGCTTCTAAAACGTAAGAGATAAAATATTAAAGAATTCATTCGATAGCTTAGGTTCTAATATTAATTTTAGTAATCAATTCTTTATAATTCAATTCAAAAGTACATATACAATACATAAGCATGTACATATTAATAATATAAATAAAATAGTTTGTACGTATTGTAATTGCTTGGGACTAAAAACTTAAAAGTGCAATTTGGGCAAAAAAAAAGGATAGAAAAATTGGGAAAAAAAGTAATAATTAAATTGAACAGGGACCATAAATAGTCCACCCGAAAATGGTAGTTTGAGCCGTAGGAAAACCAACCCTAGAAAAATCTCCTTGACGGATAACCTTGGGATATAAATCCGCTCCGATGATTACATCGATCCCATCGCTCTCATAAAATTTGGAGTCGGCCAAAAAGAGGTCTCGAAAGTTTTTCTTGTATGACTCTGGGAAAGATTGGCACGGTGTACGTAACGTTATCCGATTGTCCACTCTAAACGTTCCCTCTATCTTTGAAGTAGAATCAAATCTGGACTTAAGTACCAATGGGCAAATGGTTTCGTCGTGCAGGGTATATGCCGTCATATCCAGCTTATCCACTAGTTTCATAGAAACACGGCTGACTAGCGATCCAGAATCTAGAAGGCATCGTGCATAAGATGTCGTCGAACCAATTTTCACCATAGCGGTGGGCAGCAGGACAATGGTACTTTGGCGCAGGATCGACGTTAAGGAAGCCTTTTTCGACGTTGAGGGAGGTGAAGATCCCTTAGGTTTCATTTCAGAAGAAGGGTGTTTTTTCGATGATGAAACTGATTGTGGAGATGGAGAACGAGATGAGGAAGATGAAGGCAGAAAATTCTTTAACAATTTTGGATGAATATGCAGAAGAGTGTGATGCAACTTTTTACAATGTTTGCAACCATTTTTGGAAAAGCATGTACCATGTGAGTGGTCATGTGCAAGGCAGTTATTGCAGTATTTATGTTTGCGTACAGCTCGGATTCTTTCGGTTACATTCATCGCCAGGAATTTTCGGCAAGTTCGGAGTGGATGTGGTCGCTTGCAGATACGACAATTGTAGGATCGAGACGATTGAGAGGACTTAATTGAAGCGATTGAATTTTTTGGCATTTTAAGCTGAAAAGAAATTAGAAAAAAATGAGAAGAGGAATTCCCGAAGTCTAACATTCTGTTGGTAGTAGTATTAATTTGACGATCGGTCGTGTAATTTTTCCCTTCTGAGTAAGAAGATCACAACGCGAACGCGATTATCAGAACCAATATACACTTTAACAACCCGACCTAGTTTCCAGGAATTTGGAGGAAGGTTTTCATCTTTTATCACTACCAAGTCACCTACTTTTGTATTTTCCGTGGGACGCTGCCACTTATTCCTCTTGGAAAGCTCCTTCAAGTATTCTGTCTTCCATCTTGAACAAAAGTTTTGATAAACAAATTTCAGTCGTTGCCATCGGTTTATTAAGGAAATAGGTGTATTGTCTACCTGAGGATCAACAGGTGCTAGAATAGGAGATCCGATAAGAAAATGTCCCGGTGTTAGGGCACTCAGGTCTTCAGGATTGGTGGACATCGATGAAATTGGTCTAGAATTTAAACAAGACTCTATCCTGGTCAAAAGGGTTAAAAATTCCTTATTAGATCAGATCTTTTGATTCGGTTATTTCTTCGTAATGTAGTTTTAAGTGTTAACCTTTTCGGTTAAAAAAACTCGCTACGTATGGTAAAGTCATAAATGCTTTGTAAGTTTTATGTGTAAACCATCAGATTAATATTTATTGAGCAAAGTTCTATAGTCCTATGACCTATTGTGCTGCTGCAAAGCTGGAGAAACCGAATAAAAATTATTTTTTATTGCGAATTTAATCGTCACACTTTTCCTGTTACGTCGCGTGTTTATTATTAAGCTTAATGACAAGATATTTCTCAGAACAATATACATACGTCATGTTTTGATACACAAATGCAAAAAAGAATGAAAAATTCTGGCTATCTGCACTTTACAGGCAGCTTTTCTGGCACAGCGAACTGAGTGTTTTCTGCAGCATGATTTGTGCATTTCTAAAAATTTTTCCACAACATTAAGACTACCAGATGAGACTTTTAAAGGAAATTTAAATTTTGCATGATTTATCTAGTTGACAAATCAATTCACCTACTACTGCTCTGTTCAAGTTTTTCCGGACAAAATATAAAATTAAACCAAAACGAGGTAAAAGATGTTCATACTAAATATTTTCTCTTTCTCTCAAGAAGAGGGCTGTCAAACTACATATAAAAAAGGAGTGAATCGAGCTTTACAGAAAGATAAATAAAAATTAAAAAATCTATTTTATGACCAACTTAGACTGATGAAATGTTTTAACTCTCGTCGTATCAAATGCCCAGTTTTGTTCGAGAAGTCAGTTTTTCTTGTTATTTTAAAATAGCACCGAGGACCTGGGGTCTAATCGCCGCTTACGTGATCGAACAAGAAAACGTATCGAATAAAAATTCGATAGCGTTCGAAAGCCCTAATACCAACATTCGATCACTGTCGAATCGTAAACTGAAATATTGTACAAGATTATTTTGTTAGTTTTGTAATAGAACTAAAACAGGTTTATAAAATTGTCAAGAAAACAAAACAAAACACTGAAAGAAGAAGAAAGGAGAAAAATTTCATTTTATTAAAAAGTTAAAATTTTATTAAATATTCCAATAATTATTCAAAAATGGCTGAAGAGCTATTACTTTTAACATTTATGTCATCATCGGATTCCGAAGATGACAATAATGTTATGTATTTAAGGAGACAACTGCGGGACAAAAGCAACCCACTGTCCTTAACAGATAAAACGTAAGTAAACAACAAAAGCAAACTTTATTTGTATGATACATGTTCTCTTGCAGTTTTAAGCAGCGTTTTAGGGTATCAAAAGATGCATTTAAGTATCTGCTTAAGGAATTAAAATTCAATGGACACATGTCAACAGCAGTACCACCACAGCTTCAGCTTGCAGCAACACTTTCTCTTCTGGCTAATGGCAGCTTTCAATATGTTATTGGCAATGACTATTTAGTTGGAATGTGTCAGAGCACTGTCAGCAAATGTGTTTCAAATGTAACAAAGGAAATGCAAGCAATACTGTGTCCTAAATTTATCGTTTTCAAGCCCGAACAATCAGCCGAATGTATGGAAAGTTTTATGACTAAGTTCAAGATCCCTGGAGGTTTATTTTTTGATTTATTTTATACATATATGTACAAATTTTAACATGTATAACTTTTCAGTAATAGGATGTGTTGATGGAACTCACATTGGTTTACAGAAACCCTCCGATGACGAACATATGTTTTTCAACAGAAAGGGCTTTCATAGTCTGAATTCTATGGTGGTATGAATGTACACATGTGCATAAATCTTGTTTAGTTAAATAATTTAATTAATGTTCATTTTTTAGATTTGTGATCACGAATATAAAATTTTAGCAATAAATTCAAAATACGGTGGTGCGGCACATGATTCCTTCGTTTGGAAACACTCATTTATCAGAGAAATGTTGGAGCAACTTTATAAAAGTAATGTCTTAAAGAATGCTTGGCTTTTAGGTAGGTGTGCCGTTAATTTACAAACTAATAATTACTTTCAATATTTATTTAGGTGACTCGGGTTATCCATTAGAGCCGTGGTGTATTACACCCTATAGAAGAAGTACTGTAGAAAGAACAATCGGCATATTAAAAGGACGTTGGAAAATTTTATGCAATGATAAAAGAAGCCGTTACAGTCCGGAAAAAATTGCTCTTTTCGGAAATGCATGTGCAGCTTTACACAACTTATGCATTCTATTTAAAGTGCCACAATACACAGACATTTCTTTACATCAATCTACTCAAATTGATGTAGATATTGGCTCGGAAACCCATTTGACAAGAATTGGAAGTAAAATTAGAGACCATTTAAAAATTTCATTATTCAACAGTGTATAATATATATAATTCATAAGCTTATTTTTATTAAAAACAAAAAAAAAAAACATTTTAATATAATAAGGAACATAAATTTGTACTTCAGTGTATGTAGCAACAAGAACCACAATAAAAACAAAAAATTTAAATAAAGTATAAAATTCAAGTAATTTTTAAGTAAAAGATAGTAAATAAAATGTATTATGTTGGCATTTCTTAACCATAATTATACTTTTGCTGACTTTTTTTCAACGTATCTAATTCGATAGCTTTTATTTCCAAATCAATTTTAATTTTTTTCATCTCTCCGCTATGTTTTTCCATTTTAATATTCAGAGAACGTTCCTTCAACTCCAATAGTCGATCAAGTTTAGAACCAATGTCCAATTTAGCTTCTTAAATTTTTTTTAAATTGCGTTCTAAAAGATTTATTTTGGTTTCTGAGCTAGTAGTTCTTTTATTGACTTTAACAATGACTTCGTCAGAGCCTACGTCTTCTTTATCTTCACTTTGATTGTTATCCGCAACTTGAATTTCTTCTTTGGATTTTTTAGGAAACGGTTCCACAAAGGATAGACCGTCAACTGCAACTTCGATGCCAGCAGCTTCCAAAATAAGCTCTTCCGCTGACGATAATGCTAACTCTACAAAGGGGCCTCCGCCAGTTCTCTTTCTCGACTCTTTATTAAAAGACAATTTCTTTTTTATTTGAAATTTTTGGTCAGCATATACCTATAAATTATAAAAAAAACACTAGTTAATAATATTCAATATGAAGAACACAAATACATGCCTTTCGCCATAACTTTGCATTTTTAATTGGAGGACCAGACGCGTTTAATTTCAATGTAAGTGACTCCCACAATCTGTTTGAAACCGCCTTACCTTGTCCACAATTGGACAAGCGATTTTTTGCCAAGCCGGGATGCTCTGCCATAAAATCTGCCAATATTTGTTTTTGCACACTGTTGATGTTTTTGATGCATGTCCTATTAAAAAGAATATTAATAATATTTTACATATATGTATTTACTAAATACTTACATTTTTAATGTTTGGAGGTAACAATTACATTTTTTAATGTAAAACAAAAAATTTCGTATGTGTACGACAGCATCACATGTATCGAATGAAAATGCTAGAGAAAACATTCGATCGATTGCTCGTTAACTTATGCTATCATCTCAATTTTTCGTGTGCATTGTTCGATAACGAATGTCATAATCTCAAACTAAAAAATCTCGATCAAAACAACTCGTTTTCGAAAGCGACGATTAGACCCCTGGTTTTAAATGAAAATATTACGTGGCTTCATTATGCAGACTTAGAGATCCCTAAAATAAAATTTAAAACAGCATTAACTGAGGACATGTCTGGTTTTTTTTTTTTAGCCAGCTCCACAATTAATATCACTGTAATACATTAGTGGCCGAGAATCTATGGGCTTTAAAAGATTTATTCTACGAAATGGCTACAAATTTACTTGAATTTCTGCTAGTCAATCCACTTTTTAATTTGAAGATCATGTGTATGTATAATTAATCAGGATTACGATCCAACTTCACACACCACTTATGTTGTGAGTGTTAATTTTATACATGAGTGGCGCGACCAATTCTTTAATGTCGACTCCGTACAACAAATTTTTGTGAAATTTTTCACGGCAATTTTATTCACTCTCAGAGTTTTTGCCAGAAAGCTACTAAGAGAAATATTTATTTATTAATTATAATACAATTAAAAATTATATATAATTATTATTACGAGCAAAGTAACTTAGACCATTTGCTCGGTGTAGTGTAACAGACCAGAGCCCCTGGTGGGAAACGAACCCACGACCCTCACGATAATAGTCTAGAACACTACCCACTAGACTACCAGGGCGCCCTAAGAGAAATATATTTCTACCGCAGGCATATTGATTGCTAAAGACAGAATTGATTAATTGATTCACTAAGATATCGATCGTTTTGATTATGATACGAAGTGTAAAACCGCATTTGTCAATAATCTACCAGTTTATGTGGACAGCGGGATATCTCGGGACAACTACTTGATTTCGACAAGGAAACGCTTTGCATGCTAACGAGACACTGCGCTATTGGTCGTCTCGCCGACAATCTCGATCTGTCCCACCAGGATTACTGTAGAAGCTGTGGTGATGTGGCGGGAACGGAATATGTACAACGGCTTTTGGATGATAGAATGTGTGAAGACAAGTATAAACTCTTGAGCTCTGCCGTTATATCAGATTACATTTTACATAACACAAGTAAGAATTTTTCTGAAGCAAAATTCTTTTTAACAAAAACGGTTTTTTTTACCTTCTCACACAAAATAATTAGGTTAGGTTAGGTTAGAGGACGTGTACTTGTCAACTGTGACAAGTACAGTACTCGGAGGTCGAATTGACCCATTGTACAAACGTCCTAGCTTCTCACACCACTCGTGTTGTGTGCGTGGTAATTTTTACTTTCAGAGTTTTTGCCAGAAATCTGCTGAGAGGAAGTCGCCGAAGAAATATTTTCATATTTTCGTTTTGATGTCTGACCTGGGATTCGAACTCGGGCCTTTCGTCTAATAAGCCAACACACTAGCTACTAGACCACGGCGACTTTGCAAAATAATTGATTACCCAAAAAAAAAAAGTTTAATCTATTCTCACAAACCAAAGTTTTTTGAAAAGGGAAGAGGCTTTAGAATGGTATACATAAACATACATGTGCATGCTTCAACCTTATATGCTATGAGATTTGAACGGGTAAACTGATTTTTTTCTTATATTTTCAAGCTTAGCTATAATTAATTGCAAAATGTAATTAAATTTCGATACTATGAATGGACAAACTTGAAAAAATATGAGAAAAATAAAATGCCAAGTTTACCTCATGAAACCTCATAGAATATTAAGCCGAATAATATATCTGTGGCCAAATGATAATTGGGCAAATCACACAACTTTGTATGCTGTATGTTGTATTGACTACATTTGCTTGTTTGTGAACGCTCAATGCTATGCCGTATTGTGTATTTCGTGGCATTCAAACAATTTGATAGCCCGAAACCAACACAAAATATGAAAACATATACACATTTTTTTCATTCACACAATTTGATAGCACGAAACCAATACAACTTCCAAAAACATAGGAAAAAAATGTGTATGAGTGTATCGGATTTTTATACGAAAATTATCAACAACAATCATACACTGTTGTATGTTCTTCCAACAATACAATGAATACAACGATACAAAGGCTTGTGTGAATTGACCAAATGGCTTATGTGTTTTTCATTTTATTACATATTCTTATTTTAGACAAATCCGTTAAAGTCTCTAAACACGAAATTTCGACTTAAGCTATTATTATTTAATGCCACAGATGTATATGCAGACCGTTTTAAAGTTTTGAAGGTCCATTCCTTCCTTTTCTAAGGGTTTTTGATGCCTAAAATGGGAATTAAATCGTGGGAGTTTTCCTGGTTGCTTTTTTTTAAATTTTTGGTTTATTTCGCTTAAAGACACGTTTTTTTAAGAAAGTGGTGTAGAATTTTGTGCACTTTCAGCTCATGTAAAAAAATATTTGGTACTCAAGAATTTCATTTTCCAATTAATTCCCATTTTAGGCATCAAAAACCCCAATGTGCATCGGTTCAGAAATGTTTGTATAATTAATAAATTTTTGTGATAAGATCAAAAAAACAATTTTTGTCAAATAAAACGAGTTTGGAGGGTTCGAGAAATATAAGAAAAATATTTCAGAGCTTTACATGACTTACACTATGTCATTGGTTGGGTGGATTTAATTTTTTTTTCTGTCGATACTAGACCCAGTGAAGTCCATTGAAACAAACAATTTTTAGTTGTGGGTGCAAGAATTACCTCTTTAATTGAAATGAAAGCATTGAATACATTTTTAATTTACTTACTTACTTAATTGGCCATAACAACCCGTTTAACGGATTTCGGTCTGCCGCAACACATCCTTCCAGGCGCCTCTGCTTCTTGCGCGCCTACGCCAGTTGGTCACACCAATCGATGACAGGGCTTCCTCGATTTGGTGCTTCCAACGGATACAAGGTCGTCGTCTTCGCCGACTTCCGCAGATTCCCGCATCAAATACCCGTCTCGCCGGAGTATCCTAATCCATTCGAACGACATGGCCGAGCCAGCACAGCCGCTAGATGTTAATACGCTGTACAACGTCAATGTCGTTGAGGAGCTCATACAGCTCACTGTCGAATCGGATACGGAAATCATCGCCAACACGCACTGGAACGAAGATCTTACGTAGGACTCTTCTCACGAACACTCTAAAGGCCGCTGCATCAGTACTTAACAGGGTCCATGCCTCTGCGCCATAAAGAAGCACGGGTAGGAGTAGTGTCTTATAGAGTGTTAGTTTTGTCGCACGAGAGAGGTCTCTGCTACTCAGTTGCCTATTGAGACCATAGTAGCACCTGTTGGCCAGAGTGATCCTACGCTTGATCTCCAGACTGACATCATTTTTGGTGGTAACGGCGGAGCCGAGATAAATAAATTCCTTGACTGTTTCAAAAGTATAGTTATCGGCCGTAATCTGAGAATCAATACGCCGCACGTCTCTACATGTCGATAACATATACTTTGTTTTGCCCTCATTTACTGCCATACCCATCTTGGTAGACTCCCGTTCAATTGCACTAAATGCAGCAGTAACATCTCGCTTGGTACGCCCTATGATGTCGATGTCGTCAGCGTACGCAAACAACTGGACACTTTTTTGAAAAATAGTGCCATTGCGATGCACTCCCGCCTTTCGCACAACACTACCCACGACAAAGTTGAAGAGGTCGCATGATAACGGGTCGCCTTGTCTGAAACCTCGCACGGTGCCAAAAGGTTCGGAGAGGTCTTTTCCTACCTTGCTCCACGTCATTCTGCATACCCTTATTAGCTTCGCAGGTATAACGAGCTCAGACATTGCGGCAAAAACACGATCCTTTATGGGGCTATCGAAGGCTGCCTTATAGTCGACAAAAAGATGGTGTGTGTCGACTTTTTTTGTGGGTCTTTTCCAGCATTTGGAGTAGTGTGAACATCTGGTCGATGGTGGACTTGCCAGGTCTGCAGCCGCACTCATAAGGTCCAATCAGTACTTTGACGAGTGGCTTCAGTCGTTCACACAATACGTCTGTAAGAACCTTATATGCGATATGGAGAAGAATTATACCCCTGTAGTTGGCGCATTTCGTAGGGTCTCCCTTTTTCAGGACAGGACAGCGGACACTGAGGTTCCAATCGTTGGGCATACTTTCCTCTAGGCATATTTTGTAGATAAGCCGGTCTTAAACAACTCAGCGGGGAGGCTATCAGAACATGCCGCTTTATTGTTTTTAAGACGTATAATCGCAACTTTGACCTCTTCATTGCTAGGCGGCGGAATCTCCACACCGTCACCGCCGAAGAATATTTCAAATAAACCTTCCCTTCCCCTTATCCCGGTAATTAAATTAAAGCATTGAATACATTTTTATTTTAATTTTATTTTAATTATTTATATGATTTCCTTAAAATACATTCAAAATATATTACAAATAAAGAATTAAGAATTAAATTGAAAAATACAGTATTTTTTATAAATTTAAATTTATTATAATATAAATTTATTATAATATAAAACTTTATTATAATATAAATTTAAACTTAGAAAACTACTCATATATTTCATCAATATTTAATAGAAATTAAAAACATTCACATGATATTTAATTTAAAATTTACGCAAATTGATTACAAATAATTTTTCTAAATTACAAATTCTTTTTTTCCAGAGAATATACTCTTCGTGAACTTCGTCCATTATTTTTGTTTTAAAAATTGGTCTCCTTTGCCGAGTATATTGTAGACGTCTTCCTCATCGCTGCTGATAAAAAGATCAGCCTCAAGGGTGCTCAATTCGCTATTGTGGTACTTCTTTACGGAATTTTCCTTAGAAGGTTGTTCTGAATTGGATTCTTCTTCGTCGCTACTAATACTGCCAAAAAGCTCCAATTCAAGATTCTTCATCTCGCTGTTAGATTTCTTGTTGTCCTGCTTTTCTATTAATTTAGCTTCTGGCTTCCTAGAGGAATCTTTGTCTGAATTGCTTTTTGATGAGGATTTATTTGGCCTAGTCTGTTTCTTCTTAGCTGACTGCTGTTCATCTTTATCGGATGAATTATTTTTCGACTTTTTGCTCTCATTCATCATTGTCGAGTGTGTACGCTTGCGTGATTGTAGTTCTCGGGCAGCTTTTATCTCGTTATCAAAGTCAATATTGCGTGTTTGCTGTTTATGATCTGATTGGATAACCGATGATGGCGGTATCGACAAAGTGGCGTTTATTTGTTTTTCAATATTTTGTTCACCAGGATATATGAACTTTTTTGAGAATAGAATTGTTTCCTTTTCGGGAGTTTTATTCCAATGTGTCAAAAATTCGTCCATTTCTGCACAATATTGAGATAAAAATTCCTGTGACTTAGCACTTGCATCTTTCTTTTGGGGGGAATGCATGCAAACGTTAGCGAAACCGCCTACGCCGCATCTCAGCACAGCTGAGTTATCATTGTTCTGACTGCTCTGACTTTCCGGATGTTGTTGTTCTGGTTTTGTGTCAATTACCGTACCACTATTTTGGACATTATTTAACCGAGAAAGCGATGCAGATCCGTCATGCTTAATATCCTTTTCAATTCTTAAATTTTGATCATTCTTCTGCTTTTTCAATTCAGCTGGTATGCCGCTTTCACTCTCTTGAGCTGATAACAAAAGTGGCCATAATTCAGACACAAATTTCTGTGCTTTGCCACCTCTTAGGAATCCAGCAATCCTGATCTCTAATTTCTGTCGACAAAGCATTTTATCCTGTTTTAATTTATTGTGCACGAACTCCACTGCCGCATTATCTTCTCTCTGCAAAATATCCGTGATTTTCTTGCTTATCCACGGTTTCAACATGTCCAATTTTACTTTGGATATGTCGATACGTCCCTGTGCTTTAAGTTTGGAACTCAACGTTTTATAAGCTGCAAATGATTGTTTTCCGCAATTCAACATGTTAATGCGTCGTTGTGGTTTAAGGGTAGAACCACAAGTGTTGGGTGGTACTTGTGGTTGCTTTTGTTCTGCTTGTGTGCTACAGATTGATACTGACTTGTCCAGTTTATGTACGCGATTTTCAATGTTGATGGAATTTTTATTGTTTTCCTTATCTGACTGTTGTTTCTTTGTGATTAAAGTACCTTTCGTACCACTATTTCGGCTATAGGTTAACCGAGAAAGCGATGCAGATTCATCGTGTTTTTCGCCGTGCTTAGTGTCCAAACGCCCCTGTGGTTTAAGGGTGGAACTGAAAGTGGTAGGAGGTACCAATGGTTCTTTTCCATCATTCACCATGTTGTCTTGTTTTCGGGATCGAGATTGAGATCCTTCGGCGTCTTTTCGAAATTTACTTTGGAATACTTTTTTAAAAATTTTAGTTTTTGTAGGTTCAACATTTGTTTGGATTACTTCCTTTGTAATTTCATCTTTTTTCGGTTCCACTGTATTATTTGATATGGCTGCCGAACTCTCTTCAGCCGCTAACAAAATATGCCATAATTCACATATGAATTGTTTTACCAGAGGACCATTTAGAAATTCAGTCATATGGATATGCGTCTTCATCGGGCAGATAAATTGTTCCAATTTTAATTCGTTGTAAACAAATTTTTCAATTTGAAAAACGTCGTAGATTTTCGAATTAATTTGTGCCTTTAACGCATCCAATTTCACTTTCGACATGTCTATGCATTTGTCGAGTAATTCGTCAAATTTCACTTGCTTTGATGCTTCCATTTTTTCTTAAGGTTTTCCGCTGATAAATGTTGTGTGTTGTCTACCGAGACTAAATTGTGATTGAACTTATTGTGTAAGGTTCACGCCTTTTATAGGTGGAAACCATTTTGGAAATTTGTGATTTCGATACAAACAGGTACCGGATTCAACGTAATGAGTGAACAAATAGGTTAACTGCTACCTGATCTTTCAACAACCCTTTTATGTATGCAGGTAAAGACCCTGCTCTTTAATTTCAACCAATGGCTCCTGTTACGTCGCGTGTTTATTATTAAGCTTAATGACAAGATATTTCTCAGAACAATATACATACGTCATGTTTTAATACACAAATGCAAAAAAGAATGAAAAATTCTGGCTATCTGCACTTTAAGGCACCTTTTCTGGCACAGCGAACTGAGTGTTTTCTGCAGCATGATTTGTGCATTTCTAAAAATTTTTCCACAAAATTAAGACTACCAGATGAGACTTTTAAAGGAAATTTAAATTTTGCATGATTTATCTAGTTGACAAATCAATTCACCTTTTTATATAAAATATAACCTACTACTGCTCTGTTCAAGTTTTTCCGGACAAAATATAAAATTAAACCAAAACGAGGTAAAAGATATTCATACTAAATATTTTCTCTTTCTCTCAAGAAGAGGGCTGTCAAACTACATATAAAAAAGGAGTGAATCGAGCTTTACAGAAAGATAAATAAAAATTAAAAAATCTATTTTATGACCAACTTAGACTGATGAAATGTTTTAACTCTCGTCGTATCAAATGCCCAGTTTTGTTCGAGAAGTCAGTTTTTCTTGTTATTTTAAAATAGCACCGAGGACCTGGGGTCTAATCGCCGCTTACGTGATCGAACAAGAAAACGTATCGAATAAAAATTCGATAGCGTTCGAAAGCCCTAATACCAACATTCGATCACTGTCGAATCGTAAACTGAAATATTGTACAAGATTATTTTGTTAGTTTTGTAATAGAACTAAAACAGGTTTATAAAATTGTCAAGAAAACAAAACAAAACACTGAAAGAAGAAGAAAGGAGAAAAATTTAATTTTATTAAAAAGTTAAAATTTTATTAAATATTCCAATAATTATTCAAAAATGGCTGAAGAGCTATTACTTTTAACATTTATGTCATCATCGGATTCCGAAGATGACAATAATGTTATGTATTTAAGGAGACAACTGCGGGACAAAAGCAACCCACTGTCCTTAACAGATAAAACGTAAGTAAACAACAAAAGCAAACTTTATTTGTATGATACATGTTCTCTTGCAGTTTTAAGCAGCGTTTTAGGGTATCAAAAGATGCATTTAAGTATCTGCTTAAGGAATTAAAATTCAATGGACACATGTCAACAGCAGTACCACCACAGCTTCAGCTTGCAGCAACACTTTCTCTTCTGGCTAATGGCAGCTTTCAATATGTTATTGGCAATGACTATTTAGTTGGAATGTGTCAGAGCACTGTCAGCAAATGTGTTTCAAATGTAACAAAGGAAATGCAAGCAATACTGTGTCCTAAATTTATCGTTTTCAAGCCCGAACAATCAGCCGAATGTATGGAAAGTTTTATGACTAAGTTCAAGATCCCTGGAGGTTTATTTTTTGATTTATTTTATACATATATGTAAAAATTTTAACATGTATAACTTTTCAGTAATAGGATGTGTTGATGGAACTCACATTGGTTTACAGAAACCCTCCGATGACGAACATATGTTTTTCAACAGAAAGGGCTTTCATAGTCTGAATTCTATGGTGGTATGAATGTACACATGTGCATAAATCTTGTTTAGTTAAATAATTTAATTAATGTTCATTTTTTAGATTTGTGATCACGAATATAAAATTTTAGCAATAAATTCAAAATACGGTGGTGCGGCACATGATTCCTTCGTTTGGAAACACTCATTTATCAGAGAAATGTTGGAGCAACTTTATAAAAGTAATGTCTTAAAGAATGCTTGGCTTTTAGGTAGGTGTGCCGTTAATTTACAAACTAATAATTACTTTCAATATTTATTTAGGTGACTCGGGTTATCCATTAGAGCCGTGGTGTATTACACCCTATAGAAGTCCTGAAGAAAACTCGTTAGAGGCTCAATTTAACGAAGTCCATTCAAAGGCCAGAAGTACTGTAGAAAGAACAATCGGCATATTAAAAGGACGTTGGAAAATTTTATGCAATGATAAAAGAAGCCGTTACAGTCCGGAAAAAATTGCTCTTTTCGGAAATGCATGTGCAGCTTTACACAACTTATGCATTCTATTTAAAGTGCCACAATACACAGACATTTCTTTACATCAATCTACTCAAATTGATGTAGATATTGGCTCGGAAACCCATTTGACAAGAATTGGAAGTAAAATTAGAGACCATTTAAAAATTTCATTATTCAACAATGTATAATATATATAATTCATAAGCTTATTTTTATTAAAAACAAAAAAAAAAACATTTTAATATAATAAGGAACATAAATTTGTACTTCAGTGTATGTAGCAACAAGAACCACAATAAAAACAAAAAATTTAAATAAGTATAAAATTCAAGTAATTTTTAAGTAAAAGATAGTAAATAAAATGTATTATGTTGGCATTTCTTAACCATAATTATACTTTTGCTGACTTTTTTTCAACGTATCTAATTCGATAGCTTTTATTTCCAAATCAATTTTAATTTTTTTCATCTCTCCGCTATGTTTTTCCATTTTAATATTCAGAGAACGTTCCTTCAACTCCAATAGTCGATCAAGTTTAGAACCAATGTCCAATTTAGCTTCTTAAATTTTTTTTAAATTGCGTTCTAAAAGATTTATTTTGGTTTCTGAGCTAGTAGTTCTTTTATTGACTTTAACAATGACTTCGTCAGAGCCTACGTCTTCTTTATCTTCACTTTGATTGTTATCCGCAACTTGAATTTCTTCTTTGGATTTTTTAGGAAACGGTTCCACAAAGGATAGACCGTCAGCTGCAACTTCGATGCCAGCAGCTTCCAAAATAAGCTCTTCCGCTGACGATAATGCTAACTCTACAAAGGGGCCTCCGCCAGTTCTCTTTCTCGACTCTTTATTAAAAGACAATTTCTTTTTTATTTGAAATTTTTGGTCAGCATATACCTATAAATTATAAAAAAAACACTAGTTAATAATATTCAATATGAAGAACACAAATACATGCCTTTCGCCATAACTTTGCATTTTTAATTGGAGGACCAGACGCGTTTAATTTCAATGTAAGTGACTCCCACAATCTGTTTGAAACCGCCTTACCTTGTCCACAATTGGACAAGCGATTTTTTGCCAAGCCGGGATGCTCTGCCATAAAATCTGCCAATATTTGTTTTTGCACACTGTTGATGTTTTTGATGCATGTCCTATTAAAAAGAATATTAATAATATTTTACATATATGTATTTACTAAATACTTACATTTTTAATGTTTGGAGGTAACAATTAAATTTTTTAATGTAAAACAAAAAATTTCGTATGTGTATGACAGCATCACATGTATCGAATGAAAATGCTAGAGAAAACATTCGATCGATTGCTCGTTAACTTATGCTATCATCTCAATTTTTCGTGTGCATTGTTCGATAACGAATGTCATAATCTCAAACTAAAAAATCTCGATCAAAACAACTCGTTATCGAAAGCGACGATTAGACCCCTGGTTTTAAATGAAAATATTACGTGGCTTCATTATGCAGACTTAGAGATCCCCAAAATAAAATTTAAAACAGCATTAACTGAGGACATGTCTGGTTTTTTTTTTTTTTAGCCAGCTCCACAATTAATATCACTGTAATACATTAGTGGCCGAGAATCTATGGGCTTTAAAAGATTTATTCTACGAAATGGCTACAAATTTACTTGAATTTCTGCTAGTCAATCCACTTTTTACTTTGAAGATCATGTGTATGTATAATTAATCAGGATTACGATCCAACTTCACACACCACTTATGTTGTGAGTGTTAATTTTATACATGAGTGGCGCGACCAATTCTTTAATGTCGACTCCGTACAACAAATTTTTGTGAAATTTTTCACGGCAATTTTATTCACTCTCAGAGTTTTTGCCAGAAAGCTACTAAGAGAAATATTTATTTATTAATTATAATACAATTAAAAATTATATATAATTATTATTACGAGCAAAGTAACTTAGACCATTTGCTCGGTGTAGTGTAACAGACCAGAGCCCCTGGTGGGAAACGAACCCACGACCCTCACGATAATAGTCTAGAACACTACCCACTAGACTACCAGGGCGCCCTAAGAGAAATATATTTCTACCGCAGGCATATTGATTGCTAAAGACAGAATTGATTCACTAAGATATCGATCGTTTTGATTATGATACGAAGTGTAAAACCGCATTTGTCAATAATCTACCAGTTTATGTGGACAGCGGGATATCTCGGGACAACTACTTGATTTCGACAAGGAAACGCTTTGCATGCTAACGAGACACTGCGCTATTGGTCGTCTCGCCGACAATCTCGATCTGTCCCACCAGGATTACTGTAGAAGCTGTGGTGATGTGGCGGGAACGGAATATGTACAACGGCTTTTGGATGATAGAATGTGTGAAGACAAGTATAAACTCTTGAGCTCTGCCGTTATATCAGATTATATTTTACATAACACAAGTAAGAATTTTTCTGAAACAAAATTCTTTTTAACAAAAACGGTTTTTTTTACCTTCTCACACAAAATAATTAGGTTAGGTTAGGTTAGAGGACGTGTACTTGTCAACTGTGACAAGTACAGTACTCGGAGGTCGAATTGACCCATTGTACAAACGTCCTAGCTTCTCACACCACTCGTGTTGTGTGCGTGGTAATTTTTACTTTCAGAGTTTTTGCCAGAAATCTGCTGAGAGGAAGTCGCCGAAGAAATATTTTCATATTTTCGTTTTGATGTCTGACCTGGGATTCGAACTCGGGCCTTTCGTCTAATAAGCCAACACACTAGCTACTAGACCACGGCGACTTTGCAAAATAATTGATTACCCAAAAAAAAAAAGTTTAATCTATTCTCACAAACCAAAGTTTTTTTGAAAAGGGAAGAGGCTTTAGAATGGTATACATAAACATACATGTGCATGCTTCAACCTTATATGCTATGAGATTTTAACGGGTAAACTGATTTTTTTCTTATATTTTCAAGCTTAGCTATAATTAATTGCAAAATGTAATTAAATTTCGATACTATGAATGGACAAACTTGAAAAAATATGAGAAAAATAAAATGCCAAGTTTACCTCATGAAACCTCATAGAATATTAAGCCGAATAATATATCTGTGGCCAAATGATAATTGGGCAAATCACACAACTTTGTATGCTGTATGTTGTATTGACTACATTTGCTTGTTTGTGAATGCTCAATGCTATGCCGTATTGTGTATTTCGTGGCATTCAAACAATTTGATAGCCCGAAACCAACACAAAATATGAAAACATATACACATTTTTTTCATTCACACAATTTGATAGCACGAAACCAATACAACTTCCAAAAACATAGGAAAAAAATGTGTATGAGTGTATCGGATTTTTATACGAAAATTATCAACAACAATCATACACTGTTGTATGTTCTTCCAACAATACAATGAATACAACGATACAAAGGCTTGTGTGAATTGACCAAATGGCTTATGTGTTTTTCATTTTATTACATATTCTTATTTTAGACAAATCCGTTAAAGTCTCTAAACACGAAATTTCGACTTAAGCTATTATTATTTAATGCCACATATGTATATGCAGACCGTTTTAAAGTTTTGAAGGTCCATTCCTTCCTTTTCTAAGGGTTTTTGATGCCTAAAATGGGAATTAAATCGTGGGAGTTTTCCTGGTTGCTTTTTTTTAAATTTTTGGTTTATTTCGCTTAAAGACACGTTTTTTTAAGAAAGTGGTGTAGAATTTTGTGCACTTTCAGCTCATGTAAAAAAATATTTGGTACTCAAGAATTTCATTTTCCAATTAATTCCCATTTTAGGCATCAAAAACCCCAATGTGCATCGGTTCAGAAATGTTTGTATAATTAATAAATTTTTGTGATAAGATCAAAAAAACAATTTTTGTCAAATAAAACGAGTTTGGAGGGTTCGAGAAATATAAGAAAAATATTTCAGAGCTTTACATGACTTACACTATGTCATTGGTTGGGTGGATTTAATTTTTTTTTCTGTCGATACTAGACCCAGTGAAGTCCATTGAAACAAACAATTTTTAGTTGTGGGTGCAAGAATTACCTCTTTAATTGAAATGAAAGCATTGAATACATTTTTAATTTACTTACTTACTTAATTGGCCATAACAACCCGTTTAACGGATTTCGGTCTGCCGCAACACATCCTTCCAGGCGCCTCTGCTTCTTGCGCGCCTACGCCAGTTGGTCACACCAATCGATGACAGGGCTTCCTCGATTTGGTGCTTCCAACGGATACAAGGTCGTCGTCTTCGCCGACTTCCGCAGATTCCCGCATCAAATACCCGTCTCGCCGGAGTATCCTAATCCATTCGAACGACATGGCCGAGCCAGCACAGCCGCTAGATGTTAATACGCTGTACAACGTCAATGTCGTTGAGGAGCTCATACAGCTCACTGTCGAATCGGATACGGAAATCATCGCCAACACGCACTGGAACGAAGATCTTACGTAGGACTCTTCTCACGAACACTCTAAAGGCCGCTGCATCAGTACTTAACAGGGTCCATGCCTCTGCGCCATAAAGAAGCACGGGTAGGAGTAGTGTCTTATAGAGTGTTAGTTTTGTCGCACGAGAGAGGTCTCTGCTACTCAGTTGCCTATTGAGACCATAGTAGCACCTGTTGGCCAGAGTGATCCTACGCTTGATCTCCAGACTGACATCATTTTTGGTGGTAACGGCGGAGCCGAGATAAATAAATTCCTTGACTGTTTCAAAAGTATAGTTATCGGCCGTAATCTGAGAATCAATACGCCGCACGTCTCTACATGTCGATAACATATACTTTGTTTTGCCCTCATTTACTGCCATACCCATCTTGGTAGACTCCCGTTCAATTGCACTAAATGCAGCAGTAACATCTCGCTTGGTACGCCCTATGATGTCGATGTCGTCAGCGTACGCAAACAACTGGACACTTTTTTGAAAAATAGTGCCATTGCGATGCACTCCCGCCTTTCGCACAACACTACCCACGACAAAGTTGAAGAGGTCGCATGATAACGGGTCGCCTTGTCTGAAACCTCGCACGGTGCCAAAAGGGTCGGAGAGGTCTTTTCCTACCTTGCTCCACGTCATTCTGCATACCCTTATTAGCTTCGTAGGTATAACGAGCTCAGACATTGCGGCAAAAACACGATGGGGCTATCGAAGGCTGCCTTATAGTCGACAAAAAGATGGTGTGTGTCGACTTTTTTTGTGGGTCTTTTCCAGCATTTGGAGTAGTGTGAACATCTGGTCGATGGTGGACTTGCCAGGTCTGCAGCCGCACTCATAAGGTCCAATCAGTACTTTGACGAGTGGCTTCAGTCGTTCACACAATACGTCTGTAAGAACCTTATATGCGATATGGAGAAGAATTATACCCCTGTAGTTGGCGCATTTCGTAGGGTCTCCCTTTTTCAGGACAGGACAGCGGACACTGAGGTTCCAATCGTTGGGCATACTTTCCTCTAGGCATATTTTGTAGATAAGCCGGTCTTAAACAACTCAGCGGGGAGGCTATCAGAACATGCCGCTTTATTGTTTTTAAGACGTATAATCGCAACTTTGACCTCTTCATTGCTAGGCGGCGGAATCTCCACACCGTCACCGCCGAAGAATATTTCAAATAAACCTTCCCTTCCCCTTATCCCGGTAATTAAATTAAAGCATTGAATACATTTTTTATTTTAATTATTTATATGATTTCCTTAAAATACATTCAAAATATATTACAAATAAGGAATTAAGAATTAAATTGAAAAATACAGTATTTTTTATAAATTTAAATTTATTATAATATAAATTTATTATAATATAAAACTTTATTATAATATAAATTTAAACTTAGAAAACTACTCATATATTTCATCAATATTTAATAGAAATTAAAAACATTCACATGATATATAATTTAAAATTTACGCAAATTGATTACAAATAATTTTTCTAAATTACAAATTCTTTTTTTCCAGAGAATATACTCTTCGTGAACTTCGTCCATTATTTTTGTTTTAAAAATTGGTCTCCTTTGCCGAGTATATTGTAGACGTCTTCCTCATCGCTGCTGATAAAAAGATCAGCCTCAAGGGTGCTCAATTCGCTATTGTGGTACTTCTTTACGGAATTTTCCTTAGAAGGTTGTTCTGAATTGGATTCTTCTTCGTCGCTACTAATACTGCCAAAAAGCTCCAATTCAAGATTCTTCATCTCGCTGTTAGATTTCTTGTTGTCCTGCTTTTCTATTAATTTAGCTTCTGGCTTCCTAGAGGAATCTTTGTCTGAATTGCTTTTTGATGAGGATTTATTTGGCCTAGTCTGTTTCTTCTTAGCTGACTGCTGTTCATCTTTATCGGATGAATTATTTTTCGACTTTTTGCTCTCATTCATCATTGTCGAGTGTGTACGCTTGCGTGATTGTAGTTCTCGGGCAGCTTTTATCTCGTTATCAAAGTCAATATTGCGTGTTTGCTGTTTATGATCTGATTGGATAACCGATGATGGCGGTATCGACAAAGTGGCGTTTATTTGTTTTTCAATATTTTGTTCACCAGGATATATGAACTTTTTTGAGAATAGAATTGTTTCCTTTTCGGGAGTTTTATTCCAATGTGTCAAAAATTCGTCCATTTCTGCACAATATTGAGATAAAAATTCCTGTGACTTAGCACTTGCATCTTTCTTTTGGGGGGAATGCATGCAAACGTTAGCGAAACCGCCTACGCCGCATCTCAGCACAGCTGAGTTATCATTGTTCTGACTGCTCTGACTTTCCGGATGTTGTTGTTCTGGTTTTGTGTCAATTACCGTACCACTATTTTGGACATTATTTAACCGAGAAAGCGATGCAGATCCGTCATGCTTAATATCCTTTTCAATTCTTAAATTTTGATCATTCTTCTGCTTTTTCAATTCAGCTGGTATGCCGCTTTCACTCTCTTGAGCTGATAACAAAAGTGGCCATAATTCAGACACAAATTTCTGTGCTTTGCCACCTCTTAGGAATCCAGCAATCCTGATCTCTAATTTCTGTCGACAAAGCATTTTATCCTGTTTTAATTTATTGTGCACGAACTCCACTGCCGCATTATCTTCTCTCTGCAAAATATCCGTGATTTTCTTGCTTATCCACGGTTTCAACATGTCCAATTTTACTTTGGATATGTCGATACGTCCCTGTGCTTTAAGTTTGGAACTCAACGTTTTATAAGCTGCAAATGATTGTTTTCCGCAATTCAACATGTTAATGCGTCGTTGTGGTTTAAGGGTAGAACCACAAGTGTTGGGTGGTACTTGTGGTTGCTTTTGTTCTGCTTGTGTGCTACAGATTGATACTGACTTGTCCAGTTTATGTACGCGATTTTCAATGTTGATGGAATTTTTATTGTTTTCCTTATCTGACTGTTGTTTCTTTGTGATTAAAGTACCTTTCGTACCACTATTTCGGCTATAGGTTAACCGAGAAAGCGATGCAGATTCATCGTGTTTTTCGCCGTGCTTAGTGTCCAAACGCCCCTGTGGTTTAAGGGTGGAACTGAAAGTGGTAGGAGGTACCAATGGTTCTTTTCCGTCATTCACCATGTTGTCTTGTTTTCGGGATCGAGATTGAGATCCTTCGGCGTCTTTTCGAAATTTACTTTGGAATACTTTTTTAAAAATTTTAGTTTTTGTAGGTTCAACATTTGTTTGGATTACTTCCTTTGTAATTTCATCTTTTTTCGGTTCCACTGTATTATTTGATATGGCTGCCGAACTCTCTTCAGCCGCTAACAAAATATGCCATAATTCACATATGAATTGTTTTACCAGAGGACCATTTAGAAATTCAGTCATATGGATATGCGTCTTCATCGGGCAGATAAATTGTTCCAATTTTAATTCGTTGTAAACAAATTTTTCAATTTGAAAAACGTCGTAGATTTTCGAATTAATTTGTGCCTTTAACGCATCCAATTTCACTTTCGACATGTCTATGCATTTGTCGAGTAATTCGTCAAATTTCACTTGCTTTGATGCTTCCATTTTTTCTTAAGGTTTTCCGCTGATAAATGTTGTGTGTTGTCTACCGAGACTAAATTGTGATTGAACTTATTGTGTAAGGTTCACGCCTTTTATAGGTGGAAACCATTTTGGAAATTTGTGATTTCGATACAAACAGGTACCGGATTCAACGTAATGAGTGAACAAATAGGTTAACTGCTACCTGATCTTTCAACAACCCTTTTATGTATGCAGGTAAAGACCCTGCCCTTTAATTTCAACCAATGGCTCCTGTTACGTCGCGTGTTTATTATTAAGCTTAATGACAAGATATTTCTCAGAACAATATACATACGTCATGTTTTAATACACAAATGCAAAAAAGAATGAAAAATTCTGGCTATCTGCACTTTAAGGCACCTTTTCTGGCACAGCGAACTGAGTGTTTGTGCATTTCTAAAAATGTTTCCACAAAATTAAGACTACCAGATGAGACTTTTAAAGGAAATTTAAATTTTGCATGATTTATCTATGTGGACAAATCAATTCACCTTTTTATATAAAATATAACCTACTACTGCTCTGTTCAAGTTTTTACGGACAAAATATAAAATTAAACCAAAACGAGCTAAAAGATGTTCATACTAAATATTTTCTCTTTCTCTCAAGAAGAGGGCTGTCAAACTACATATAAAAAAAGGAGTGAATCGAGCTTTACAGAAAGATAAATAAAAATTAAAAAATCTATTTTATGACCAACTTAGACTGATGAAATGTTATTAACTCTCGTCGTATCAAATGCCCAGTTTTGTTCGAGAAGTCAGTTTTTCTTGTTATTTTAAAATAGCACCGAGGACCTGGTTTTAAATGAAAATATTACGTGGCTTCATTATGCAGACTTAGAGATCCCTAAAATAAAATTTAAAACAGCGTTAACTGAGGACATGTCCGGTTTTTTTTAGCCAGCTCCACAATTAATATCACTGTAATACATTAATGGAGAATCTGTGGCCGAGAATCTATGGGCTTTAAAAGATTTATTCTACGAAATGGCTACAAATTTACTTGAATTTCTGCTAGTCAATCCACTTTTTAATTTGAAGATCATGTGTATGTATAATTAATCAGGATTACGATCCAACTTCACACACCACTTATGTTGTGAGTGTTAATTTTATACATGAGTGGCGCGACCAATTATTTAAAGTCGACTCCGTACAACAAATTTTTGTGAAATTTTTCATGCCAATTTTATTTACTCTCAGAGTTTTTGCCAGAAAGCTACTAAGAGAAATATTTATTTATTTATTACTTATAATACAATTACAGTAGTTTTCGCTTATAGTCCACACCCATAGTTGCAAAACATTTGTGGACAATAAGCCAAATTCGACATTTAAACGAACTTTATGGCATATATCTGTTTTCAATTATTTACAGTAATATGATTATAAATTGAAAAAAAATATATAAATCAAAAATGTTTTTTTTTAATAAGAGTATTTACTTTAATTATAGACTTAGAAAAGTCTTCTAGTTTATTGACTATGTAATGAGTGAGATACAATAAAAAGTAAGTTCATTTTAATATTATTATAGACATAACTACTTAAAAAGTTCAATAAATTTTGACTGTTTTTTTTTAAGAACATTTTTCAAAATAGGGTCCTCAATTTTGTCAAGGACAAAAGTACTCTCAATTTCATTCTCAGAGCAGTATTTCCTTAAAATATCAATGAGCCAATTCACACAAGCACAATTGTGCTGGCGTAAAACGATAGTTTATAGGCAAGAGGGGTGAAGAGAATGGTTTTTCGGTGGCGTAAAGTTTCCACCAGCTACTACCCCGCATCACCAGCACAAAACTAATACATGCACATTTTTAAAAATCAGCCAAACATCAAATGAATGAAAAAACACTAATACATACAAAGCTCTGTATACGTATACATTTGTTGCCAAACGAATATTCATCCCGTGCGAATTGAAAAGAACAAAAATTGTGCGACTAAAAAATGTGCTCGTCTGAATTGGCTCAATAGCTATATAACTTGTGCTTACAAATAAGTACATATGTATATATAGAGTGTTTTTTATAGAGGTTGTAGAACTTTAAGTTGCAATAAAACAACGACGGATTATTCGATTGACATGAATTTTATTGATCCGAAAGATAATCTTGTGGCGTTAGGAGTCGCCGTGGTCTAGTAGGTAGTGTGTTGGCTTATTAGACGAAAGCCCCGAGTTCGAATCCCAGATCAGACATCAAAATGAAATATGAAAAAATATTTCTTCGGCGACTTCCTCTCAGCAGATTTCTGGCAAAAACTCTGAGAGTAAAAATTGCCATGAAGAGCTTCTCAAAAAATCTGTCGTTCGGCTTTAAACTGTAGGTCCCGCCACTCATGTATAAAATTAACGCACACAACATGAGTGGTGTTGAGAAGTTAGGCCGTAATCCTGACTGAAGGGTTGTAATGGCCAATTATGTATGTAATCTTGAGGCGTTACATTTTAAATATGATTTCTGGCATAAGACCGCCACGGCTGGCGCGGATGTAGTCCAATCTGGACGTCCAATTTTCGATGACTTTTTCCAACATTTGTGGCCGTATATCGGCAATAACACGGCGAATGTTGTATTCCAAATGGTCAAGCGTTTGTGGCTTTACCGCATAGACCAATGACTTTACATAGCCCCACAGAAAGTAGTCTAGCGGTGTTGAATCACAAGATCTTGGAGGCCAATTCACAGGTCCAAAACGTGAAATTAGGCGGTCACCAAACGTGTCTTTCAATAAATCTATATGTGGCACGAGCTGTGTCTGCGTGTGGTTGAAACCACAATGAAAAAGTTAGTAATCATGGCTCTATACCCATCACCATTGACTGTAACGTTCTTCCTCAATGCTACGCTCTACAGCAGCAATAGCTTATTCTGTACGCACCGTACAGCGTCTCTGGGGATGAGAGTTATCAATAAGAGTAAACGTGGTGCGAAAACGTTCCATGGTTAATCGAATTAACTGCTCTGATGGACGATTTTGTCGACGATAAAATGGACGTAGTGCGCGATACGTTTTCCGCACAGAACCATTATTTTCGAAATAAAATTGCACTATTTGCAAGAGTTGTTCAGGCGTGAGTCTATTCATGATGAATTGCCAAACCAAACTGAGAATAAATCACTTGACAGCTGTTAAATCTGTCGCCATATTGAAAAGTAATGCCAACTTAAAGTTCTATACCTCTATAAAAAAACACCCTTTACATATACATATATTACAAATAATACGGGGATTTCCGTTTTTAACACTAATGCTGCCAACTACATTTACACAAGCAGTGTAACCAATATTTGTTTTCCATAAAATTTTGCGTTTATTACATTTCATTTTACTTAATGTTTTTTATGATTTTGGCGATTAATTTTACAGTGTGGACTATATCAAGAATACTTTATATACATTGATATTTATTAATGTGACAAAAAAGTAGAATTTATGCCAAATTCGACTATATAAAAAATGGACTATACAACGAACTAAATGTATGAAATTATTTTTATTGCAAAATTAAAATTCTCTTATATGTGCGATGGACTATAAGCGAAAAGTACTGTACAAATTATATATAATTATTATTACGAGCTGAGTAACACAGAGCCTCTGGTGGGAATAAAACGCATAACCCTCACGCTAACAGTCTAGAACACTACCCACTAGACTACCAGGGCGCCCTAAGAGAAATATATTTCTACCGCAGACATATTTTTTCTGATATTCTCACAAACCAAAGTTTTTTGAAAAGGGAAGATCCTTTAGAATGGTATACATAAACACACATATGCATGTTTCTACTTTATATGCTATGAGATTTGAACGGGTAAACTGATTTTTTCTTATATTTTCAAGCTTAGCTATACTTAATTGCAAAATGTAATTAAATTTTGATACTATGAATGGACAAACTTGAAAAAATATGAGAAAAATAAACATTTTCCAAGTTTACCTCATGAAACCTCATAGAATATTAAGCCGAATAATATATCTGTGGCCAAATGATAATGGCTTATGTTGACATAAGTGTTTTTCATTTTATTACATATTCTTATTCTCATATCCAAGATCAATCACCCAGCTAAATTTTATGTATAAAATGTCGTTATTAATAAAACTATGCGCATTTATATTTTACAAACACAATTACCAAACACAATTTATTTTAGACAAATCCGTTAAAATCTCTAAACACGAAATTTCGACTGAAGCTATTATTATTTAATGCCACAGATGTATATGCAGACCGTTTTAAAAGTCCATTCCTTCCTTTTCTAAGAATGTTTAAATTTTGGAATTAAATCGTGGGAGCTTTCCTGGTTGCTTTTTTTTAACTTTTTTTGGTTTATTTCGCTTAAAGACACGTTTTTTAAGAAAGTGGTGCAGAATTTTGTGCACTTTCAGCTTTTTTTCCAATGTGTCAAAAATTCGTCCATTTCTGCACAATATTGAGATAAAAATTCCTGTGACTTAGCACTTGCATCTTTCTTTTGGGGGGAATGCATGCAAACGTTAGCGAAACCGCCTACGCCGCATCTCAGCACAGCTGAGTTATCATTGTTCTGACTGCTCTGACTTTCCGGATGTTGTTGTTCTGGTTTTGTGTCAATTACCGTACCACTATTTTGGACATTATTTAACCGAGAAAGCGATGCAGATCCGTCATGCTTAATATCCTTTTCAATTCTTAAATTTTGATCATTCTTCTGCTTTTTCAATTCAGCTGGTATGCCGCTTTCACTCTCTTGAGCTGATAACAAAAGTGGCCATAATTCAGACACAAATTTCTGTGCTTTGCCACCTCTTAGGAATCCAGCAATCCTGATCTCTAATTTCTGTCGACAAAGCATTTTATCCTGTTTTAATTTATTGTGCACGAACTCCACTGCCGCATTATCTCCTCTCTGCAAAATATCCGTGATTTTCTTGCTTATCCACGGTTTCAACATGTCCAATTTTACTTTGGATATGTCGATACGTCCCTGTGCTTTAAGTTTGGAACTCAACGTTTTATAAGCTGCAAATGATTGTTTTCCGCAATTCAACATGTTAATGCGTCGTTGTGGTTTAAGGGTAGAACCACAAGTGTTGGGTGGTACTTGTGGTTGCTTTTGTTCTGCTTGTGTGCTACAGATTGATACTGACTTGTCCAGTTTATGTACGCGATTTTCAATGTTGATGGAATTTTTATTGTTTTCCTTATCTGACTGTTGTTTCTTTGTGATTAAAGTACCTTTCGTACCACTATTTCGGCTATAGGTTAACCGAGAAAGCGATGCAGATTCATCGTGTTTTTCGCCGTGCTTAGTGTCCAAACGCCCCTGTGGTTTAAGGGTGGAACTGAAAGTGGTAGGAGGTACCAATGGTTCTTTTCCGTCATTCACCATGTTGTCTTGTTTTCGGGATCGAGATTGAGATCCTTCGGCGTCTTTTCGAAATTTACTTTGGAATACTTTTTTAAAAATTTTAGTTTTTGTAGGTTCAACATTTGTTTGGATTACTTCCTTTGTAATTTCATCTTTTTTCGGTTCCACTGTATTATTTGATATGGCTGCCGAACTCTCTTCAGCCGCTAACAAAATATGCCATAATTCACATATGAATTGTTTTACCAGAGGACCATTTAGAAATTCAGTCATATGGATATGCGTCTTCATCGGGCAGATAAATTGTTCCAATTTTAATTCGTTGTAAACAAATTTTTCAATTTGAAAAACGTCGTAGATTTTCGAATTAATTTGTGCCTTTAACGCATCCAATTTCACTTTCGACATGTCTATGCATTTGTCGAGTAATTCGTCAAATTTCACTTGCTTTGATGCTTCCATTTTTTCTTAAGGTTTTCCGCTGATAAATGTTGTGTGTTGTCTACCGAGACTAAATTGTGATTGAACTTATTGTGTAAGGTTCACGCCTTTTATAGGTGGAAACCATTTTGGAAATTTGTGATTTCGATACAAACAGGTACCGGATTCAACGTAATGAGTGAACAAATAGGTTAACTGCTACCTGATCTTTCAACAACCCTTTTATGTATGCAGGTAAAGACCCTGCCCTTTAATTTCAACCAATGGCTCCTGTTACGTCGCGTGTTTATTATTAAGCTTAATGACAAGATATTTCTCAGAACAATATACATACGTCATGTTTTAATACACAAATGCAAAAAAGAATGAAAAATTCTGGCTATCTGCACTTTAAGGCACCTTTTCTGGCACAGCGAACTGAGTGTTTGTGCATTTCTAAAAATGTTTCCACAAAATTAAGACTACCAGATGAGACTTTTAAAGGAAATTTAAATTTTGCATGATTTATCTATGTGGACAAATCAATTCACCTTTTTATATAAAATATAACCTACTACTGCTCTGTTCAAGTTTTTACGGACAAAATATAAAATTAAACCAAAACGAGCTAAAAGATGTTCATACTAAATATTTTCTCTTTCTCTCAAGAAGAGGGCTGTCAAACTACATATAAAAAAAGGAGTGAATCGAGCTTTACAGAAAGATAAATAAAAATTAAAAAATCTATTTTATGACCAACTTAGACTGATGAAATGTTATTAACTCTCGTCGTATCAAATGCCCAGTTTTGTTCGAGAAGTCAGTTTTTCTTGTTATTTTAAAATAGCACCGAGGACCTGGTTTTAAATGAAAATATTACGTGGCTTCATTATGCAGACTTAGAGATCCCTAAAATAAAATTTAAAACAGCGTTAACTGAGGACATGTCCGGTTTTTTTTAGCCAGCTCCACAATTAATATCACTGTAATACATTAATGGAGAATCTGTGGCCGAGAATCTATGGGCTTTAAAAGATTTATTCTACGAAATGGCTACAAATTTACTTGAATTTCTGCTAGTCAATCCACTTTTTAATTTGAAGATCATGTGTATGTATAATTAATCAGGATTACGATCCAACTTCACACACCACTTATGTTGTGAGTGTTAATTTTATACATGAGTGGCGCGACCAATTATTTAAAGTCGACTCCGTACAACAAATTTTTGTGAAATTTTTCATGCCAATTTTATTTACTCTCAGAGTTTTTGCCAGAAAGCTACTAAGAGAAATATTTATTTATTTATTACTTATAATACAATTACAGTAGTTTTCGCTTATAGTCCACACCCATAGTTGCAAAACATTTGTGGACAATAAGCCAAATTCGACATTTAAACGAACTTTATGGCATATATCTGTTTTCAATTATTTACAGTAATATGATTATAAATTGAAAAAAAATATATAAATCAAAAATGTTTTTTTTTAATAAGAGTATTTACTTTAATTATAGACTTAGAAAAGTCTTCTAGTTTATTGACTATGTAATGAGTGAGATACAATAAAAAGTAAGTTCATTTTAATATTATTATAGACATAACTACTTAAAAAGTTCAATAAATTTTGACTGTTTTTTTTTAAGAACATTTTTCAAAATAGGGTCCTCAATTTTGTCAAGGACAAAAGTACTCTCAATTTCATTCTCAGAGCAGTATTTCCTTAAAATATCAATGAGCCAATTCACACAAGCACAATTGTGCTGGCGTAAAACGATAGTTTATAGGCAAGAGGGGTGAAGAGAATGGTTTTTCGGTGGCGTAAAGTTTCCACCAGCTACTACCCCGCATCACCAGCACAAAACTAATACATGCACATTTTTAAAAATCAGCCAAACATCAAATGAATGAAAAAACACTAATACATACAAAGCTCTGTATACGTATACATTTGTTGCCAAACGAATATTCATCCCGTGCGAATTGAAAAGAACAAAAATTGTGCGACTAAAAAATGTGCTCGTCTGAATTGGCTCAATAGCTATATAACTTGTGCTTACAAATAAGTACATATGTATATATAGAGTGTTTTTTATAGAGGTTGTAGAACTTTAAGTTGCAATAAAACAACGACGGATTATTCGATTGACATGAATTTTATTGATCCGAAAGATAATCTTGTGGCGTTAGGAGTCGCCGTGGTCTAGTAGGTAGTGTGTTGGCTTATTAGACGAAAGCCCCGAGTTCGAATCCCAGATCAGACATCAAAATGAAATATGAAAAAATATTTCTTCGGCGACTTCCTCTCAGCAGATTTCTGGCAAAAACTCTGAGAGTAAAAATTGCCATGAAGAGCTTCTCAAAAAATCTGTCGTTCGGCTTTAAACTGTAGGTCCCGCCACTCATGTATAAAATTAACGCACACAACATGAGTGGTGTTGAGAAGTTAGGCCGTAATCCTGACTGAAGGGTTGTAATGGCCAATTATGTATGTAATCTTGAGGCGTTACATTTTAAATATGATTTCTGGCATAAGACCGCCACGGCTGGCGCGGATGTAGTCCAATCTGGACGTCCAATTTTCGATGACTTTTTCCAACATTTGTGGCCGTATATCGGCAATAACACGGCGAATGTTGTATTCCAAATGGTCAAGCGTTTGTGGCTTTACCGCATAGACCAATGACTTTACATAGCCCCACAGAAAGTAGTCTAGCGGTGTTGAATCACAAGATCTTGGAGGCCAATTCACAGGTCCAAAACGTGAAATTAGGCGGTCACCAAACGTGTCTTTCAATAAATCTATATGTGGCACGAGCTGTGTCTGCGTGTGGTTGAAACCACAATGAAAAAGTTAGTAATCATGGCTCTATACCCATCACCATTGACTGTAACGTTCTTCCTCAATGCTACGCTCTACAGCAGCAATAGCTTATTCTGTACGCACCGTACAGCGTCTCTGGGGATGAGAGTTATCAATAAGAGTAAACGTGGTGCGAAAACGTTCCATGGTTAATCGAATTAACTGCTCTGATGGACGATTTTGTCGACGATAAAATGGACGTAGTGCGCGATACGTTTTCCGCACAGAACCATTATTTTCGAAATAAAATTGCACTATTTGCAAGAGTTGTTCAGGCGTGAGTCTATTCATGATGAATTGCCAAACCAAACTGAGAATAAATCACTTGACAGCTGTTAAATCTGTCGCCATATTGAAAAGTAATGCCAACTTAAAGTTCTATACCTCTATAAAAAAACACCCTTTACATATACATATATTACAAATAATACGGGGATTTCCGTTTTTAACACTAATGCTGCCAACTACATTTACACAAGCAGTGTAACCAATATTTGTTTTCCATAAAATTTTGCGTTTATTACATTTCATTTTACTTAATGTTTTTTATGATTTTGGCGATTAATTTTACAGTGTGGACTATATCAAGAATACTTTATATACATTGATATTTATTAATGTGACAAAAAAGTAGAATTTATGCCAAATTCGACTATATAAAAAATGGACTATACAACGAACTAAATGTATGAAATTATTTTTATTGCAAAATTAAAATTCTCTTATATGTGCGATGGACTATAAGCGAAAAGTACTGTACAAATTATATATAATTATTATTACGAGCTGAGTAACACAGAGCCTCTGGTGGGAATAAAACGCACAACCCTCACGCTAACAGTCTAGAACACTACCCACTAGACTACCAGGGCGCCCTAAGAGAAATATATTTCTACCGCAGACATATTTTTTCTGATATTCTCACAAACCAAAGTTTTTTGAAAAGGGAAGATCCTTTAGAATGGTATACATAAACACACATATGCATGTTTCTACTTTATATGCTATGAGATTTGAACGGGTAAACTGATTTTTTCTTATATTTTCAAGCTTAGCTATACTTAATTGCAAAATGTAATTAAATTTTGATACTATGAATGGACAAACTTGAAAAAATATGAGAAAAATAAACATTTTCCAAGTTTACCTCATGAAACCTCATAGAATATTAAGCCGAATAATATATCTGTGGCCAAATGATAATGGCTTATGTTGACATAAGTGTTTTTCATTTTATTACATATTCTTATTCTCATATCCAAGATCAATCACCCAGCTAAATTTTATGTATAAAATGTCGTTATTAATAAAACTATGCGCATTTATATTTTACAAACACAATTACCAAACACAATTTATTTTAGACAAATCCGTTAAAATCTCTAAACACGAAATTTCGACTGAAGCTATTATTATTTAATGCCACAGATGTATATGCAGACCGTTTTAAAAGTCCATTCCTTCCTTTTCTAAGAATGTTTAAATTTTGGAATTAAATCGTGGGAGCTTTCCTGGTTGCTTTTTTTTAACTTTTTTTGGTTTATTTCGCTTAAAGACACGTTTTTTAAGAAAGTGGTGCAGAATTTTGTGCACTTTCAGCTCATGTAAAAAAATATTTGGTATTCAAGAATTTCATTTTCTAATTAATTCCCATTTTAGGCATCAAAAACCCCAATGTGCATCGGTTCAGAAATGTTTGTATAATTAATAAATTTTTGTGATAAGATCAAAAAAACAAAATTTGTCAAATAAAACGAGTTTGGAGGGTTCGAGAAATATAAGAAAAATATTTCAGAGCTTTACATGACCTACACTATGTCATTGGTTGAGTGGACAGAACACTACCCACGACAAAGTTGAAGAGGTCGCATGATAACGGGTCGCCTTGTCTGAAACCTCGCACGGTACCAAATGGTTCGGTGAGGTCCTTTCCTACCTTGACGGAGCTGCAGGAATTGCTCAACGTCATTCTGCATAGCCTTATTAGCTTCGCAGGTATAACGAGCTCAGACATTGCGGCAAAAACACGATCCTTTATGGGGCTATCGAAGGCTGCCTTATAGTCGACAAAAATATGTCGTGTGTCGACTTTTTTTTGGTCTTTTCCAGCATTTGGAGTAGTGTGAACATCTGGTCGATGGTGGACTTGCCAGGTCTGAAGCCGCACTGATAAGGTCCAATCAGTACTTTGACGAGTGGCTTCAGTCGTTCACACAATACTTCTGTAAGAACCTTATATGCGATATGGAGAAGAATTATACCCCTGTAGTTGGCGCATATCGTAGGGTCTCCCTTTTTCAGGACAGGACAGCGGACACTGAGGTTCCAATCGTTGGGCATACTTTCCTCTAGCCATATTTTGTAGATAAGCTGGTGCATGCGCACTACCAACTCCGGCCTTAAACAATTCAGCAGGGAAGCCATCAGAACATGCCGCTTTATTGTTTTTAAGACGTATAACCGCAACTTTGACCTCTTCATTGCTAAGCGGCGGAATCTCCACACCGTCACCGCCGAAGAATATTTCAAATAAACCTTCCCTTCCCCTTATCCCGGTAATAAAATTAAAGCATTGAATACATTTTTTATTTTCATTTTATTTTAATTATTTATATGACTTCCTTAAAATACATTCAAAATATATTACAAATAAGGAATTAAGAATTAAATTGAAAAAGACAGTATTTTTTATAAATTTAAATTTATTATAATATAAATTTATTATAATATAAAACTTTATTATAATATAAATTTAAACTTAGAAAACTACTCATATATTTCATCAATATTTAATAGAAATTAAAAACATTCACATGATATTTAATTTAAAATTTACGCAAATTGATTACAAATAATTTTTCTAAATTACAAATTCTTTTTTTCCAGAGAATATACTCTTCGTGAACTTTTTGTTTTAAAAATTGGTCTTCTTTGCCGAGTATATTGTAGACGTTTTCCTCATCGCTGCTGATAAAAAGATATCATCTTTGAACTGGGAAGAGGCGTGCAAATTAGCACAATCGTTCGAGCTAATCAACAAAGAACAAAAAAGTATGCGTTCATCGTCGATGTCAATAAAATAAATCAGTATACTCAAAAGTACAAGAAGTATGAAAAATGTACAAAATGTGCATCCAAGCATGCAAGTGGCAGTTGTCCGGCTAAGGAGTGGACCTGTTTTTCCTGTGGAAAGAAAGGACATTCGGTTAAGGGGTGCTTTTCGAAAAAGAATAAATCAACACAAAGGAATTTAAGTAAGCAGAACAATGTTAACGAGTTGGAGTTTAAGCTGGGATCGTTGAACTGGGTAAATAGATCGGGGTCGCCACTGGTAAAGAGTTTTATCGTAAACGGTAAAACTTTGGAAATGGAAATAGATACTGGAGCCGTCATGTCCGTTATATCTAATGTAGACTATGAATTTTATTTTAATGATTTAAATTTAGAAAGTATGAATTTTCCTCCTTTACAAGTTTTAACAGGCAATGCTGTGGAGGTTATTATGAGAATATTGGTGACAGTTGATGGAAAAAGTGGTTTGGAATTGATGGTAGTGATATCGAACAGGTAATTCACGCCTTTTATGGATAGATGTTTTATTTCCTGGTTGGCGAAATTTTTTTAAGGTAACCTTGTGTAATACAAGTGATATTTTATCTATAAAAAACGTGTGTCAAACTAGTACAGCGGAAGTGTTGAAAAGTACTTTCCCGTCCTTATTTTTGGATTGTACAGGCCCCATTGAAAGTTTTTCAGCTGATATTTTTGTCAAGCCAAATTCTCAACCAAAATTTTTTAAGGCGTATACGGTGCCTTTAAGTTTAAAAAATTCTGTGGAGGCCGAGTTAGGTCGAACGCGTGACGAGGGAATATTAGAGCCCGTCCAACTCCGATTGTTTGTGTCATAAAAAAAGATTCTAATATAAGAATCTGTGGTAATTTTAAAGTAACCATAAACCCAGTTATTGAAATGGATGTATATCCATTACAGTTAATTGATGATATTCTCACAAGTTTGAGGGGTAAAACGTGTTTTTGTATTCTTGATTTGAGTAAGGCTTATTTACAGCTATCGGTAAATAAATCATCTCGTGAGTTGTTAACTATCAATACCCATATGGGATTGTTTCAATTTTGCCGTTTACCATTTGGTGTTTCAACTGCACCTATGATTTTTCAAAGGGTGATGGATCAAATTATGTAGGGCTTAGAAGGCGTTGCTGTATATCTAGTTGATATTTTAGTTTCTGGTAACGGTGAACAAGATTGTAAATCTAAATTGTATAAAGTTTTAAGTAGATTGCAAGAATACAATGTTAAAATCAATTGGAATAAATGTAAACTTTTGGTAAATACTATTGAGTATTTGGGTCATACCATTACCCCTGAAGGTATAAAACCTTCAAATTCTAAAATGGAGGCTATAATACGAGCACCTGAACCAAGTAATATTGACCAACTTCAAAGTTTTTAGGGTTAATTAATTATTATTCCAAATGTTTGCCAAATAGTGCTACAGTCTTAGCACCTTTGTATAAATTATTGCGTAAAGACGTAAAATGGAGTTGGGATGAAGAATGCATCTTGGCTTTTCAAAGCTGTAAAAAGTTATTATGCAATAACAATTTGTTGGTTCATTTCGATCCAAATAAACCTATTGTAATTGCGTGTGACGCGTCTCCGTACGGTGTTGGTGCCATTTTAAGTGTAGTTGTTAATGGTCAGGAGAGGCCGTGTTACATGGTTGCATCTACTTTAAGTAAAGCAGAGAAAAATTATTCTCAAATCCATAGAGAGCCCTTAGCGGTGGTATTTGCAATTCGCAGATTTCATAAGTTTGTTTATGGTTATAATTTTACGGTATACACCGACCACCAACCACTTGAAAAACTTTTAGGTGACCAAAAGGCTTTATCAGACCCTACAATTCGGAAGGTTATGAAATTAGTTCAAAATAACAGTTGGTCTTAGGAAATGAAATCGAATAGTCTACTAATTCCATATAATAATATAAAAATTTCTCTAGAAGTCAAGGACAATTGTTTATTTTATGGAGATCGTTTAGTTATACCCACAATTTTAAGAGATACATTTCTATCCTTGCTACACGATACCCATATTGGGATCGTTCGTCTGAAGTTGTTAGCTCGTGCTTCGGTTTGGTGGCCTTCCATTGATAAAAGTATTGAGGCTTATGTTTCAAATTGTCCGCCGTGTCAAAAAACTCAAAACAAGACAAAAGATTGTCCAAATTTTACGTGGCCTCCAACTTCTTTTCCGTTTGAACGCATTCATGCGGATTTGTTTCAGTTCCAAAATAATGATTTTTTAATAGTTGTTGATGATTTTTCTAAATGGATTGATATACTTCTTAGGTTAGGTTAGGTCGGAGTGGTAGCTCTGATGTCACAAAGCTCACTTGAGCACGCATAGCGGCCCGTTGTGATGCCACGGGTGAACGCAGTCCCTGTACTAACCAAGTTCCACCAAAATCAGGGAAAAGGAGGGAGTTGGTCAGCGCAAGGTCTGCACAACAAAAGCACGACTACCCCGCACTGGAAAACCAGCCAGAAAGTTTGATGAACGAAGCTATATCCTTGATGTCAATAGGTGATAGCTCCGTTAAGCTAACAAGGAATGGGGAGCCAAATAACCTATATCTACACCTAGCAAGAGACGGGCACTGGCAGAGAAAGTGAACAACAGTCTCCTCTTCCTCAGTGGACCTGCATCCACGGCAAAAGTCGTTGAAAGGGAGCCTCATTCTTTCCGCGTGTCTACCCATGACGCAATGGCCTGTAAGCACGGCCACTGTAGTCGAGATGACATCACGACCAAGACTAAGTAATCGGTTGGTACGCCTTCTATCCATCCTGGGCCAGGTGAGTCTAGCGGTGGAGCAGGACTCCTCATTGATCAAGGATAGGTTGGCGTCCCGAAACAACCTCCGCGCAATGGTCAACTTGACCGAGGCAAGTGGCATACCCAATTCAACAGAAGAGGATTCCGGAAGGAGCGCACCAGCTCTGGCGAGCTCGTCTGCCCTACAGTTTCCCGAAATTCCACTGTGGCCGGGGACGCACACCAGAGAGACACTGGAGAAGCGCCCAGAAAGAAGGTCAAGACAGCGGCGACATTCCCTAACGATCCTAGAGTTAATCACGGAACCCGATAGAGATCCTATCGCGGCCTGACTATCAGAGAAGATCGAGACGCGAGTGAAAGGAGCATCGTTGACGAGGATCCATTGCGCGGCTCGGTAAATCGCCATCACCTCCGCCTGAAACACACTGCAGTAGTCCGGCAGACGGAGAGAAATATTCAGGTCAAGTTTCCCAGAGTAGACACCACTCCCAACCCCATTATCGAGTCTAGAGCTGTCGGTATATATATCCAGAACTTCCGGGGGGACGACCGCATTAGGATTCCAGTCATCCCTACTTGGAATCAGAGAGTGGAAACACTTCACTGACTACACTTCTTACTTAATTGGCCATTACAACCCTTCGTCAGGATTACGGGCTAGCTTCTCAACACCACTCATGTTGTGTGCGTTAATTTTATACATGAGTGGCGGGACCTACAGTTTAAAGTCGACTCCGAACGACAGATTTTTTGAGAAGCTTTTCAGGGCAATTTTTACTCTCAGAGTTTTTGCCAGAAATCTGCTGAGAGGAAGTCGCCGAAGAAATACTTTTTGTATTTTGTTTTTGATGTCTGGCCTGGGATTCGAACTCGGGCCTTACGTCTAATAAGCCAACACACTACCTACTAGACCACGGCGACAACGGATTGATATACAAATTTTATATAAAACATCAGCAATAGTGGTTATTGAAAAATTAAAATTTTTATTTTCAAATTTTGGATTTTGCTGTACGCTAGTAAGCGATAATGGACCGCAGTTCCGAAGTGAGGAGTTTAAATTATTTTTAAAATCAAACGGAATAAGTCAGCTTTTTAGTCCTGCTTATCATCCACCCAGTAATGGTTTGGCAGAAAGAGGTGTTCAAACCGTTAAAAATAGTTTGAAATCGTACTTTCTATCTAACAAGTCAGGGAAACTTTCTTTCGAAAACGTCGTATTAAACTTTTTATTTAAATACCGAAACACTCCATCCACTGTCACAGGTATGTGCCCAAGTGAATTTGTTTTATCATATAAACCAATAACTCTATTATCATACATTAACTTAAAAAAAGACTCAAATACGAAAGTTAATACAGCAAACTACAAAGAAAAACAGATTTTAGAGAAAGATATGTTTCAAAAAAGCAAAAAATTTAATAATTTCAGTTTAAAAGTTGGTAAAAAAAATTTTGTATTTGAATCCAGATCAAAATAGTGATGCAAAATGGGTCAAAGGTATCATTTGAAAAAAAATTAGTGAAACACTATATTTGATTGAAGTTAATAGGCGACGAAGGGTTGCTCATAGAAATCAATTAAAATTAATTGAAAAAGATGTAACATTATTAAGTACTCCACAAAATTCAGAACAAAATGATAATGTAAGCGTTAAAAGAGTAAGGGATGAAAAGAAGAAGAAGACGAGGAAGAATTTTTTGATGCAGAAAATGTGAGGGACGAAGATGATAATATTACAGAATTACCATTAAAGGCTAGATTAAGAAAGAAGAAAATTATTAAGTACCAATTGTAATTGCAACTAAAAATTTTAGCTTTGTAATTGTTTTTATAAACTTAAAATCTAAAAAGGGGAAGTAATGTAGTGTATGTACCTGTTATAATTATACTTGTTAAAATTAAGAAATGTGAAATAAATTGGGGATGAGTAATTTGTTTTTAAATTTCCTTAGATCTCCTTTTGAAGAAAGAGATCTTTTTTTTCCAGCGATTAGAAGTCTTTTTTTTCTTTCCAAATTAGAATTTCTTAGGGAAGTTCAACTTTTAGCACAATATATTTTCAGTAAAATTCATAATTTAATTAATTCAGATAAGCACAATTATGTATATGAATAATTCAGGTATAACTTAATAGTATAAAAGTAATTATAAATTTGGGTAAGGTGCATATATTTTAATATAGTAACACAATTTAGGTAAGTAAATATAATTTCAGGTAAGTAATTTAGGTAAGTACAATTTATAGATTCAGGTGAGTATAATTTGGTAACACTTAATGCAACACTTGAGGTAAGTAATAAGTTAAAATAGACAACATTTAAATTTTGATATATGTATTTAGGTAGGTATATATTTGTTTGTTTTTTTTTAAGAATTAATTCACTTTCCTTAAAAAAAAAAAATTAACAGTTAGGGTAAGTATGATTTCTTATAACTTCATTTAAATTATTAGATATTTTAGTTTTAAATTTTTACTTTTAGTATATTTTTTTTGTTTATTTCAGATTTAAATTATTTCGCAGTGCACTTTGAGGTTGTTTTATCTCCGACGGTAAGAAGTGAAGTGATTTTTGTCTGTGGTTTTATTTTCCACCAGACTTCTGACAATTTACATCAACGGCAGATTTCCAAATTATGTGCAGTTAACTTAAGATTTTGGAGACATTATTTGCGTCTGATGGAATGATTGCTGTTGGAATATATGTGTGTTCAAACCTCGTTTGAACAAAATGGTAAATCAGTTTACCTTTGCTTTATGTATTTAAAATACAATAATTTATTTTGATTATTCAATAAAGAACTTGTGAAGAATACACAACAATTTTGTTGTTGTGGTGACGTATACGGCGTAGAGAGTCCATGACGCCCATTGGTTTGATGAGATGGGATTCTAGCGCATTGCTGCTGCTTGACACATATGATCAAGTTCGAAGGAGGTAGGTCCCCTATTTCAACCATACAGGCAGGTTGTTAATCCGTTCAGTGCAAGTTTTTCGGAATATAGCCCTGTATTCAATTTCTGAGACATCGGTGAAGACCGTTATACCACCATCACCTATGACAGCTTCAGCAAACCATTCTTCCACTGTGGGAGTCTGAGTCTTGCATGTTCGACAGCAAAGAGTTTCCCATACCACGAATTCACATTTATGCTATGTTCGCACGAGCCTTCGAATTACTTCGCTCTCTGTTTGAATTATTTATTTGAATTATCATGTTCACACGGTAGTTTTGTAATTCTTCTTTACAGTTCTTCTTCTTCTTATTACTAAATTATTATTAATATTTTTCATACAGCTTCTTCAAAAGCTGCAAATACTTTTCAAAAGGTTTTCTACACACATAGTGGCTTCCTCCGCTAATTTCGCGAATAACTTTCTTATAAATAATACTTTTATAAAATATTATTTTTGGATTCCATTATTGTTTACAATATTTTTTGTTTATATTTTTTGTGCTTTGACAGCTGGTGATGGCAAAAATACGATAAAATTAAGAGATTGCATTGATTTTTAAGTAATCCACAGGGTAATAGAATTTGGATTACACACAATTTGGGTAATTCGCTCACAAAATTTTGTATGGCGAATGACGTAATTTAGCACATAATTGGGTGTTGAATTGCGAATGAGAGAGCGAATTACGAAAAAATGCTGCCGTGCGAACAAGGCATTAAACATGGGTAATTCGGTTCTACTTCAGGTAGTATTGAAGCGTAGCCCATCGAAGCCTGCGAAATTGACTTCAGAACACTCTGTATCTTGTTCAGCGTAGCGAGATAGTCCCTCTTTCGTATAGCTTCCCAACATACTAATTCTCCGTAAGAGAGTATAGGCTAAACAACTGCTCTATACATCCAGTGGATGATACGAGGCTGCAGGTCCCAAACGGTCTTTTACAGACGTTCATACGTATTTGAGAGCCTCAGAGCTGTTACGTTCATTTTCAAAATAGTGAAGTTAAGAATCTAGTACTTCTGACAAGAAAAGACAAATTGGGCTTTAGCTCTGTTCACATCCAATCCTCCTCCCACCTTTATACCTCAGTACCTTTGCCACTGCCGACTACATAAGATCGCTGATTGTTGAAAGATGCTTAACTAGTATTAAATAAATATTAATTTTAATTTAATCAGTATTACTTCTACACACTGTTCAAAAATTTATTGTCAAACTTTTCTTGAGCATGTTTAAATTTATACTATTTGCTTATCTAATATATGTATTTCTTTCCAGTCGTCTTTCGCCGTATTTCTCTGTGTAAATCATTTAGTTTTGTTTACTACAAAACTCTCTTTATGCATACCGAAGATCATAACGAGTAAGGACTTATATTATTCGTAACATCAGAAGTTATTTTCCCTACACTCAACATTATTATATCGGGTCCTCCTTCTAACGTTTTTTTTTTCAACTAGTGCTTATTTCGTGAATGGTAACACTTAGCTCATGTCTGATTTGACAGATAATTAGTTTTATCCTTCCGCTGAACGAATATGGTTATGTATACGCTGGAATAACGCTGGGAAATATTGCGACATTACTTTGAAAATCATGGTAATGTTGCAGAATGTGTGCGAAAATTGCGTACGGATTTTGGAAGAAGAGATGCACCAGCAGCATACGAACATACGGCGTTATCTTGTGAAAAAAGTGAAAGAAACTCGATAAACCAAAGCGTGAAAAGCCAAAAACAGTGCGTACACCCGAGAATATTGCTGCTGTGGCAGAAAGTGTGCGTGAAGCGCCATCAACATCAATTCACCGTCGTTCTTAACAATTGAACATTTCGAAGACATCATTGAGACAGACACAGACAGAGACAGATCATTGGCACAGACAACCCGCACGCATACATTGAAAAGCCGACGCACTCAAAACGAGTCACTGTTTGGTGCGGATTTTAGTCCAGAGGCATAATTGGGCCATTTTTCTTCGAAAATGAGCAAGGAGTGCCCGTTACAGTCAATGGCGACCGTTATCGGTTCATGTTGAACGAATTTTTGTTCACAAAAATTGAAGAGGAGGATATTGGCAACATTTGGTTTCAACGTGCGACACAGCCGAAGCTTCACTCGATGTTTTGCGCCCTGTTTTTGAAGGTCGCATTATCAGCCGCAGAGCTGATGTCGTTTGGCCACTTCGGAGCTGCGATTTGACACCGTTGGACTATTATTTGTGGGGTGCCGTCAAAGATAATTGTTACGCCGACAAGTCAGAGACAATTGACGCTTTAAAGGACAATATTCGTGAAGCCATTGGTGAAATACAGCCGCACACAATCGATAATGTGCTTAAAAATTGCACCGATCGTGTAGGCTACTGCATGGCCAGCCGAGGCAGCCATTTTAATGAAATTATTTTCCATTATTAACCGGAAGGATTGTACTTTCAAATAAAAAAAGAAATTTGAGAAAATATTTAGTAGAGTTTTTTAAAGAATTTTCAAAAAAAAAAAAGTTATTTGGCGGACCCTAACATGAAGCAATTTTTTCAAAATAAATTAAAATCTTAGAACACATTTACATAATACAGTTTTATATCAGAAAAATGTTTGTGTAATAAATTAGTTTACAAATGTAAATTATCATTCTACGAATGCTACACAAATCTTAGTAAAATGTTGGAATATTTACATTTATGATAATTTTTATGTCAAACTGTGAATTTCATTCGTGTTAAAATAAACTAAGAACAGCATAAGAGAAATCGTAAAAGACATTTTAATATTAGAACAACTCATTCTTAAAATATGCTTGTTACTCTCTTTGAACATGACATCTCAAATGCAAATTCCTTTGACATAGTTATGGAATTTTATATATTTACTATTAAAAAAAATGGTAAACAAATAAACAAAAATATAACAACACCGCAATAATAAATTGGGCAATTCACACAACTTTGTATCGTGTATGTTGTATTTAATACATTTGTTTGGTTGTGAACGCTCCATGCTATGCTGTATTTTGTATTTCGTGGCATTCAAATAATTTGATAGCCCGAAACCAATACAAATTTTTAAAAACATATGAGAACATATATACATTCACACAATTTGATAGCACGAAACCAATACAACTTTTAAAAACGTATGGAAAAAGTGTGTATAAGTGTATCGAATTTTTATATGAAAATGATCAACAACACTCATACACTGTTGTATGTTCTTCCAACAATACAGTGAATACAACGATACAACGGCTTGTGTGAATTGACCAAATGTAAACAACGATGTCTACATTTATAGAGATTTCGAGAAGTCATGAACATTCGCATTCAAGAACATTCATTAGACTACTTATTTTGCCATATAAAAGGCAAAGCAAAGCTGGCGAGTGAGTTAGTCGAGTTCAGTCAAGTGTGTGTGAAGACGCGGTGCATTTGAAGAGAGTAATTTTCTAGTAATAGTTATTGTTTATGCAAAGGGAATAAACCAAAGAAAAGCAGTTGTTGTTGTCTACATCAAGTTGTGAACCGTGCACACAGAATTATACGAATAATACAGAATTATAATTTAAACTAAACACAAATTTATTTTTATGCATTTTTGCAATCTACGAACTCATAAACGTTTTTAAAAGATAAAAACATAACAATATATACGTATGTATGCACATTGCCATATCGACGCCTCCATTCTATAACGTTCTAAGTGTACTTAGAACCTTTTTAATGTTCTTGCATTTTTAAAATCTACGTTCTCTAACTTAAATACTATCAAAATTTGATTAAGTTGCGCCGATCCGTTCCGAAGTTATAGGGAAAAATCTACTTAGAATACACATATACTTAGTCGTATGGCGCGTGAAAACTTTGAGAGCTCATAACTCAAAACACACTTTTTCGACTTGGAATGTTATAGAACGGAGGCGTCGATATATTATACACATATTGCAATAACCATCCATTGGAAAAATTAAAGACTACATTTTGCTTCACTTCATAAAAAGTAAAGTTTCGAATTAAAATCGAAGCAAACTCTTTTATTCTTGAAATATTTTTATGTTTTACGTTTGCAATGCAGAAGGGTATTACGACTATTATTGCTTTCCTTAGGATATACTTTTTATTATTGTATGTTTTTAATTGTAACAGAATATGACATTATTTTACCTACCAGGGATTATTTCTCTTTTTTTATTCAGCCTGTCATTTTTTACAAATTACACATGTAAGAATTTGTTAAAAATTTTTATGGAAGTTGTTCATTTGTGCATGTTTGTGGACTTAGTGAAATAGTGTCTGTTAGGTTCATTGACAGCGCTTAGATTAAAATACCACGTCTTCATTCATAACGCAATTGTAAGGCACAACATGCCTTTAATTGTTTAGAGAATGTTCGTGGCAGTATTGTACTGTAATTTAAAATATTTACTAAGATTCTGATGTTCAAACTATTCAGTAATAATTAAATTGGTCTAAACAAATCGGTACGAAATATTTCAATAGTTTCTGTCTATTCACTATAAAAAATATGCTTCATTTTAATATGTGTGATATTTTGTAATTCAAATTTAAATTTTCATTCAACGAATACATAAAATAGTGAAAACTTGAATTAGATTTGCATTTAAATAACTGAAATAAGAATTAAATAAAACATTCGAATAGTATAGGAATTAAATCTTACACACATAAGTAGAGTAGGGCGTTAAGCAAATTTGAATATCAAAATATTTTTACACATAGCCTTTTAAAAGTTTTAAAATGGCTCTAGAAAAAAATATTACAACTTTTTCTCAACGATAACCAGCTTGCGATTAAAGCTTGTGCAACACCTAAGCTGAGTGTTTCGTTAGCCACTACATTCGACAGTTTTAAGCTACACAAACACATACAACGATATAGTTACAAGTAAACCAACAACATCATTATGAAAGAAAAGGGGATAGACAAGTAAGGGAGAACGCAGCAATAAGCAATGTGAACAAAATACACAAACAACGTATGAGCAATAACTACAAAATTATAAAAAATTATTACTCATACGTCATATTGGTTACACAGCAAATGTTGCATACATACATATGTACCTGTATACCATTAATTAAAAAGCTTTTCGAATTCCCTTTTGTCTGTGCATAAATCGTTCCCTAGAATTTTTATTATGTTTATGTTTATTATGTCTTATATACATTGCAGGATGTAAAATAGAAATGGATAATAAAAAGGTTCACAATTTAGCACTTTTACATTCACAAACAAAGATTGTCATAAATTTGAAGGAGGTAAAGAAAGGTACGTTTTTATGAACACTTTTTCCACCCGACGGTATAAATAAGCAAATAATAACTTCCAGTTATAGATATACATACATATATACGTAATTGGCCATTACAACCTTTCAGTTAGGATTATGGACCTAGGATCTCAAATCACTTATGTTGTGTGTGTTGCTTTTATACATGAGTGGCGGGACCTGCAGTTTAAAGTCCATTCCGAACGAGAGTTTTGTTCTGGAGAAACTGATCAAGGCAGTCTTATTTATTTCAGACTTTTTGCCAGAAATCAGTTGAAATCGGTTTGTTGGAGATGTCTGACCTGGTGTTTAAACAAATTAACTAAATTGGTCAATTCACACAAGCCTTTGTATCGGTGTATTCATTGTATTGTTGGAAGAACATACAACAGTGTATGATTGTTGTTGATAATTTTCATATAAAAATCCGATACACTCATACACATTTTTTCATATGTTTTTAAAAGTTGTATTGGTTTATATTGTATTGTGTGAATGAAAAAAATGTGTATATGTTTTCATATGTTTTAAAGGGTTGTGTTGGTTTCGGGCTATCAAATTGTTTGAATGCCACGAAATACAAAATACAGCATAGCATTGAGCGTTCACAAACAAACAAATGTATTCAATACAATATACACGATTCAAAGTTGTGTGAATTGCCCAATTGTATGATTGTTGTTGATAATTTTCATATAAAAATCCGATACACTTATACGCATTTTTTCCATATGTTTTTAAAAGTTGTATTGGTTTCGTGCTATCAAATTGTGTGAATGAAAAAAATGTGTATGTTTTTAAAAAGTTGTGTTAATTTCGGGTTAACAAATTGTTTGAATGCCACGAAATACACGATACAGCATAGCCTTAAGCGTTCACAAACAAAAAAATTTATTCAATACAACACACACAGTACAAAGTTGTGTGAATTGCCCAAATGTTTATTATTTACTATAATAATGATAATAATAATACTGACCGTTAAAACAGTTTTTGGGTATTTATTTAAAAAAAATTGTTTCATAATAACTTTTTCTTTATTTGCAGTACTTGTTTCATACAATTTAATTCGAACGTCCCCGGCCACACACTAACCCACCCTCACCCGACCGCGGAGGGCTCGTCCCCATTACGTAGGGACACGTACACACTACAGTCCGGACTGTAGCGGGTATGGAAAAAGTAATGGCAACAAGAACATAAATCAGCTACAGAACTTAATCACAAGCTGAATAAACTATTAATAAACATGAACTACCTATAACTATAATGAAAATACATTTTTATATAATAATTTACAAATTAATGCTAGCATATAAGCTACGTTTTAAATTACAAACACTACAATTAAAATCAATCAAATCGTAATATACGTTAAAATCATTGCATAATCTACGAAAAGGAAAATTACATCCGTAGTTAGTTCTATAGAAATCTAAGGAAAGAGGACGATAGTGCCGTGAAAATCTTGCAGGAATACTGAAATTCAGGTTACGAAGCAAAAACTCAGAATCGATATCACCTCTAACCAGATTAAAAACAAAACAAACACCTAAAACAGTTCTTCTACGTTCCAAAGTTGGAAGTTTTATCAAACCTAATCTATCCTCATATGGCGGAAATCCATTGGCATAATCCCATCCTAAGCCACGTAAACAGAATAATAAAAACTGCCTCTGCACAGACTCTATTGAATCACTATGACAACGATAGTATGGATTCCAAACAATAGACGCATACTCCAAAATAGGTCTAACAAGTGAAATGTATAGCAATTTAGTTATATAAGGATCAATGAATTCCCTAGCCCATCTTTTCACAAAACCAAGAACAGCCCGAGCCTTGCCAATCATCATACTAATATGATCAACAAAAGAGAGTTTCATATCCAATAATACTCCCAAATCAAGAAATGTAGCCACAGTCTCCAAAGGACAAAAATTTATCACATAAGTGGGCGAAATCACACCACCGCGAGAGAAAACCATGCATTTGCATTTTTTTAAGTTAAGATCCATTAAATTAACTCTGCACCAAGTTACAAACAAATTAATATTCCGCTGAAGAACAACCTGACCATGATCATCATCAAAAGTATAAAATAATTTAACGTCATCAGCATACATTAGAATATTACAATCAGAAATAGCACAAGGAAGATCATTAAGAAACAATAAAAACAGTAAAGGACCCAAATGGCTACCCTGCGGAACACCAGAAGTAACATATACAGTCTTAGACAATACATTCCTAAACAATACCCTCTGAGTCCTAAGGGAGAGGTAGGAGCCTAGCCAACGATGAATAATATCGGGAATACCGATTAATGACAGTTTAAGAAGCAAAATACTATGGTCAACCCTATCAAAAGCCTTACTGAAATCAGTATAAATCACATCAGTCCGAGCGCCTGCAAGAAAACCCCTGAAAACACGTGTAGTAAATTCAAGAAGATTAGTGACAGTCGACCTACCTTTTAAAAAACCATGCTGGAAAGGGGATATTAAAGATTTCGTATTAAAAAAGAGATAATCCGTCACGAGTTTCTCCATCAACTTGGGAATAGCACTGAGTTTGGCAATACCCCTGTAATTGGAAATATTGGACTTATTACCCGACTTATACAAAGGAATTATAAACGAACTCTTCCAAACAGATGGAAAATGACCAGCCCTCAGAAGCCCATTGAATATAAAGGTCAAAGGACCACTCAAGACAATAGCGCACTTTTTTAAAATACAGGCCGGTACCCCGTCAGGGCCAGGCAAGTATGTAAGTTTAAGTCCAGACAAAGACTCAAGAACAGACTTCTCATCAAATGAGTATATATTAGAAATAGAGACACTTCCCACTGAATAAGGATACGAAAAGCTGCTGCCCTGATCATGGCCCAAGTCCAACTGCCTATAAGTAGACTGAAAAAAGTCAGCAAACATATTCGAAATATCAAGGTAACTAGAGGATGATACGCCACCGTAAAACATCTCAGAGGGAAACAAAGATGATTTACGTTTAGCTCGAACGAAGTCGTAAAACGACTTAGGATCACTAGCGAAGTTCGACCTAACTCTAGTCAAATATTCCTCATAACAATAATGATTCATTCTACGATAATCCGCACGCGCCCTAGAGTAAAGAGCATAATCAATATCAGTACCCGATCTAACAAACTTTTTAAATAACCTCGATTTTCTGTTCCTCAACTTGGACAATCTAGCCGAATTCCACGGAGGACCAGAACGCTCCAAACGACTATTTACAAACGGAACACACTCCCTAAAACATTTAAATAATACCTCATAAAAACCATCTAAGATCCTATCAAGTGAAAAAGAGTCATATGGTGGTGAAATAAGTACAGACGACCAATCTACAGAGGATAGTAGTGTATTCAAACGACTAAAATCCGTACGATGGAAATTAAAACGCCCCTTTACACCAAATGAGCGATCAATTACAGGAGGTAAACAAAGATCAACTTCGATAGAAAGTAACAACGTAGGATGATAACCGTCCTCAGGAATAGATATAGGATCAATGCGAAATAAAGAAGAAATACTTGGATCCTCTAAAAATACAAGATCCAAAATTCTACCCATTGAATTCAATACACCGTTAACCTGGAAAAGACCTAGATCACACATAGCGGACAGAATTTCATCATAGAATGGAACTGAAGAACATGGCACCAATGAGCCAGTCTCAGGTGAAAAATTCCAAGTTGTATGCGGAAGATTAAAATCACCAAGAACCACTAACATTCCCTCTTGCCCCATTAATTCAATTACTCCAGAAATCAAATCGAAGTGAGCCCTATAGATATGAATGTCAGAACAGGGAGGAATATACGAGCAGGTAATGTATATAGACTTTCCACGGTCATTGACCTTAACGCAAATGAACTCAATATCCTCAGAAGGACACAAGTTAATCAATTCAGAGGTATATTTAGAGCAAATGGAAATAAGAACACCACCACCATTTCTAGACTTCCTATCCCGTCTATAAATGTTAAAATTACTAGACATAATCTCAGAATCAAAAATATTGCAATTTAGCCAAGTCTCAGTAAGAGCAATTCCATCGAATTCAAAATCAAAGCTACTATTATAAAGTGAAGAAAGTTTAGACCTAAGTCCGCGAACATTCTGATAAGCAATTTGGAAATTAATAGACGATTTCGAAGTTAGTTTTTTTGAGAAATAGGACCAGGCAAGTTAGCACCATTCCTACGATGGCCCAGCCTGAGTACGAATTCCCGTACCAATACACCCTGTGGCCAAAACGCAGGATTAACAATTTCATCAAATCTTTCATCGGCAACATATAATTTAAACGAAGAAATACTGCTATCCAAAGATGGCCTCATCTTATAGCAACCAAACTCAAAAGGTACCCCAATCTTCGATTTAACGAAACATTTTATATCCTCGACTGAAGTGTTACAAGAAAGCCGGGACACAAAAATAGTCTTCTTAGGTTTAACTACAACCAAGTCCCTTGGAGCAGAAGTAGATAAACTAGCGGACACTACACCTGAATGCGAAATAGAAGACGATTTGGAAGATGCACGAGAAGTGACATCATCCAGAGGCAAAGGTGAAGGAGACGGAGTAAACTTAGGACTCAATTCAACCGAATTTGCAGACTTCGGTATGGCACTGCTAGCTGACTTATCAGTAGTAGGTGGACAAATGTCAACAATAGGAGTAGCATTTGTCAATTCATTTATTGTCGCAGTCTCCCCTGGTACAGAAACCTGCGCCACATGCCCAGGAGCCCCCGATGAAAGAGGGACAGGAACCTTTTCAGATTCAAGCAATTTATCCAACAGGCCATACCCCGAAAACAATTGCTCAAATCGCCGAAATTTAGCAGAAAGAGATGCAAACTCAGCGTGCATCTCAGCAAACTCACGACGAGTTCCTACAAAAAACTTATAAAACTGGACATCCACCACCTTACACTTAGGGCAGCACCAACGCAGACCCAATGAACTATCCATCAATTGGTCCGTAGTGCGAGGCTGCAACCCAATACATTTGATATGAAACAAACGGTCACACAACCAGCAAGAAATCTGGCGTTCACCCTCTTTCTTTGCAATACACTTCGAGGCACTACAAATATTCATTTTAATAAATTAAATAAATAAATAGACTAACTGAGTAAATTATTTATATATAAAAAAGAAAATAAAAGATATGTAATAACAAAAAACAAAAATAATAATAAATAAACAAGAATTGGAAGCAAAGCAGTATACACAAGACAGTAGCAAAAATAAAAAGAAAAAAGTAAAAAAAAGGAATACAGATAGAAAGAAAATAATAAAAAACTGTAACAAGCTTACAAAAACAAAAAAATAATTAGAACAAAAAGCAATTTTTGTTTTTGTTTTGTTAAAATGAAACAATTATTATCAAAATTAACAAATAAAACTTACAATTTTAAGATAAAATTTCAAGCAAAACAAAAGAAAATAATAAAAACAACTTTTAAAACACTTATGAAAAATTCTAAACTTATTAAAACACTTAAAAAATCAAAAAAATAAAATTTTAAGAGGAGCACTTCCAAAAATACACAACTATCACAACAGAGTTGCCAAACTATTGTACTATTTAGTTACCCTAGACTACCATTTACACATATTTGAAAAACATGGACAGCGCAGCTGTCATATTTATGAAAAATATTCCATAAATTTGAATAAATTTTAAATTCAGTATCCATAATTTACTGACAGATTTTAAAAGACATTAAGGATATCTTTATAAACTTAAGCTATTTAACAAAAGTATTTCTTTGGAATGTTAGCCTTAACAAAAGTAATTAATGTTGTAAATAAATTGCAATGCATTATTTTGGATTATGAATATGTTAGTACAATACACAATGCAACACCTCTTTATGCATTATAAGATTTCCTAAGCCTTAATGAGAAATCCAATACCAGCTTTTAATATCACAAAATGGAATATGTTGTATGAAATAGAAAAATACTTATAATACTCATAAATATGATTCTAGTGATTCGAATTATTCATCAAAATTTACAGTCGTAGTTGTTGTTGCATTTAAAAAAGAAGAAAGAAAAAGACAAAGACAGTAAGCAAAGTAAACACACAACCCTCTAGTGAGTATTGTAGTGTTCGTACATTAATCATACTTATTTTGTAATTCGTCAACAACATCATGCGTATTGTTAACTATGAGTACGATGACTACTTCAAATTCAAATGAATTAGGATAAGTATCAGAAATAATGAATATGATTCGAATCCATTATTCTTTTTGAATACTCATTGCTTATCTCAGGCACGTATGTATTTTAATAGCAATATACATATTACATACATAAATACATACATTCAGTCAGGATTACGGCCTAGCTTCTCACATCACTCATGTTATGTGCCTTAATTTTATACTTGAGTGGTGGGACCTACAGTTTTAACGTCGACTCCGAACGACAGATTTTGAGAAACTTTTTCATTGCAGGTTTATTTAGTCTCAGACTTTTTGCCAGAAATCTGCTGTGAGGAAGTCTTCGAGGAAATATTTTTTTTCTACATTTCCTTTTTGATGTCTAGCCTGGGGCTCGAACCCGGGCTTTTACGTCTAATAAGTGAACACACTACCTACTTGACTACGGCGACTACAATATACATACAATGTTATACTTCACTTTGTTACATAATGTTTAACTGGTGATTATGCCTTTGGAGTTACGTGCATTTAGGAATGAAATCAATTCTTAGCATGATACGCTATTAAAAAGATTGTGTCGCTATATGCAAGAACATAAAATTTAACAAAACTTTAATAATTTTGAGACGTGACTAGGATAAATGGCAATTTGTATGTCTTGTATTCCACTACAAAAGAGAAGTAAAACACTAAAAACTTCTAGAAACTGTTTGTATTTAGCAGTACAGACTTTTACATTCATATACTTTAGAAAAACCGTTTGAGAGTGAAAATCCTTCACCAAAAAATATACATTTGAAAAGTAAGAAAATAGATATTTAAAGAAACCATAGAATAGAATTTTTGTAGCACAAACGACAACCTCAACTAAAATCTTTTAAAGATAAAATGTTGAAAAAGTGAAATTGCTTGCAAGCGAGGAGATCTGTCTTAAAAAGCAAAATGTGTAACAAAGTGCCTAAACAAAGGGCGTCTGCGATTAAATAAAGTCGGAAAAATATTACAACTTAAGAGCTTTTATTTTTAAATATAAAAGAAATGTTAAAGAAGACAGAGCGTACAACAAAATACAAATATAAAAGGATATAACACTCATACAAATTAAGAGAATAAAACGAGATTATTTATGTTAAGACATGAACTACAAAAAACGAAACTGTTTGTAAAGCGATTTAAGAGCCAATATTCTTCACTATTTTCTCTAGCGCTTCCGTAAAACGTGTTTTGAATAGAATTTCTGATAAAATTTTGTTAAATATAGTGAGTTTTAATCAAAGTTTAATGTAATAAGTTTCGCATTAATGAGTAATAGCTGTCGGTTTATTTATATTTACAAGTAAAATTTTATTAACTGTATGAAAGATAATGGATTGTTAAATACTCGTATATTACATACATAATTGGCCATTCCTCAGTCAGGATTACGGCCTAGCTTCTCACACTAATCATGCTGTGTGCCTTATACTTGAGTGGCGGAACCTACAGTTTAACGTCGACTCCGAACGACAGATATTTGAGAAACTTTTAAATGGCAGGTTTATTTACTCTCCCTGGAACGCGAACCCGGGCTTTTACATCTAATAAGCGAACACACTACCTACTAGACTAAGGCAACTGTAAGAATATATTGCAAAATTAACCCTTTGCACTCGGCGGTCCCCTCTGAGGGGACAGCGTAAATCTAGCATATCACTGGGTCGTCCTCTCTGAGGGACAGTGAAATTATTCCACCGTAATTTTTTAAGAAACACTTGTTCTTCTGCAGTTTTCTGTTAAAATGGCACAAATAATCTAATCGAAATATGATAAAGTAAACAAGATGCATGATAAATAAATCAACCGTTTTACGTGTCGAAAAAGAACGTGCAAAGTGCGTTCACAACGCACTGTACAGTTTTCTGATCCGTTGAGAAATTATAGATATAGTACGAGGGTTGCATTTATATATTTCGGGATTAGAAAACAAAAACAAATATTAATCATCGAAAATCGCTTTATTGTTTTTCAAAATATTCCCCATTAAGGTCTATACACTTTTGCATGCGTTTGAACCAATTGTCGAAGCACTTTTGCCACTCTGACACGAGCCTCTTTTTGAGCGGTTGACAAATTGTGTTGGATCCAACGCGAACAAATTTTTTTGACAGTCAAATGTTCATGCAATACTGAATGTATGTCTATGTCCCACTAATGCCTAAGGTTGTCTCAATCTCACGGTAGGTCACATGACGATCTTGCAATATCAGTTGGCGCACAGCATCAATGGTTTCCGGAACAACAACTGATTTTGGACGACCTTCACGAAATTCGTTTTGGAGTGAACTACGACCTCGGTTGAATTCACTATACCATCGATAAACACTGGTCCTTGATGGAGCTTCATCGCCAAAAATTGCATTAAAAAATGCACTATTGTTGAGTTAATCCACGTCGAAAGTTGTAAAAAATAATCGCACGAAAATGTTCACGATTTAATTCCATTTTTTGGGCGAGGTGAATTTTCTAAGTTATTGTAAACAAAACAAATAGCGCTCGTATGTCAAAACGTTCTGAGAACGTACAACCTGAAAAATGTCAAGCTTTACGATAGAGCTGTCAGTTGGCAGATTGCAACACTAGGGTTGACAAATCCCGAAATATGTATATAGGCGTACAAAGCTACGGCTCAATCGAGTAGGAAACTTGATACGATAATAAAGAAATCCGATAACCGAGAAATGAAACGTACAAGATCTCAGTTCGTAATGAAGCGTCGAATAGAAGAGATCTTTGTAGCAATAAGTTGTGTTTTCGTAATTTACCATTAGCTATTTCCAAAGTATTTCTTTTACCCTTTATTTTATTATATAATCAATATAATCCATAATATAATCAATTATTATATAATTGAGTTGCTGGTAGATAACGTCCGAAAGGGTTAAAAGTATAATTTCATATGCGATAATGTCTAAACTCTTTTTAATCTTGACGTTCGTACATCCTTCTTTATTTCTTCTTCTTCTTCTTTTTGTAAATGCAACAACAACTAAGACTGTAAATTTTTAAGAATGATTCAAATCACTTGTTGGGGTGAGAAATTAATTCTATTTGGAAGAAATGGTTACTCTCTAAGCCGATGGATTGAGCGTATAAAACAGAAATGATTTTATAGGCTCAATCGGACAAAATCCCAATTTAGAATGTAATGCAAAAAAGAAAATAAAACAAAAGAGAATTAGGATTTTGGACTATAATTAATTTTATTGAAATAAATCGAAATATTACCTTATCGGACGAAGGATGAATCCAGAAGAAGGTTTTTTGAAAGGACAGAAAAACGGAAGCAATATAAGGACGTTTTAGAACCTGTTGACAGTTGCATTCAGCAAATATGGCGTAAGCTCTTCACAATTTTCAGCTTTTATTTATAAGAGAAATATGTGATACAGAATAGTTTAAAATGCACTGGTATTTAATGCCAAGGGTTAAGTTTGGCATTAACATTGCCGCCCGCCTTGCAGGGTATGCAAACAAAAGGAGACAGCAAAGCGTCAACGAGTCTTTGCCCGTATATTGCTTCTAAAACGTAAGAGATAAAATATTAAAGAATTCATTCGATAGCTTAGGTTCTAATATTAATTTTAGTAATCAATTCTTTATAATTCAATTCAAAAGTACATATACAATACATAAGCATGTACATATTAATAATATAAATAAAATAGTTTGTACGTATTGTAATTGCTTGGGACTAAAAACTTAAAAGTGCAATTTGGGCAAAAAAAAAGGATAGAAAAATTGGGGAAAAAAGTAATAATTAAATTGAACAGGGACCATAAATAGTCCACCCGAAAATGGTAGTTTGAGCCGTAGGAAAACCAACCCTAGAAAAATCTCCTTGACGGATAACCTTGGGATATAAATCCGCTCCGATGATTACATCGATCCCATCGCTCTCATAAAATTTGGAGTCGGCCAAAAAGAGGTCTCGAAAGTTTTTCTTGTATGACTCTGGGAAAGATTGGCACGGTGTACGTAACGTTATCCGATTGTCCACTCTAAACGTTCCCTCTATCTTTGAAGTAGAATCAAATCAGGACTTAAGTACCAATGGGCAAATGGTTTCGTCGTGCAGGGTACATGCCGTCATATCCAGCTTATCCACTAGTTTCATAGAAACACGGCTGACTAGCGATCCAGAATCTAGAAGGCATCGTGCATAAGATGTCGTCGAACCAATTTTCACCATAGCGGTGGGCAGCAGGACAATGGTACTTTGGCGCAGGATCGACGTTAAGGAAGCCTTTTTCGACGTTGAGGGAGGTGAAGATCCCTTAGGTTTCATTTCAGAAGAAGGGTGTTTTTTCGATGATGAAACTGATTGTGGAGATGGAGAACGAGATGAGGAAGATGAAGGCAGAAAATTCTTTAACAATTTTGGATGAATATGCAGAAGAGTGTGATGCAACTTTTTACAATGTTTGCAACCATTTTTGGAAAAGCATGTACCATGTGAGTGGTCATGTGCAAGGCAGTTATTGCAGTATTTATGTTTGCGTACAGCTCGGATTCTTTCGGTTACATTCATCGCCAGGAATTTTCGGCAAGTTCGGAGTGGATGTGGTCGCTTGCAGATACGACAATTGTAGGATCGAGACGATTGAGAGGATTTAATTGAAGCGATTGAATTTTTTGGCATTTTAAGCTGAAAAGAAATTAGAAAAAAATGAGAAGAGGAATTCCCGAAGTCTAACATTCTGTTGGTAGTAGTATTAATTTGACGATCGGTCGTGTAATTTTTCCCTTCTGAGTAAGAAGATCAGCAACGCGAACGCGATTATCAGAACCAATATACACTTTAACAACCCGACCTAGTTTCCAGGAATTTGGAGGAAGGTTTTCATCTTTTATCACTACCAAGTCACCTACTTTTGTATTTTCCGTGGGACGCTGCCACTTATTCCTCTTGGAAAGCTCCTTCAAGTATTCTGTCTTCCATCTTGAACAAAAGTTTTGATAAACAAATTTCAGTCGTTGCCATCGGTTTATTAAGGAAATAGGTGTATTGTCTACCTGAGGATCAACAGGTGCTAGAATAGGAGACCCGATAAGAAAATGTCCCGGTGTTAGGGCACTCAGGTCTTCAGGATTGGTGGACATCGATGAAATTGGTCTAGAATTTAAACAAGACTCTATCCTGGTCAAAAGGGTTAAAAATTCCTCGAATGTATACTTGTAGACTCCTGCCATTTTTCGAAAGTGTAATTTAAAACTTTTTACTCCAGCCTCCCACAGACCACCCATGTGGGGGGCTCCAGCTGGGATGAAATGCCACGATATATTCTGATGGGCATAATTCGAAATAACTCGTTGCTGGGAGGTCAGAATAAACTCCTTTGCAAGAATCTTGGAAGCGCCTACAAAGGTTGTCCCGTTGTCGGAGTGTAGGTGAAGCGGACAACCTCGTCTTGAAACAAAGCGACTAAAAGCTGCAAGGAAGGATTGTGTAGATAAATCGCTAGTGGCCTCTAAATGGATTGCCTTTGTTGAAAAACAAACGAAGATGCACACATAACCTTTTGTGACTCGGCATGCTCTACCAGAATAACTCTTAATGTCGAAAGGCCCAGCGAAATCTAGGCCTGTATGTGTGAAAGGACGTGCAATTTCAGATCTGATCTGTTTCTGGCACCTTTTCTTATAAATCACACATACTTTACATTTGTTAATAGTTGTTTTGATTAAGTTCTTAGCTTTGGGAATCCAATATTCTGTTCTAAGAAGCCGCAATACTAGCTGATTTCCTCCGTGTAGACTTATATCATGGATAAATCGTACTAGCAGCGTAGAAAATCGGGTATTGTAGGGTAGAATAATTGGGTATTTTTCATTGTAGGAGATTCCGGTAGACGATTCTAGTCTCCCACAAGAACGTAAGATTCCCTCTGGATCTAAGAACGGATTCAAATTAAGAATAGTGCTGGACTTGGATATTGCCTGCTTATCAGACAAAGCCTTATACTCATTTGGATAATGTGCCCTTTGACAGATAGAAATGAGTTTGGAACGAACAGTTTTGATTTCAGTAGTAGAAAGAGAAACTGAATAATTTGCAACGTTGTCTCTGCGGATACGATGAGTTCCATGAATAAATCTGTAGACGTAGGACATGACTCGAATTGCTCGGTGGAAAGAGGAAAATCTCTCTAAAATATCTTCATAGTCGGAGAAATAGGAGAAGAGTACTCGCACTGGTTTCGCTTCGATTTCAGCCATGGGCATTTTGGACAAATCATACCTAGGCCACTCTGAGCTGCTACTTCTAAGCCATTGTGGCCCATACCACCAAAGTTCATTATCAACGAGGTCCTGTGGATGTCGACCTCTAACATGGTGCCATTGTGAATAACCAACCACCTGAGTAATTTTGGATACCCTGTTTGCAACAAACGTCAACCACGAGCAGGGGGGTTTTGCTAACCATGAAAGTACAATAGTCGAGTCGGTCCAGCAAAAAATAGAATAATTTTCAATATCGAGCTGAGAAATCAAGCTGTCTATCATTTCGGACAAAAGAACAGCACCACAGAGCTCTAATCTAGGAATTGAAATTGTTTTTACGGGAGCTACTTTTGTTTTGGATGAAATCAAACGGGTGTACACGGAACTATTATCTGCTATTCGAACATATAAAGCTGCTGCATAAGCTTTTTCAGAAGCATCGCAGAATCCATGAAATTGGATTTCTGCATTTGGAGTATAATCTATCCATCGTGGAATCCGAATGGTATTGATTACAGAATAATTGGCTTGAAAAAGTTTCCATTGATTTAAGGCGTCTGGAGAAATAACTTCATCCCAACCAGTACCATCTTTCCATATACTTTGCATTAGAATTTTCGCCTGGACGATGCATGGAGCCAACCAGCCAGCAGGATCGAACAGCTTCGCTATTTGTGACAGTACTGCACGTTTGGTGTAGCTAGTCGCTTCGGAAAATTGAACAGCTGCGAAGTAAAATTCATCCGAACGCGCGTTCCATCGAATGCCTAAAGTTTTTGCTGTGCTGTTATCTTCGAATTTCAGGAAATGTTCGTGGATGAGATGGTCTGGTGGCAAGTCTGACAATATATCCTTGGAATTGGACGTCCATTTTCTTAATAAAAAACCAGCAGATTGAAGTGCCTGAATCAATTGCCGTTTTGTCTCTACCGTTTTCTCCTTAGTATGGGCTCCTGCCAATACGTCATCCACATACATAAATTTCCTAAGGACTGTACTGGCGAATGGATAAATGGGCTCGACATCATCTGCCAATTGAAGTAAAGTTCGAATAGCTAGATATGGTGCACAATTCACCCCAAAGGTGACAGTTTTCAATTCGTAGTCAAGAATTGGAGAACTTGGATTGTCTCGAAATAGAATCCGTTGATACGGAGTGTGTTTCCGATCAACCAAAATTTGCCTATACATTTTCTGTATATCGGCGTTAAAAACAAATTTGAAAAATCTCCATTTTAGAATCAGGAGGGTAAGATCATTCTGAAGTGTCGGTCCTACGTGCAACAAAGAATTTAAACTATGACCATTGGATGATGGAGCAGAGGCATTGAACACTACTCGGACCTTAGTAGACACACTGTCAGGTTTTATGACGGCATGGTGAGGTAAATAATATGACATTGAATTGTCATGGCACACAGATGAATTGACCTTTTCCATATGACCCAGGTCCGCATACTCCTGGATTACTCTATCATATTCAGTTTTTAATTCTGAATTTCGAATAAGCCTCGCTTCATTTCTGAAAAACTGCGCCATAGCAGTTGATCTGGAATGACCAACATTCAGTGACTCTGGAAATTCTTCCCTGAACGGAAGCGAAACAATATATCTGCCATCTGAATTTCTGCTGGTAGTACGAACAAATAATTCCTCACAAGCACGATCGGATTGAGACAAAAAGTTCTTCTGTGGAAGATTCTCCACCTCCCAAAAACGTGAAATTTCTTTGTCTAAAGAAATTTCACAGAAATAGGAAATAACAGTAGAATTGAGGCGAGACTTACAGAAGATAGGACCAGTCAGAATCCATCCAAAGATGGTTTCCTGAGCAATTAGGGAATCACAAACATTGTGCTGTATCCCTGAACAAACGATCGAAGGAAAAATATCAGCACCGATCAATAAATCTATTTTGGAACTAATATAAAATTTCGGATCGGCGAGTTTAATATGAGGAAGATTGGAGAAAATCGAATTCGGAATTGTCTGAGTAGGAAGGTTATTAGTAAGATTAGGAACTACAAGCGCAGTCACTGGAATTTCGACAGCACTGTCAAGCTGAGTTCCAAGCACAATGGAACATTCACGCTGAACTTTAACTGAAACAGTATTGTTCAAACCTGAAATTAGTGCGTTGGAACGATGTGAAGATAATTTAAGACGATTGAACAAGCGCTCAGAAATAAAGGTTCCCTCAGAACGTGAATCGATCAAAGCGCGAACTTGGTACTTCACGCCCCTATGGCAAATATCCACCATCGCAGTGCCCAGGAGGACATTTTTTGAATAAGAAGCAAAACACGACTGAACTCTATCGTAATTTGAACTATTAGTGGACTGTAGGTTATTATCGGAATATCGTGCAAAAGAAGGAGAGTTCGGATTCAGTGTGGCATTGGCCCCGGGTCTTGGACTATTTTGGGTTTGATTATTGGCGTCCTTATGCAGAAGCGTATTATGCCTTTTTTGGCATTTGAAACAGCTATTTTTGCTTGTGCAATTTCTAACGCTATGAGTCCTAGAGAAGCAATTCAAGCACAGGCCTTCCTTTTTGATTTCGTCCAATCGCCGTTGATGGTCTAGTTTTAGAAACTTAAGACATTTACGAATAGCATGATTCTCCTTAGGACACAGTTGACAAAACGGACCAGAAACGTTAGCCTGAAAGCTATTAACCGCCTTATTCGAAATAGATCTAGAACAAGGTCCACTTTTGGATTTTAATTTAGTGCCGCTTGAAGTATTTGACCCACGAATCTCTGAAACAGACTCCAAGGTTCTGTACCGATTGGTCAGAAAATTATCCAAATCAGACCACTTCGGAGTGGTGGTCTTATCCTTGAGCTGCTGTTCCCATAGTGTCAAAGTATTCTCTGGAAGTCTACCTGTACATATGAAAACAAAAATTGGGTCCCAACTTGTGACATCCATTGAATAAAGTCGTAGAATTGAAATACAAGAATTGATGTCCCGTTGGAGGCGTTTTAAGGCATCGCTGGACTCCGAAGAAATGCTTTGAAGACCAAATAAAATCTTCAATTGACCGTTCACCAAAACCCGGCGGTTTTCATATCTGGAGCATAGATTTTCCCATGCTATATTGAACCCTTCATTAGTTAAGGGGCATTTTTGAACAATCTCCCTCGCTTCACCGGTTGTTTTCTTGGTCAAGTAAAATAGCTTTTCGACATTACTTGCCCTGGAATTCGAAATAACCGCTGTAAAAATGTCTCGAAATGTTGGCCAAGAGAAGTAATCCCCGTGGAATGGCTCTATGTCAACCGGTGGGAGATTAAGTCTGCTGGATTCAGACTGGAAAGTGTTTGGCAGATCCAAATGCTTTGAAGAGCCAGGAGAAAGATTATCCTGATGGTGCTTCAACTTTTCAGAAGTAGAACATTGAAGAGCGTCAGACAATTCGCCTAATTTAGCTAAACAGCTGCAATATGAGGTATAGGTGCTTCTATATTTCACCTTAATGGACTCTAGTTCGACTGGATTTTCAGTTTCAGCAGCTTCCTTCTCTGCCTCTGTCAAAAACTCTTCGTAGGCTGCCTTAATTCTCGTCCAGCTCGACTTCAGTTCACCTCGATGAACCTCAATTGCATAAATCGACGTTACTGGAAATTGATTGCCGTTTAGATCAGCTTCGAATTCAACGACGCTATCGGCCAAGTGTATAAATTTATCCAGAGACATTTTGATACCAAACGAAATTTAAAAAACAATCGAAAAATCAACTTCCGAGGAAAGGCGTAAAACAATATTTCAAAAACAAGAAAAAAAAACCTCAAGAGAAGGAAAATACGACCAAAGGATGTAGAAAAAAAAATTTAGTTTTGGATTCGATATTGTTATATTATGAAAAAATATAGCAAAGGTATTAATAAAAAGCAAAAAACAATTGAAATAAAAAAAAATATTTCAAAAAAGAATTAATTCATTTAAATCTCTTACGAATTTAATGATCGCATTCATTCAAATACCCGTAATACAGATCAGCTGTGAAATATGAAAAGCAAACAGCGTTCACTGACCCCGAATGCAATGGAAATTTAAGTTACTTTCCAATAAGAAAGTAAGAATTTTAGGTCTGTTCGTTTACAATTGAAAACCAAAAAAAGAAATAGAAATTCTATTGAAGGTCCAAAAGAAGAGAAAAAATGCAATTTACGAAAGGAGATCAAAAAATTATGAATGTATATAAAAAAAAAAAAAATATTTCTAGGAGGACTATATGAAAAAGAAATATTATTAGTTTAATTTTAATTTTATTAACTGAATTTTATCTAAAATTAGTTTTACTGATCCCTTATAAAACTAATAAAGTAGTTTTAGAAATGTGATGGAAAAAATTAAGGATTAATATTTAATTAATTACATCACAAAACAAATTGCATATGTTATCTGAAACAAATAAAATAAAATATAAATTTCGAAAAAAAAACCAACGAACGAACCTATTGAAGGGTTAAAATGTAAACAAGCAATTACGGTTTATGCGATCGAATTATAATGTAATATCCATACGTACATACATATGGTATGCAAGAAAGAAGAACAAAGAGAATATTGCAAAAATAATAAAAAACAAAAACAAGTAATATCTTTGTTGATGGTAATAGGTACCAAGTAAAACAAAATTGGAATATATACTATGTATGTAATGTATGTAATTACAAAATAATAAAGTACGAACTTGAACCAAAAAATAAGAGATTTAATTGCAAATTTAAAGAAAAATATTTAAAAAATTATTAATTATGCACAAATTTATTATTAAATATTAAAGAACGGACTTTATATATATATGTATATATATATGTATGTAAACGAATGTTTAAATATATGTGTATATCTACCGACGGTCGTTGCGAACACTTATATTGGCACTTTTTTTGTCTGCATTTTTAAGCTAATTTAACTAATATAGCAATTACAAACGTACATACCTTTTTATTATTTTCGATGAAAAAAAAAATAAAATTATGACTTGATGAATTGATGATGATATTTGATGGCGATGATGATGAATATGATAAATTCCAATAAAAAAGAAATCTTAAAGAGTATAAACCAATCCGGTTCGAATGAACCAAATGTTGGGGTGAGAAATTAATTCTATTTGGAAGAAATGGTTACTCTCTAAGCCGATGGATTGAGCGTATAAAACAGAAATGATTTTATAGGCTCAATCGGACAAAATCCCAATTTAGAATGTAATGCAAAAAAGAAAATAAAACAAAAGAGAATTAGGATTTTGGGCTATAATTAATTTTATTGAAATAAATCGAAATATTACCTTATCGGACAAAGGATGAATCCAGAAGAAGGTTTTTTGAAAGGACAGAAAAACGGAAGCAATATAAGGACGTTTTAGAACCTGTTGACAGTTGCATTCAGCAAATATGGCGTAAGCTCTCCACAATTTTCAGCTTTTATTTATAAGAGAAATATGCGATACAGAATAGTTTAAAATGCACTGGTATTTAATGCCAAGGGTTAAGTTTGGCATTAACATCACTCGAATCATTTATGAGTATTATAATTATTTTTCCAAATTCATGAATCTGAATGAGTAGGCATATGAATCAAACATATTTCGAATGTTCATGAGTTTGATGTCAACGTTCTACGCATACTCATTGCAACCTGTACTTATAAATCAATATTGTAGTGAGTACGAATGAATCAGATTAGTTGAATTTCAATACTATTGACTCACTCATACACAAAATTTCACGAGTACTTATGAGTAGTGCAAAAACGTTTCATTACTAATCCCTGTTCTGAACTACTACTCATTGATTCTTACTATTTCTACAAAGACATTCCACATGCATCAGAACATTGTGTATCTACAATTTTATGAAACAAATAATCAAAACATATTTCTTTTTCACAAAATCTTCTTCTTGTCAGCTGCAATATTTTAAATTGAATCGAAGCTAGAGTCTAGGTACTTCAATATATGGTGAGTGCGTGAGCACGATGTAAGTGCAGTTTAAAATTATAAAGAATAAGAAAGTAATTAAACATTCTAAAGAACAAATTCACAAAAAATTCGGAAGAATTAAGATGCTAAACAGCATCCTGAATTTTGTCTTTTCTTGTTTATTTACTTTTTTAACACATATTTACAGTTTTTTTTAACACCATACATTCTATATATTCCAAAAGTAAAGTAGAGGACACCCTGCGAGATGAACAGGCGACTCATATTATATGTTGAGCACATTGCTTATAGCATCCCAACTACAACAAGACAAATGTCAACATTTCATGTTATACCACTGCAAAATGTAACTGTTTAAGCCAAATTTACAGTTGTTTTGCCATATGTCATAGAGAAATGTAAAATATGTTGATGCCTCAGCGTGAGTCAAAGTAATTCATACTCTCTAAACTCGATAATGGGCTTGGTAGCGGAGTCTACTCTGGGAAACTGGAGCTGAACATTTCCCTCCGACTGCCGGATTATTGTAGAGTGCAGTAGTGGCTACCGGACTTCTCAATGGATCTTCATCAACGGTGCTATTTTCAACCTCATCTCGGTCTTCCTCATTGCGCGGAAATTCTTTCGGGATGCCAATCTATTCTGTGTCAATGAGGAGCTAGAATCGCTTGGCCCTCGATGGGTGCACAAACCAGTTACTCGGCCCTGGTCGTAACGTCATCTCAGTGGCTATGCTTACAGGTCATTGTGTTATGGGAAGAAACGCGGAAAGAATGCAGCTCTAATCTAACAACTGCCGTGGGTGCAGGTCCGCTGAGAAGAGGAGGCTATTGTCTACTTTCTTTGTCAATGCCCATCTCTTGTGAGGAGCAGATATAGGTTATTTGGCTCCCAAATTATTGTCAGCTTGACGAAACTGTTATCCATTGATCTTAAGTATATAACATCGTTTATCAAGCTTTCGGGCTGGTTTTCCAGCATGGGGTAGCCGTGCTTTAAGGTGCAGTTTGGTCAGTACAGGGACTGCGTTCACCTGTGACGTCACAACAGGCCGCTATGCGTGCTAAAGTAACCTTTTGGTATCAAAACTACCGCTCCAACCTACATACCTACCCTAACTGAAAAATGTGTTCCTATAAATACCAATCCAAAGATAGAAGTGCGAGTACGCAGGCGATAAATAATAAACGAATAAAAGAATTTATTTCCGTCTTTCATTTTCACTCACTCTGTTAATGAAGTCCTTATAGTTTAGTATATAAGGGTTGGTTTAAAACTCAGATCAGACATCTCCAACAAAACTCTAAATATTTACATAAAAAAAATTTCTTTGGTGACTTGCTCTCAGCAGATTTCTAGCAACAACTCTGAGAGTAAATAAAATTGCCATGAAAAAGTTTCTCAAAAGTAAAGGCAAATAAAGATCAACCTCATCGTTGTTTAATACAACTGTGCCTAACACGAATTTTTCAAAACAACTATCGATTATTCATTACAGATTCACGTCGCATCACTGACTCACTATTCACCATTGACTGCAAGTCTATTTGTACTGCCTTATTTCATATCTAGAAACGTGACGGCTCTCGATTTTTATTATTATTATATATTTCGATTGTATATTATTTCGATTATGTGTTGGATTCTTGATCTTGGTTTAATTCAATTCTCCTTTACTTCAACGTATATGTACATAAGTGAATAACATATACCGTACTTTGTGTGTATTTTGTTGTCATCTGTTTATCTTGTTTATTCATTTTATTTTATTTTTAATCGTCGTGATGATATATTAAATATAAAACCGATTCCAATATATTACTTTGTGGCATACTGACTGCTAAAAGCTAGAGGTCACTCACAAAGCCATCTTCATTAACTATAAATGTTTGACCTACATATAATAGCTTTTTTACAGCCTCTCAAGATAATAAGCCTTGTTTTAATCGTTCGAAATTTTACAATTTTATGTCACAAAGAATATAAGTAGCAAAATGTTTACATAGCCGCCTCATGTGGCCTGGAGAACTTTTCTTTGTATTTTAAATGCTATTTTACGTCTTTAAACGTATCCTAAAGAAAAGAAGGTTGCAGAATCATACACACCAAGTCTCAGCAATGAATCGCTTTTTCGCTGCTCATAAGCACTCATGAAATTTTGAGTATGAGTGAGTCAATAGTAGTATCATTCGTACTCACTACAACATTGATTTATAAGTACATTTTTCAATGAGTATGAGTACAATGTTGACATCAAACTATAACATTCGAAATATGTTTGAATCATACGCCTACAGTTTCATATTGTTAGAAAAATACTTGTAATACTCAAAAATGATTCGAGCGATTGGAATCAGTCATCAAAATTTGCAGTCTTAGTTCTTGTTGCATTTATAGAAAAGAAAAAGACAAAGACAGTAAGCAAATCAAACACACAACCTTCTAGTGAGTATTGTAGTGTTTGTACACGAATCATACTTATTTTGTGATTCCTGTAAATGTTGAGTACAGGAGAGTCGAAATCATGCGGATTGTTAGGTATGAGCACTATGAGTACTTCAAACTTTGAATATGAGTAGTATGAGTATGGTATTAAAATAAGTATGAATACGTATAAGTATCAGAAATTATGAATATGATACGAATCTACTAATATTTTTTAATACTCATTGCTGATCTCTGATGTACACTCTGAACGGCAGATTTTTTAGAAACTTTTTCTTGGCAATTTTATTTACTCTGAGAGTTTTTGTCAGAAATCTGCTGCGAGGAAGTCGCCGAAGATATATTTGTCCTTAGTTTTGTTTCGATGTCTGACCTGGTTTTTGAACCGAGGCCTTATGTCTAATAAGCCAGCACACTACCTACTAGACTACGTAGACTTCTCAACAAGTAGTAATGCGGCCTAACCGAGGGATGTAGACTGAATGCTTCTTGTGTGGATTATTTAGAAGGGATTACAATCTCTCTTCAATTTATATATTTCGCTTTACCTGAGGTTTGGATGCGATTGTTGGAATTGTTTGAAGGGAAGAAAAAATAAATAGTAATTAACATGTAATTAGTAATTAACAATTTCGCAATCATATATGTATGGTCGAGATAGTTAATGTGAGTTTAATTAAAGTTTTACTCAGTGAAAGATAGCGTTAATGATATTTAGGAATAGTAAGGTATTTGTTGAAACATTTTTTAACCTTAAAATATGACAGTTCCAGCCATTTACTCATTAAGTTTGTGGCGGCACTTAAGAAGCCGCCATAGTCTAATAGGTAGTGTGTTAGCTTATATGACGTGAGGACGCGGTTGAAATCCCAGGTAACACATCTCGAACAAAACGAAATATGTCTTGGGTGACTTCCTCTCAGCAGATTTGGGGCAAAAAAAAATTACATTAAATAAAATTACCATGAAAACGTTTCTAAAAATTCTATCGTTCGGAGTCAGCTTTAAACTGTAGATCCCGGCACTCATGAATGAAATAAATACACACAACATAAGTAGTGTGCGAATCTAGGTCTTCATTCTAACTAAAACTCACTGCAAGCTTTCGTTATCCACTAACGTTGTTGATAAAAAAAGAGCGAAATTTGGTCAAAATACTGTGCTGCTAGCCTAAAACCCACGGCAAATAGTAATTTTTCGGCACGTATTCAACACCCTTGAATTTCGAGTAGAATGATTTTGTCTCGAGGACAATGTCGTATGTATGTATGAAGTCGCCGTGGTCTAGTAGGTAGTGTGTTGGCTTATTAGACGTAAGGCCCGAGTTCGAATCCCAGGTCAGACATTAAAACGAAAATATGAAAATATTTCTTCGGCGACTTCCTCTCAGCAGATTTCTGGCAAAAACTCTGAGAGTAAAAATTGCCATGAAAAGCTTCTTAAACAATCTGTCGTTCGGAGTCGACTTTAAACTGTAGGTCCCGCCACTCATGTATAAAATTAACGCACACAACATGAGTGGTGTTGAGAAGCTATGTATGATTTTGTCTCAAACACGATAATTTTGTTAATCCACGTAGCCATTCATCTTACAATGAAAATTAGTTTTATTTGTCCATTTAGCAAAAACATATTGTTTACTATGGTCGACCGTGGTGATTTTCAAAACTGACTAAAGAAATCACAACAAATTTGACAAATGCAGCTGCAACAAGATGGCCGTTATAAACTACCAACTTCGGAAGTCCCTGTTGACCCTATATAAACATGTAAGACCTTTAGAGTGGTTGGATAATCTCTCACCCTTTGAAGTTATATAAAAGTATGGCATAATACAACACCTTCCCAATATATGGCAATGTTTATATAATTTTATTTTTGTACTTAGCATTGCTAGGAATAAGCGGCCGTAACATAAATTACTTATTATAAATGCATGAGTTTCTATTCAAGTGTATTTGAATTTATATAAGTAGTTTGCATTTAATATTTCTCATGCATATTACGTACTGTTGTATAAACACAGAGAATAAAACAACTCATATTGGTGTTATATGTATGACACCACATGACGTATGAGTATTCAATTTTTTATAATGCTCTAACATTGCTCATACAGTTTTACTGTGTTGGTTAACGTGACCAGGTCAGTTTCGTTTTCCATGTTGATTAATTTATTATAATTTTTTTAGTTTTTAAATAGAAATATTGTCTCAATTATCTAAAATTTTAAAGACAAGGATGATATATTAATAACTTGAAGTAAATATTATAAATACTATAAAATTATTAGAAATAAACACTTATTTGTATATGCTTTTATAAAGGGTCCGCCATCTAACATTTTTTTTTTCCAACTAGTGCTTATTTCGTGGTAACACTTAGCTCATGTCTGATTTTACAGATAATTAGTTTTATCCTTCCGCTGAACGAATATGGTTGTGTATACGCTTGAACAACGTTGGGAAATATTACTTTGAAAGTCATGGTAATGTTGCATGATGTGTGCGAAAATTGCGTACGGATTTTGGAAGAAGAGAAGCACCGTCAGCTCCGTATGTTCGTTATCTTGTGGAAAAAGTGAAAGAAGCTGGCATCTCATCGATAAACCAAAGCGTGAAAAGCCAAAAACAGTGCGTACACCCGAGAATATTGCTGCTGTAGCATAAAGTTTGCGTGATCGTGTAGGCTACGGCATGGCCAGCCGAGGCAGCCATTCGAATGAAATTATTTTCCATTATTAACCGGAAGGATTGTACTTTCAAATAAAAAAAAGAAATTTGTGAAAATATTCAGTAGTTTTTTTTACAGCATTTTCAAAAAAATAAAAGTTTTTTGGCGGACCCTTTACAATACTCACTAGAAGGTTGTGTATTTGAATTGCTTGCTGTTTTTGTCTTTTTTTTCTTCTTGGCGTATGAACTAAACATATTTCGAATGGTATGAGTTTGATGTCAACGTTGCACCCATACTCATTGCAACCTGTATTTATAAATCAATGTTGCAGTGAGTGCGAATAAATCAGAGTAGTTGAATTTCAATACTGACGACTCACTCATATTCGAAATGACATGAGTAGTAGAAAAAATTATACATTGTTCATGTCATTGTTGAGAAGGGATAGCGTAATAGAAAGGGCGAAACTGCTTTTGCATATACAAGACATAGTTAGACTTTTTCTTGTGAGAGTTATTGCTCAGTCTGACACAGTTAGAATTTTTCTTGTGATGTTTTCTTAAGGTACAGGTGTGTGTTAATGAAATTTTAACATTTCAAATGCGCTCTCCGTTAGGAAGCCGTTGAGGCCACACATAATGGCATCAATAGGTCTTTTAATCGAATAAAAATGTTTAATGATATCTCACACATACATTGTTTTATGGAAATTTAAAGATAGGATACACTTAATGGAAAATCCGTTACATATGGTTCGAACTATGTATTATGTTCTAGGTTTGATCAGCTAAATTTGGAAAGTGTGTTTTTTTTTCTTTTCTTTTCTTTTTCTTTTTTTTTCTTTCTTTTCTTTTTCAAATTTTATTAAAAAAATATCAATTCAATGGCTTGTAGGACTGAAGTCGCCATAGTCTCGTTGGTAGTACATACATACATACATAATTGGCAATTAAAAAGCTTCAGTCAGGATTACGACCTGACATGAGTGGTGTGACTCATGCTGTGTGCCTTAATTTTGTACTTGAGTGGCGGGACCTACAGTTTAACGTCGACTGCGGACGGAAGGACAGATTTTGAGAAACTTTTTCATGGCAGGTTTTACTCTGAGAGATTTTGCCAAAAATTTGCTGAGAGGAAGTCGCCGAAGAAATACTTTTTTTTCATATTTCGTTTTGATATCTGGCCTGGGGCTCGAACCCGGGTTTACGTCTAATAAGCGAACACTCTACCTACTAGACTACGGCGACTCTCGTTGAGGTCAGACATCTCCTACAAAAAACGAAATTTGAAAAAATTATTCTTCGGCGTCTGCCTTTTAGCAGATTTCTAGCAGAAACTCTGAGAGTAAATAAAATTCCCATTAAAAGTGTCTCAATAACCACAAGTTCGGTCTCGACTTTAAACTGTAGTTCACGCCACTTATGGATAAAATTAACACACACAACTTGAGTGGTGTGAGAAACTAGGTTACAATCCTCGTTAAAGGGTTGTAATTACTAGTTATAAAAGTATAACAATTTTTGACTCTTTTTTTCTGATCATCTGGTTTAGATAATGAAAGTTCAACAGAATAATTTTTGAGTAATTAATACGTAGATACTAGGAAGAAGTACGTTACATTGCTGTATTTGAACAAATGAAGAATCACAAATCAAAATGAAATTAAATAGTAAAAGCGACATGTGATGTTATGCCAATTTTTTTACACTCATACCCTACATTTTTCAATTCTTTATGTATGTATTTCACAGTAATACTAAAATGTTATATTTTTCATGTTCTGTTGTTTCATAACTTACTTACTTTTCAAGCATCATTGGATGTTTAATCATCAACAAAGTCCATTACGCAACGCTTGAATGCATTACGATTATATTGTTTTTATGGGGGAAAATTATGACAATAATTAAAAAAAAAAAGCAAATGTGTCAAGGATCTTATGGGATTGATAAAAATTCGTTAAGTGTGAGTAGAAAACGTACATGGTTTATTGCATAACATTGACCGACACAACGCATTACATGATTTTAAGCAATTTAACAGCTATGTGCTGCAGTCTTAGACGCATAATATAACAGCGATGATAATTTGTCAAAGTCTGTCCATTAGTATGCAAACAATGACTAAACATTTAGTCAACGTACTATTACTATGTCACTACTATGAGTAAAATGGCAGCGAATCAATTTGGCCACAATTCGAACTTCAAGCACAAACCCTGGCATTGTAAAATCGTTAAATCATGACCACTTAAATAGCTGCACAGGCTGATCTTTGATGAAATTAGAAATCGCAATTTTAATAATAATAGCCATTTGGCTAAATGCTTAGTCATTTAGAAAATTGTGTAACAACATAATTTAATAATTTCATCAATGTTGAAAATAAAGAAATTTTCATTTCTGGCATTTTTTAAAGTTTAACAATTTTAATTGCCTCAATTTAGATTCAAAGCGCTGACAAAGAAAATGAGGACTCTAGCTGTTGCAGTTTATGAGATATGCGACATTAAATACTTACTGAATATGTGGGCATGGGACCTCGCCTACTTGAAATTTTAAAATAAAAGTAGCCTATAAGTTCCTTCCAGAATACAGGAAGGTACTATTAAAATTTCAAGAAAATCGATCCAGCCGTTTAGCCATCTATAGACTTCAAACAAACGACCCACAAACAAATAAACACACATTCATTTTTATACATATAGATGAATCTGAATGAGTAAACGTATGAATCAAACATATTTCAAATGTTATGATTGATGTCAACGTTGTACCCATACTTATTGCAACCTATGCTTATAAATCAATGTTGCAGTAAGAGCGAATGAATCAAAGTAGTTGAATTCAATACTGTTCGCTCTCTCATACTTAAAATTTCATGAGTACTTATGGGTGGCGAAAAAACGATTCATTGCTGATCTCTGGTTAGTATCATTGTCATTCTAATCATGAATTATGAATGTTTTACTTTAAACTTAAAAATACTACTCTGATAGTACTCTGATAGTAAAAAAACACCCGTTACATGCTCTATAATTTCGATTTTTTTATAACCATATTAAATGTAAGCTTTCGCTTCGTTCTTTTACAGAGAAAAAACAATTCTGCGCTGATAGTCCTTAAAGGAGTAAAAGAGACTGCTCAAGTTTGAAAATAAAAAATGTTTGTGCTAGAAAATAGATTTTCATCACTTGCTTTTAAAACTAAAATAGAAATAATTGCTCATGCATTTGACTGTGACCTACATATACACATACCTTCGCGGGAAATAGGAATAGATACATAGACATCTATTAAATTGAGGTAAAATACGATTCTAATGAAAAAAAAGAAGTAAAGGCAGCTATCAATATTAATGTAAATTGCTTAAGATATAGGTTATGAAAAACAAACGCTAAACTCTGTTCATCTACGTTAAGATATTATTGTACGATAGAGAAAAACAAAATCGATTAAAGTTAAAAGAGAATTTAAAAGATTTAACATCTTTTATTTTAAAAATCATTATTTTCTTCTGCATTTACGTCTAGAGAGACCAGAGAATCTTTTCTTACTTTAAAATCATAAATTCATATCACGACTTGGCGTCAAAATCTGTGCAAAATCTTTAACTCTATTACAATAATACCATTGTGGAAAAACACACGTTTTGTCTGACAATCAACCAGGGACTACTTAAGAAAATTCATATTATATGCTAGAAACTACTTTTTAGTACAACTATGTACTTTCATCACATCAAACAGGCGTACACATCTCTCACAATATTTTGAAAACTACTTACCACATTTGTATAAAGTAAAATAATTTTAAATCTCAATTTTTACTTAAAATAACTAAATAAAAAATTTTTTTTTAAAAAAAGTCAGAAACAAATCCAAAATGCTGACTCAAAAATTATCCGGACAGATTAAATAGGGAATTCAAAATACTTTTTTTATATTTCTCAAAGCCTCCAAATTTATGTTATTTGACAAACCCGATTTTTCACGTTAAATTATTGATTGCCCAAATAATTTTTAATCTATTTTTGAAATCCAAAATTTTTTGAAAAGAGGAGAGATTAGCCTTTCAAACGGTATTCATAAACATATGGTTCAATCTTACGCCTTATGAGTTTTGATCGGGTTAACTTGGAAAATATGATTTTTTTCTAATTTTTTAAAGTTTAGCTATTCTTAATTGCAAAATTCAATTAAAAAATATGAAATACGTGACGACATTCTTTTGATCAAATCGGACAAAAATTTACGTAGTTATTATTTAAATAGTATAACAGTCGTGTTATATTTTTTATATATGTATGTCACCTAGTGTTTTTCATTTCCCGGACTTATTCATTTCCCGGGAAACCGGGATTGATTTTGAAATTTCCCGGGATCCCGGGAATTCCCCCTAGAACATAAAATCATATATTTACTTTGTTAAGTATGTATTTTTTATTTTAAATTCATATTAATGAGATCAAAATCCAAAAACAAACTAGCAATGGAAACATATAAATGGTACATACATAATTGACCATTACAACCCTACAGTCAGGATTACGGCCTAGCTTCTCACGCCACTCATGTTGTGTGCCTTAATTTTTTACTTGAGTGGCGGGACCTACAGTTTAACGTCGACTCCGAACGACAGATTTTGGAGAAACTTTTTCATGGCAGGTTTATTTACTCTCAGAGTTTTTGCCAGAAATCTGCTGAGGGGAAGTCGCCGAAGAAATATTACTTTTTTTCATATTTCGTTTTGATGTCTGGCCTGGGACTCGAAACCGGGCTTTTACGTCTAACAAGCGAACACACTACCTACTAGACTACGGCGACCATATAAAAGGTAGAGTTCTTTAAAAAAATAAATAATTCAATCTATTTTAAAAACAATTTAAAAATATATACATAAAACGTAAAAAAACTATATATCTATTAAAATATTTATTTAATACTTTTAAAATGAGTTTTTAAAACCGACAAAGCGTTTATTGATTCATCTGAAAGTCGGTTTCTAATTTTGATAACATTGACCCGTGAGAGAGAATTCTCTCGCTTTCAACAGATGTTGACTTAATAGTTAACAAGGCCTCTTAAAGATTTTTGTGTTTTCCGTTTGCTTACCAGATTCTCCAAAAAATTTTAAGTCTTTTTTTTATGGAACCGGTGGGTACATAAGTCTTTGATGTAGATATTTCAATAACGTTATTTATTGCATCGTTTAAAATGTCCTCAAAATTTGTATCTTCTAAAATATCATTTACGTTGCTTTCTATTTCCTCTAATTCAATATTTTTTTTTTCAGTAAAAAGACGGTTATAAATTTGTTCTGTAAATAAAATAATTGAGTGGTTTGAATCATTAGGAAAAAAATTATTATTTTTATTAAAAATTTCAGGATCTTTCAATTACAATTTTACAATTTTATAACTCTTCCTCCTCCAATTCAGTATATAAGAGATCCAAAGATTGTCTTTCCTAGTAAAGTATTAATTGAAGAAATTTGTTGGCATAAACTATTCACTATCACATCAGCTGTTATTATATTAACTTCCAGCCGACATAAAGCTTCCACAGCTAATTTCATTGGTTTTAAAAAGTCCAAAGGTTCTATCCATAGATTCCAAAAAAAAATTTTCATTCGCAATAATTCCCGGGAATTCCCGAACAAATTTCCCGGGATTTCGGGATTGAAAAATTTGCGGGATTCCCGGGAATTCCCGTCCCGGGAAATCCCGTGAAAAACACTAATGTCATCTTATCAAATAAATTTTCACAAATTTTGATGAATCACGATTTATCGCAAAATGTATCAATTTCATTTGCGCAACTATTCATGTTTTTTGGAACTACTATAATTTCTCTTTGTGCAAACATTGGAAAACGTCTGGTGGTAACTCAAACGTGAAATTGACAGATGTTTCAATAAATAATCAAGATCCATCAGAAATTCTGAAATTTTTTAAGAAAATGTTCATTTGAAAATATATATAAATGAAAAAAATAACCACGGAAATTTTTGTCCGATTTTATCAAACGAAGTGTCAATCTCTTCACAAGATAATGCACTTTCATAATGTCATATCTTTTAATTAAAGTATGCTACTATGAACGGACAAACTTAAAAAAATATGAAAAAAATTTGCATTTTTCAAGTTTACGTCATCAAACCCCATAGCATATTGAGTCAAATGACGTATATATGTATATCGCTGGCCCATCCCTCTCATTTCTATTAAGGGTTTGTGGAGTTAGACTTCTTAAAATATCCGGAGGAAACCTCTCATTGCAGCCTGAATTGTTGGATTCGTTTAAGCTGAAACTGGAACAAGAAATTGAAGAAATGGAGTTATGCAAACTATATTATGCTGATGATCCTGGTTTATTCTGGAAACTTTTACCAGGTAAAACTTACGTTGCAATACAAGAGAAATGTGCACCCAGTACAAAGACGGAGAAGCAACGTATAACGATCCTGTGCTGCGCAAATCAGGTGCATCTCGATTTATTTCGTAATCTAATGTTATGAATTAATAATTTTATTTTCATATCTTAATAATGTAAGTAATGAAATTCGACAATCGCTAACGTGAACAATTTCGTTGATTAGTTCACGTTAACGCGAGTGGACTGTATAGCGCAACGCACAACGGCAATTACATCTTGAATGCACTGAAAGAATGTAAACTGAAGAATTTTTAAAGATTTCAGATTAAAATATTCCAAGAAGAATTTATTATTATTTGAGAATTTCTTTAAATATTAATAAGTGTTAAGGTTTCGTATAAAAATTATTGGCTATGAAGCTTATACTGCAATTTATTCTCCCTTTTTAAAAATTTTTGGTATTTATAATGGTTGTTATTGTTAATAATTTTAGTTAGCGTCCGTTAAAAATTATTTTTATTTATTAATTACTAGCTCTACACTGAACGCATTGCTGCGGCACCAACTAAAATAAATTTTCAGGAAAGACATTAGCCGATTAATTTTGAATCATTTTATGGATTTTGTTTCCCGTTGTCCAGATGATTCAGACGAACGGGCTTGAGTAGTACGCATTTGATCAGTTTCTAATCTCGACCAATTGCTAGTCGCTTTGGAGGCATCATTGCACGGGAACGACGTGAAAGATGCGTTTAATCCAATTGAACTAAACAGCATTTTTAAAAATTTTCCAAAATTAAAATGTTTTTAAACTTGTGATTGAAATTTTGCGGGAATGAGTTATACTAAATGTTATTAAAATCATAAATAATAAATCCTAAAATGTCTGGTATTTGTAAGATCAACACATGATCAAATGCATAGTTTACGATTCAATTCATTTTCAATAATTCTCAGTAGCGCTATCTATCGGAAATTAATCGCACTAACTCCGAAACCGACTTAGTCGTCTTATGCGCAGCAACATTGCAAATGCACAGTTTATGAATTAATTCATTTTGAGCAATTTGACATTGGTCATACCAACTTATAAACTTTCGTCGGCTCATGCACAACAACTTTGTTAAAGATCATAACATGATCAGCTGAACGGTATAGCATTTAATGCATTTTTAGTAATTTTCGGATACTGGCCATACCAACTTAGAAACCTTCCCGGGCTCATAACCAACAACTTTGCTGAACATCATATCATGATCAAATCCATTGTTTACAATTCTATTAATTACATACAAACAAACATTCATTTTTATATATATAGATGTGGGTGTGGCTCCTAGCCTACTTGAAATTTTAAAGTAAAAAGTAGACTATAGTTCCTTCCAGAATACAGGAGGGTACTGCTAAAATTTCAAGCAAATCGGTTCAGCCGTTTAGCCGTCTGTAGACTTCAAACAAACCCACAAACAAATAAACACACATTAATTTTTTTTGTATTATATGTAGTAGTAGATTACATAGAGCTGATGGGTGACGTATACGTAATATTTTGTTGGACAATAACACTCATACTTTTTTTATTTATTTTATTTTATTTTATTTGCCTATCTCAATATAAGAGGTAGCCTATAACTCCTTCCAGACATTCAGGAAGATACTGTGAAAATTTCAAGAAAATCGGTTCAGCCGTTTAGCCATCTATAGACTTCAAGCAAACCCACAAACAAATAAACACACATTCATCTAATATATAAAATTCTCGTGTCAATGTGTTAGTGGTTAAACTCCTCCGAAATGGATCGACTGATTTTAATGAAATTTTGTGTGCATATCGGATAGGTCTGAGAATCGGACAACAACTATTTTTCATATCCCTAAATGTTAAGAGGCCGTGGCAAATCGTTAAAATTGAATATTTAGGTACATATTGATTGTAGACGAATAAAATTTGGTGGGTAAGTTCGTAGAGTCGATATCGACAATCCCACCAAAAATATGCGTGACAAGTGATCAAGTGATACCTATAACTCTTAAACTACTGAAGCGATTTTAACCATTCGAAAGCTTATCAGGTTTAGATGGTTAAAAAAAAATTCAATATAGCAAAAAGTAGGTGTGGCAAACCTTTAAAATTGAATATTTAGGGACATAGTAATCGTAGACGAATGCAATTTGGTGGGTAATTTCGTAGAGTCGATATCGAGAAACTGACCAAAAATGGGCGTGGCAATCCTCCCCTTTAAGAGATACATATAAGTCGGCTAATTCGATGGTTTATAACTACATATGTACATATATAACATGTATGTCTGTTAGTTTTTGTTTTGGAGCGAGTACAACAACTACAACTTCGTCAGCGCTATTACAACAAATTATTACAATAAATATATAATGTGACCTGTTTAAAAATCAATCTATTTTGGGCGGGGCAAAGTTAGCCGGGTCAGCTAGTTTTTATATATAAGACAAGATAATTAAAAATTATATTTAATTATTTACAAGCTGAGTAGTATAACAGACCAGAGCCTCTGGTGGGAATCGGGTCCACAAGTCTATTACACTACCAACTAGACTACCAGGCCACGCTGTTACAAATTAGAACACTACTAACATACGTTTTTATGTTTCAGATTATTAAGATTAATTTTATTAACATTTAAAGTTTTTTTTAATATGATAAGCAATCACTCATTTTATAGTTTTTTTAAACAGCAAGTACAGGAAATCCGGTAATATTTCCAACAGTTTTAATCATATACTTTTAAATTATCATATACTGTATTTTTCGTTTACCGCGCCTGAATATTAATTTTATGAATAGTTTTCAATTCACAACAATATTAATAAAAATGTTAACAACAAATGGGATTTAAATTTCTTAACGAATGTTTTCAACATTCAATTCGTTGACGACATCATGTATAATTTGCATTACAAAAATGCCCTATAATACGGTATATTATTCCAGCATTATAGAAGTATTTTTGTAAATTAAATGCGGTTTTATGACCCGCCGTGCAACGCGTAGTGTATAAATGATTCGCGTTTCATTTAAATCGAAGTTTAAAAAAAAAAAGTATGTTACGAATGTTATGTTGGAAAAATTCCTATGAGCGTGCAGTGGTAAAAGCTCAAAGACTAAATAAAGACGATTGTAATGCGAAATTATAATTTAATTTATTAAATTATTAAAATTTATTCCTTATTGAATGAATGTTAAAATTGGAATGAAAAAATACACTTTTGAAAAACGATTTCGAAGTCAGAAATTTTCTATAAATGAAAATTACGGAAAAACTACTTTGTTTACATTTGAATTGAACTAGTATTTTTTTAATATGTTACACTAATTTAACTGTATGACAATACAATTGACACAACGTGCAAAGGTACCAGAAATTAATTATGAAATGTACACACCATAATCAATTTAACAGTACAAAAATGTAACGTGGGAATTTCTAGCGTTATGTGGGGTACTTCTCATATTACATATGTATATGAGAAGCTGAAAGTACCATATTATACGGTGTTTACTGTATATAATAATTGATAGATACGATTTAATTCAAACATTAAATTCTTTAAAAATTAATTTTGTTCTGAACTGTTAGAAAACAATACGTGTTTTAATATTCTTTCATAACTAAATAGCCACTTGGAAGAGAATTATAAAATTCATCTTGTAATTTAAAACAATTTACAATAATAATTTATATTTTCTAATTTTCCTTTTACTATATGTTCGTAATATCGTTGATACAAATTTGAAAAATTAAAACACAAAACGTATTCAGAAAAGCCGTTCAAATTTCTCTAATAAGTTTCTAAAAGAAATGCTTGCAGTAGACGTTTTTTCTTTCTCTTTTCCCCTGTCATTATTCAAAATCGATCAAATAATTCTTGCCACATATTTTCCGCCAAATGATAGCAATGACGCATGTGCTCTTTTCACAAAATCTGACAGGAATCGTTTTTGCACACAATTCCTTTACCGTGGCTGAATTTGTCAGTATTTCAGTAATTAACATTGTAATCCTTTACAAGAAATCTTCTTTCATTGCAGCTCAGCCTCTTCCTTTGGAAATTAAAATCAAACGCATACTAGTGATCTTGGTCTAATATTTTCAGAAATTTGCAGCGAACGTCTGCCATCATTACAAATTTTATCAATCAACTTGTGACGTCAATACAACTTTTATTTGTAATTTTTGTTGTTTACGCACACATTGATGTAAATTTTGATGTCCCTTCAAACTGCTTAATTACACTATGCGACAAAATAAAAATAATGAAATACAGCCAGCTAATGAAATTTGTTTTACATTTTTTGAGCCCTCCAAACTTGTTCAATTTTACAAAAACTGTCTTTTTTTGGATTCAAACATTTCTGAACCAATGTCCAAAGTTTAACCTGTAGTGACAATTTATTTAAAAATGCGTGTTGCTTCTAGAAAATCTTGTCAGCTACTGAATACATTTTTATTGAAAACTCGTATATATACTAAAATATTATTTTTCTAGAACATTCTATTTTACAATACATATCATGGCATATTACGATTTATAGAAATTAGAAATTATATAAAATTGTATATAAAGCATTGTAGCATTTTATCGTATTTTTTAAAAAAGTTATCGATACTTAATATTTTAAAAAAGTATTTTATTAAATTTGTAAGTCTATTAAGGGCTGCCACAAACCCTTAATAGAAATGAGAGGGATGGGCCAGCGATATACATATATACGTCATTTGACTCAATATGCTATGGGGTTTGATGACGTAAACTTGAAAAATGCAAATTTTTTTCATATTTTTTTAAGTTTGTCCGTTCATAGTAGCATACTTTAATTAAAAGATATGACATTATGAAAGTGCATTATCTTGTGAAGAGATTGACACTTCGTTTGATAAAATCGGACAAAAATTTCCGTGGTTATTTTTTTCATTTATATATATTTTCAAATGAACATTTTCTTAAAAAATTTCAGAATTTCTGATGGATCTTGATTATTTATTGAAACATCTGTCAATTTCACGTTTGAGTTACCACCAGACGTTTTCCAATGTTTGCACAAAGAGAAATTATAGTAGTTCCAAAAAACATGAATAGTTGCGCAAATGAAATTGATACATTTTGCGATAAATCGTGATTCATCAAAATTTTCACAAAATTTTCACAAATTTTGATGAATCACGATTTATCGCAAAATGTATCAATTTCATTTGCGCAACTATTCATGTTTTTTGGAACTACTATAATTTCTCTTTGTGCAAACATTGGAAAACGTCTGGTGGTAACTCAAACGTGAAATTGACAGATGTTTCAATAAATAATCAAGATCCATCAGAAATTCTGAAATTTTTTAAGAAAATGTTCATTTGAAAATATATATAAATGAAAAAAATAACCACGGAAATTTTTGTCCGATTTTATCAAACGAAGTGTCAATCTCTTCACAAGATAATGCACTTTCATAATGTCATATCTTTTAATTAAAGTATGCTACTATGAACGGACAAACTTAAAAAAATATGAAAAAAATTTGCATTTTTCAAGTTTACGTCATCAAACCCCATAGCATATTGAGTCAAATGACGTATATATGTATATCGCTGGCCCATCCCTCTCATTTCTATTAAGGGTTTGTGGCAGCCCTTAATAGACTTACAAATTTAATAAAATACTTTTTTAAAATATTAAGTATCGATAACTTTTTTAAAAAATACGATAAAATGCTACAATGCTTTATATACAATTTTATATAATTTCTAATTTCTATAAATCGTAATATGCCATGATATGTATTGTAAAATAGAATGTTCTAGAAAAATAATATTTTAGTATATATACGAGTTTTCAATAAAAATGTATTCAGTAGCTGACAAGATTTTCTAGAAGCAACACGCATTTTTAAATAAATTGTCACTACAGGTTAAACTTTGGACATTGGTTCAGAAATGTTTGAATCCAAAAAAAGACAGTTTTTGTAAAATTGAACAAGTTTGGAGGGCTCAAAAAATGTAAAACAAATTTCATTAGCTGGCTGTATTTCATTATTTTTATTTTGTCGCATAGTGTAATTAAGCAGTTTGAAGGGACATCAAAATTTACATCAATGTGTGCGTAAACAACAAAAATTACAAATAAAAGTTGTATTGACGTCACAAGTTGATTGATAAAATTTGTAATGATGGCAGACGTTCGCTGCAAATTTCTGAAAATATTAGACCAAGATCACTAGTATGCGTTTGATTTTAATTTCCAAAGGAAGAGGCTGAGCTGCAATGAAAGAAGATTTCTTGTAAAGGATTACAATGTTAATTACTGAAATACTGACAAATTCAGCCACGGTAAAGGAATTGTGTGCAAAAACGATTCCTGTCAGATTTTGTGAAAAGAGCACATGCGTCATTGCTATCATTTGGCGGAAAATATGTGGCAAGAATTATTTGATCGATTTTGAATAATGACAGGGGAAAAGAGAAAGAAAAAACGTCTACTGCAAGCATTTCTTTTAGAAACTTATTAGAGAAATTTGAACGGCTTTTCTGAATACGTTTTGTGTTTTAATTTTTCAAATTTGTATCAACGATATTACGAACATATAGTAAAAGGAAAATTAGAAAATATAAATTATTATTGTAAATTGTTTTAAATTACAAGATGAATTTTATAATTCTCTTCCAAGTGGCTATTTAGTTATGAAAGAATATTAAAACACGTATTGTTTTCTAACAGTTCAGAACAAAATTAATTTTTAAAGAATTTAATGTTTGAATTAAATCGTATCTATCAATTATTATATACAGTAAACACCGTATAATATGGTACTTTCAGCTTCTCATATACATATGTAATATGAGAAGTACCCCACATAACGCTAGAAATTCCCACGTTACATTTTTGTACTGTTAAATTGATTATGGTGTGTACATTTCATAATTAATTTCTGGTACCTTTGCACGTTGTGTCAATTGTATTGTCATACAGTTAAATTAGTGTAACATATTAAAAAAATACTAGTTCAATTCAAATGTAAACAAAGTAGTTTTTCCGTAATTTTCATTTATAGAAAATTTCTGACTTCGAAATCGTTTTTCAAAAGTGTATTTTTTCATTCCAATTTTAACATTCATTCAATAAGGAATAAATTTTAATAATTTAATAAATTAAATTATAATTTCGCATTACAATCGTCTTTATTTAGTCTTTGAGCTTTTACCACTGCACGCTCATAGGAATTTTTCCAACATAACATTCGTAACATACTTTTTTTTTTTAAACTTCGATTTAAATGAAACGCGAATCATTTATACACTACGCGTTGCACGGCGGGTCATAAAACCGCATTTAATTTACAAAAATACTTCTATAATGCTGGAATAATATACCGTATTATAGGGCATTTTTGTAATGCAAATTATACATGATGTCGTCAACGAATTGAATGTTGAAAACATTCGTTAAGAAATTTAAATCCCATTTGTTGTTAACATTTTTATTAATATTGTTGTGAATTGAAAACTATTCATAAAATTAATATTCAGGCGCGGTAAACGAAAAATACAGTATATGATAATTTAAAAGTATATGATTAAAACTGTTGGAAATATTACCGGATTTCCTGTACTTGCTGTTTAAAAAAACTATAAAATGAGTGATTGCTTATCATATTAAAAAAAACTTTAAATGTTAATAAAATTAATCTTAATAATCTGAAACATAAAAACGTATTTTAGTAGTGTTCTAATTTGTAACAGCGTGGCCTGGTAGTCTAGTTGGTAGTGTAATAGACTTGTGGACCCGATTCCCACCAGAGGCTCTGGTCTGTTATACTACTCAGCTTGTAAATAATTAAATATAATTTTTAATTATCTTGTCTTATATATAAAAACTAGCTGACCCGGCTAACTTTGCCCCGCCCAAAATAGATTGATTTTTAAACAGGTCACATTATATATTTATTGTAATAATTTGTTGTAATAGCGCTGACGAAGTTGTAGTTGTTGTACTCGTTCCAAAACAAAAACTAACAGACATACATGTTATATATGTACATATGTAGTTATAAACCATCGAATTAGCCGACTTATATGTATCTCTTAAAGGGGAGGATTGCCACGCCCATTTTTGGTCAGTTTCTCGATATCGACTCTACGAAATTACCCACCAAATTGCATTCGTCTACGATTACTATGTCCCTAAATATTCAATTTTAAAGGTTTGCCACACCTACTTTTTGCTATATTGAATTTTTTTTTAACCATCTAAACCTGATAAGCTTTCGAATGGTTAAAATCGCTTCAGTAGTTTAAGAGTTATAGGTATCACTTGATCACTTGTCACGCATATTTTTGGTGGGATTGTCGATATCGACTCTACGAACTTACCCACCAAATTTTATTCGTCTACAATCAATATGTACCTAAATATTCAATTTTAACGATTTGCCACGGCCTCTTAACATTTAGGGATATGAAAAATAGTTGTTGTCCGATTCTCAGACCTATCCGATATGCACACAAAATTTCATTAAAATCAGTCGATCCATTTCGGAGGAGTTTAACCACTAACACATTGACACGAGAATTTTATATATTAGATGAATGTGTGTTTATTTGTTTGTGGGTTTGCTTGAAGTCTATAGATGGCTAAACGGCTGAACCGATTTTCTTGAAATTTTCACAGTATCTTCCTGAATGTCTGGAAGGAGTTATAGGCTACCTCTTATATTGAGATAGGCAAATAAAATAAAATAAAATAAATAAAAAAAGTATGAGTGTTATTGTCCAACAAAATATTACGTATACGTCACCCATCAGCTCTATGTAATCTACTACTACATATAATACAAAAAAAATTAATGTGTGTTTATTTGTTTGTGGGTTTGTTTGAAGTCTACAGACGGCTAAACGGCTGAACCGATTTGCTTGAAATTTTAGCAGTACCCTCCTGTATTCTGGAAGGAACTATAGTCTACTTTTTACTTTAAAATTTCAAGTAGGCTAGGAGCCACACCCACATCTATATATATAAAAATGAATGTTTGTTTGTATGTAATTAATAGAATTGTAAACAATGGATTTGATCATGATATGATGTTCAGCAAAGTTGTTGGTTATGAGCCCGGGAAGGTTTCTAAGTTGGTATGGCCAGTATCCGAAAATTACTAAAAATGCATTAAATGCTATACCGTTCAGCTGATCATGTTATGATCTTTAACAAAGTTGTTGTGCATGAGCCGACGAAAGTTTATAAGTTGGTATGACCAATGTCAAATTGCTCAAAATGAATTAATTCATAAACTGTGCATTTGCAATGTTGCTGCGCATAAGACGACTAAGTCGGTTTCGGAGTTAGTGCGATTAATTTCCGATAGATAGCGCTACTGAGAATTATTGAAAATGAATTGAATCGTAAACTATGCATTTGATCATGTGTTGATCTTACAAATACCAGACATTTTAGGATTTATTATTTATGATTTTAATAACATTTAGTATAACTCATTCCCGCAAAATTTCAATCACAAGTTTAAAAACATTTTAATTTTGGAAAATTTTTAAAAATGCTGTTTAGTTCAATTGGATTAAACGCATTTTTCACGTCGTTCCCGTGCAATGATGCCTCCAAAGCGACTAGCAATTGGTCGAGATTAGAAACTGATCAAATGCGTACTACTCAAGCCCGTTCGTCTGAATCATCTGGACAACGGGAAACAAAATCCATAAAATGATTCAAAATTAATCGGCTAATGTCTTTCCTGAAAATTTATTTTAGTTGGTGCCGCAGCAATGCGTTCAGTGTAGAGCTAGTAATTAATAAATAAAAATAATTTTTAACGGACGCTAACTAAAATTATTAACAATAACAACCATTATAAATACCAAAAATTTTTAAAAAGGGAGAATAAATTGCAGTATAAGCTTCATAGCCAATAATTTTTATACGAAACCTTAACACTTATTAATATTTAAAGAAATTCTCAAATAATAATAAATTCTTCTTGGAATATTTTAATCTGAAATCTTTAAAAATTCTTCAGTTTACATTCTTTCAGTGCATTCAAGATGTAATTGCCGTTGTGCGTTGCGCTATACAGTCCACTCGCGTTAACGTGAACTAATCAACGAAATTGTTCACGTTAGCGATTGTCGAATTTCATTACTTACATTATTAAGATATGAAAATAAAATTATTAATTCATAACATTAGATTACGAAATAAATCGAGATGCACCTGATTTGCGCAGCACAGGATCGTTATACGTTGCTTCTCCGTCTTTGTACTGGGTGCACATTTCTCTTGTATTGCAACGTAAGTTTTACCTGGTAAAAGTTTCCAGAATAAACCAGGATCATCAGCATAATATAGTTTGCATAACTCCATTTCTTCAATTTCTTGTTCCAGTTTCAGCTTAAACGAATCCAACAATTCAGGCTGCAATGAGAGGTTTCCTCCGGATATTTTAAGAAGTCTAACTCCGTACATTTTGCTGAATCTCTGAAGCCATCCGACACTAGCATTGAACCCGCCTCCGTTTTCTTTAAGTTGGGAATGTAATTCCTTAGCTTTTTCTTTTAGCATTAATATGTTTTATCCATAACTGAAAGTTCCGATGATTTTAAAAAACCCTTGTTCACTTAGGCGGTATTCACGTTAGACGGTGTTAACGTTATCGCGAGTGAGCTGTTTATACTTTGAAGGTAAAAAATTTGAGAGAATTTTTTATTAATCGACCATTTCTTAATGTTGGAAATATTTAATTCAATAATTAATTGAAGTGATAAAAAATTGTTTCATATTGAGTCGTGGTCTTGCACTTTAATGCACTTACTTTTCAATGAATTTTAAATCGAACATACATAAAAAATGAACGAATTACAATTATTCTTTCGCAGGCGATATAAATTTCATAATCACAGAAAAGAATACATTTTTTTTATATTTTTGCTTCAACTTCGCTTCCGATTTATTCTTATTTTTTTGTATTTTTTCTCTCATTTACATACATACATATGCATATAACACATAAACACAGCAAAAGGCGTGTTACAAACATGTCATCTTCTCGGGTCTCACGTTTGCCGCACACCCATAAAATTTCCGCATAATAACTTTTGCATAACATGCAGAAAATATTTTGATTTTAAGTCGAACGGTGGTCGTAATTGCTTTTTAAACGAATGGAAGAAAAATGTAACAAATAAAATAAAAGCAAACATAAATACGTTAATATAAATATGACCATGCATACAGATCTATATGCAAATATAATGTACTTTTCATGAAAAATATCATGCAATACATGGAATGTGTGGGCATACCTTATTAAAAATGTAAATGTAAATATGTACATACATATGGTATGTATGAATGTGTATATTAAAGTTTAAAATACTTGTATTTATGAAATTAAAAGATTCCGTACGACGCAACTGACTGCCATTAACATTTTCTTGACATAAATTAATATACATATTGCCAACATAAAAAGTAAAAATAAACAGACTTTTTAAATCCACAAATTTTCTGTTTTTTTTAATATATTTACATAATAGAAGTTTGAAGTCATATAATTTGTTTAATTATATTTTATTGACTTCAGTATTTTATACACTATGCAGCAAAAATCTGCTTACAACAATGAAAATTGATTTATTTATTAATTAGAATACAATTACAAATTATATTATAATGATAATATATATGTATATAATGTATACATATATACATAATCGGTCATTACAATCCTTTAGTCAGTATTACGAGTTTACGTTGTATGTGTTAATTTTATACATGAGTGTATAAAGTCAACAACGAACGACATATTTTTACATTTTTAAAAACGTTTAAAATATGAATTCGTTGATTGTAAACAAAATAAAAATAAATATGTGTTTTCAGTTTCAATTAAACTCTTTTTTGTTCGCACTACTTTTGTGTGCCACCATTTACAACTTGACGAATACCACAATAATTTGTTGTTCGCTACTTTTTTTGTGTACAGCGAAGATCTTTACAGCGGAGAGCTTCAAACTACGACTGTTCTCTTCACACGCAATGCTTCTTCACACAAGACTGACTGAATTCTTACTGCTCGTTGCCTGCTTTGTCTTGCCTTTTATATATGGAATGTTCGTGTCTTCGCCTTCTCGAAAACTCTATTGCCAATTCATTGTTGTTTGTGTATTTTGGTCAAATTGCTTGTTGTTACGTTCTCGCTTACTTGTCTGTCCCCGTTTCTTTCGTACTGATGTTGTTGGTCTACTTGCAACAAGTCCGTTGTATTTGTTAGTGTAGCTTTTGTATATCATATTAACGTTAAGTAATGCTTCCATTTTCGTAACAATATTATATCTACCAGGACAACGATCCGAAACATCCTTTGCAAAGCTGTGGCTTATACATAATCTTTCATAACTACTCCAAACATGAGCACAGACCCCAGATCTTCAAATTATTGAGCTGGTAAATCCAGTATCAGCATAGTGGAGCAGTTGAAACTAGGAATTTGGTGAGAGTGGAACAACATAACCTCGGAACTTTGCTCCAATCTTGTGCAGTCGATGCCTCGACGTTTGGAAGAAGTAATAAAAGTTTTTGTTCCATGTATTAAACCAGTGTCTATCAATTATGCGTTTGATATTAAATTAAGTTTGATTTCCTTTCTTGTTTTAAAAATATTTTTAAATAAAAAGTTTTCTACATTAACATCATACTGAAGTCGCTGTAGTATAGTTTTCAGCGTTTCGGCTTATTAGACGTAAGGCCACGGTTCAAATTCCAGGTCAGACATCAAAACGAAAATAAGAAATAAAAAATTTCTTCGGCGACTTCCTCTCATCAGATTTTTGGGGAAAAATACGAGAGCAAATAAAATTTCCATGTAAAGTGCACAGAAAAAACTGAAATTGAAAATCAAACAAAAAATTCACAAAGTCAAGTATTTTTTTAACTAAAATAGGACCTATCACGAAATTCGTAAAATCAAGTACTCAAATTCGTAAATTGTTTATTGAAAAAATTTTAAAATTTTTCTTATTAAAATAATATACTATTTACTAAAAATTGTGTTAAAAATTTACAAAAAATTTTAACAACATATTTGTTAAAAACTAAGAACAAAAGTAATTGATTTCTTTTTCATATTCAAACAACTTGTTTTTTGATTCAGACAAATATTTGTTTTTGAATTAGCCATAATTCAAACAATTTGTTTTATAAAATCAAATAATAAAATTATCAAAAATATCCTTTAAAAACAATAAAAATGTATAATAAAACAAGTAAAAAGTTGCTTTGTTATTTTCAATAAATTTTTTATTGATGAAAATAAATATAAAATTTACAAAATTATTTTTATTTATAAATAAAATATATTATTTCATTAAAAATTTGGCATTTATAAATACATAATACTTTTAAAAATTTTCTATTTGACATTTTTTCGATTTGGCATTTGGAAATTCTAATGAAAAATCAATATTGATCTGAAAATATATGAATATTTATATGTTTAAGAAGTAATATATAATTTAAAATTGAATTTACACTTACCAGCAGAAATCCGGAAGGTTTAATATATTCCGACCAAAGATTAAATATTTCTGATGTGCTCTTAGATTCGATTATTTGTTTAAATCGAAATGATGCACATTTTCTCCAATACAAATCGAACTCATCGGCAGTAATGGAGCCCCTTTTAATTTGCTGAATATGAAAAGTACAATCGTCTAAATCTATAAATAAAGGAATGATATTTATTTATTAATTTGGTTGTAAAATTTCAAACGAACCTGTCGCCATACTTTCAGGAGATGTAGATTCGTCCTTATTAAAAATGTCCTTTTTAAGACTTTTTAAATAGGCAAGCTTGTTATATATTTTTCTCCAGCTCTTTCTCTTTTTCAATAAAAAAACAACAACAATTACAATTACTTAAATGAAAAAGTCAAGGCACTCTTTGTTATTTTATCAATTTTTTTCTTTATTCTGCTTTTAGAACAAATTTACAAAAACAAATACATATGTTTAGCTAAAAAATGTAGAAATGTCAAAATCAAACAAATACATTTATAAAACCAAATAAAATTGTTTTTAAAAGTAGATTTTAATTTTAAACAGACGATTGTTAAGAAAAAAATTGTTCATATTTTTTTCTGTGTGTGTTAACAAAAATCGTCGTTCGGAGTCGACTTTAAACTGTAGGTCCCGTCACTCATTTATAAAATTAACAGACGCAACATGAGTGGTGTTAAAAGCTAGGTCGTGATTGTGATTAAAGGGTTGTAATGACCAACTATGTATGTAGTATATATACTTACATACTATTGTACATTGTTTTATAATTTTTTTAATTATCAATAAATCCGCATTAAAAAATTTTCGAAATATATCCATTGAAGTGGAAAAATCGACGTTTGAATAATCTCATACCTAGTGTCCAATTATGACACTAAGATCAGATTTTCGAACGAGGTTTTTCGTTGATAAAGATGAAAACTTAAAGATGACCAATTTGTCTTTTAATATTTACTTCCATTTTATTGTTTCCTTTGTTATAGATAAACTTGGGAGATATCGACCTCATGAAAAGTTTTATTCCATTTTGTCATTTTCTCACTTTGTTATTAGTCTGTTAGAGGATATTTATAAGTATATATATAATTATTTGTCTATTTGTGCGAAATAAATAGTTGTCTACAAAAGCTATACTTAACAAAAGTTTGACATTTCATTTATTTTTAATAACCTCAAGTGTTTATGTTGCAATATAAAAAAAGGAAAAAGAGAACAACGAAAAGAAAGTCGGAATGTGACAAACAAGCCACTCAATAGGTAAAGAACGTTGAGTAATTGTTATGAGTACTTTTGGGAATAATGGAATATTTTCTGTGGTAGATCTATGTATGTATATATGTATGTATATATGTATGTATATATTTATATGAATGCCATTTAAGAATAGGTTTATCCATCGTCAAACCTAAAGTTCAAGGTGCTACTGTAAGTTTTTTAAAATATATCGATTGGCTAAAGACATTAATGGCTTGTTTCTACAATTTTTTTTGCTCACAATTTATTTACAATCTATCTTACAATTATAAGCAAATTTACAAAAAATATTACAAAATAGCATTGGTTGAAACCCCATTGGGGTTAAAACATATCCTAACAATTTAAAAAATAATTAAGTTAGATTTTCTTAAAATAGATAATAATAGAGTTATTTACTTTAAAATATACAAATTTACATATCTACAACTTATTATGGATTAAGTTCTAAAATGCAAGTCTAGTACGTGACAGTGAAGTCTATTGACCTCATCACTGTCATCTAGTAGGTTTATTACAAGGACGTTCGAATGATGACTAAGTCTATTGAGATAGTTTGAACTATATCTGTTAATTTCAGTTTTGACTTTGGCTATACAAGTTAACACCTGGAATACATCAAACAACAACAATAGTAACAACCAAAACGTGTCAACTTAAAATATGCGAACGCAACACATAAACGAATTTCTCAACAACAAATTCCCAGACGAAATTCGAATCCATGCAGCAAGGGCATGAGTGGCCTGATTGTGGGAAATGCAGTGTCAACAGTTTTGCAATTAAATGAATTTAATATTTATATTTTTGCAATTGTAAATTCTATGCAGTCAGTTTAGTGATTTAGATAAATAAAGTTGATTGATTTGTTAACTCCGCGTTAACAAATCATAAAAAAATATTTTTTTAAAAATTTTAATTTTATAATTGGCGCCCGAGCAGGGACGCTCTTTTGCAAAAGATAAAGAGGGGTCCTTTCGTAAAATAATAAATAAACCCTCGGAAAAAGGGTTTCCGGTACAATATATAGATCGCGGAAACGGTGCGCCCTAGTAACCTCTTCCGTAAATAAGAGTTGAACCGGAGGTCTCGAAGAAGACCAGCGGCCGCGTTGTAGAATAAGTGAGAGAAAAGTTAAAATAATTAATAAGTGAAAATAAAAAATAAACTTTAAGTGGACAAAGAGTTTTTATTTAAAAAGAAACTGAAACAATAAATGGAAAAAATAATTGGAAAATAATTGAGGAAATAATTGAGAAAAAAAGTTTAAATAGTTAATAAGTGAAAAAATAAATATTAAGTGAACAAAGAATTTCTATTTAAAAAAGAAACTGAAACAATAAATGGAAAAAATAGTAATTGGAAATTTTTCTGAAATCTTTAAATAAAAAAGCAAATAATAATAGACATTAAGTGAACAGTGAACAAAGTGAAATAAATAGTGAACAAGGAATTTTTAAATGAACAATTCCTTTAAAAATAGTAACGATAAATAAAAATAAATAACTAGTGAACAAGGGAAATTAATAAACGAGCAAATCCCTTTTTTAGAAAAAAAACAGAAACAATAATAAATTCTGTAATAAGTGTAACAAACAAAAACCCCATTATTAAACAAATTACATAATTGCATGACCAAAATAAAAAATAAAAAAAGAGGAAAGATCCATTAACTAAGAGAGTGAATCAGTCAAATTTTGTGCCACAATCCTTACGACATCAGGAAACATCAAGATCCATGAGCAACACGGCAACCTCCAACTACTGCAACAAACTAAAGATGATACTGGTAGCATTAATGTAAGATTTTATTTTAGTTATTATTGTTAGTATTGTTATATTACCTCGCCTAAATTAAAACACAAAAATTTTATAATTATTAAAATTTTCTTAAATTTGCGATTTATATTGTTATATTACCTTACCTAAATTAAAATACAAAAGTTTTATAATTATTAAAATTTTCTTAAATTTGCGATTTATAATATTTTCTTTTGAACCGATTATTTACGATCTGGCATTAATTCATTATTTTTGTCATCTTGTTTCCTCAAATTGGTCGAAATTCTTATTTTATTAATCTTGGAACTAACCAAGATTCTGTGAGATTAATTATTTCATACTTGGTTTTGTCCTAATTTTTGCATTTTTTTGAAATCATTTGACCGGTATGCCGGACGAAAGTATCGAGCAGCTGACAGAAAGACTAAACAGAACATTAACAATGACACAACCAACCGGAGCGACAGCGGGTTTTACTGCACTACAGAGGGAACAGATAGCCCTTATGATAAGGGATGCCCTTAAAACACCATCCGACCAGTTAGCGGACGAAGGGGCTGACCACCCCATTTGGACAGTTACTACCAGGTTAGAGGAACTAGACAAGGTTCCCGACATAGTTAAATCCCTCAGGGAGTTCTCTGGGAAACCGGGAGAATTCAACTCCTGGCGAAAATCCGTGGACAGGGTTTTAAACCTCTACGATTCGGTAAAGGGCACCGAGAATCCAAGAATCAAATATTTCTCAAATCGGTGATGCTTCGACATATCAGTTCCAAATAATTTTTCCAGGTTATCATAGACATTTGATAGGCGAAACAGAATATGATACCGAAAAATTAATTTCTATCCTAAAAAAATACTTGAACCCATCCGTAATCAATTGTATCAAAACTCCCGAGTCTATTATGGGAAAAATTCAAGAAGTGTATCCAAATCATTTTAAAAATTTTAAAATCCGATTTACTCAAAAATTTGTTGAAGATATCCTGTCAGAGTCTGATCAGGAAACCCTTATTGTAGAAACCCATAATCGAGCACACAGAAATGCTGTAGAAAACAAATCCCAAATATTGGAAAAATCGTATTTTCCTAGCATGCTTTCAAAAATTAAGAGAATAGTAAAACTTTGTTCTACGTGCAAAAAAAATAAATATGAGAGACACCCTAATGAACCAAAATTAAATGCTACACCGATACCAAGTTACCCCGGTCAAGTCGTCCACATTGACATCTTCTCAACCGATAGGAAGTTGGTACTGACAGCAATAGACAAGTTTTCAAAGTATGCTCAAGCGAAAATTCTACAAGGGAGGTCAATAGAGGATGTTAGGAGACCATTGAGGGATATTTTGTTTTTTATGGAGTCCCCAAAACTGTTGTTATCGACAACGAGAAATCGCTCAATTCTGCTACCATACTTTTTATGATGAAAGATGAATTGGGGATTGATGTGTTCACGACACCACCTTACAGGAGCGAAGCCAATGGTCAAATTGAACGATTCCATTCAACACTGGCCGAAATTTTGAGATGTCTTAAGGACGAGGCAATTTGTAGGAATTTCGAGGAACTTTTGGAACGATCTGTTAATGAATACAACCACTCCATACATTCCACGATAGGAAAAAAACCTGTGGACATGTTTTTCGGGAGGACGGTAGATTTTTCACCTGGAAGCTATGAAAGGACTAGGGAGAGTAACATAGCGATGCTGAAAAGGAAACAGAAAAAGGATTTGAACTATCATAACAAGGACAAAATGGAATTCAAACAGTACTTACCCGGACAGGAGATTTTTGTCAAAATAAATAAGAGACTTGGTACGAAATTAACTGAGAGGTTTAAACGGGAATTAGTTGGGGAAAACAGACATTCAACAGTGGTGACTGAGAGTGGAAGAATCGTTCATAAGAAACATATTAGGATATTTGGGGGATATTTGGAACAGCTGTGGGCGAGTTCCAGATAATGGACTACTCTAATTCTAGACTGATCGTAGTCAATTCGGGATCGGCGAAAATTCAGGCTGGCGTGTTTAAGCTTGTCCATACGATTGACTTAGGGGAATACGAGCATTTGATAAGGGAACTGGAAAAAAAAAATCGAACTACACAACGGTACTGATAGCTCACTATTACCTTACCTATCCTATACCATATCCCAAATGAAATCCTGTTTATCCAGACTAAAATCTAAAACAAGAACGAAGAGATCTCTTGACTTTATCGGAAGTGCTTGGAAATGGTTAGCGGGTAGTCCCGATCACCATGATTTCAAAATTTTGCAAGATAAAATGAATAACGTTCTAAATAACAATAATAACCAGATCGTCATTAATCAATTAACGATAGATAAAGTAAACCAACTCTCAACAATAACCAATAATATTTCTAAATTACTTGAGAACAAGGACAAAGAAGGAAATTTGTTAGATTTTAAATTTAAACTAGAAATTGTAAAAGAAGAATTGTCTAATATCGAATACGCTATTCATTGGGCTAAATCCAATATTGTAAACTCATTTATTTTTTCCAACACAGAAATTAGTACTTTAAGAGAAATTTTTTATAATGATAATATTCCACTTGGCAATATGGATGAATTACTAAATTTTTCAAAAGTCAAGGTTGCTTCAAATGATAAAGAAATTATTTACATTGTTAATATCCCGACAACTAGTAGTGAGAATTGCGACAATCTCTTAATTAGACCCGTAAAAAAAGATAATAAGGTAGATAAGACAAATTTTAAAAATGTTTTGAAATGTAACAATAGAATATTTGGTATAAAAAATGACTGCAAGAATTATAATAAGTTAAGTATTTGTGAAACTGATAACATCATAGACATAAGTAAATCTGACTGCATTCCCAATCTGCTGAAGAGTAAACCATCACGCTGCACAACAATTAACGATGAGCACGTAGCACCAGTAGAAGAAATAGACGAGAACATGATTTTATTGAATCAATACAGAGGTGAGATCGAAATAGATAATTCAACAATTAAAATAGATGGCACCTTCATAATTCACCACATGAATTCTACAATACGGATTGGAAATCAAACATACTCAACAACCCAGGTCACCCTCACTAAACCTTTACCGGCACTATTACAACCAAGTAGCTCTAGTATCCAAGAACAAGTGATAACTTTGGAAAGGATGGAAGCAGTTAATGTCAACAATTCTCACATAATCGAGAAGCTGCAGGTTGAGAACAAAATAAACCTAACCATCAACATTGGACTGGTGACGACTGTCATAATATCGATTATTATTATTATCATAATAAAAAGGAAGAGAACAAATGCAACTGACGAAAAGGGAGAAAATACATCAAAAAATGATGCAAAGTCCACATCGACAGAGCAGGAAGTAAAGAATACGGTGGAAGATAAACAACCCACCAATCCAAAAACCTTCTTATCATTACCAGCAAGGGGTTCTAAAAATCAGAGGATCCACGACCTTACATTTTTCTGAAAGACAGTTATTCATGCGAGGACGCATGAACTTAGAGGGGGGGGGGGGGGGGGGGAGTTAACACCTGGAATACATCAAACAACAACAATAGTAACAACCAAAACGTGCCAACTTAAAATATGCGAACGCAACACATAAACGAATTTCTCAACAACAAATTCCCAGACGAAATTCGAATCCATGCAGCAAGGGCATGAGTGGCCTGATTGTGGGAAATGCAGTGTCAACAGTTTTGTAATTAAATGAATTTAATATTTATATTTTTGCAATTGTAAATTCTATGCAGTCAGTTTAGTGATTTAGATAAATAAAGTTGATTGATTTGTTAACTCCGCGTTAACAAATCATAAAAAAATATTTTTTTAAAAATTTTCAACTTTTAATTTTATAATTTACACAAGCCTTTACAGATATTATCATGGGTGACAAACCAGGGCTAATCTGCTAATCGAAATTGGCAAACTTACCGATAAATAAGCAAGGTCCAGCAAACACTCTTTTTTTTTCTTTTTTTTTTATAAAAATAAAAATGAAAAATATTTGTGTAATTAATAATTTTATGTGAAAAGTTAAAAAACAACAATTAAAACGTTGTTTATCATTTTTAATATTCTTTTTTTTTTTTTGTCTTATGGAAATTGTTATCAATAACTCATGACAATCGTTATATGACATTAACAATTTGGTATATTGTTTCTTATCATCATCTTGTTTCAATTTTTCTTTTCAACAATTTAGATTATATTGTCTAGAAATTTAGGAATAAAAAATATGATTCTATTCCTTTTTGTAGTATATTGATGATTATCACATCATCGCCATATGTATGATGTTATAAATCAATTTTCAAAGAAAGAACAAAAATTTGAAAAAATAAAGTAATTCCAAAACAATCAGTCGTTTATTATTATTATTTTTTTTTTTGCTTTATCATTTTTGTTTACTCTTAACGGTACTGACTTTTTAAATGCTTTCCAGTTGATTGGCACTGGTGAGATGCAGGGTAGAATACTAAGATTCCTTTTAAATTTAAAACATACATAAAATATGTATGTATTAGTCACACTCACACCGTTTCTAATGACACTGATTTTCTCTGCAAGCATGAGAAACTTAACAATTTGCAGCTGGTTAAAGTCCTGGAGAATTAAAGTGAATAGACGAGAAACAAGCCCTTTCTTCCAGATAAACAATGAAGTTGTCCCTCAATGCTCACACTTAAAATACTTTCACATTTACATGACAGATGCCTGTTAAGAAAGCAAAATTATACTAAATAAAATGCTAACTCTTCATAATACGTTGTATAACTGGTGGAACCTCTTAATTAAAGTTGAATTGCAAACTTCTATTATACTTTCTTACTTATTTAATTGGCCATTAACAACCCGATTAACGGATTTCGGCCTACTTTAACACATTCTTTCAGGCGCCTCTGCTTCTTGCGGGCCTATGCCAGTTGGTCACACCAATCCATGACAGGGCTTCCTCGACCTGGTTCTTCCAACACAAACAAGGTCGTCCTCTTCGGCGACTGCCGCAATCACCGACATACCAATTGATGACCATGCTTCCTCGACCTGATCCTTCCAACGCAAACAAGGTCGTCCTCTTCGCCGACTTCCGCAAATCTCCTCATCAAATAGCCGCCTCGCCGGAGCTTCCTCCTTCATTCGAACGACATGTCCGAGGCAGCGCAGCCACTGGATTGTAATACTCTACACAACTTCTATGTCTTTGTGGAACTCATACAGCTCACTGTTGGATAGGATGCGGAAATCATCACCAACTAGCACTTGACCGATGATCTCACGTATGACTTTTCTCTCGAATACTCTCAAGGTTGCTGCATCAGTGCTTAATAGTGCCATGCCTCTGCGCCATAAAGAAGCACAGGGAGGATAAGTGTCTTGTAGGGTAATACTTTTGTCGTACGAGAGAGGTCTCTGCTACTCAATTGCCTATTGAGACCATAGTGTCACCTGTTGGCAAGATTGATCCTGCGCTTGATCTCCAGACTGACATCATTTTTGGTGGTAATGGCGGACCCAAGATAAATAAAGTATAGGTTTTGGCTACTTTACTATGACTCCTAAAATCAATTGAACGTTTTGCTATTTTGCAGTTCAATTTGCAAAAGAAAAAAACGACGCCAAAATGCTTACAGCAGCACCGTTGCACACCAAGAATTCAAACATTTGCAAGGAACTGAGTTGTTTGGCGTTATCAAAGCATAACAACGTTACATCCCGGATATAATGCACGAGAGATTTGAGGGCGTGCACATCCCAGCTGGACATGATGTGATCTGACTACGGAGATTACGATTTGACCCCGTAAGATTTTTTCTTAAGTCGCTGGTTTTCTCAAAGTTAATATAAATTCAACATTTCGGATGCGTTCCATTAAGAAAAACATTTGAATGATTTTATCGCACAAATACCATAAGAAAATTAGTGAATTAAAATATTTAAATTATTTGATTACACTACATAGACTTTAAATATCTCACTACTCTGCAGGAACGAAAAGCAAAACAAAATCTTTAGGAAAGGAATATTAATAAAAACAAAAACGTTGTAAAACAACACTTGACTTATTTGCATTGTCTAGCAGTGTAAAACTGGTAGTAGTGGTGCAGCAGTACATAGTAATAACAGTAGTGATACTACTTTTAGGGCCATTATTACAACTTGCCGTTAAACTTGGGGTTAGTTAAAGGTACCTTTAGCTAAAGGGAAATGTAAAGTTAAGTTTAACTTATTTTCATTATTGCAACTTACAGATAAAATTTTTCAAATATATGGCAGTGCCGTCGCAATGTCGAAAAAACTGCTCAATTAAACAAGTTTTATTTTTAAACTCAGGGCTTCCTTTTTGTTGTATTTGCTTATTTTGTTTAGATTTGAAGTTGCCACATTTAAAATAATATATAATATGGCAAGTTCAAACATAAACTTAACTTTAGAAGTTACGGGTAGGATGATCTCTTTAGCTTAACGCTCACTTCTACCTTATTGTCCACTTATAATAATGAAAAACAATTTATCTGCCCGTTAAAATGCTCCCTTTAGTTAACGATAAGTTGTAATAATGGTCCTTAGTTCATGGTTGTGTTTGCAGCGAAAAAATAAAAAACCGCAAAACAATAAATATATGTCAAGCAACGGTAATCGCCTTAAATGTAGTGGATGACAACCAATTCGTCATATATTTTTAGGATATTTATATTCCATTTTTTGTACGTTCTTCAAACAATTTGAATAACAAAAAAAAAAAGTAACAACAATGCAATTATGTCAAGAAGTAGAAACTGGTTTTGATTAAAAACTGAAAGCGAAAAAATAAAATAAATCCCTATTACTTTGTTCTTCTGAAAACTTCTTTTGAAAATGTGGCGAAATAAAAAGAAAAGGTGGTAAAATAAGACTTGATAAGACTTTACAAATATGCATCCAAAAGCTTACGCAACAAGCAAAAAAAAAACTATGTGAAGAAAAAAATCACTAGGTTAGGTTAGGTTAGGTTAGAGGACGTGTACTTGTCAATTAAGACAAGTACAGTACCCGGAGGTCGAATTGACCCATTGTACAACGTCCTTAAAGAGGAAGGATACGAGAAGGAATAGGATATAAAGGAGAGGAGATAGGAAAGGGAGAATGGGAAGCGGAGGGGTCACATAGACCCAACAAAGAAGGGAGAGCGCGACTATCCTGATGAAGCCCTAGCGCCCCTCAACCAGCCTAAGCCACTAATGAATCTGTGGAGAGCCTCTCGACGCAGAGTTCAAACTCTCAAAGAAGGCCCTGCCAAAGGTCCTCAGCCTCAACCTACCAAGGGCTGGGCAGTTACAGAGGAGATGTTCGATAGTCTCCAACTCCTCCTCATCGCAACATGCCCTGCAATAGTCCGGCTGGGATCTGTTTCAGATCCCCGTCAGCGACCTAATCTCGCAGTGCCCTGTGATAAACCCGACAACTAACCTTAAGCTGGCCTTATCCAAGCCCAGCAGCCTACCTGTTCTCTTACTGTCCACAGCAGGCCATAGACATCTAGAGACAAAACAACCCGATCCGTTCCCCCAACGTCTTCGCTCTTCCTCCCCGACCCATCTATTGATGAGACCGTAGAGGTGGCAGACCGGGGGGTCAGGACCAACTATTAAATCGCTCCCAGAGAGCGAACCTAACCTAGCGAGGGCATCCGCCGTCTCATTGCCCAGTATTCCGCTATGACCCGGAACCCAGCAGAGACGGATACGGTCTAGTCCAAAGGTCCTCAACGACTCCTCACTAATTGCTTTCTAATTGCTGTCTTGATAAGACATAAAGTATAAAAGTGAATGAACGTGGACGAAATTCTTCTCTATTATTACAAAATTTAAACTTGCCTTAAGACCAATTGGTTTTGCACATATTTTGCTTACTATTTACTTAATTATTAATTAAAATACAGTTAACAATTATATTATTATTAAGAAAAGTAGGTTAGACCTTATGCTCATTGTAATGCAACAAACCAAAGTCTCTACATGCGAAATTAAATGATACATTTCATGCTCATAAAACAGAAAAACACGTCGTATATAGGGGATTTCTCTTACGAATTCTGTATGTATAACAACTTTTTTGCCCGAAAGATGCTTCCCGTTATTGCTGATTGTTTCCCTTTTATCGTACAACGGAAATGACAAGTAAAGTATATTTAACAAGTCTAGTCACGTTTTAAAAATATCAAAATATGCTTTCACGTATTTCCTTTACTTTATTGTACGCCACAATTTCTTTCACATCTTGTCAATAAAAGGGTTCATTTTATCTCAAACAGTACGTTGAAATGTCAATTAAATGTTACTTCTGTAATAACAAACAAAAAAAATGTTTAACAAACTTTGGTTTAAAATGTTTAAATTTTAAATAATATAGCTTTTTTATATTTTTGTCAAACATTTTGTGAATTACAATATTTTTATTTCTATCTATATTATCACTCTACATTGTATGGAAACGGTGTAACACCATTTAACATTAAAATGATAAACAAAATCTACAAAAACAAAAAATATGAGTGAGAAAGAAAAGGGATAGACAAGAAAGCGACAACGCAACAACAAGCAACGTGAACAAAATACACAAACAACAATGAAGTCGCGATAGAGTTCTCGAGAAGGTGAAACCACGAACGTTCGACTTCAAGAACATTAATCAGACTGTTTACGTGGGCAAATAAAAAGTCAAGCAAAGCCTGCAATGAGTAATAAGAATTCAGTCAGTCTTGAGTCAAGACGCGTTGCGTGTGAAGCGACCAGTCGTGGTTTGAAGATCTCCGTTGTAAGTATCTGCGTCGTAAACAAAGAAGAATAGCGAACAAGCCAATTATTGTTGGATACACCAAATTGTAAACAGTGGCATACAAATATTGTGCCAACTATAAAGAATTCAATTAAAACTAAACACCAATTTTGTTTTTGTTTTTTTTTGCTATCAATGAACTCATATTTTAAACATTTCTAAAAAGGTAAAAACGTAACAATGTAGTTGTTGTGTGGCTTGAGTAGTTTATAATTTGGTCTTGCATTATAATTTTGTTGTGGAGCCCGCAACCGTATAATGACAACTCTTTTGTAAATGATTTTACCTTTAAAATTCGACTTAAATATTTATCTAAAATTTTCACTTTTTCTTCATTTCTATAAATATATATAAATACGGTGTCAAAATGCCCCGAAAATAAGCCGCATTACACACCCTCTTTTTATTGACATTCGAAATAAAAAACTAATAAAAATTGAATATGTTTCAACAATTTAATTTTTTTTTGGCTCAGTGGCTCATAAAGTGTTATGAGAACGGTAAAATAGTAATGAGCCGACATTTAAATATAAGTATGTACGTGTTTTTATAAAGGGATAAGTATGAATGTAAAAGAGGTAAACCTTCAACTTATTTACATTCATACCATTCAATCGAGTTCGTGCGGCCTAATATTCGCACTTATTTACACACACGTTTAGCAACAGAATTTATCCTTTTAAAATGAACCTTAAAAGTTTTATGTCACGTTCAAAATTCAATAGGTTGGCAATAGTTTTGTATTTCAGCGTCTTATAAGTAGCTAGAAGAAGATGTAGGTCATCCAATAAATAACGTGTTATTTTTTGAAGAGGAAGATAAATTTGTATGTCGAATTCCATGCAACATTTTTTTATTTTTTATTCAGACTTATCTTTGAAAGGCATTCCTATTAAAATGAGGTAATTAACATATAATAAACATTTATTTTTCAAAGCGAAGATGCCCGACAAGCAGAGGCGTCTGGAAACTGCCCACTACGTCGAATCGACTTTCCTCATCATGTCTGTGATGCAACATCCTTCATTATTTTTTACGATGCCTTCAGATTATTAAAATAAATGATTTATTAATTCCAATAACAACACACTTCAATTGTTAATACTGCGCTATCAATTTTATCCACCATACTTATTAAGAAAGTCGTCGTAGTCTAGTAGGTAGCGTGTTGGCTTATTAGACGTGAGAGCTCGGTTCAAACGCCAGATCAAACATCTCCAACTATATGACTTCTTCTTAGCAGATTTCTGACAAAAACTTTAAATTGCGATGAAAAGTTTCTCACAAATCTGTCGTTCAGAGTCGACTTTAAACTTTAGATCCCACCACTCATGTATAAAAACTAACGCACACATCATGAGTGGTGTGAGAAACTAGGTCGTAATCCTAACTAAATGGTCGTAATGACCAATTATGTATGTATGTACTTATTAAGAAAGATTTAACTTTTCAGTGTCCATTACCATGGTTACTATTGTTAAAGACTGGTTATTAACAATTTCATTTGCGTGTTTCAAACTCAGCATTTACTCTTTTAAATCTCGTGCTCTTTTTTTTATACTACACTGGAGAATCTTTTTTGTTAATTTAATTTGCCCTCAAGCCGTAAATATTAATGCGTTTCATGTCCAAAAGGTTATTTCTGAAACATGCCCACTCTCTCAAATATTTGCTTCAATATTTATGATAATTCACCGTGAAGTCAACGAAAGTGAAGTGAACACAAGAAAAAATATTGTGTTCATATTAAAACAACAAACAGGTTCGTTTATTATTTTTGCATTGACGCTCCAGGCTACCACATTTGTTTTCAATTTGCGTAACCAATTGGGCCATCTTCTCAAAGATATTTGCTACTTTCAACGTTAAAACTTGTTCGCAAATTTCTCTTCCATTCCTCCATAAAGGGTAGCTTTTGAGTTCCCATTTGGATAAAATATATAAAATTAATATTTGACAATGCTTTCTAGTACTTGCAGGCCTTGAAACGGTTATTTTTGGTTTTCATAAATTTCTAAATATATGTTTCATTATTTGAACTTTAAAGTTTGCCTATAAGGAATGCCATAAAATAATGTGACTGTTTTGGTGAGTGAACAAGAAATTCACTATGAGAAAATTTTACTAAATTACACTTTATCTGGCTTGGGCTTTGGGTTGTCATATTGAACTGAATTTAATTGTGGTAATTATTGCATTTTTGTTTAGTTGTTTGTCCCATTTTTTATACTGGTTGGTATATTTTTGTTTACTTGTTTATCATATAAACAAGTTCTTTGTTTTTGCTATTGTAGCTTTTGTTTATAATTTTAATGTTAAACGTTGTAAAAGCAAAACACCATTTCCATTTTCGGTAACAATATTATGAATTAAGATCGAATCTTTAGCTACAAATTCTGTTAATTTTTCTTTTTAATATTTGTATCCAAATCGACAGTTCAGTTCAGACAATGATGAATGAATAATAATGAAACATAATGGAAACAAAAATATTATTAACTCTAGAGGTTATGTAATTTTATTTTGGGTCACTTGTAAGTCCTCTTATATAGAACATTAAACCCAAAAATTGTTAACTTTAAAATATCTACTAAAATTGCTACATTAGCTTGTAAATGTTTATTCTTAATCAAAGGTAGGCTTTATACTTAATTGAGTGTGAAATATATTACTTATTGTAACTTTATGTGTATAATGGTTTTATTGAAAAAAGAACAAGATAATAATGTTACATCTAAAATTAATATTAAAGTTCACAGGATGATTCAAATATATTTAATATTAATTGTAACATTGTACAATTACCATGTACATATATACACAACATCTTCCTTTTTATAAATAAATGTAATTCAATAATTTTTTATATATATAGATAACAATTCATATAAAATAACAATTGATTTTTTAAATTCTATTGAGTGATGTAATTCAATAATTTTGTATATATAGATAACAATTCATATAAAATAACAATTGATTTTTTAAATTCTATTGAGTGATGTAATTCAATAATTTTGAATATATAGATAACAATTCATTTAAGATAACAATTGATTTTTTAAATTCTATATTATTGAGTTATGTAATTCATAAAAATGTAATTGTGTACAAAATTTATTTAACTGATTTATTATTTTAAAAATCGAAAATATATAATTATTTAATTATATTCTAAATTTGTAATTGTTTTCAACATCGCAATCAAATCTAGATGGTTTAACTACTTTTCTACCAGATCTTGTTCTATAGTGATCTTGATTATTATCTGTATAGTTGTTTACATTGCTATTTTGAGAACTATTATCTGTTATTTCTTCTGTAACATTAGAATTGAGAGTACTATTATCCGAATTCGGGCTTGTTAAGGGTTCTGGTTTTAATGAGATATGCTGTTGGTTTCTCCTATATAATACACCTTCATCATCCTTTACAAGAAAAGATCTAGGTTCCTGACACTCTTCAACTACCTCCCCAGGGAACCACCAAGAATTATTGTCCCTTTTAAACATTATTGGATCTCCAATTTTAATTGGTTTCTTCCTTACTGCATTTTTATTATAATGCTCTGCAGATTTCATTGTCCGAGTTCTCAATTGGTTTTCATAATTTACTATGTCAACTAATTTTGGTCTAAAGTTTTCCGAAAATGTAGGTAATTTTGTTCTTAAAGTTCGAGACATCAATAACTGTGCTGGACTTGGCATGTTGTCCTTCGGAGTCGTCCTATGTAACAAAAGAGCGATATAAGGATCTGAGCCACACTCTTTGCACTTGTAAAACATTTTCTTAACAGTTTGAATTGTTCTTTCAGCCAGACCGTTTGATCTAGGCAAATATGGGCTGGATGTTCTATGTTCAATGCCCCACTCCAAACAAAACTTATTGAAATCTTTTGAACTATACGGAGGTCCATTGTCAGTAATTAAAATTTGTGGTATGCCATGTCTTGCAAAGATTGATTTAAATTTAATAATAACATTTACACTTGAGTACCCATGCTCCAATAATTCAATTTCAAAATATTTTGTGAAATAATCAACTACTATTAAATACTTCCTTTTGTTAAATTCAAACATATCGCTACCAACTTTGAACCATGGAGTATTGTATATTTCATGTGGTATCATTTCCATTTTGGGATTCGAGTTTTTAAATTTTAAACATGTTTCACAATTATTTACAATATTTGCAATATCGTTATAGATATTGGGCCAATAAACGGTTTGACGTGCTAAACTTCGACGTCTCTGAATGCCCATGTGGCCTTCATGTAAGATGTTTAGGATCTTACGGCGTAGCATAAAAGGAATTAAAATCTGATCACCTTTCAAAATTAAATTATCTAAAATCCTTAATTCCTCTTTAAGTTTAAAATAAGGAATAATTTCCTTGTCGACTAATTTCTGATTTTTTGGCCAGCCGTTTTGTATATACTCTTTTATCTTTTTACATATTTCATCCTTCTCCATGTGTTGCCTTATTTCGTCTACGTTTGAAAAAGGAATTTCCATGTGCGTTTTTATAAAATTGCAGTGTAATGACACATCTTCATCAAATTCTATCAAGGCTTCCTCTTTCAATGGACACCCAGATAACGTATCTGCTATAAACAAATACTTTCCTGGTTTATAAACCACATTCAAGTTGTAACACTGAAGTCGTAACATAAAACGTTGAAGCCTTGAGGGTATTTTGTATAACGGTTTATCAAATAGATTCACTAAAGGCTTATGGTCTGTCTCAACATTAACTTTGTTTCCATACGTATATTGATGAAACCTTATGCAACCGAATAAAATAGCGAAAAGCTCCTTTTCGATTTGTGCATAGTTCGACTGTGCACTTGTTAAGGATGCTGATGCATAGGCGATAGGATTTTTACCATGTAAAATTGCTGCTCCCACTGCATGTTTAGATGCATCAACAGTTAAGCACAATGGTTTGTTGGGATCAAAATATGTCAACACAGGTGTTTTTGTTATCTCTGTTTTCAAGTTTTTAAATTCTCTATCACAACTATCACTCCAATGCCATGCTACATCTTTTCTCAAAAGTTGACGTAAATTCTCATTTTTCATAGATAGGTTTTCAATAAAGCCACCTAAGTAATTTATCATTCCTAAAAAGCGTTGTAGCTCTGCTACATTATTGGGAATTGGCATTTCTAAAATGGATTTTATCTTTTCATTATCAGGTCTAACACCATGTTGATCAAATATATGGCCTATAAATTTTATTTGCCTTAATAAGAATTTTGATTTTGATCTATTAAATTTAACTCCTACACTTCTGGCCCTTTCCATAACACGCTTCAGAATGGTATTGTGTTCTTCTTCTGTCTTGGCATAAATAAGGAAATTATCAATGTATATCAATAAACCCTTTATGTCGCCAAATAATTTGATCATCTCGGAATGAAAAATTTCCGGAGCGGCGTTTATACCGAAAGGTAATCGTAGAAATCTATACCTGCCGTATGGAGTGTTGAAGGTGCATAGTTTTGACGAATTGTCACTAAGAGGGATTATCCAAAATCCACAGTTTGCATCTAATGTGCTAAAAAAAACGAGAACCGCTTAACTTGGCCTTGCAATCATCGATATTAGGGAACTGAAAATGAGGTCGCAAAATTGCTTTGTTTAAATTTCGAGGATCTAAGCATAGCCTTAACTTTCCATTTGGCTTAGATACCAAAACAATTGAGCTTACCCACTCAGTTGGTTCCTCAATACGTGCGATTACATTCAAACGAATCATTCGATCTAACTCTAATTTTAATTCATCGTATAATGAAAAAGGTATCCTTCTCGGAGGATCTACTACAGGTTTCACATTAGGTTTTAACTGTAAGTCACATTTATTCTGTATTAAACCGAGACCTTCAAAAATATCTAAATTATCTTCGACTATACTAGTAGTAGTTAGAATATTAACATTTTTTACTAAACCCATCCTAATTGCCAAATTTAAACCAATTATATTCTTACATTTTAAATCTATAATATAAAAATAATCAAAATATTCTTTACCTTCATACATAAATTTAACGTAAATTTGACCATGTATCGGCAATTTCTCACCACTAAATGTGTTTACAGTTGTATTTGATGCTTCAATATGATCATTGAGATCCAATTCGTCAGCAAAACGCTTTGATATGATGTTAGTATCAGCACCAGTATCGACTTGAAATTTCAGCTGCGTCCTTTTTATTAGAACTGCAATATACCATCCACTAGATGTTGGTTTTGGCGTTTGTTGAATTTTTGACACTTGACGTACCACCTTTTGTTGGGAAATGAGACGTTCCTGTTGTTCATGATGACTTGAGCTAGCTGCGAAAATATTTTGAGTTTCAAAGGGGTTTTCTAGTTGCTGTTGTTTACTGCTTATTGTATATTGATGATTTTGTTGTTGTTGGTTTTGGTGACAATACGATAACGTACCAACAAACAACTCTGTTGGTTCATCATCATATTTATAAGACAAATTCTTAACATACTTATGTTGTTTTTGATGGCGTTGTTGTATTTGATGGTGTTGTTGTATTTGATGGTGTTGTTGTTTTTGATGGTCCAATGATTGGTAACTAACTGTACCATTTTGGTCCTGTTTTTTCCAAAAACATACTTTTGCATAATGTCCTCTTTTATTACAATTGTGGCAGATAGCATTTTCTGCCGGACATTTTTTTGTATGTACTTGGTCACATTTTTTACATTTGGAATTAAACGCTTTTCGACCTTCAAACTTAGGTTTTCTGTTTAAATAGTTAATGCCAAGACCATCTAAATGTGCAGCTTCTTCACGTGCTATGTCTATACTTTTCGCAATAGTTACAGCCTTGTCTAGTTTTATATCATTTTCGCTTAGTAATTTTTCTTTTATATGTTGTAAGCTTGGAGACAATCCACAAATAAATACATCCTTCACTATGTCTTCTCGAAGTGCTCCAAATTCACAAGTTAGACTAAGATTCTTTAATGACGTAATATAATCGTCGATGCTTTCGCCACCATTTTGTTTGCGTGTAAAGAATGCATGGCTCTCAATTGCGATGTTCTTTTTTGGGATAAAATACTCATCAAATAATTTAATTAAGTCATCATATTTCACTTCACTTGCAGATATATTGAACGAACTAAATATATGAAAACAGCTTGGTCCCATATGATGGAGCAGTAGAGCAACTTTTCTACCATCAGGCACCGAATCCAGCTTCGTTGCTGTTAGATAAATTTGAAATTGAGCCAACCACGTTTTCCACTCGGCCGCCATATTTGACGAATTTAAATTTAATTTTATACTAGAGCTCACTGGCTCTAATTTTATGTCTGACATCATTTCGACTCCTTGAAATTAAATATTTTTTGCCAACTTGTTTAGTTATTTGCAAAATAATATTTAATATTTTTTTTTTAAATCCCCTTTTAAGTATTCACACACCTGACACCATGTAACTTTATGTGTATAATGGTTTTATTGAAAAAAGAACAAGATAATAATGTTACATCTAAACTTAATATTAAAGTTCACAGGATGATTCAAATATATTTAATATTAATTGTAACATTGTACAATTACCATGTACATATATACACAACACTTATACGCATCATAGTACATGTACTGCAATTGTTATACTGAAAAGTATGCAATAAAATAATAATTGATTTGATTTTGTCGTGTATGAATCTAATGAAATTGAATATTGGTCATACGTCACAGTCTTGTCATTATGAATTTTACATAATAAATATGAGCATAGTGTGAGGGAAGTCGCCGTAGTCTAGTAGGTAATGTGTCGGCTTATTAGACCGTAAGGCCGCGGTTCAAACACCAGGTCAGACATCAAAAACGAAAATATGAAAAAATATTTCTTCTGCGACTGCCGCTCAGCAGATATCTGGTAAAAACTATGAGAGTAAATAAAAATTGCCATGAAGGGTTTCTGTCGTTCGGAGTCGACTTTAAACTGCAGGTCCCGCAGCTCATGTATGGTGGTGTGAGAAGCCAGGTCGTAATACAGACTGAAGGCTTGTAATGACCAATTATGTATGTATGTATAATGTAAGTGAGTACTTACCTTAAATTCTAATTTAACAAAAAGTCGATCAACTACATTTAGAAATATATGAATTGGTATTTGTCCTTTGCGTATATGTTACTTTCTGGATAGTTGTAATTCTTAAAAGACACCAAAAATGGGTTATAACCAAAGGCAACATACATAACTGCCAAATATCACAGTGGGAAACCATCAGATTTATAAATCCACTATAAAATGAGCAATTGAAGGAAGGAATAAGAAGTGATTGGAATAACATATATACAGAATTTTGTTCAAATATCAAAGTGTCAGAACCCTTAAGCATCAATAAAATAAGAAGCTTTAGCTTGTAAGGCCTCAAACTGTATCTTATATTTGATTGCCAAATTATGAATTTGCCAAGAAAAAAGCAATATAATGAATACATTAAATATAATAAAATACAATACAAATGTAATATAAATAACATCCTTAGAGGTCATTCCTTTTTTTATTTTTGTTTTGTAAATTTCTATTTCACTTTAGAAGTTTATTTTCATTTTTTTCTAACCATGGACATGTATTTAAAAGGTCACAAAGCGACGAAAAGAAAATACCAAAAAGTTAATATTTGCTTTTTATCTGTATTTATTATGATCACTTGGCACTCTGAGCAGAGCTACTCGAAATTATATTTAAATATTTGAATTTACAAATGAACTTTGATTGGGAATCAGAGACCAAAGTGGAATAAAGTCATTAAAGGAGACCAACCATTTTGCTAATGTACACAAACATTTGGTTACATGGCTGGCGGAGTTATGTTATCGAATATTTGTAACCTGAATTTCAAAAAATTTTTTTTTTATATATAAAGGGTGTTTTTTATAGAGGTATAGAACTTTAAGTTGGCATTACTTTTCAAGATGGCGACCGATTTAACAGCTGTCAAGTGATTTATTCTCAGTTTGGTTTGGCAATTCATCATGAATAGACTCACGCCTGAACCAAAGTATAACAAGTAATGAATCGGAATTTGACAGTTCATAGGCCAGTCGTGAAAGGGACAGCAAATATTACCAAAAATTATTTCTGTCCCTCTCCGATTGCAACTCTTTTTTGTCCATTTATGTTTTTTTAGTTTTCGGGGTGGGTTTTTTATATTGGCGAGAGTTAATAAAAAATTTAATTTTTGTCTAAAGCTATTAATAAATAATAAAAACAACTAATAACATTAATAATTTTTAACTTTTTCTCTCAAGAAATTAAAAAATATTGGCAACTTTCAACAAGAAAACTTTTTTATGAGCAGTACGTCTTATTTTGATCTTGTAATATTTAGCTTGTTAATAACCTCTTGCACATGAAACTATATTCATTGTGACCGAAAATCAACCACATTTCGATTAATATTTAAATATTTAAGAATCTTTAAAATTTTCATTGAAGAAATTAAAAAATATTCCAAATTTTCCCTTTTTTAACACAAAATAAATGTTTGTTTACATTTAATTTTTCTACTTTATCCGCCACTTTTCACTCTGTATATCTGTAGCTTCTAACACATTTGCTTTGCAATACATTGTAACATTTTTTTTCTCGCTCTAAGCTGTCCTGCGTTTTTATGTTATGAACGTTTTTCAACTGTCAAAGCTTTCACTACTTGTTATACTTTGGCCTGAACAACGCTTGCAAATAGTGCAATTTTATTTCGAAAATAATGGTTCTGTGCGGAAAACGTATCGCGCACTACGTCCATTTTATCGTCGACAAAATCGTCCATCAGAGCAGTTAATTCGATTAACCATGGAACGTTTTCGCACCACGTTTACTCTTATTGATAACTCTCATCCCCAGAGACGCTGTACGGTGCGTACAGAAGAAGCTATTGCTGCTGTAGAGCGTAGCATTGAGGAAGACCCGAATGAGTCCATCCGCCATCGAGCACAGGAATTGGATCTGTGTCCATCCACTTTATGGAAGATTTTGCGGAAGGATCTTGGTTTGCGTGCTTACAAAATCCAACTCGTGCAAGAATTGAAGCCAAACGATCATCAACTAAGGCGTAGATTCGTCGAATGGGCCCAAAACGAGAACGTTACAGTCAATGGTGATCGGTATTGAGCCATGATTACTAACTTTTTCATTCCTGAATTGAATAACCATGATGTCCTGGAGATGTGGTTTCAACAAGACGGCGCAACATGTCACACAGCTCGTGCCACAATAGATTTATTGAAAGACATGTATGGTGACCGCCTAATTTCACGTTTTGGACTTGTGAATTGGCCTCCAAGTCTTGTGATTTAACACCGCTAGACTACTTTCTGTGGGGCTATGTAAAGTCATTGGTCTATGCAGTAAAGCCACAAACGCTTGACCATTTGGAAGACAACATTCGCCGTTTTATTGCCGATATACGGCCACAAATGTTGGAAAAAGTCATCGAAAATTGGACGTCCAGATTGGACTACATCCGCGCCAGCCGTGGCGGTCATATGCCAGAAATCATATTTAAAATGTAACGCCACAAGATTATCTTTCGGATAAATAAAATTCATGTCAATCGAATAATCCATCGTTGTTTTATTGCAACTTAAAGTTCTATACCTTTTTAAAAAACACCCTATACTTTTCAATTAAATTTTATTCTCTTTACTATTTCAAACGATAACAAGCATTGCTGTGTGTGTTTCTGAGGTTTGTGTGCAACGTGAAGGCAATAATTGTATATTTTATATTCTAATGGAAAGAATGGATGAAATGGGTGACATTATTTGCATGGTATTGAAGAAATTTGACCATTATAAATATATACATACATCCAAAATAGAATTCGAGAAAAAACTAAAATTGTAATAAAGAGGCTAAATTTAGTAAAGAACGGAGAGAAAGAATGAAAAATAAATACTCGAAGTAAAAAAGTTATTCCTACTGATGTGAAATCGATAATTGCATTTGTATTTTCAACTTGACTTAAGGGGGGAAATTTAAAATTCTTTTGATTCTTTTTTATTCATGCTCTTTATTCATATCTGCCCCACCAGGATTACTGCAGAAGATGCCACGATACGTATGAAACGTATAATGGTGCAGTTGGAACGTTAACTACGATGAAATTCTGAGAGAGGATATGCCAGAGGGAACTTTTTTAGTTGGATACGCGGATGATATTGCAGCTGTTATTACGGCCAGGAATACGGAAGAGGCACAGCGAAAACTTAGACGTGTCATACTAAGAACAAAAACATGGTTGGATTCCCACGGCCTAGAGCTGGCCATGCATAAAACGGAATTACTACTGATCACTGGTCGTCGTAAACCTTTGCACGTGGACATGAGTATTGGAAACGAGGTAATCAGGAACAAGAGCTCGGTAAAATACCTGGGAATAAGGCTGGATCCCAGACTGACATTTTCGTACCAGATTCAGTACTCTGCTAACAAACCCCAGAAGATCGTTGGACAGCTCAGCAGATTAATGGCGAATATTGGAGGACCGCTACCGACGAGAAGGAGACTCCTGATGGAGGTCGGATATAGCATTATGCTCCATGAAAGCGAAATTTGGGCCGAAGCGCTAGATGTCAAAAAGCGGGCAAGCTCACTTGTATCGGTACAGAGAACGGCTGCATTGCGTATCACGTCGGCATATCGCACAGTGTCCGCCCCAGCCGTACTTGTGATAGCAGGTACAATCCCTGTGGATCTGCTGGCGGCAGAGCGGATGGAGATTTATAGAGCGAAATTGGCTGGAAATCACATAACCGGGCACTTCAGGGAAAACACCATCTCAAGATGGCAACGACGATGGAACGATGAAGATAGAGGAAGGTGGACGGCGAGACTTATCTCGGACATAAGGCCATGGATTGGTCGGAAATTTGGAGAGGTAAATTATTACGTTACGCAGAGCACACGGTTTTCGAATGTGCACGCTGGCAGAGCTATCGCTTTGTACTGACGTCGGAAATTGGAACGATCACGGCCGCAAATGTTGTCGGTGTTATAACTTCGAGCAGAGAAAATTGGGCCTCAGTGGCGAATTACGTGGAGCGCATTCTAAGGCTGTAGAAGAGAGACCTTGAGGCTGCAGAACAGGCAGGCACGCCGGCATAATTGATAGGGACACATGTGTCAAAGGAAACCGACACCGGATCCTGGTCTAAAGGAATAGTGGAGACACGTAAATGTCTCCTCAACTTTCGACACGCAATCCGGACGCGGATATGAACATGCAGGGGCCAAATGGCCAAAAGGACTCCACTCCGAAGTAATACCACCGTAGTTCCGGAGTGGGCACGAGTCCACGAGACGAGGGGGGGGAGTTTAGTGGGTGAGGGCCCCACACATGGGGGATGTGCCGACTTCCTCTATGGTGCGGTTAGGAACATTCACCCCTCCTTGGCGTAAAAAAAAAAAAAATTATGGTGCAGTTCAAGACAGACGGCATGACAGAAGATTTCTGTGGCATGGTGGCGAGCGTGCCCATAAAGGAACGGACCGGTTTCATCCGGAGTTCTCAGTTGTTGAAACCCACCTTCAGCGGATGTTGACAATGGCGCTTACCTCACATTAGGTAAACATAATTTCCCCTTACATATTTCGCTGTAGTCTAGTAGGTAGTGTGTTGGCTTATTTGACGTGCGGTCCCGGTTCAAACCCCTGGTAAAACATCACCAACAGGAGGAAATATTAAAAAATGTTTCTTCGGCGACTTCCTCTCAGCAAATTTATTTCAGAAACTCTGGGAGTAAATAAAATTGCCACGAAAAGTTTGTCAAAAATTTGTTGTTCGGAGTTCACTTTGAAATATAGGTTCAGTCATTCATGTATAAAATTAGCACACACAGGAAAAGTTGTGTCAGAAACTACGTTGTAATGCTAACAGAAGGGTTTTAATATACATACATTTAGTAGTTTAACAGTGCTTGACAGAAATATAACTTCCTTTTCGAAAGTAGACAATATGAATGAGATTATAGTAGTACAAGAAAACTTCATATTATTTTTCTGTAACAGTGTGTATATAATTCAATTAAAAATTTGAATTCGATTAACGAAAGTTTACAAAATTTTGGTTGTATTTATTACATTTCAGTTGAATCCCCATTATTTGTTCAAATGATACACATAAAATGCTTATCTTATATTAGTAGTGCTCCATTAATATTATTAATAAAAATATAGGAAATTAATTCGAACATTAACCAGTGAGGTATAGAAAAATCACATAAAATAAAATATTTTTTGAAATGAATACAGTATTAAACGAATCTATGTTAATTCATTTTTCATAGATACTATACTTATATTGGCGGTAAAAGTAACTTGCTAAGCTATTATGAATTTATTGAACTTCCCTATTTACCCTTCATGTTGGTTTATTAAGGATCCACTGTATTTTTATATAACGGTTTTGCAATAAATTGGGCAAAATTGTTCTTTCATAAATCATCTGCCATTTACAAAAATTTGTTTGTGGATTTTAATTGAAAAATATTTTTAATAAAAAAAATGCAGGAAAGTGAAACAACAGTAACTTTTACAATAATAAAAAGAAAAATTTATTGAAAATATGTTATTTATACATATGGATGTAGTTATTATATTGCGTTATTATTATTATTTATAGAAATATTTCGATGGATACATATTTAAATATTGTTTTGGGGGTTTTCTCTTTATTATTAATACAAGGAAATTAAAAGTTTCGTATTTTCTCAATTCAGTTACCATATTCTGTACAAAAACAGAATAAATAAAGGCTTGCAGTAAATACGTATTTCATATTTATTGAAAAGGGGAGTGATAACCCCTCAAAACGGTGTACATAAACATATTATTACGTTTTTACCATTTTAAAAACCTTTAACATCTGAGTTCGTAGATTGCAAATGAAATAAAAATAAATTGGTGTTTAGTTTTAAATCAATTCTTTATTGTTCGCACAAGTCCGTGTGCCACTTTGTCAAATCTATTCACAAGCACTTTTTTTTATCACGAGGTGAAAAAATCATCGAAAGACACTGTTGCCACTGCAACAGTAGTGTGGGACTTTCACCCACTAAAAAACCACCTCTACGTTTCGAAACTATGGTATTACCGTGAAGTATTTCATCACAGGATGAGTTCCAGCCTATTGACTACTACTATTGATCCTACGAATTCTCTCTTTCCTTCTCAATTCCTGCATTACATCTGCAGACAGCATTTTGGCATATTGCCAAACCTCAACAGACCGCAGCATATGCGAAACTATATTGTCTGGTGTCACTACTTCGTCTATCATCGTCTCTAACAACTCGCGTTCCAATCTAAACATATGGCAATAAAAGAAAATATGCTCAGCATTCTCACTTCCATTATTGCAGAAGGAGCAAGATACCTCATTGTCGTGGCCATATTTACAGAGATATTCCCTGAAACAGCCATGCCCCGTTAAAAACTGTGTCATGTAAAAGTCAACATGACCGTGTCTCCTTTCAACCCAACTTTGGACATTTCCGATTAGTCTATGGGTCCATCGCTCTTTCGTCGCAGAATCCCATCTAATCTGCCATTCGTCTAAACTCTTTTGCCTTTCCTCCCTTCGTTCCTCAGTTGTCAATTTCCTACCAACAATACTAACTCTATTATATATCCTTTTCAGTTCCATAGCCATAATATCAGGCGGAGCTATACCAAATATGACACCAATAGCCTCATATGAGACTGTGCGGAAACACTAGCAACCCTAAGGGCGCTTAGACGAAATAAAGATCTTGCAGCCCTAGCGTAGGTTTTAATACCCAACGCCGATCCCCACACAGGCGCTCATCACTATCGACTGCGTAACCTTCGCCAACAACAGCCTTCTGCTCTGATTTGGCCCTCCTATATTAGCCATAATGCGGGATAATGCTGCATTCACTCGAGCAGCCTTCGCACAAGCCCTCTCAATATTCGTTTTAAAATTCAATCTTACGTCAATCATTACTCCTAAATATCTAAGCGCCAGCTGAGAAGTAATGTTATGTCCGTTCCGTAATACGTTCGATTTTCTTCCTGCTCGTTATCAAAATAGCCTCAGTTTTCTGTCCAGCCAGTTGAAGGTTCGCTGACATAAGCCAACTCTTTATTCCAGCCAACGTCGTCAGCATAACCAATTATCTGCACACCCCTTGGTACTGGGAGACGCAACACTCCATCGTAGAGTATATTCCATAGCAGTGGACCTAGCACAGAGCTCTGTGGAACTCCACCAGTTATTCCATACTTCTTAACTCCTTCATCCGTGAGTAGTATTCTCTCAGAAAGATAGCTGCTAATGATACGCCGGCGTCTGTATAGTCCGCAAAGCCTGTATAATGTGCGACCAGCATGCGGAATTAAAAGCATTTTTAACGTCAAGTGTTCTGACGGCACAATATTCCTTAGAACCATGCATTCATCTGGTTCCTTCAATTGCATTGCCCGCTATCGTTGTCGATTTCTTAATTGCGTCTACAGTTGAGCGTCCTCTACGAAATCCATACTGATTGTCAGAGAGACCTTCGGCTCCTCTTTCAAGGTTTTGTTCCAAACGGTTACAGATCAATCTTTCCAAAATCTTACCCATTGTATAGATCATACAAAGGGGTCGATATGAACCTGGATCTCCCGGCGGTTTTCCTGGTTTAGGTAGCAATACCAGTCTTTGAACTTTCCATATTCTCGGAAAAACTCCGTCGTCAAAACACTTCATGTACATCTCCGTAAAGGGTCGAGCACTGTGTTTAATTGATATTTTAAGAGCCCGGTTCGAAATTCCGTCAAGACCTGGAGCCTTAGCGTTTCCAAAACATTCGGACGCTATCATCACCTCTTGGTCCGTCACTGGATCCATGGCATCCATAGAATTCACATTCTTGTCTACTGTTATATTTTCCCTCTCAATGCTCTGTATTGGAAAAAGAGTTTCAACCACACTCCGCAGAAGTGCTGGGCAAGTTGGCGCTAGTTCTCTACAGCTCCTTATTTTGGACATAACCACCTTATAAACCCCTCCCCATGGATGTTCATCAACTCTGTCGCATAGCTCCTTAAAGCAGAACGATTTGCTTCTCTTAATAGCCATCTTGAGCTCCCTACGTTTGGCTCTAAAAACGGTCCTTAATCTTTCATTGTCAGCTTCACCTCTACTCCTTTGGCAATGTCGTCTCGCACTATGACACTCGCGTCTTAGTACCGCAATTTCGCTGTTCCACCAATATACTGGTCTTCGGGTAGATGTGCTTTTCCTTCTCACCATAGCAGCGTTACAAGCCCTGCTAATATGTTCCGCTCGTTCATTTGCGTCACTCGAATCAGTCATATTTTCGTCCAGCATTTGCGGAAATATCTCCTCATCCATGTTTTCATCTTTCCACCCCTTCGTCTGAGCTTTCATTATACGACCGCTTCCCTCCCGTATTGGTCCTACACTGCTGATGTCCATTATAATCGCCAAATGATCACTGTGAGTATATGTATCGCTTACTCGCCAATTTGTTCTTGCTGCTAAAGCTGAGCTCACAAAAGCTACGTCAATAATGGAGCCGCGTCCATTCGTCTCAAAGGTATTCCTTACTCCTGTGTTTAATAAAATTACGTCAAGAATAGAGAAGGCTCTAAGCAGCGCATGGCCCCGTTGGTTTGTGCTCCTGATTCCCCATTCCAATGCCCACGCGTTAAAATCTCCCGCTACTATATTCGGCGTCGTTGTGGGAGCATCTCTAACTAAGTTGTCAAGTATTTGTTCATACTCCACCTGAGGGATACTTGGCGGTACATAACAGCTATAGATGTGTACCCCACCAATCTTCGTCATAGTGTAGTATTTTCTGTTCACTAGTGGTCTATCCTGGTGAGTTTTATTTCCACACTCCCACACTGCTACCTTCCCTGTCAGGTCTTCTACCCACGTTTCAACACATGGATTTTTGTACTGCTCACATACTATGGCAACATCCACTTTCTTCTCATATACAGTTTGTTTTAGGAGCTTGCCCACCCCTCAATACCGCCGGCACTGGGCTTTTTACACCCTGCACTGTAACTTTATCATTTCTTGTTGAATTTGAATCCACGTTTTATTGTTCCGGGATCCTACCCATATCATTTTATACCTACTGACAGGTGTTAATTCAACCGCTCCCATACTGGAGACAGTCGCTGCATAAAAAGCCGCCCAATATGGGACAGACGCTGTTAGGATTTCGGTTTGATACTTATTTAAGGGCGGTATCGTCTCGCCCCGTCGCAGAGACTTCAAGAGGCAGTAAATAACCTTTTAAGTTATGCCCTCCATCTTTGCCGCTTTTGGTCGGGGACTGCTTATTCAATATTCGCAGCTAACCTACATATCTGTAGGCCGTTCAGCTATCCGCTACCTTGCTGACCCCCACAGTAGCCCAAGCTAAGCCCTGTGAACACAAGCGTTGTAAGCAAAAAAGAATAGTGAGCAAGCAATTATAGTTGTATTCGGCATGTTCAGAATAGTAGTGCGAACAATAAAGAGTTTAATTAAAACCAAACACATATTTGTTTTTATTTTGTTTGCAATCAACGAACTCATATTTCAAGCGTTTTTAAAAAGGTAAGAAGGTAACAATATTTTAATTAAACTATTGCAACTAGGAATGGTCAAACTTGAAGACATCAGGAAAAAAGTACATTTTTCAATTTTACTCTTTTCTTATATAGAAAATCGGTTCAAAAATGTTTCTATAATCAACAATCAATTATTAATAGACTTTACATTCTGTTAATTCGTGGACTGTATTGATGGCGACACAAAAAAAGGAACCAAAATGTTGAACCAATCTGTTGATACACATCCATGAACACTAAAAAGAATAGGAACCAAATTAGCACTGTAATCCAACACAATGATTGGGAAAAAAAAACTACACTCTCCTTTTGTGTTCCTTTGGACACACGAACAATTTCTTTTATTTTTAATTATTTGTCTCACAATTTTTGTATAAACAATGAAAGTTTCCCGGCTGTTTACATTTTATAACATTTTATCTTTTATTTTTTTTTATTCTTTTCACAAAGTTTATAATCAAATACATTTACAAAATTATCACACAAAAAAAATTATTCAATAAAAAAGTAAAAACAAGTCACAAAAGATCAATCTTAATCCAAATTATATTATTAAAAAAATTATTGCACAAATATTGAAATTTTTTTTAACAATTAGGATGCATCCCTTCGGATGGTACAAAACGAATGAAAATTAAAAAGAGCAAAACAAAAATTTAATGACAAAAACAACACTACTATAAAAATATGAAAAAGCTTTATTATATACAGCAGCGCCCTCTGTTGTCAGTTTGCCATCGATTAAACAATCCTGTTTATGTCGCCAAGGATGGGAAGTTTGGACTATCAGACATAAACATACCGGCGCCCTTGCAGTACTGCAACTAAAAGGATGTCCTCCATCTAAAGAGAAGATAAAAAATCAAAAGAAAAAAAACTTTCATGTTAGTTTCATTCTCCTAAAAGCTTGACATCTTGCAGCAGTTCCAACTCTGATCTGTCAGGAATAAGTGTCATGGTCTAAGACTGGGTTCGAATTCTTGAGGCTTATTGTTCCTCCACTAAATTGGAACTAGAGCTTCCGACGAACTAGGTCTTCAGCTCTCACGACCATAGGACGAACTAGGTCCACTGGTGGATTATTAGGACGAACGAGGTCCGTTATTTTGCTGGGCTAGTGGACGGGTTGTCCTCTTCTATGCTGCAGTTTTCCAACTCAACCTTCCTAGGGACAGACGGACTAGGTCTATTGCCCGGTAAAATGGAAGGTTTAACTTCAGCGGCCCGTATTACCACACGTCCACCAGGTATGGTCGTGGCTCAATTAACCCTTCAGTTTGTCTGGTCCTCGACATCTTCACCTCTCTTCTATTTCCTCCGGGTACCATGACACTGTACGCTATATTTATTGATCAAAATATTTGGTTCGCTGGAAGAATTACAATTTCATTCGAAGCTGTTGGTAATCCTAATTTTCCCTGCAACTTTTTCGAAATAAAAAATTGCTTGCGAACGGGAGTTTATCGGAGCCCTAGCTATAAATATTTGCCCTCGATGACAAATACCAACTATGGCTTGGCTAAAAGAATCTGCCATAGTTGTCTGTAAAACAGTTTTGCACATCACTACCAAGCTTTGCTGCACTAGTAGAACTTGTCGCATCGAAAACTCCAAGTTCTCAAGAGGATCGAAACACCTCCCGGTGCAACAAAGTGTGATGTCGCAAATCGCAGACCGAACAATCCAAATTTTGCCTGCACTCATTCAACCTATGACCAACATCGAAACAGTCAATACACAGGTTGATCTGTTTTACTAACATCAACCTGAATAATAAGCCGAGCTTGTATAAACGAAAATTATACCTATGCACCGACGGATTAATACAGGAAGATTTTCAGCTAACTAACAGCAACAAAAGTAGGAACCAAAAAGAATCCACGGGAAGGTTGAGATTCTGTTCCTCACTAATTCTTCCAACGAAATTGAAATAAAGTACAAAATTTCAAAAATTAAATAAATAATAAATTGAACTTAACCGAAACTCGAAAATATCCGCGGCCCGATGGTAACTAAACTTGCGATACGCAACAAAACGAAAATATTTTCAAAAAACAAGCAAAAGATCACCGTGATTACCCCGACAACGTACTACCGCAAACTTAACCAAGTAATATATTCCAAAATATTACGCACTTCGTGAAACTAAGCCAACAGGACGAATTCCTAATGGCCAATAACCCGATACTTATTACCGTGTCCCAGCATAAACGGGGAACAATAAAAGAAATACAAAGGTGAAAAGGTAGTACCGAAAACCTACACGTTTTCACTTTGTATTCCATATACATATATGACAACAATAAAGAAAACACAAAGCTGAAAAGGTAGTACCGAAAACCTACTCGTTTTCACTTTGCATTCCAAATCATATACGTATATATGTAAATATGTATATATATGTCAAGTTTGCCAATGCTAATTATATTATCAAAAAATTTAAATTTAAATAAAAAATAACGAATTCAAGCTTTTATTAATTTTAAAGTCCTAAAAATAATTCGACTTTAAATAAATTAAATAATTGTAAAACAATTAACAAATAAAGGAATAAAAATCAAAAAGAAAAACATAAATAAATATTATTGCGTTATTTCACTTCAGTTTGACGAAAATTCAAACTTTTTCATTTACTCGAAGATCGTTAACAAACCAGATCTATCGAGAATTGAAGTAAATAACATTTTATTTGTGGGTACGTCTTTCATATACTCGGTGGATTTAAAGATTTGTTATAAAAGGTAATGTGCTTTGCTACTTAGCGAACGCACCATCACCAATTATGAAAACACTATTGACTTATAACCGATATCAAATTGGGTGGTTGAATTCGATTCACCAACTGTGATATTCACACCGCAATTTGACATCCCAGTCACATTTGACTTTGTTATAAGCCAAGACAAATTGGTATAAAAGTGCATAAAAAGAACACTTTGGTTCTTATATCCACTAAGTTCACAAAGTGTGCCTGTGCTATCGAAGTTATAACACAACACTTTGTGAATATATATGCACTGTTATAAATTTTATATACTTGCAAAGTTCGTTTCCATTCTAACAGAACTTTACTTGTATATAAAATTATCACCAAATGATCAAAAAAATAAAAAGAAAAACAAAAACAACTTTACCTTATAATTTCAAGGTTACTTTACCAATTGATGGTGTAGCGATGTCGCAAAAATCCAAAAAAAAAGTTCAAAAAATCCGGTTCGTCTGGACCAAATGTTAATTCGTGGACTGTATTGATGGCGACACAAAAAAAGGAACCAAAATGTTGAACCAATCTGTTGATACACATCCATGAACACTAAAAAGAATAGGAACCAAATTAGCACTGTAATCCAACACAATGATTGGGAAAAAAACTACACTCTCCTTTTGTGTTCCTTTGGACACACGAACAATTTCTTTTATTTTTAATTATTTGTCTCACAATTTTTGTATAAACAATGAAAGTTTCCCGGCTGTTTACATTTTATAACATTTTATCTTTTATTTTTTTTTATTCTTTTCACAAAGTTTATAATCAAATACATTTACAAAATTATCACACAAAAAAAATTATTCAATAAAAAAGTAAAAACAAGTCACAAAAGATCAATCTTAATCCAAATTATATTATTAAAAAAATTATTGCACAAATATTGAAATTTTATTTAACAATTAGGATGCATCCCTTCGGATGGTACAAAACGAATGAAAATTAAAAAGAGCAAAACAAAAATTTAATGACAAAAACAACACTACTATAAAAATATGAAAAAGCTTTATTATATACAGCAGCGCCCTCTGTTGTCAGTTTGCCATCGATTAAACAATCCTGTTTATGTCGCCAAGGATGGGAAGTTTGGACTATCAGACATAAACACATTCATTGTTTGCTGGGCTATTAAACCATTATGTATAAGGCTAGAATGATGCATTTATATATGTATGTATTTATATATGTATGCTTTTCAATATTTATTACATTGAAATTTGAAATTTTTGTGTGTTGCGTCTGTGCTTCAATGTTTTATAGGTCATTGATTGAAATATAAAAAAGATTGAATTTATTGACCTAAATTTATAAAAGAAAAAAAAAGAAAAAAATACGAAAAAACAAAAATTTGTATTTTATTTTTATGAGACATGAACTCTGGACATAATTCCTGTCATAACACGTATTCATGATTTAATTGCAATTAAAATAAAAAGATTCTTTATGAATAAATTAAATATTTTATTTTTTAATCGTTAATTTGTTAACTCGGCAGTTATCGTTTCATTTAGTTTTAATTGACTTATTTTTATTATTCAATATAACTCTTAAAAATATTTCACGTAATTATAACACTGTACTAGTTGGAAAAAGTGACAAGCGGGGCACCTGGCGGGTTAACCTAATTCCGGTACGCTGAATCCAGTGGTGTTAACCGTTTGGAGGAGGTTGCACAACATATATTCGCGTAACTCAAAAACGGTTTAGTTTATTATAATAAACTAAAAAAACCGAAATTTCGCAATGAAATTTTCTTTAAGTAAGGTTAAACTTTTTCCAACATGCGCAGTCGTTGTAGAAACATAATTTTTTTTTGACCAACAAAAATAGTTTTTTTTAGCAAAATTTCGAAAATATTGTTTTTTAAAAAGGCATAAAAAATTGGAAAACGCAGCTGTGCTTCTTTTTATTTTTATTTATTTATTTTTGTTGTTGACGATTTCTGTTTCTACCTGTTCTAGGTATAACAATAGAATACCAGGCAAAATTATCCGCTTGTCACATAAAAAAGTGTCAAATTCTAGCACAGTGTAATTAATAATAGGCATCTGGAAATCAAAAGCTTTTAATACATTGTATGTACATACGGATGCAAATGTAAATAACATTTTTTGTTTATTAATTACTTTTTATATTTCGTTTATTAAAGATTTAATTATACATATATAACATACATACATAATTGGTAATTACAACCCTTCAGTCAGGATTACGACTTATAGTGTTTTCAAACCAAAAGTTACAACCTGATTTTAGCATTAAAACCATAATCAGCTGATTTTGCGTTCACCCTGCAAATTTTCTTAAATCAGGTTTTAACTTTCATACATTCATGACGGAACAGAAATGTGTTTGTTTAAGAAATAACAAAAAATATGAAAAATTAAGAAATAATATTAATATTATTAATATTATTGTTAAAATATTGTTATTTATTATTGTTGTAGCATTCATTATTTGAAATTTTACATTTTTATACAACCGGCTTCTATATTTTTACATTTGTTTTGTTTTTATTTAATTTTTATCAGCTGTTTTTACCATTTCAGAGCTGGTAGCTCTGATTTAGTACATAAAACAAGGTTGTATTTCATAAAATCAACTTAAAACCAATTCAAAAAAGGTTTTAAGTTGATTTTAACACAATAATTTTGTATGGTAAAAGCAGGGGCCTAATTCTCGCATTCGTGATCGAACGAATTTTTACTCGAACGTGCGAGTTTTTTTAGTTTTGGGATTCTCTTACTCGTTATCGAGTAAAGTGTATCGAAATTTCTAATGATGGCATTCGATAACGTGTGATTATTCGAAAGCAACCTTGTGAGTTTTTACTCGTAGGCACTAAAGCTTTCGAATTAACGTTTTTTTGCTGTAAAGGATAATATAAAAAAACGAAAGTAACAAGTTTATAATAATTTATGAATAAAAAATTAATTCCAATATTTGTAGGTCAAAACTTTCAAAAATGAATTACACCCAGAAAAAAATTCTTGGAAATTTCATGGTTAGGTTAGGTTAGAGGACGTGTACTTGCCAACTGTGACAAGTACAGTACCCGGAGGTCGAATTGACCCATTGTACAACGTCCTAGCTTCTCACACCACTCGTGTTGTGTGCGTTAATTTTATACATGAGTAGCGGGACCTACAGTTTAAGGTCGACTCCCAATTCAGATTTTTGAGAAGCTTTTCATGGTAATTTTTACTCTCAGAGTTTTTGCCAGAAATCTGCTGAGACGAAATTGCCGAAATTTTTTTTCATATTTTCGTTTTGATGTCCGACCTGGGATTTGAACTCGGACCTTTCGTCTAATAAGACAACACACTACCTACTAGACCACGGCGAATTAATTTCGTGGTTAAGCATTCAGAATTGGCAAAGAGTATTTTACCAAATATTCCTCAGGGAAAGACAAGAGATCTAATCAGCTGTGGGAACAGCTCACAACTAAGCTCAATGCTTCCGGCGCACCAATCAAAGATGCAAAATTGTGGCGCAATGTAGTTTAACAAACTCTTGTTTTAGTTTACATAACAGATGTATAAATATATGTATGTCTTTAAGTATACGCTTTCTTTTTCCTCAGAATCAGAAGAAAATGAGTAAAATCAAAATATACTATCCATTATATGAAATATTACAACTTTAATAAAATTTTCTTCCTTGGATTAATTAAATTTCTTTTATTTTTTTAAGAAAACATATGTTTTTTATTTACAATTTTTGAATTTTAGTCAGTGCTCTAAAACGAAATAATTAACTCGTTTCACAACACTTAAGTAACAAATCGATTCGTTTCGTAACGAGTAACATCATCAGAAAATTTCTCGCTTTCGAAATTATTTTCTATTCGAACACAATTTCGATCACGAATGCGAGAATTAGGCCCAGGTTTTATTTTTGATTTTAACGTTAAAACCAACTTTTGCGTTAAAACCACTCGGTGTGAAAACACTATTAGCTTTTCACACTACTTATGTTGTGTGAGTTAATTTTATGCACCTACAGTTTAAAGTCTGCTGCGAACGACAGTTTGTTTAAGAAATTTCTCATGGTAATTTTATTTATTCTCAGGGTTTGCATTTAGTGAGAAACTTTGCATTGCTCATAGTTTTGCCAGATATCTGCTGAGAGGAATTAGCCGAAGAAATATGGTTTCATATTTCGTTTTCATGGAGATGTCTAAACCGTGGCCTAACGTCGAATAAGCCAACACACTATCCACTAGGCCATGGCGAGTTCATTTAATTATACACTGATATTCATTATTATGCCTATATTCGAACAATCAAGTTCATACGTAAACTGTTTGTTTACATATGAAAATATTATCACTTATTCTGCGTTTAGATTACGTTCCCGTATAAAGTTACGCTATGATCGGTATTGGTATTCTAGCTCTATACCTTGGTGTTTCGGACTTCTAGATTACAATGGCATAATAGAAAAATTTCCTTCAACATTGCCCCTGAGTAAAAGTATAAACTTAATTTTTGAAATATTTAGTTTCTCCACTTTTGATATAAATTTCTGTCTTTGCATTCGTTTCCAGACATTAAACTGCCTGCACTTGAAAATTTTCCTGGAACAATTATATTAAGTTGTTAAAATTTTTTCTAATCTAAAAATCTAAGGGCCATTATTACAACTTACAGTTTAAGTTGGGTTTACTTTAGCTAAAGTAAACTTTAAAGTCACCTTTAACTCCTTGTCGTTATAATAACGATATAATGATATAATAAAGTTAACTTTTTCTAAAATATGGCAGTGCCGAATCAATAACGATAACATTGCTACTATATTTTTGTTGTATTTGCTCATTCTGTTTATATTTGAAGTTGTCATATTGAAAAGAATATATAATATGGCAAGTTCGAACATAAACTTAACTTTAAAAGTTAAAGGTAGGATAATCCTCCCTTTAGTTTAACGCTCGCTTCTGCTTTATTGTTTATAATAATGAAAAACATTTTATCTGCCCGTTAAAATCCTACTTTTATTTAACGGCAAGTTGTAATAATGATCCTAAGACGACGTACATTGAAGAACTACTGTACATTAGAAAGTGTTATAAAACAATAATATTTTCACCACTCTCATTTGAAAGTGACTTGCTAACATTTGTTGCTCAAAGTATTGTAACTGCAAAAGGTATGCTGTAGTGGTTGGTATAATAAAATTTCATTGTTTTTTATATTTGTTTTTATATTTTGTTTGTGTTTAAAATACTATCTTGTTATAAGTCTAAATCTTTTATTAAGAAATTCAAAAAGCAAACATATAAGAATATGACAAATAAAATTCTGCTTCGAAGAAACCGACACATTGAGAGAGAAATCAATTATTCTAGTTAGAGCAATGAGTATGACAGATGTCTCCAACTTTATGGTCTTATTTTCTTTGCTATTTAACTTAAATACAAAAGAAATTTCTAAAACTTGTTTTGTACTGTATGAGAAACATAAATGCTCCCTACTGCGACATTGTTAGCATGTCCATTGTTGGCTCGATAATACACCAAGAAATAGAACATGTAGAGTGTTATTCAACAAGTATTTTTACGTGATGAAAAAATGAGTGCATTAACGACAATGATGCTTTTAGTTAAATAAAACTAAAGAAAATCTCTTCAATCTCAATGGCGCCGCCTGTTTTTGGAAAGAATATTTTCTGACATTGTGTGAATATATCTTTGAGATATCTGGTTGCCGATACATCTCCAATTCTCATTCTACTAAATAATGGGTTTGATCATTTTAAAAAATGTAGCCTCTAAATTTTAAATTTATTCTGAGTTCTTCTTGGATGTGCATGTTTTTGAAAAAATTAACATTTTTTTCTTATTTATTGTATTTCTGTGGCATTGTATAATAAATGCTGTAAAAAAAAAACTACTGAATATTTTCTCAAATTTCTTTTTTTATTTGAAAGCACAATCCTTCCGGTTAATAATGGAAAATAATTTCATTCAAATGGCTGCCTCGGCTGGCCATGCAGTAGCCTACATGATCGGTCCAATTTTTAAGCACATTATCGATTGTGTGCAGCTGTATTTCACCAATGGCTTCACGAATATTGTCCTTTAAAGCGTCAATTGCCTCTGGCTTGTCGGCGTAACACTTATCTTTGACGGCACCCCAAAAATAATAGTCCAACGGTGTCAAATCGCAGCTCCGAGGTGGCCAAACGACATTGCGGCTGATAATGCTATCTTCAAAAACAGGGCGCAAAACATCAAGTGTAGCTTCGGCTGTGTGGCACGTAGCGCCGTCCTGTTGAAACCAAATGTTGCCAATATCCTCCTCTTCAATTTTTGTGAACAAAAATTCGTTCAACATGGCCCGATAACGATCGCCATTGACTGCAACGGCCACTTCTTGCTCATTTCCGAAGAAAAATGGCCCAATTATGCCTCTGGACCAAAATCTGCACCAAACAGTGACTCGTTTGGGATGCGTCGGCTTTTCAATGTATGCGTGCGGGTTTTCTGTGCCCCAAATGCGACAATTTTGCTTGTTTACATACCCGCCAAGATCAAAATAAGCTTCATCTGAAAAGATGATTTTTTTTGCCAAAATCGGCATCTTCTGTAAGTCGATTGCAGGCCCACTTAGCGAAGCGAAAACGCATTGCATGGTCAATTGGCTTCAACTCTTGAACCAATTGCATTTTGTATGGCGTCATACCAAGATCTTTATGCAAAATTCGTCTCAATGATGTCTCCGAAATGTTCAATTGTTGAGAACGACGGTGAATTGATGTTGATTACGCTTCACTCATACTTTCGGCCACAGCAGCAATATTCTCGGGTGTACGCACTGTTTTTGGCTTTTCACGCTTTGGTTTATCGATGAGGATGCCAGTTTCTTTAACTTTTTTCACAAGATAACGAACATACGGAGCTGACGGTGCTTCTCTTCTTCCAAAATCCGTACGCAATTTTCGCACACATTCTGCAACATTACCATGATTTTCAAAGTAATGTCGCAATATTTCCCAGCGTTGTTCAAGCGCATACACAACCATATTCGTTCAGCCGAAGTATAAAACTAGTTATCTGTCAAATCAGACATGAGCTAAGTGTTACCATTCACGAAATAAGCACTAGTTGAAAAAAAAATGTTAGATGGCGGACCCTTTAGTATTTCAAGAGACTACTAGATGTACAATAAGGAAAAACTATGTGCATGTGAAAAATTTATGTTTTCAATTATTTTTTATTTTGGAGTTACTAAGTTAAATTGATGTACACAGATTTTTTTTCTTGCTGTATCTCCATTAGTGCTACTATTTACATACATATATAGAAATAGAATAGTATCTGTGGGAAACAATAGTTTTGTTACTGACCATATGTTATTGTTTTTTGAAATAGCTTGCAATTGTCATTACGAATACATTTAAACGTAATTCCCAATTCGAATATTTAAAATAACAACAGATTTTATTCTTCATTGTATAGTAACAAATAAAAAATAATAAATAAAATTTACATATTTGTTGGAGATGATATCTCTTCAATTTTGTTTAACATATTTAATATTAATTCAATGGTGATTTATAACGGAAATGGTTTAGCATGATATGAGTGCAATCTTATGCAAAAAAATATAGTATTAGGATGATGTAGTGATTAAAGTGATCGACCTTATAAAGGATTTTAAATTTTCACAATTAAGAGACTTAAGTCGCCGTAGTCTAGTAAGTACTCCGTTAGCGTGAGGCCACGGTTAAAATCTCAGGTCAGACGTCTCCGAGATAATGTAATCCAAAAAAAGTGTTTTCCTGTCAGCAGATTCTGGCAAAACCTCTGAACTGAATTAAAATTGCCATTAAAAGTTTCTCAAAAATCTGTCGTTAACAGTCCACTTTAAACTGTAGGCACATGTGGTGTGAAAAACTATGTCGTAATCCTGTCGAAGGGTTGTAATGATCCATTATGTATGTATGTATGTGTGTATGTAAAAGACTTATGTAAAGACTTAAATCTACTCCATAAGTTGAGAATTGCTGTGGTTTATTTGCATACACTTGTACCTTCAAAAAACTCCAAAAGTCGGCCGATATAAAATCGCTTGATATCTCTGTGACCAGTTGACATTACTTCCATGACCATGCCCTTATGTATATTCCTCGTGCAGAACATCTAATTTCAACATGAGCTATGAAACCATATGCCGTTGGTGTCCAGATTATCCCATTTAGCCCAAAAAGAAGTTGGTAACCGTTATCGTACAGAAGTCGCCATTCTCAGTGATTCCCATCTGTCAAATCTTCAGAATGAATATTGACTTTTTTGGAATGCATTATTAGCTGCTCTTAGATCTCATGTGGATTGGTATTGTCTCTATTTGACAATTTTTGTTGTTCGTATACATATCCAATCATTTAGAATTGGGCTTCATCACTGAATACGATTTTTGATGAAAATTGGGTCCGAACAGAACAGTAAGTTTGTCAAAACATTTTCTTACTTGCGCTTGTTGTTGAGTGATATATGCATCCATGGAGATTTGCCAATACAAACTGTTTAAGTGACAAATAATTTGACAGATGTAGGTGCTAAAAAACGATCATGATCAACTGCGAAATATGTCGTGCATTCGTCTATATAAACTGATAAAAATATCTCTTTAACGTGTATGCATAACAGAAATCAGCAATGAGTATTCAAAAAGATTAGTAGATTCGAATCATACTCATACGCATTCATACTTATTTTAATATCAAACTCATACTCATACCTTAACAATACGTATGATGTTGCTTATTTCGACTCTCCTTTACTCAACATTTACTAGAATCACAAAATGAATATGATTAGCGTACGCACACTACAATATGTACTCACTACAAGGTTGTGTGTTTGCTTTGCTTGCTGTCTTTTTCTTTCTTTTTTTTGTAAATGCAATAACAACTAAGACTGTAAATTTTGCTGAATGATTCGAATCACTCGAAGGTTGTAAGTTTGATGTCAACGTTGTACTTGTGCTCATTTCCGCCTGTACTTATAAAGCAATGTTGTAGTGAGTACGAATGAATCTGAGTAGTTGAATTTTAATACTGTTGACCCCCTCATACTCAAAATTTAATGATTACTTATGAGTAGCGAAAAAACGATTCATTGCTGATCTCTGATGCATACGTAAGTACATACGTATATGTATAATCATATAAAGATAAACTTATCATTTTGAATTGCAAAATATAAAAAAATTCTTTTTCGCTCTTGAAATTTTAGCTTTAACACAAATAAAAAAATGATGTGAACACAAATACATATAAAGTAAAATCTGTATTAAGTTGTGCAAAAGCCAGTGTGTTTAAATAAAGCTATTTATACAATAGTTTCAATGGTTTCGACCACATGCATTCAAGTGGCATTTATACACTACTACGTACAATGTACGTATTATTACAGATAGTAACGAATGCGTATAAGTAATACAAATAACATTATTCACAAACAATATCAATACGTATGTAGTGTCTTTAATATTGTCATGAAAATTAACTGTAGCGGTTTAGTGCAACCACCTTACTTCTCTTACCTTAACTTACCCTTACTTGATTAATGTTTGTTAAATTATTTCTTCTTCTCTTATTTTTGTATGTATTTTTTCTCGCAGGATTTATGATAATCTCTTAACAACAGTAGTTCAATACTTATTTTTATATTAAATAATTATTTTGAAATAAATATTATTTTTAAATAAAAAATCTAAATACCATTGCTATATACAACTTTGGAAGAAAAAGATTTAATCTTCATGAACTTACAAAAATGATAAACAAGTAAACGAAAATATACCAACAAACACTACAAGAATAAATATAAACACAATACACAAACAAACATTTATAGAGATCTCGAAAAGGCGAAGCCATGAACATTCACCTTCAAGAGCAAACATCAGACTGTCTACGCTGCCCTATACAAGGCAAGGCAAAGCAGGCAACTGAGTTATTAAAAGTTTAGTCAGTCGTGTGTCAAGTCGCCGTGTGTTTGAAGAGAGTAATCGTGGTTTGAAGATCTCATTCATACATTCATGTACGTTATAGCTACAAAAAAAATGAACATCTTCGCTGAAGATAATATTTTGATGGAAACAAATTTCTCACAAAACTAGAATTTTGATAAAAAAAAAAGAAATTAAAAATGAATGGTTGCAAAGAACAATTATGTTATGTTATGTTGTTGACGTGCGTTAGTATATTCTCAGTAAAAAAGTAATAAAAAAATGACTACACAATTACACTGATTAAAAATTAAATATTCAAGAAAGAATTGATAATGTTACGAAAATGGAAACGGTGTACCATCTTTTAACATTAAAACGATAAACAAAAGCTACACAAACAAATACAACGAACTTGTTACAAGTAAACCAACAACATCAGTATGAAAGAAAAGGGGATAGACAAGTAAGCAAGAAGGCAACAACAATCAATGTGAAAAAAATACACAACCAACAATGAATTCACGATATAGTTCTCGCGAAAGCGAAACAACAAACGTTCGATTTCAAGAACCTCCAACAGACTGGTTACATTGGCATATAAAAAGGGAAGACAAAGCAGGCAACGAGTAGTAAGAAGTGCTACGTGTGAAGAAAACAGTCGTGGTTTGAAGATCGTCATTGAAAAGATATGCAATTATTGTTGTATACGTCAAGTTGTTAATATTGGCTCACAAAACTAGTGCGAACAATAAAGAATTTTATTTAAACTAAACACCAATTTATTTTTATTTTGTTTGCAATCAACGAACTCATACTTTAAACGTTTCTAAAAAGGTAGAAACGTAACAATATGTTTAAATTTGGGAAGAGTTTTTCAGTTAGTTCTTCTTGTTAAAAATTTCTTAGAATTGTAGTGGGACAAATGTTAACATTGTAGTGAGTCTTACAGGACGTTTATGGATGGCAATCGAACCCCTGTGGAATTGCCTGTTATCACAAATGGTCCACAGTGGTATTACAGATCCATCCAATAATTTTAAATTTCATTTGTTAAATGAAAAATTTTTGGAAAAATAATTAATTGACAGAAAATAACGCTATTTAAGTTGGGTTGCCACACTTAATTAAAGATTTCTTCATTGATTTCATGTCATTATCACTATATGCCGAAATATCAAACTTCCCATAACTCCGGAAGCATAAATCAGACTGATATTAACCAATGACAAGGGTTATGTTGGCTCTGTGGACTGCCGTGGTTTGTGATTTTTTACTTCCACCTGTGACTTAAGAAAACACAAAAAAGTTTAACAACCCGGTGACCAGTTAGGAGACCATGCCCTCAAATAACACATGCAGAATATCCAAAGCGACATGAAGTCTGTGGTACGTAGCGCCGTTCTGTTAAAATCACATGTCGTAATTTTCCATATCATCCAATTCAGACCAAAAAGAAAGGATATTCGTCAATGGATAGTGGTCGCCGCTTTCATAGAAGTATGGACCGAAGATGCCGCCATATCCAAGACCACACCAACACAACAATGACCTAATCGCTGAAGATGAGTTTTCAATGAAAATTAGGATCAGGGATCCATTCAGTTAACACGCATCTTTTTCTATGGTCATTTACTGTCTCTAGGTTTCCGGTCCAGTTAGATTTTGTACGACTACAGGTCCAAGTCACGAAGAAAAATTCATCAAATGGTAATACGCAAAAGGCCGAGTACTTGTTAGCTAGACATATTTGACTTGGTCGTTTTGGCAGATCATGAAGGTGTTGCATCCACCTCATTCCAAATAATCCTCTTGGTAAGAGGAATATGATGATTGTAAAATTGGCGCAGCACACGGAACAAAACAATCCTTTTGATAAAACAGTTTTATTGTTTGCACGAGTTACCAATGGCAACCAACCAGCAACAACAACAACGACAACAACAACAGCAAATCATCAATAGCCGAATTTAAACCTATATATGTATATATGTGTGTATATGTAAATATGTACGTTCACTCATAATGCAAAGATTGTAAAATTAAAAACAATAACAAATACTTGAATGACACACACATTATGCACAGTATGTAAAAATAAATAGGTTTCCTAAAAATTGTATACGTTGCAATAATTAATAAATAGGTTTCTTATACATTGTAACAATTAATTTCTTAAGAATTTTATACATTGTAACAATCAACTTCCTAAGAATTTTATACCAGGGTTTGTTTTTGCTTCACTGTGTTTTGCTTTTTCTTATATGCTTCACTACAGCTAAGAGAAAATAAAACAGCAAAGGCAAACAGCACAGTCAAAAAACAAAAATAAACTCATTAGCTGTAGTGGTACAGTGAAATGTTTTCTACTAATGCAGTGAAGCACAGTTGTTAATTTCAAAACGATCACTATTGCTTACAGCGTTTCAGCTCTTGTGGTTTCTCTTGTGCTTTTGCAGTACTTATTTGCTGCGCTGTTTTACTTTGTAAAGAACTGCTTAAAGGTTTTATATGATAAAAATGGGGGTGTATTTGTGAGAAGCATGTGTATAACCCAGAGGAAAATTGTTAGTAATTATTGTTTCAAGCAGTGTTCGAACAAATATTGTTTACAAAATATCGTGCTTTTTAATCCCATTTATTACTCTTCGGAATAATAGAAATATTTCACTTAAAAATTCAAAGAAAAATCTGTGAAGTTTAGCCATTGCAAAGGATGGCAATATTTCACCAGGCAGAAAATATTATGGAAAGATTTAAATGCATAATAATGTATGTAAACGTTGTGGTGACCAATTTTCGAGACGGAGGATTATTAAATATAACCCCTTGAAATATACAGGTACCTGGAATATGTAATGATGACTCTTGCTACAAAACCATAAAAACTTGTGCGAAAAATACCAATGTCGGTCGTTTGAAAAAAGTGCACTGGCTACATTGAAAATCACAGTTTTAAAAGTTCTGGTACCTGAATATTCCAAAGGATTATATTTTATGGTCCTCAAATTGGTCACTACAAAATTTCCATACATTATTATGCACGTAAATCTTTCCATAATGATATTTTCTGCCTAGTGAAATATTGCCATCCTTTGCAATGGGTAAAATTCACAGATTTTTCTTTGAATTTTTAAGTGAAATATTTCTATTATTCCGAAGAGTAATAAATGGGATCAAAAAGCACAATATTTTGTAAACAATATTTGTTCGAACACTGCTTGAAACAATAATTACTAACAATTTTCCTCTGGGTTATACACATGCTTCTCACAAATACACCCCCATTTTTATCATATAAAACCTTTAAGCAGTTCTTTACAAAGTAAAACAGCGCAGCAAATAAGTACAGCAAAAGCACAAGAGAAACCACAAGAGCTGAAACGCTGTAAGCAGTAGTGATCGTTTTGAAAATAACAACTGTGCTTCACTGCGTTAGTAGAAAACATTTCACTGTACAACTACAGCTAATGAGTTTATTTTTGTTTGCTGACTGTGCTGTTTGCTTTTGCTTTGAGTACAATTGCTGAAAAACTGTAAGCACAGCAGAAATTTAGGTGCTTTTGCTAATTTCAAGCAAGCAATACAAACCCTGTTTTATACATTGTAACAATTAATTTCTTAAGAATTCTATACATTGTCACATATGTTAAGTAGGGTTCTTAAGAACTTTATACATTGTACCATATAAAAACAAATATTAAATAGGTCACTTAAGAATTTTAAACTTAAAGAAGAACAAAAAAACAATTAATTGCAAAGCTAAGAATTTTGTGAGTATAAATAGAAGATCAAAAATAAAAATCATATTATTATTCAACTGGAAATCTTCGAGTTTTATTTAAACTATGATAACTGGCGCAGTCGGTAGGATGATAAGTCGGGCTAAATCTTTTGCTTGATTCTTCGGGGTTCTGGCAGCCGGATGGAAATTCTGTAGATATGTTATTCCACTCAATTATTATTCCTTTCTTCAATTGCTTTAATAATTTTAGGGTGGATTTATGATCTTCAAGTGTCACACTGAGACCTTTGATGGGACTTACATACGTAGTTTTTGGTGAAAGCAACGGCCACTATAAAACGATTTAGGTCTTCCAAGTATTAAAACTATCCAAACAGAGACATAAGCGTAAAGGAAAACTACCAAGTCATATATTTCTAAATGTACCTGATCGATTACAATTTACGTTAAGCGTTCATTTACATTTTGCTGTCATTTAATATGTAAAAATTATAGCGACATGCATGTGGCGTATGAGTGAAATCCAATTCAATTAGTTCCATACACGATAAAATCAAATATTATTTATTGCATACTTTTCAGAGTACTGAAATAATACATATATGTACTGTGATGCGTATAAGTAATATTACTTTAAATTCAATTAAATATAAAGTATACCGTTAATTCCAGGAGACTTTAAAAATTTAACATTTTTAGATTGAATGTATTGTTACGTTTTTACCATTTTAAAAACGTTTAAAATATGAGTTCGTTGATTGCAAACAAAATAAAAATATATTGGTATTTAGTTTCAATTAAATTCTTTATTGTTTGTACAATTTTTGTGAGCCACTGTTTACAACTTGATATAAACTATTGCGTAAACATACATACTTTCATACTGCTGTTTTTGGTATATGGTTTTTGTTTTTGTAGCTCTTGTTTATGATTTTGATGTTAAACGATGTTACACCATTTCCATTTTCGTAACAGTATTATATTAGAGGATTTACATGCTACGCAGATTAAAATTATTGAATTTGTAAATATTCTTGATTACATTATGTTTCATTATATGTCTTAACTACTGCAGTACACACGTGTAAAATGGTTTCTGCTAATTTTTTCAAAGGCTAAGTAAATATTGATAGTATTTGCGGCCATTTACAATGTTCCAGTATTCATTAAATTTATTATAAGTACTTAACTTTAGTAAACTTACGAAGAGATTATTGTAATCAATTTTAGACTACTTCTTTGGCACTGAAGTTTTGTTTTAAATAAGTCATGGAACTGAAAGGAGTTAATGGCCTCTCATTAGTGCCGAGGCGGCCAACCTCTAATTCACACCAAACAGTGACTTTTTCGTTACATATTGTACCCTATTGGATCTTATGTGTATGTATTTGTATAGCCAATTGTGAATAATTTTATTCGGTCACATAATCATTCGTCGCTGCAAATATTTTTTCAAAGAATTTAAACTTCTGTTCGGTTTTTTATTTCTTTATGACAAAATCTGAAATTTGAAATTGTTTGAAATCTTTACATATTCAAACGAAACAAAATATTAAATATACTGCCGTTGTACCACATATGCTGAATTTACGACATTTATTTCTAAGTTATATTGAATGTAATATTGCTGAATCAAATTCTATTATATGTGAAGGTCTACCTTTGACACACCCGATGGCCAAAGAACGGCAGAGATCACGTCTGATGCAGCTCAGGGGTATATTCTTGGTCCTGACATTTGGAACCTGAGCTTTGACAATATCTTGGGTATAGAAATGCCAGAAGACACATACCTCGTGGGATACGCGGACGACATAGTGTCGGTCATTTCAGTGCGCGATATGGAGGATGCCAGGAGAAAACTAAATCAAGTCGTAATAAGGACGCGGATATGGCTCGAGGACCACGGTCTAGAGCTCGCGAGAAACAAGACCGAAGTCATACTGATGACATTGGCACACATTTCACTCGAGATAAGTATGCAGATAGGTGATGTGTCACTGACGACGAAAAAAGCGGTGAGATATTTGGGTCTCAGCCTCGACTGTATACTTAATTACTAGGCCCAAATACAGCATGTGGCTACCAAGGCAGCAAAACTAACAGGCATGTTGAGCAGACTGACGGCAAATATCGGCGGACCAACGCAGTCGAAAAGGAAATTGATTATGGCGACGACAAACTCGATACTACTCTATGGCAGCGAGATATGGGGAGATGCGCTGGAGTTTAAATCTAAGCGGAAAATAGTAGCAGCGGTGCAAAGAACAGCGACACTAAGAGTTGCAGCGGCTTATCGCACGGTCTCAGGCGCCGCAGTCCTCGTTATCACCAGTGAGATACCTATCGACTTGCTCGCATTTGAGCTTAGAAGATTATGGAAAGCGAAGAGGGGAAACCATGCCATTAGTACGACAGATGTCAGATCGCAAACAATACGGCGATGGCAATGCAGATGGAGCGACGAAACAAGTGGAACATGGACTGCTAGACTTATTCCATCTGTAGAAGCATGGATACAGAGAAATTTTGGGGAAACTAACTACTTCCTGACACAGTTTCTTTCGGGTCACGGTTATTTAATAAATGACGACCCTGAACATACTTTCTTCCATTGCTTCAAATGGCAAGACGAGAAGAATATGCTGATGGTGCAGATTGGTGAATTCACACCCGACAACATTGTGGACACAATGCTCGAGAGCGAGGAATACGTCGAGCGTATACTCCGCATCAAGAAGGCCGACCTTGACACAGTGCGACAAAATGATACACGAAAAGGCGAGCCAATAGCTTGAGGCTGGCTTCAAATATGGCATACCCAGACGTGGGAGAGTAGATAACGGTCCTTTACGGGACGTCGTTCTGGGCCCTTCCCGAAGTAATGCAGATAGCCGTCCCGGGAAGGGAGTATCCCCAGAAGAGGAGGAGGAATTGTTTTAGTGGAAGCACCACTCGACGTAGCTGACGACGATCACTGTAAGTGCGAAACCCTACCTCAAGCAAAAAAAAAAAAAAAAAAAAAAAACCACCAATGGAGCAAAATAGTACTAGAAATGATCTGTTCTTATCAAGTTGTGCATTAAAAAATTGGTTTCAGGTATTTTAATTACAACCCACGAAATTGACAGCCGGATTACAAATCCCTTATCAATTCGGAAAGAGTTTTGATTTTCGATTTTAGTCAAATATTTTTTTTTCATTCGACAAAATTAATTCATACACATACATACATATACACACATAATTGGTCATTACAACCCTTTCGTTATCATTGCGACCTTGCTTCTCAACACCTCTCATGCTGTGTGCGTTAATTTTATACATCTATTGAGGGCACCGTAGGTAGTGTGTTGGCTTATTAGACGAAAGGCCCGAGTTCGAATCCCAGGTCAGACATCAAAATGAAATATGAAAAAATAGTTCTTCGGCGACTTCCTCTCAGCATATTTCTGGCAAAAACTCTGAGAGTAAAAATTGCCATGAAAAGCTTCTCAAAAAATCTGTCGCTCGGTGTCGACTTTAAACTGTAGGTCCCGCCACTCATGTATAAAATTAATGCAAACAACATGAGTGTTGTTGAGAATCTAGGCCGTAATCCTGACTGAAGGGTTGTAATGAGCCAATTATGTATGTATGTGTTGCGGGCCCTAGAGCTTAAAGTTAAAACTCCAAACTATAAATTTTTTGAGAAACTCTTCACTGGAAATTTATTTACTCTCAGAGTTTTTGCCAGAAATCTGCTGAGAGGAAGTACCTCAACAAATATTTTTTACTACGTCATTTTGTTGGAGATGTCTGACCTGTGGGTTTGAACCGTGGCCTTACGTCTAATAGCCTTCTATCAGACGTACCGGTTTTTGTAAACGTGAAATAAAAATTTTTAATGAGAAATTCACGCAATTTGTAAATTCTACGCCAATAAAACTAGTCATCATTTGAAGCAACCCGATTAATCATATAATTTTCGACTTTTTCGTAGGGATCGAAGTGATACTCAGCCATGGCGTGTTCAATCGATGAAAACAAAAAGTAGACGGAAGGACCTAAAATATGGTAAATACGGCGGGTGGAGGCAGAGCCCTATCCTAATGCTTTGATTGTATATAGAATCTGTCCATTTTCATGTATTATTCTATCTATTTTTCTATCAATCCATGGTTTGAATTGATTATTTCTTTTGGTAGCGATTTCTATTAACGTCTTCCCAAAGTATTAGTACCTCGCGGTACTTCACACACGTGAGTGAAAACAGCTGCAAAAGACCAACAGCATCGCAGTCATGCCGAATCGATCTGGTTTTGTATCCGAAATTGACGGTTGTCCTTAATTAACTCATAATTCGTTTCCGTTTAGGATTCTGAAGATTAATCCACTTTTCATAATCAGTACAACACTATCGTGTCTTTGAAACAAAATTTCACAAATGGTTTTTGAGTTTTCCGCCTACAGACAGTTTTATTTTGAAGTTCACTTGATACCGGTAAACTTTAACAAAACAGACATTGTCTTTAAAAACATCTGTTCCCCCTGCATAGAAAGATTCTGGAACCTTCAGCGGAATGGGCTTGATATACTACATTCTGGGACCTACCTAAAGTAATTATCAAAAAAGGCGCTACTGCTAGTCGTTCGTTATTAAATATTTTAGACTTCCAAAAAGACAGAGCCGATCACGTTCCCGAAATACCATTCAAATCATATATGTTGCGAAATCTGCCACAACAGCAGCCATTTATGTTATAAAAAAATACATGTTCATACAAAGTTCATGCATTGACAAAGCATGCTTTTAAGAATTCCACTCGTATGTGGTCACTGTATCAATTTTGGTACATCCCTTTATGTGTCACCGAATAAACAATTTTGAACCAAATAAAAGGCATATTATTTAAATAATTACAAATTTTCAGTCAGAATCACGACTTCTCTTCTCACATCACCTATGTTCTGTGTGTTAATTTTATACATTAGTAGCAGGACCTATGGTCGACTCTGAACGACAGATTTTTAAGAAACATTTCATCACAATTTCATTTACTCCCAGAGTTCTTGCCAAAAATCGGCTGAAAGACAGTCACCAAAGTAATATCATGGAAATGGATGACCTGGGGTTTGAACCGTGAATCTCGTCTACATACTACTTAGTAGACTAGAGCGACTTCAAATATCTTTTTCTTAATTTTTTATTAGTATCACATGGGATAATTAAATTAAATAAATTTATTTCGAAAGAAATTTATCACTAAAGTATGTACGCTTTTTTGTTGGAGGGGTGTAATTTCGATTCTATAAATATTATTTTTATTCTTCTTCTGTAATTTTTATTAGGCAAGAATGTTTTTTATATTTTGTTTTTTTAGTTCTAAGTACTAATGGTAAACAAACTAATAAAATTGATTTTCTAATAACTTTTTTATATTCATTCCTTTTTATTTCAGAAGTCTGTATAGAAAGTGCAACATAGAATAGAGTGGATTGGTAAAAATACAATGTTAAGGTAGCTATTTTTTATTTCAAAACATACAAACAACAATCTCTTTAATGTACATTTTGTATTACAAAGTTCTTTTGATAATAATTCTCAACGACTGTTAGTTACGTACCAGAGATCAGCATCGTTTTTTCGCTACTCATAAGTACTCATACAATTTTGTGTATGAGTGAGTCAACAGTATTGAAATTCAACTACTCTGATTCATTTGTACTCACTACAACATTGATTTATAATTACAGGTTGCAATAATTGTGAGTACAACGTTGACATCAAACTCATAACATTCGAAATATGTTTGATTCATATGCCTACTCATTCAGATTCATAAGTTTTGAAAAATGCTTATAATACTCATAAATGATTCGAGTGATTCAAATCATTCATCAAAAGTTTTAATTGTTGTTGCATTTACAAAAAAAGATGAAGGAAAAAGAAAAAGACAGCAAGCAAAGCAATCCACAACCTTCTAGTGAGTATTGTAGTGTTCGAATGCTAATAATACTCATTTTGTGATTCTTGTAAATGTTGAGTAAAAGAAAGTCAAAATCAACAACATCATGCGTATTGTTAAGTATGAGTACGATAAGTACTTCAAACTTTGAATATCAGTAGTATGAGTATGATATTGAAATAAGTATGAATGCGAATAAGTATCAAAAATTATGAATATGATTCGATCTACTCATCTTTTTGAATACTCACTGCTGATCTCTGTTGCAGCTGTCTTATTTATGAAAAATATTTCATTTATTACACTACTGACCACATAAGAAAAGAAAAGACCGAACAGATATAAGGCAATTAAAAGTAAGTATGAAATATAGATTTACGACATAATATTTACAGAATGTCAGTACTTCTTTAACACCTTAATTTCTTTTTAATAAACTACGTTACCATAAGTATCGTATCTGCGTTACTATTGTCATTGAACTATTTCCCTCTGCGGTTACGGACTTCAAGTTATCGTGTCAAACTACCCTCAAGTACATTTATCATTTTTAATAAGATAATAACAGTCAATTATTTGTTATTGACATTTACATATATATACTGATATATAGTTTGGAAAGTGAAATAAAGTGTCACATAAGAAAACGACAACAAGACCAAATACAAATGTATGTATGTTGTGCAGCAAATGTTCACAATATAAATGAGAATTTCACACTTGTTTTTATCAGTAGTCACCTGTAAAAATAAATCTTCTACAGTGGGTTAATAGAACGGTTTTCGTTGATTTAATAACAGTTTTTATACACTTTAAAGAGTTTTCTGTTTCCACAAGTTGTAACCGAAACAACTTGCGTCGTAACTTTTCATTATAATTACCAATAACTTCCTTTATACTTGAGCATAACTCCCCAATACGCCTTAACAAGCTTATTAGATATATTGAGAGAATTACGCCTTTTGGTGAAGACGTCTCAATCTGGTGAGACGAATGGCCACGATTTAAACCCCAAGTTATCAAACCCAAATCGTTATCAAAACGTAGTATGAAAAATTGTTTGTTCAGCGTGTTCCTCTCAGCAGATTTCTGGCAAGAACGTAAGAGTAAATAAAATTGCCATTAAAAGTTTCTCAAAAAAATTTGTCGTTCGGAATAGACTTTAAACTGTAGGTCCCGCCCCTGAAGTATAAAATTAAGGCACACAACATGAGTGGTGTGAGAAGCTAGGTCGTAATCCTGACTGAAGGGTTGTAATGGCCAATTATGTATGTTTGTATGTATGTATGTATGTATGTATGCATGTATGTATATAGGCAAATTCTATCCAGTTTAGCTTTCTATTTATTTTAATTTGGTATTGCTTTTTCAATTTCAAAATTTGCATGGATTCGCACTGTCGATTAGGTGTCATTTTAAAACATCTTTATAAAATGCAAAAATTTTACATTTTATCTCCTTTTTTTCTTTAAGCATATAAGTTTTTGCCACACTGTTCGAATGACGGTATCATTATGATATAATTTGGATTTTGAAATACATATGTATTTTGTTACTGATATTTACAATGTTTCATAATAATTATTTCTTATTCTTATTACGTCGCTGACTGAATTCGAGTAATACGTTGATCTGATGCTCGCATCCTCTCTCTTTCTATATGTGCATCACGTTGATCATTTGTCTCAGCAGCTCTAGATGTTGAAGATCGTAGACTCTCTCTTTCTACACGTACATCTCGTTGATTTGGTGTTTCTGCAGCTACTGCTCGTTGCAATCGTATTTTTTCCCTTTCTAAAGGTTCATCACGTTGAACTGGAGTCTCACCGGCTCTAGATGTGGAGGCTCTAGACCTTTCAACACTCAGACGAACATCACGTTCTTCGGGAGTTTCGTTAGCCCTTTATGATTGAAAATTAACTGCATTTTTGGTGCATTTTTAATTTATCACAATATGATTGTTTAACTTGTTTAGAATCTGGGATTCAAATGATTTGCTAAAAAGGTTGTAAGTACTATTTAAGTACTTCCTTTCAATCACTATTAGGCAAATATACCATAACAGGTAAATTTTTTTTATTTTCAAGATAAAAAATTTTGGGCAATAGAAAATATTTAATATTTTTTATTAGGGTGACCATAAATGATCTGACCATTAAGATTAGGTCTGTATTATATAACCACAGGTAACAATGGTTCTTTATAAAATTATGTACGCTGTAGGTAGTTAATAAATTAAAGCAATATAGTGTCATCTGTTAATGGTACCTAAGTTACAAATGTCCCTCTATGCACATTTTTACAAACATATGTGGCAGCACTCTTTTGTGGCTGCACTGTCTTGTCGCAGCACTGTTTTTGGATGGGGTCGTCCAAGTAACCGACTACCGGGTACACCGGTATATAATATATAAGAATCGCCATTATTAATTTTTACTTCCACTTTTCTCGTGAACACGAACGGAACACCATCGACGCCCCCAAAAAATAATCTAATTAAATCATCCTCAAATAAGAATCTAAATTGTATTGACACTATAAGAAATAAATTAAATTGTTTCCTTTAAATTAAAATGAAATTAAGTTTGTGTGATTTATTATAATTGGTAATTATAGTCAATAGTCAGCCCATTTTTGTCGAAAGTATTCATATTCATACTAAAGTGGATTCGACAAAATTTTAGGACTCGAAATTTTATATTTTCTTAGATATAATAATTTAATATTTTTTATATGGGAGGTGACACGCCCACTATAGCCAATCCGCCCATTTTGTTTATATACGTCAAAGTCGTCCATACAAAATTTGAGGACTCTAGCTGTTGCAGTTTATGAGATACGCGACTTATTGGGTATGTGAGCGTGACACATCGCCTACTTGAAATTTTAAGATAAAAAGCAGCCTATAGCTCCTTCGAGACATACAGGAAGGTACTGTTAAAATTTCAAGAAAATCGGTCCGGGCGTATAGATTCATATATTCATATGGGAGGTTCCACGCCCTCTATTGCTAGTCAGCCTATTTTTGTCTAAAATATTCATATTGATACTAAAGTAGTTTCGATACAATTTTAGGAGTCTATTCAAATCTCATGGATGTAACATTAAGGGAACTTTCTTGCGTTATCTGGTATTCCTCAGGAAATGTTGTTCTCGTTCCTATGATGTTGGTGGATGACGTTATAATTTCTAGATAGTCAGAAATCGAAAGCTTCTGAAAAAACCGTGATGCAATTGTTTGTATATTCTGATATTTGAAAAAGGAATGTTTCAATGGATTGTCACGGGACTGCACCATTATAGCCTTACAATAGAACAAAAAAAAACAACATTGAGATATTTTACTATCTCTGTAATCTTTTATTAAAACTTAAGCAATTAAAAACTTACATTTTAAATGAACTTATGTTAGCCTGATTTTGCGAATTATAAGCAGAACGGTTGTGTTTGGGTTGTGTGTTTAATCAATTGTTGTTCAATTGCTGTAGTTCTTCCGTTGGCCGGGAAAGTCTTATGAGATATAAATTCTTCTTAACTTTAATGAATTTCCGGTTACTTGTGAATAAATATTTGCAAGAACTTTATACAAATTACACACAAATACGTATGTATATATTGTTCATTCTAACAAACAGAAATCGTAGAAAGGAAACGAAATACAAGACAATGCCAAAAACAATACACAGCGAGAAATAACTGAATGAACAATTAAATGAACTATTTTAATCATTTTATTTTTAAAAGACTGAATTATGCGAATATGTCATACAATTTAGTAACAACAGTGCGTTCCTTATTTATCGGGTGATTTCTGTTTTCTAGATATCTCTTACGGCCATTATTACAACTTGCCGTAAATTAAGGGGATGATTTTAACGGGCAGATAAATTGTTTCTCATTATTATAAGTGGACAATAAGGTAGAAGTTACCGCTGAGCTAAAGGGAGGATCATCCTACCGGTAACTTTTAAAGTTGAATTCATCTTTGAACTTGCCATATTACATATAATTTTCAATATGGTAACTTCAAATATAAACAGAATAAGCAAATGTAACAACAAAAAAGAAGCCTTTCATTGCTTTAAAAAAAAAATTGTTTAATTGAGCAGTGTTATCGACATTGCTCCGGCACAGCCATATTTTTGGAAATGGTAACATTATTTTATCTGTAGTTGTAATAACGAAAAGAACTTAAAGGTGACTTTAAAGTTAGGTTTAGTTAAAGGTAACTTGAGCTAAAGCTAACATTTTCATGTTCTTTTAGGAAATACTAGTTTAATTAGATAATCAAATGTTCGAAAGCAACCTCATCGATTAAAGTAATATTTTAACTAAAAATAGAAATGACCATATACATATATTTATAGTTCATATGTCTATATACGCAAGAAGTCCTAGTTTTTAAGTTATTCGCTTACAAAAATTTTTATGGCCACTTTTGGAGGAACCTCATAAACTTCTCAAACGATTTTTAACGCAAAGTCCACAGATTCATATATTTTTGGCCACTTTTGGAGGAACCTCATTTTCTTAAAAATGTCTTTACCGATTATTTGTAATGACAGATAGAAGTGATGGGCAATTAATGTTATCAGTAGAAAATTATAGTTAATTTATAAGACCAATCCAAAACGCGTTGGTTAGAAGTACAACACTTTCCAACAGCTGTTTCTGTAAGTATTTTTGAAAAATAAAATTTTGTTTTAAAGTTCGTTTGTATTTTTTTATTATTAAATGAGTAAAAATGGATTCAATACATGAATTCGTAATTCATTATTAATTTTAATATCTCTTTTTTAACTTTTTCTTTTTAATATTACTAATTCAGTACACCGGCAAGTGTTTTTTAATAAACTAATAAACAAACAAAAGGTGTTCTCAATGATTATATTACTTTTCTTTTTTCTTTCTAATTATTGATTGCATATTGTTCGGCTTTTGCCTTTTTAAAAACGTTTAAAATATGAGTTCGTTGATTGCAACCAAAATAAAAATAAATTTGTGTTTAGTTTCAATTAAACTCCATTTTGTACGCACAACTTTTTTGGTGCCACTGTTTACAACTTGTTGTATCCAACAATAATTTGCTATGTTCGTTATTCTTCTTTTCACTATTGCGTAGACACTAATACTATGTTCAGACATGCACTTTTATTGATTCAATATTCGCTTATTTGCGTACAATATTTTAAGTGTTCAGACATAATATAAGCAATATTCATTTGACAGCTGCTAAACAAAACAACTGGTTGTTTCAACAGCATCGTTTTTATTTTGTTTTTTGTTTTGTTTTTTTGTTTTGTTTATTGTTGTTGAAATTTGAGTTGTCAAATATCAACAGAAAGTGTTCGGAAAATTGTAATATGCGCACTGAACATAATTATGACAGTGCTGCATTTTAAATTTTGCTCAATATTGTAACAATTTGCGTATTTATTGCGCAATAAGTAATTGAAATTTTATATGAAATATTGAGCTCAATAATGGCCTTTATTGAGATTTACACAATAAAAGTGCATATCTGAACATAGTATAACAACGCGGAAATATTCAAACCACTACTGTTCTCTTCACAGGCAACGCGTCTTCACACAAGACTGACTGAATTCTTACTACTCGTTGCCTGCTTTTTCTTACATTTGTATATGTCCACATAAACAGTCTGATGAATCTTCTTGAAGTCGAATGTTCGTGGCTTCGGCTTCTCGAGAACTCCATCGTGGTTCTATTGTTGTTTGTGTATTTTGTTTATGTTGTGTGTTGTTACCTTCTTGATTACTTGTATATCCCCTTTTGCTTTCATACTGCCGTTGTTGGTATATGGTTTTTGTTTGTGTAGTTCTTGTTTATCATGTTAATTTTAAACGATGTTACACCATTTCTATTTTCGTAACATTAACGTAATCTTTAACGAACGGTTAAAAGCATGGCATAACGAGAAATTCCAATTCCGTTAAAAATTTTAATATGAGCACGAATGACAGTTCTTGGCAGACAATTCAAATAATTAAAGAATCTACAGTTCAGACATTTCAAGGTCATCTTACCAAGGGTCTCAACGACGTACGGATATCGCAGAGTTTGTGAAGTAAATTAAAAAAAATGTATGCCAATATTTAAAGTAATGACAACAACAATAATGACAAAAATGTATTAAAATCATCAGAAACAATTCTACATACAACAAAAAAGAATAATTATTGTTTTAAAAATTTATACATATATAAAAAGTATAACTTTTGGCCCACCTTGGGCATTAATCACTGCTTGAAGACGACTGGGCATTGAATTCACCAAACTCTCTCTAATGGCATATGTTATTTCTGCATATGGATGAATAAGGTCGGTTTTTTATGTTTCACGACTACTAATTTCATATTTTCGTCCAAAATGTGTCCTTTTCCCATAAGCGTTATTGAATTTAAGTCTGGTGAATGGGGTTGTGTATTTCACTGTCTTGGAGCATTGCAGAGGACACAGTCTTTAACAACCTGGACATTATCCTTGTCTTGTTGGAAAATTTTAGATTGGATTTTCTTCCAACTTATATTGATATCAGTCAATATTACCTTCGACAAAGACCAAACGACCCACACCAGATGACGCCATGGCGCACCAAAGCATAATGTTACCTTCACCATGTTTGACTCTAGGCGTAATACTTATTGGATCAAGCGCAGTGTTTCGTTTTTTTTAAACTTTGGATCGGCCATCATTTTAGAAAATGTTATAAACACTTTCGTCGGTAAATACAATACGATTCCAAAAATTCATACCATTGCCTAAGTATGTCATATGTATTAAACTCATGGCGCAGTTTACTATTCTTCACTTTTTGCGTGCTTTTCTGCTCTTAAATCTGTTGCCACGCAAAACGTTTATTATTGTACGTGGAGCGCTTATTTTTGAAACATGGTTGACTAGTTTCAAAATGCTGCTAACACTAAGTCTCGAAAGCTTCTTGGGTCTGCCAGATTGTGTCTTTTTTTCAGTACCGTTTGTCTCGATATAACATCTAATGGTCTTCTGTATAGTGAGACGATTCAATTTGGTTATCTATAAAATGTATTTTCTTATCGGAGACTCAATTAACCTTATATTGACTCAAGAAACTTTTTTTTTGACACAATAGACTTTTTCCTCATTTCGTTTTTTATTTCAATTTTGTGTAAACATTTTAAATAGTGGCAACGCTGGTTTCTGATACTATTACAATAAAATTATTGATCTTGTATGTAGGTTTTGTATAATAAAAATTAAAAAATCGAATCTAAAATATTTGTACACTCAAATACTCCAAGAATAAAGACTTGCACCTAGTAGGGGTGGCATATTTATGAAAGCATAACTTACAAGCTTTTTACGTAAGCGTGCTTGAATACATATTCAATACCTTTTTCACAATTACATATGTTCACGCAGCCATATAATGTTTCCTATCTCGAAATTAGTAGTCAGTCTCTGCATGAGTAGGAAATTAAAATTTCTTATCCTTAATTCTATCATTCAGTAGTTCATGTGTGTTTTATTGTGGTAATTTTAGCATATTATAGTCATCTCTTTCAGTTTTTACACTGAAGCAAAATGTCTCTGATTATTATTCAAACCTATTTAAGTCTAAATAAGTCATGCTTGCCTAGCCCCAGTTAAACATGTATGATAGATTGTAGCATACACATTGACATAGACAATAACAATCTCATTGTTTTACTGCATTTGTAATTGTCTTTAATAAATATGGAAACGACAACAGAAGGAAAATGAAAAATATTATCAGTTGCTGCAGCATTTGCAACAAAACTATTTTTGTTTAGCTTTGTTTTGTTGAATTTAAATTTCCCCTCAGGAAACTGAAATAGTTTCATTTTTGAAATCAAAGGAACTTAATTCATTCATTTTGCAGTATGAAAACACGATGTATTGTTGATTGATTTCCTTCGGAAGCAAATAGTTTTCTTATAATTTATAACTCACATATAGTGGTTTAAATTAAATTAAATCTTTGTTTTGTATTAACTTTTGTAACAACTTTTTAATATGTACAGTATTCCCCAGATATAAGCACCCCGGATATAATAATTTCCCGTTTAGTAGCACTAAAACTAATGCAATCTTGTTGATTTGTGGAACGAGAATGTGCTGAAACTATATCGATATATCATTCCGCTTGTAACTTAAACACCTTTTAACACTTTACAATTACTTTTGTGACAACTGCACACTAGCTCCCCCGTTCAAGCGATTAAACGTTTCTAGATTTCTCACATTCAGCATTAACGTCGTACGGCAGCTTTATTAGTAATAGTAGTTAAAATATTCGACTCTCTTCTATCTAGTTAATGCTGCAATAAAGGTCTTGACTATGCCTATAGAGTATGCTGAGCATTCATCTCCCTTCAACAATTTCTGCGCAGTGATCCTGACGTGACACTGGGTCACAGAAAATTACAATTTTGTTCACCATACCGAGTTGTAGAAGATGATCAAAGCTTTCTTCGAACAGCAGACATTCCATTGAATACGAAGCTAGTGCCGTCAATGCGACAAATAGAACTCTGTCAGCTTAAATAACACCTGGCTATTTGCACTGAGATGAGAGATTTTGATATAAGGATTCCGCTATAAATGATTGTTTGGTGTTGGGCTCTAGGGCACTAGAGTATCATAAACCTTTGTAAACAAATATGTTTTACAAATGGAACGACAATGTAAGTTATACAAAGAGACAAACAATATTTTTTTTTTGCTGTAATCAAACCAAATGGTTGCACTTTACCCACGCCACTACTGATATTTTTTATTAAGGGCCATAATTACAACTTTCCGTTAACTAATGGGAGCATTTTAACGGGCAGATAAACTGTTTTTCATTATTTTAAGTGGACAAAAACGTAGAAGTGGGGGTTAAGCTAAAGCGAGGATCATTCCACCTCTAAGTTTTAAGGTTAGTTTATAAAGGTTAAGATTATGTTTGAACTTGCCATTTATATATTTATTATTTTCAATACGGTAACTTCAAATTAAAACAAAATGAATAAAGAAAAAAAACCACAAAGTCGTCGTTGCCACTGCGTTCAAAAAAAAACTTGTTTAATTGAATAATATTATCGACATTGCTCTGGCACTGTCATATATTTGAAAAAGTTAACTTTACTTTATCATTACGTTATAATAAGGAAAAGAACTTAGAGGTGACTTTATAGTCTTCTTTAGCTAAAGTTATCTTTTACTAAACTCAGCTTTAACGGCAAGTTGTAATACTGGCGCTATGTGTTGTATTTAATTTGCTTATATTATATTTTACTACACATATAAATTGTTTCTATTTTGTGGGATCTAAAAACACTTTAAACAATCTATTTGGCGGCGGCAACATTAACAGCTATTTTAAGACAAAATCAGTTATCGATAACATTGAAATATGATAAGAAATTCAGAAATTCAGAATTTTTTATATTGGAAAAATTTTAAAACAATTTTAAAGTTTAACACTTGTGTACCGATTCCTATAAAATTTAACGCTGTATATAAAATCACTGTATAAAAAATGTTATTTATCATTACAGCTAATTAAAGATATCCCATTTATAAAATTTAACTCATAAAATAAATTATGTTCAAATCTGAATGCTAGGTACGGTGAGTGTACTGAAAGATAAACAATTTGTTATACTTGAAAACTTAATGCACTCAAGACCAAAACTTGTGTTAATAATTCATACTATACACTAGTTTAAAATATGCACACATTACTTATACTTTAAAACTATCGGGTTATCCATTTCGCGGTTTCAAAAGTAGACGTAAATAAAACACATAAGAAAAATTTTTTTCATGGAAAGTTATTTATTGGAAAGTTTGAACGTTGACATTATGTTTGAAGCACTACATCATTTAAATGACGAAGTGTTGCAAGCATTGATTCTTTTGAGGTAATTTTCAACCACACTTTGACACATATTGGGCGGTATCACAGCCATAACTAGACGAATATTAGTTTTTAAGAGTTGAAGGTTTATCTACATAAACACGGTCTTTCGCGTAGCCCCACAAAAAAAGTCTAACGGTGTCAAATTGCATGATCTTGGTGGCCAGTTGATATCGCCACGACGAGAAATTACGCGGCCCGGAAATGTCTCTTGCAATTATGCCATATTCTCTCGAGTTGAGTGGCATGTGGCACCGTCTTGTTGAAACCACATATCCTCCAAGTCGTATTCTTCAATAGCAGGCAAAAAACAGTGACTTTTTCTGGATGTAATGGCCTCTCTTCAATTACTTAAGGATTCTCAGAACCCCAAATACGACAACTTTGTTTATTAACATACCCACCGAGTGTGAAATGTGCTTCATCGCCATAAACCATAATCTCCTCTTAAAGTACGATACGTGGCTGTGGCAGAATCACCATTTTTGTAGTAGGTATTGATAATTTTTATGCGTTGTGTGATAGATAAGCGATCCATTTTCGTCAATGTCAGACTTTCAACTGAAAAGAAAAAAATTGGTTTCACAACTTAGTTTGACAAAATGTCGAATTCCAGTCCCATATTTTTGAAACCACGAAATGGATAGCCCTTTATAATATACACATGTGTCAACTGTATAAGGTACATAATATAATATGTATCATGCATAAAATATGTATCATGCATAATATATATATACCATAACATAATATATGTATCTTTCTCTACATTCTCAAATATGCAAATATAAGAAAGCACAGTGAATGAAGTTTATACCCCATTTACGCTACAGCGAAATCTAGTACTTATGAGATTTCGAGCCAAATCTAGTTGATTTTAACTAGATTTCCCATACAAAACAAAATCTACTTATTTAGTAGATTTCGGCAAAATCTACTCAAAATCTAGTAAAAAGAGAAATGCAACTATGTGTTTTGCCAAATAGTACTTAAAAATACAACGCTACACAGGAAAAAATTACATTTCAATTTAAAAATACATTTTCTAAATGTTGTAAAGGGTCCGCCAAATAACCTTTTTTTTGTTGAAAATGCTGTAAAAAACTACTGAATATTTTCTCAAATTTCTTTTTTTTATTTGAAAGTACAATCCTTCCGGTTAATTATGGAAAATAATTTCATTCAAATGACTGCCTCGGCTGGCCATGCAGTAGCCTACACGAGTAGCCTACAGAAGATGCCGATTTTAGCAAAAAAAAAATCATCTTTTCAGGTGAAGCTCATTTTGATCTTGGCGGGTATGTAAACAAGCAAAATTGTCGCATTTGGGGCACAGAAAACCCGCACGCATACATTGAAAAGCCGACGCACCCAAAACGAGTAACTGTTTGGTGCGGATTTTGGTCCAGAGGCATAATTGGGCCATTGGCCGTTACAGTCAATGGCGATCGTTATCGGGCCATGTTGAACGAATTTTTGTTCAAAAAAATTTAAGAGTAGTTTCAGTAGTTTCTTTAAAGCATTTTCAATAAAAAAAAGTTATTTGGCGGACCCTTTATTATTTTCTTTTAAATTTCAGTCAGCTGTTTTTGTTATTAAAATGAAATCTGTCTACTGTCAAATAAATCCAGTGTAAATGATCTAGATTTTGAGCAAGATTTTAAATCTAATCTACTAGATTTCGCTGTAGTGTAAATGGGCTATTAGAGGAAAATTAATGGATGACAGGATTATCAGGGTAGCATTGTTGTCAACTTAGTGCTCCTTACATTTTTCATTGTCAAGGCTTTCTGCTTAACTGTAGGGGCTTACCAATTGTTATAGTATAGCAAAAGAAAGTATCAGCAAAATAAAACAAGATTTTTTGAATCCGATCAATGCGAATAATAAATTTTGCTCTCATATTAGAAACTATATGCAAGCTTAGGTATTTTTTAAGAGAAAATCGTATTTGATACGAGCGAAAATTCAGGTAAATGAAATGAAAATGCTGCAATTTCACTTTTGGCTATTGACATGTCAGAGCTTTATATAAGTTCGAGTTTCTGATTCACCAAAATGCTGGTCTGATCATTCGCAAGAATTTACTTTGGTATCTTTAAATATTTTCTGTGTTGCATAGATGGGCACTTTGCAGTACCAGTAAAATTTCAGTAAAAATTGATTTTTACTGATTACTGAAAAAAATTACAGTATTCAGTAAATTTTTACTGGTAATGAAATTTAGATTGCATTACCAGTAAAATTTTACTGATTACTGAAAAAAAAATCAGTAAACAGTAAATTTTACTGGTTACTGAAAAAAAAATCAGTATTCAGTAAATTTTACTGGTTACTGAAAAAAAAAAATCAGTATTCAGTAAATTTTACTGGTTACTGAAAAAAAAAATCAGTATTCAGTAAATTTTTACTGATTACTGAAAAAAATCAGTACCAGTAAATTGAAATCCATATACATTACCAGTAAATTTTTATTAATTATAAAAAAATGTTCAACATTTCTAATAAACAAAAATTAAAATAATGTCAAATATGAATAAAATAAGTGCTGCCCCCTGGGTTTGAACCGACGACCACCCGACTTCTGATCACCGTTGCACCCACAACACCACCGAAATATTTACTTAAGTTTGTTGTTTCTAATGCTAATTTATTTTTTATTCGTGAGAAACAGTTCTAAAAATAAATATATAAGTAAATAGGCAAATTGACAAAAAGTAACTGTTCAATTTTTTTGTTTTTTCTGAAACAGTCCTTAATGCAGATTTTTAGACGTTACTTACAAAGTGAAAAAATATATTTAAATCATATACAAAAGTCTATTTGAAGTGTTATATTCCAAGTGCGAAATAAAAAATGAGTGATTTAACAGATTTTGATAGTGATGATTCAATCAAAGATCCAGATTTTACTTGTGAAGAAAGTCTTCCAAGTTGTGGACAAAGTGATATAAATGAAACTCTAAGTGGATCCCAAGATTTGTGTGTTAATGAATTGACTGGTGTTAATGCAATTCTATTTACTGAAGAATTTTTTAAAATTGTGGAAAAGGTAAGTGAGAAATATGCATTTATATGTGTTTCGCTCGAGTTATGGAGAACTTCGAGTTATGGAAGTTCGAGTTACGGAAAAGTAATTGTGTATTTGTTTTTGATTTTGATATTAAACTTTTTGAAACTTGAAAAAAATTCATTTTTAAAATAATTTTTTTTTTATAAAAAAAGTACCACAAAAAAGTGTGAACTAGTTTTTGCAAAATAACGTTAATATATATTTTAAAGCAAAAACTATGTATCCGCAAAAGGATTGATAGAGCATAGAGTAAGCAGCTAGACTAGGAAACATAAAAAACAACTGAGTATCCAGGTTCAAGTCTCAGCTCAGGAAAGTTTTGTAGTATTTTTTATTATTATTAATTTTATTATTAATAACGTGTGAAATATTAATTTTTCCAAAGTAACATTGATTTATATTTTTATGAAAAAACAGTCCCGGGTTCAAATCTCAGCTGAGAATTTTTTTATTTTTCTATAGACTGAAGATCATTACACACAGAAAAATGATCTTATGTATTTTAGGATGTTAGAACCGAATTTGATATCAGTTTTTCTTTATTACCCACAATTTTCGCGCAAAATAGCATCAACTATATACTTTTCATAAACTACGGAATTTTTATATTAATGTAAAACTATATTTACGTTTTAGGGTTAATTTCAATTTTTCGATGTTTTTTGTCCAAAAAAATTGTATAACTTTAATGTCAATGTTATTTCTTCCTTTTTTAAATGTAGATGAATTCAACTCCTCATCAAAAAAAAATGTGTGGTTTGATTGCTGTTTGTCAAGTTTGCGGGAAAAAAGTAAGAGGATCTCTTCGTGTAAGCTCAAATTTTATAAAACATTTGAGAAATGAGCATCCTCTAAAATTCAATACTTTTAAATCAAAAAAGGAAGAAAAAAGACAAAATACAGGTCGCAAATGTTCTTTTAGCCGCGACATTCTGAATTTTATTTGTGAAACTGCATCTCCTCTCTCCATTGTCGAAGAACGAAGTTTTAAAAGATTATTTCCTGGCAAAAGTATTCCCAGCAGGCGTACAATAACGAGGTTACTTTCAGAGAGCCAAAGTAAATATGTCGAAAAACTCTCTAAAGAGTTGGAGAAAATTGAGTACGTATGTACAACGGCTGATGTGTGGTCAAGTGGGAAAAAATCGTTCTTTGGATACACTTGCCATTGGTTAGATGCTAACAATTTTGAAAGAAAATCTGCAGCACTGGCTTGCCGAAGATTTAAGGGAACCCATTCTTTTGACCGCGTAACAAAAATGATTTGTAATATAAACAGACAATATAAACTGCCATTAGAAAAAATTGTTTATACCATCACTGACAATGGTTCAAATTTTATCAAGGCTTTTAAAGAATTTGGAGTTGATTTGAGTAAATGATTACCTTAATTAATAAATAATATAATATTAATTTTGTTGATTTTCTTGAATTTAGGAGCTATTAATAAATTTGATAGTGATGAGGAGTCTGATTCAGGCTCCGAAATGGATGAGTCGATAGATGTTTCAGGCATTCAGTTTCGCGCGGTGGACGCTAAACTTTCAAAGCACTTTCCATGTGCAAGTCATACTTTAAATCTTTTGGCTACAACGGATTTTAACAAAATTATGAATTCCGCATCTTCTGATATAAAAGCTGTTCATAAAAGATCTTTCAACAGGTAAAATTTACTTCATTGCAGGCTTTTTACGTCTATATCATTGTTTTCTCTTTAGATGCACACAGCTTTGGAATAAGTGCAATAGACCAAAGACTGCAGAGGTTGTCAGTGCAGTTTTAAGTGCAAACTTAATAACTCCATGTACAACAAGGTGGAACTCTCTGTACGATTCTGTTAAGAAGTTGTTAGATCACAAAACAAATTTGCCGGAATTGTGTTTTCGTTTAAAAATTCCTACAATTCTTTGTGATGAACTGGAATACTTGGAGGAATATGTTAAACTTATGGGGCCTATAGCAGAGGCGGTGGATTTCCTTCAGGGAGAAAATACAATGTATTTTGGATACTTCGTGCCAACTATAGTATCTTTAAGAATAAAACTTAAGCGTTTTGAGGTGTCAAACTTTAAGTTTTTAGCCGAAGTATGCGCCAAAATGCAAGAGGCTTTACTCAGAAGATTTGAGAAGTATTTTTTAATTCAGCCTGATGCTTGGGATGCTATTATTGCAGCTATTTCTGTTCCAGAAATAAAATTAAGATTTGTAAAAGCTCTTTTAGAAACAGCAACAGAACAATCAGAAGATGAGGTGAAGAAAATGTTTCACAATTACGTGATAAAATATGGCAAAGTACCTGATGCTGAAACTCGTGTTTTACCACAAAAACCGCAAAAATCATTTCTTGATTTTGGGGAAGAAAGTGATGGTATAGTTTTTATACTTATTTTTATTTAAATATTTGTTTTAATGTATTTGTAAATCTATTTACTTCTTTCAAACAGATGGTAGTGTACCGTGTGTTTCCAGTGAGTCGGGAAACTATCTACTAGAAACCATTCTTTACCTGGCCGAACGAGACACGACGACCAAGTGCTTCAAGACTCATGTTGCTATAAAAAATGTGTTTCTTAAATACAATACCCCATTGCCCTCGTCCGCCCCTGTAGAGCGATTATTTTCATTCGCTGGAATTGTAAATCGCTCAAGGAGGCAGAAACTCAGCGATGCAAATTTTGAAATGTTGGTGTTAAGAAAAGCTAACGGTGGAGACTAATAAAAATTTAGTGTATTTGATTTTTTTTTTTGTTGTTTTAAGTATGTTGATTAAATTTCTATTAAGAGAGTGAAAATAAAAAATATGGAAAATTTCTGTTTTAAATCATCAAAAACTATATAGTAAATGAAAACTTTATTAGTAAAAACTTGTAAAAAAAAAGGCAAAAGTATAATTTTTGATTAGTCGATATTGTAAAATATTTTAATTTTAAATTGTTCTGACAATAATGTAAACAAAAGATAATTCAAAATAGAACTTGTAATAATTTGCAACGATAAAAAATGTTGACAATTTTAGTTTTTTGTTCTTCTTGCAAGTTTTTTGAGTTAATGAATGCTTTTCCAGTAACAATTGTTAATAATTCAGCTTATTGAACAGAGCAAATTTTATTCGAATCCTTGAACTGTAGGCAATTTTTCCAGAAAATAATTCCGCTAACATGTAATTAATAAATTTTACTGGTACTGATTTTTTTCAGTAATCAGTAAAAATTTACTGAATACTGATTTTTTTTTTCAGTAACCAGTAAAATTTACTGAATACTGATTTTTTTTTTAGTAACCAGTAAAATTTACTGAATACTGATTTTTTTTTTCAGTAACCATTAAAATTTACTGTTTACTGATTTTTTTTTCAGTAACCAGTAAAATTTACTGTTTACTGATTTTTTTTTCAGTAATCAGTAAAATTTTACTGGTAATGCAATCTAAATTTCATTACCAGTAAACATTTACTGAATACTGAAAAGCTTAATGCATTAGAATTATAATGCAGTATGCCCATGTATGCTGTGTTGTAAGCTGATATAGTTTCCCATAAATATGTATATACTTGGCCAATTCACAAGACTTTATACTGTGAATGTTGTATAGAATACACTTTTTGTTTGTGAAGGCTCAGTGTTATGCTGTATTGTGTGTTTCCGAATATCAGAAAGCAATAAGCAGAAAAATATCACCATTCATAGGTTTTCAAGCAACAAAATTAAATATACTACGGAAAAAGGTTAATTTTTTGATTACACTATGCGGCAAAATAAAAAAATTAAATACAACCAGCTCATGGACATATTGTAGGTTGTGAGTTTTGTTGAGTAGAACTCAAAAATATTTTTTTTATATATCTTGAACACTCCAAAGTTGTTTTATACGACAAAAATTTATTTTTTGGTTTTTACGTACAAAGCTCTATTGATTACACAAATATTTCTAAACTAATTACACCAATTTAGATTTTCTTAAAAAGGCGAAGGGTGGCCCTTTAAAATGATATACACATGCATATTATTTGACTTAATATTCTATGAGGTTTGATGATGTAAACTTGGTAAATGCGAATTTTTTTCATATTTTTTAAAGTTTACCCTTTCAAATTAGCAAGCTTTAATTCAAGCATATAAAATAAGTGGTGATGCTCTTAAAGTGCATTCTGTTGTGAAGAGATTGACAGTTCGTTTGATAAATTCAAATAAAAGTTACCGTAGTTATTATTTAAAGAGTCCAACAGTTGAGGTATATTTCTCATATTCATATATTTTATAATGAATTTTTAGTTCAAAAAATTGTTGATTGTTTATTGGAAAATGTATCAATTTCACGTTTGAGTGACCACCAGATGTTGGCCAATATTTGCACAAAGCGAAATACATAATAATATTTGCCAAAAAACCCAAATATTATCTGACTTCTCGTAATCGGCCAAACGAGAAATAGACACATCAAAAGGTCACATGTTTAAAAAATATAACACGACTGTTATACTATTTAAATAATAACTACGGTAATTTTTGTCCCATTTGATCAAACGAAGTGACAATCTATTCACGCGATAAAGCACTTTCAGAATGTCATCAGTTATTTTATATTCTTCAATTACATTTTGCAATTAAGAATGGCTATACTTGTAAAAATAAAAATTAATTTTTTTTCCTAGTTTATCCAATCAAAACTTATTAATTTATACAGTTTTAATGGCTCATCTGTCTCCTTTTCAAAAAACTTTGGACTTTGATAATTGGTTAAAATATATTTGGATGATCATTAATTTTGTGTGAATTGATTAAAAATTCCGTTTTTTGTCATATTAAAGGAGTTTGGAGGGGTCGAGGTATAAATATTTATGAGTTGTACTCAACAAAACTCACAACCTAATCTATGTATGTATGTATGTCATAAGCTGGGCGTATTTTGACTGTCGCACCGTGTCATTTGTGCGAGCAATATATTTTTGTGATGTTCTCAAGTCACATAAAAATAATATGACAGCACGAAACCTATACAACTTTTTAAAAATATATGAAATAAATGTGTATAAATGTAATTTTTATATAAAAGTTATCAACAACAAGCATGCACTGTAGTATATTCGTCAAACAATACACTCAATACAACGATACAATGGCTTGTGTTAATTACCCAGCTACAACCTTGTTGACTCTGGTTACCCTGAATTTAACTTTATATTAAGATGTTATGTAAATATACCTTGTTGAGTGTAATAAATGAAAAGATTGCTTTCTCTCAATAAAATCTCAAATACGCAGGGCACGTTTTATTGGAAAACATTTATTTTATTCTTTTACTAATTACACTTTGGGATATATGTCATGCTCAAATTAAAAATTATTATTTTTGATTTTTACACTATTTCTCCGCACAGTGGTCCCAATGACGAATTAGAGGGATAAAAATAAGTGATTTGGTACGGTTCGAGCTCACGCCAAAAATGGGCGGATTCTATTAAGGGGGCGTGGCACTTTTCATACAAAACAAGTTGACAAGTTAATAAAAGTTGTAAAAACTAGGTGGTGCTCCACAAATTCCACATCTTTGTGGCGACAAATTTGCGATTGTTGAAAAAACTTTACCATCGATCATTGTCAAAAAGAAACGATGGTTTACATGTAGTACATTTTCGTTAACCTGAATTAAAGTTGGAGTAATAGTTTCTTTTTTAAATGTAATTTTAATTAGCCTGCAAAAGCGCGTAGATGAAGGCCTTGGTTTTTGCCATATAACTTTATCATCATTTTTTAACTCCTAACTAACTAAACACTGCAAAATCGCCGGCATATTAGGAATTATAAAAATATATACCCCAATTGTATAAATAAACCATCAAATAATAAGGAAAATACTTTCGCTTTATTTGACAAGATCTCCCAACCAAACTAAAATATTGTCTAGTCTGTTATTAAAAAAAAACTAAATTTATTGTTTGTAAACACAAACAGTACTGCAGTATTAATATTGCTGATATAATAAAAATGTTTATACCGTTATGTAGGCTGAAGACTTGTCATTACAAAAAAAAAAAAAAAATTCACATATGTACGATCGGACAAAACGACTTTTTTTGGGCTAAACTCGTCATTGGTACCAGCGTGCTCCGCCTAAGATCATCATATTGGTTTTAGAAAAAAGTGATATTTCAAGAATTTACTAAATCTGCAGCTTAATTTATGCGACATCAGCTTCTGTAGAATTTCCCAGCAGGTTTAAAGCAAAATTATTTTATATGAGTTTGTTGAGCCGCCACTAGTTTATTTATGCGAACTATTATATGAGTTTCTCTCGGAAATGTAAATGTTATGTGAATACATTTGTGTTCATTCATGTGGATTCTTATTTCACGTATGTACATGTAAACTTGAAACACAGAAAAAGATTGGAGGAAAGCAGTAATTAAATTGTTTCTCACTTGTACTATTAAAAGATGAGAAAATCTAAAGAGTTACAGAGCAACAACAACAGTTAGCTGTAAATCACTGAAAGAAGAACGAATGAAAGTCACGTTTAAGAAAATATTAAAAATCGCAATCAGAGAAGTCAATTAACAAGAATCAAGATGAATGATAGAATAATGAAATCTTCATATCACAAAAACTCCTATATAAGAACTTTAATAGAATTAGGTTGGCTTCATTCGTGTACTGTATAAATAACTACATGGAAATACGAACTTGTGAAGGATTATTTTCTACTGCTGGTATACTACATATTTTGTTAACGATTGTTTGCGTTTCTAGTTAATTGTTATTCCGAAATGCCACTTTTCCTCGGCAAATATGTATGTGTATGGATAAAATTAACACACACAACAAGAAACATTGGTATCGGAAGTAATGACCGCTTAAGTACACTCGGGTCTCGTTTTATGCGGATTTTTTTATGCGAATTCGAATTTATGCGATTTTAAAAGAAATTTTTTTTCTTACATTTTTTAATGATTTTAAAATGTTATGATACTTTTTAAACTTTTTTTCAATTTAATTCAAAACAAATTGGTGGTATCCTCAACAAAGTTAATGATTTACAAAATCTTATTCTTAGTACGGAGCCAAATACCGAAAGAGCACAGTAGATTCAACGCGGATTGACGAACGAATCATTAATTTTTGTATGAAGCTAGAGTGTCGTTTTATGAGAATACAATTTACGCGATTTTTTTTTTTTGGATCGCATCTATCTCATAAAACGAGACCTTAGTGTAAGTCAGGTATGAACAAATTTTTAATTGTGGATATACTGTGGATACTGATTTATACTGATTTCAGTAAGGCTTTTGATAGGGTTGACCATAGAATTTTGCTTCTTAAACTGTCATTAATCGGTATTCCTGATATTAATCATCGTTGGCTAGACTCCTACCTCTCCCTTAGGACTCAGAGGGTATTGTTTAGGAATGTATTGTCTAAGACTGTATATGTTACTTCTGGTGTTCCGCAGGCTAGCCATTTGGGTCCTTTACTATTTTTATTGTTTCTTAATGATCTTCCTTGTGCTATTTCTGATTGTAATATTCTAATGTATGCTGATGACGTTAAATTATTTTATACTTTTGATGATAATCATGGTTAGGCTGTTCTTCAGCGGAATATTGATTTGTTTGTAACTTGGTGCAGAGTTAATTTAATGGATCTTAACTTAAAAAAATGTAAATGCATGGTTTTCTCTCGAGGTGGCGTGATTTCGCCCACTTATGTGATTAATTCTTGCCCTTTGGAAACTGTGTCTACATTTCTTGATTTAGGAGTATTATTGGATATGAAACTGTCTTCTATTGATCATATTAGTATGATGATTGGCAAGGCTCGGGCTGTTCTTGGTATTGTGAAAAGATGGGCTAGGGAATTCATTGATCCTTATATAACTAGACTGCTATACACTTCACTTGTTCGACCTATTTTGGAGTATGCGTCTATTATTTGGAATCCATACTATTGTTGTCGTAGTGATTCAATAGAGTCTGTGCAGAGGCAGTTTTTATTATTCTGTTTACGTGGATTAGGATGGGATTATGCCAATGGATTTCCGTCATATGAGGCTAGATTGGGGTTGAAAAAATTTCAAACTTTGGAACATACAAGGTCTGTTTTAAGTGTTTGTTTTGTTTTTAATCTGGTTAGAGGTGATATCGATTCTGAGTTTTTGCTTCGTAACCTGAATTTCAGCATTACTGCAAGATTTTCACGGCACTATCGTCCTCTTTCCTTAGATTTCTGTAGAACGAACTACGGATGTAATTTTCCTTTTCATAGATTATGTAATGATTTTAACGTATATTACGATTTGATTGATTTTAATTGTAGTGTTTGTAATTTAAAACGTAGCTTATATGCTGACATTAATCTGTAAATTATTATATAAAAATGTATTTTCTTTCTAGTTATAGGTAGTTCATGTTTATTGTTAGTTTATTCAGCTTGTGATTAAGTTCTCTAGCTGATTTATGTTCTTGTTGCCATTACTTTTCCCATACCCGCCACAGTCCGGACTGTAGTGTGTACGTGTCCCTACGTAATGGGGACGAGCCCTCCGCGGTCGGGTGAGGGTGGGCTAGTGTGTGGCCGGGGACGTTCGGATACGTCATCTGATTTTGTGTGCTAAGCCCCTTCAAGTCTTCCAGTTTTGTGCTTGATTAGAAAATATCAGATTCCTTGAGAGAACCAATGTAACTCTTTTTATCTGTAAACAGGTTCCCTTATCATCATCATATTATCTAATACGATGAATAGTGACTACGATAATGGGGGCATACTGGTTTTTATTTATTTATTTGTTAATGTCAATAGATATTTTTATCCTTACTGACTAAATAATGTACAGTTTAATACAAATGCAACTAAAACAAAACATTACTTACTAGTTTAAAAATATGGTTAGGGTTTTTTAATACATCTTTACTCTCCGAGAATTCAAACACTTGGTAACATTTAGTGAAGGTTTTACAGGCTCGTCTAAAAGAATCATTATCAGCACGTTCCAATCTGTAGTATTTTAGTGATAACAGTTCAAAAAATTACGTGCTGCTCTCACAGGAATATTGACTTTCAATTGACTGAGCAGGAACTCTGAATCAATATCGACGCGTATTAAACTCAGAATAAAAACAGTACTCATCATAGAACGACGATTTTTAAGAGTTGGATGTTTAATCAACCAAGACCTCGTAAACAGAAAATTGAAAATTAAAAATTTACGCCAGCGTTTGAATGAAATTGCATTCTGCATTCTTGGATATAATCTTACTCAATTTTTCTGCATCCTTTTATTCTCAATGGCTGTAGAAATATACGAACAGTAATTGTAGGTGAGTACTGAATTAAATGGATTGTTCTATTACGATGCACAGGGTATTGGCTTCGTCAACGTTCCTGTTTGTCTGAAAATACAGAATATTGACCTGTATAATGACTGTTGGCTCCCTTACTCCCAGAGTGTGGTGATGTGGAGATGTAGTAGTTCAGCTTCTTAGATGTCGTCTCGTGCAATATCTGTTGGTATTCCATCTTTTCTTGCTACTTTACAGTTTTTTAATTTTCCAATTATTTTATTTATCTCACTCAGAGCAATACATGATATTCGTTAGATTGTACGGTTGTTTTTTTGGATTTCGTTTTGTTCAGTACTATTCTAAAATATGAGTGAAATCGATTCATACTCATAATTTCTGATACTTATACGCATTCAAACTTATTTCAATATTATACTCTGACTACTCATGTTCAAAGTTTGAAGTACTCATCGTACTCATACTTAACAATACGCATAATGTTGTTGATTTCGACTCTCTTTTACTCAATATTTACAAGAATCACAAAATAAGTATGATTCGCGTGCCAACACTACAATACTCATTAGAATGTTGTGTGTTTGCTTTGCTTGCTGTCTTTATCTTATCCTTTCTTCTATTTTTGTAAATGCAACAACAACTAAGACTGTAAATTTTTATGAATGATCCGAGTCACTCAAATCATTTATAAGTATTTTTCTAAAGTTATGAATCGGAATGAGAAGGCGTGTGAATCAAACATATTTCGAATGTTATGAGTTTGATGTGAACGTTGTACTCATACTCATTGCAACCTGTACTTATAAATCAATGTTGTAGTTAGTACGAATGAATCAGAGTAGTTGAATTTCAATACTGTTGACTCACTAATGCTCAGTATTTTATGAGTACTTATGAGTAGCAAAAAATGATTTACTGCTTATCTCTGCAATCTACTAATATATGTAAGCAAACGAGAATACATTCAAAGCGTCTGTTGGTGTCAACCTCTATCGCTATATCTCTCTCTCTCTCGCTTTCTCTCTTTCAAAATAAATTTAATATCTTTGCTATTATAATTACTAGTCTCATTGATTGAACTTTTCATCAATTATGAGGAAAACAGTAACCAAAGTTCAAAACAAAAGTACTTATCTAAACGCGAACTAAAGGAATATGAAATCAATTCTAATATAAAGTAATCAAATGACAACATTGTTTTGATACGAAAATGGAAACGGTGTAATATCGTCTAACATTAAAATAATAAACAAAAGCTACAAGAACAAAACCATGAGTATGAAAGAAAAGGGGACAGACAAGTAAGCGATAACGCAACAACAAATAATGTAACCAAAATACACAAACAACAATGAAACCACGATAGATTTCTCGAGAAGGCTGTCTATGTGGACAAAAAAGGCAAGACAAAACAGGCAACGGGATCAGAAAGAATTCAGTCAGTCTTGTGTGAAGACTCGTTGCGTGTGAAGAGAACAGTCGTGGTTTGAAGATCTCCGTTGTAAAGATCTGCGCTGTAAGCAAAGAATATTAGCGAACGAGCAATTATTGTTGGTTACGTCAAGTTATAAACAGTGGCACCAATTTATTTTTATTTTGTTTGCAATCAACGAACTCATATTTTAAACGTTTTTAAAATGGTAAAAACGTAACAATATATAAGAATCAAAATACCAACAACATTTTGTTCACTTTTCTTCTGTTACCATATGTTATAGAGAAGTGTTTACGTACGTATTCAATAATTTACAATTGTATTTGAAAACATACAAAAATATGAACGTACGTGTCAGTTCCTTCCCTTTTACAGTACACGCATTGTTGTTAACAATAATTTTGTCGATGTTTACGTTGCACATGCTTTTTACTGGCATTTCCGCTAGAACGGAAACGGAAGTGGCAATTGCACCAGTACATTTTTTGTGATGTAGAAAAGTATAGAAATGTTTTTTTTCTAATTAAATTAAAAATATTTTGGTTTTTTCGTTTTCATTTTACCTTTCTTTATTTATTTTTTATACTGTGGTAGCGTTTTGTATTCTTAATTGCTTTTTAATAAATTCAATTATTAATAATATTATGTTATTAATAATGGAGTGCTTTATGCAACACGACGAGTTATAATAATCGTAGGAACCTTTTGCAAAAATTTGAAAAATTATGTTGCCAATGCTCGCATACTTGGAAGAATTTTCAGATGAGAAAGTAGAGCCTATATGTCAACCATTCGAAGCGTGATCATTTATTACTCTCGTTTATTAGAATTTAGAATTTTCTTAAGACGGTACAAGAAATACTTCACTCAATCTATTCACCAATTATATCCGATCCTGAATGGAATACAAGTATGGGCCGGTGCCTTCTTGTCTGAGTACAGGCAAGGGCGAAGGCTTTGATTAATAATGGTAGGGTATCGAACGGCTTAAATTAAAGTCAGTCAATTAATATAGATTTATTCCATGAATTTATAAAATATTGTTACGCAAATGGAAATGACCTAATATCGTTTCACACATAAGCAATAAGCAAAAGGTACAAAAACAAAGACCATGAGTATGAGTATGTGTACACAATACACACGACACAGATACACACTAATAAATACATCGAACAATTTCCAAGTAAACCCACCACAACAAGTATGAGAGAAAAAGCTATAGACAATTAAGCAAACGTAACAACAACAATGTAGCCGCGATAGAATTCTCGAGAAGGCGAGAACAAAAACCTTCCCCTTCGAGAACTTTCTACTGATTTTGCGGACATATAAAAAGGCGAGACATAGCAGGCAGCAGTCAATAAGAATTCGGTCAGTCAGTTGGAAGATCGCTATTGTGTGAAGATCTCCGCTACAGGTATAACGTACAAGTGTTATTGCTTACAAAAAGGTTGTAAGCAGGGAATAATAAAGAACAAGCAAGTTGTTGTTGTATCTTAAAGTTGTATACGGTGGCACACAAAAGTAGTGTGAATAATAAAGAGTAATTGAAACGAAACACATATTTGTTTTTATGTTGGTTTGCAATCAACGAACTCATATTCTAAACGTTTTTAAAAAGGTAAAAACGTAACAATATATTATGTTGTTCGGAAAGTAATATTGTGTTTTCCCGACAGAGGATTTAGTTGTATTTTTTTGCACCCAACTTCACACTTAAGCCGTATAATTTTTATATGCTTTGAGAGCTCACATAACAAGGCTTGTGTGTGAAAAATTCCAATTTATTCTACGCAATAGTTTTTGGTTGGTTTTCATTTCATTTAAGGTTAATAAGGAAATTAGTTACATATAATTCACCCTACTATTTATGTATATGGAGTTTAATATACATATGTATTCTTGCTTCATATTGGTTTAAATGTTAAAATTAAAAGCTTTACAACAGGTTATTTTTTCATATAAAAAAATTTTATAATATCTATACTAAAAAACTCACATTTTTCCGCTCTGCCTGATGTGATGAGTTTATTTTGGCTTAATTACTTATTAAATAAAATTATACTCTCTTTTGTTGCTATACAAAATAATTCTCTTGCAACGAAAATTTTTTGAAGAACTTTTTCATTGCCTATGTAATCATAACCTAATTCCCACTACTTCATCCGAAGACGAATTTATAAATGTCTGCGACGACAGTTTACAACATGTTATCCAAATCATCTCATCACAAACATATTAAGTACGATGACTGACATGCAATTGAGTGGTATTAATTTATAAGTAAAGCAAACACTAAAGTTGAAGTAAAACAAAAGATAAATTACTCCAAAATATATTTTTTTTTGTCTTGTGTTGTTTTGATCGGTAAATCATCATTAAAAATAAAAATACAGGTTGCTTCATTATATAAAATTCCAAAATTTTTAAAGTTAATAACGTCCATTTTGTGGATACTACATCATGAAATTAGTTGTCGCTTTTCACATTTTCAGTTATACCATCTGTCAGGGGATGGCCCCTATTCATGCAGTGCAGTGCATTGTATTGGAGCTATGAAAATATGGGAAGGAGAAACAAGGGAGTAGTGTTTGTGGATACTAGATTTGGTATCTTTATATTACACGTGACAGGAAAGCCTCCTGCAGGAAGTCGGTTCCACATACAGACAGTTTGGTTAAAGAACGAGATCTGTTTGCAACGCAATGTGCTAATCCACTGACCAATCGACTACAAACGGATGTGCTCTGCGATAAAGACGAGTGTACGAAAACTTGATTATCGGGAACAAATCCCATTAATTAGCTCGAGCAAAATCCGTTGTAGTAGAGATAGAACAGTAAAACACTAGCCACATTACGACGATGCTCCAATGAATCAATATAATTAGATACTCTACTGTCATTAATAAGCATTTTCGACCTCTTCTGAAGTCGAGAGGCCTCAAATTAGGCTTCGAGGCACCGGCCCATATATGAGAGTTGTATTTCATTCTTGGTCGGATATACATAAGTGCCGAAAATATTAAGAAACCATCTTAAAAAGCCGAGGCACTTGAATGCTGCTCAGTGGCGGGACCTAGAGTTTAATGTCAACTCCCAAAGAATAGATTTGAGCAAAATTTCATGGCAATGTTATTCACACTTAGGGCCTTTATTAAAACTTTCCGTTAAAGTTGGGTTCAATTAAAGGTAACTTCGGCTAAAGTCACCTTTAACTTTTTTTCGTTATTATCACCAAATGATAAAATAAAATTAATTTTTTTAAAACATAGCAGTGCCGGAGCAATATCGATAACAATGCTCAATTAAACAAGTTTTTTTTTTAAATGCGGTGGTAACCACAAAAAATATTTCTTCTATTGAATAGATACTATCTATGAAGATATTGCTGAGGATGATGATTATTTTCATGTAAATTATTTTACATTTTAATACATCATATTGCTCAAGTGAAATAATTCAACGAGTTAACGTGTAATGTGATTGCCTATAAGCGGTATATTTTGACTATCCATTTCTATTGAAAACTGTCACCTCAATTATTGTGATATTTGGTCAATTTGCGTATTAAACTTACACAGTTCAATTAGCAAATGGACCAAATCTCAGAATTTCGAAAGTATAGTTGTATTAGATTTCTTATGTCTATCCTTCGGAGTCGATTTTAAACTGTAAGTCCCACCACTCATATACACACGATGTATATGAAACTGCAATACATCGTCGTTTAATAGACGATACATCGGCTTTCCAACAGCTCAAGCAGCATTATTAAAATTGATTCATCTCTTTTTTGCGGCAATTTTATAAAACCTTCACAGCAAAATTTTGATGATTTCATCAAAAATATAAAAAGTGTATCCACTCAGGATGCACTCAATAAATAAAATAACAGAGGCCATTGTGAAGTTTATAATTTTTAATAACAAACTGTTTGCACTAGAAGAAAATAAAGGTTTTTTACAGCTGAAGGAAGCCTGCCCATTGTATAAGTTACTAAGTCAGGTGACTATAAAATCTAAATATGATCAATGCCAGATATGAAGTTGTGATTAATGTTTTTAAAATATACATATATAAAAAATCTGAAAATTATTGTTATCATCATTTATAGGTGTGACAATCCACTTTTTGAAAGAAGACTTATCAGCGGTGCATTAGGCGTTTTTAAACTCACTGAAAGACATACACAGCGTACATACAAGAATGCAGTGTGTCCATTGCAAAAGTTTCAGCTGTCATCACAAATAATGGTAGCAGTGTTATGAATGTTAATCGGGATATGTTTGGTGTTAAATTCAAGCGACGAATTAAGAAAAACACCAAATAACGATGGCCTTACAAGAATGCCAAATTAAAAATTAGATGTTCGCACAAGGTGGAATCCTTAAATTGACGTTTATTGTAGGAGCAATATTATTGTCAATAGCAGCATCTCCCCCAATGGTTTTAGGAATTGCAATAAACTGCATAAAAGAAATTGTAATACTCCTATGTCCATTTGGATGTAGGCCTTCAAAGCTACTTTTCCTTAATTCAATCTCAAAGTTACTCGATCTCAATTAAAACATTTGCACACAATTTGTTTTTTAGCCTATGGAGACTGTTTATTTAATTTTTTATGATAAATAAAATTAATTATTAAATATACATAAATGAATAATTTTTGTCAAGAAACTTAGTTATTCTTTTAATATCTTTTGGATCTTATTTATCTGAAAAGAAAACATCGATATTCGAAACTTCGATGTTTTTATGAACGATGTTAAAACCCTACACACAACATAAATAGTGTAAGAGGCTAGGCTGTAATCCTGACCGAAGGATTGTAATGACAAATTATATATGTATGTATGTTTGTTAACACTCAGCTGAGGCAGTTGTTTGAGTGACTGTATTTCAATAAAAATTCTATCACTATTTACAAATTTAACAATTTTTACATTAACTACTATTGATTTTATTTTCTGTTCTAAAGAATTCAATATTTAGTTGCTGCAGTAAACAATTAAATCAAATAGAAAAATAAATGCTTTAAACGTCCATTTGTTTACAGACGCTTATGCACGAGCAATTTTAAATTTAATGCTTATTTTACTTAATTGCAATTTTACTAAGTTTTCCACAGCGTTTTAATGTACGAAATCTTGAAAACCGAGATTAATTCAACGTTACTTTTACTCGGTACATGCGGGAAAACTGTACAACTTTGGGTTGAGTTTCCGCATTTAAAGATATGCTAAAAATTGATTGTTCGATTAGCTCGTCTATTAATACAAATGCATTTAATCCTCTCATGTTATTGAAGTTTATTTAAGGTAGTAAGTTAAATATCCAGACGGTCGATGTATAATTTCAATATTAAAAAATTGAATTAAATATCCATTAAAATGTTTACTAGCTGCACATTGTTGATCAGAATACGGACGTAAAAAATAATTATTTCACGGAAAAAAGAAGCCATTTCTATGTTATTCAACCAACGCGGGCGATGTTCTCAAAACAACTGACTTTTGCTAAAGAAATAACAAAAAGGCAAGCAGTCCAGTAAAATTTCACTCTTTAAAATCTAGCGCAACATTTAAAGAGTACAATTATTTACCGTAATGTTGCGTAGAATTTCAAGAGAATTCCTGTTAAAGAGAATCAGCTTCATTACTTACAGTAAATGGCAATGCCATATTCAATTTACTGATTTACTTAACATAACTGTTATCTTTTGCTCTTTATTGAGATTTAAATTTAAAAATTTTCCAGACTTCTTTATTTTAACAGCATCACATGAATTATACACTATATTATATGTACTGTTGATTAATGTTAGGAAACAAACCTACTACATTTTTAGGTGGAAGTAATTGTGAACATTTTTTTAAGAATATTTTCGGGCAAAAGAAGAGGTAGAAATCTATAAGCTTTAGGCCATTATTACAATTTGAGTTAAGGTTGGTTTTCTTCGTTATTACAATCTTCTGATAAAATATAAATGGCAGTGCCGGAGCAATGTCGATAACATTTGCCAACAACTTTATTTAAAACGCAGTATCAAACGACGAGCTTTCTTTTTTTGTCGTGTTCAGAAGAGATCAGCAATGAATCGTTTTTTCGCTATTCTTAAGCCCTCATGAAATTTGGAATATAAGTGAGTCAACAATATTGAAATTTAATTACTCTGATTCATTCGTACTCACGGCAACGTTGATTTATAAGTATGAGTACAATGAGTATGAGTCAGAGATCAGCAATGAATCGTTTTTTCGTTACTCATAAGTACTCATGAAATTTTGATTGAGTGAGAGACAGAGTATTGAAATTCATCTACTCTGATTCATTCGTATTCCCTAAAATATTGATTTATAAGTACAGGTTGCAATGAGTATGAGTACAACGTTGTCATCAAACTCATAACATTCGAAATATATTAGATTCATACGCCTACTCATTCAGATTCATAAATTTAGAAAAATACTTGCAATACTTATAAACAGATGTCGACACCAATGTCGCCCGGGGGCTGAACATCTTCAGCTTTTTACACACATAAGACACGATCATTAACAATGTTCATTTACTGATGTTACATGATTTACTGATATTACATCAGTAGCACAATGGGCCCAATGCGGCCTAAATGAGTCCATCCAAGAATGTTGCTACTACTGATAGAGGTAGGTAGAATGAGATTCACTAATAACAATGAGAAATGTTCTCGATATTGTGAAGAATATTTCTCAAGTTAAATACACAGTCTTTAGGGATTTATAGGTGTACATTCTTTCTATATTTTCCACTACATATGCATATTATTAGGTTACTCTTGAAAATTTTACTAACAATTTTCCTCTGGGTTATACACATGCTTCTCACAAATATACTCACATTTTACCATGTTCTCTTTGTGCCGACGTCTGCTTATAAATGATTCGAGCAATTCGAATCAATCATCAAAATTTACAGTCTTAGTTTTTGTTGCATTTACAAAAGAAGGAAAAGACAAAGACAGCAAACACACAACCATACTCACTATTGTAGTGTTCGTATGCGAATCATACTTATTTTGCGATTCTTGTAAATGTTGAGTCATGGACATCATGGCCAACATCATAGATATTGTTAAGTATGAGTGCGATGAGTGTTTCAAACTTTGAATATGAGTAGTATGAGTATAATATTAAAATAAGTATGAATGCGATTCGATTCTACTCATCTTTGTGAATACTCATTGCTGATCTCTGGTACGTACAAACCTTCTTTAAACCTGCTTTAAATTGAAATGTCATATATTTATTTATTATGTTTTTTTGTGTCCTAAAAGAACAGTCAAACAATAAAAAAGCAATTGATTGAAAATCAATAAAGAAATTATAAAATCAACTATCAGAATTAGAATAAATTATAAATTATATGTAAATACATAATAATTTGTTCTCATGCGTCATTAAATTTAAAGTAACAAAATTTAACGAATATAACAAACATAAATTAAAAAAAAAAATTAAATTGTTATTCGTTGATGTCTTCATTAATGAAAAGACTATCTTTAAGTTTAATGTACGAATCAACAAAGGTTACTATCACGAGATAATAACGGACTATTTGTGGCCTGAAATTGGGGACATGGATTTTGATGATACGTGGTTCCAACAGGTTGGTGCAACTTGCGATACAGCCAACGAAGCAATGGATTATTTGCATACAGTCAACTAAGCAATGAATCAATGGCCATGTTATCTCACGTTTATTTGACACCGTTGGATTCCTTTTATTGCGGATACATAGAAGGGAAAATGTGCATTAATAAGCCAAGAACAATTTAACAGCTAAAGGATGTGATCATTCAGGATTTTAACGACACTGAACCGCAATTATGTATGTCCCAGAGTCATTGAAAATGTGTACCGTGGTCCATGGGATAAAGTTATGCCTGCAAAACCTTGGTGAGCATTTATTTATTTCACACATAATTGTCATAGATTCTTCTACATATTATAATGAAAATAATGTTTTAATACAGTAAGACCCCGCTTAACGCTGCTCCGCTTAACGCTGTTTCAGTATTTCGCGGCAATATCGCGGATTCCCCTAAATCGCACTCTGTATTGATACTTGTTGTATATGTGTACATACAAATGAGACGGCCATGCACCAACCAAAATCGGTGCAACAAAAAAGAACTGATATATTTTCTTACTTTCTGTTCTTTTTCACTGATCCCCATTATGCACATAAGTATTTACATATGTATGTGTTTAGTTGCCTCGTTTAACGCTGTTTCGTTTAGCGCTGTAACTTATTGGAACGTATCTTCCGCGTTAAGCGGGATCTTACTGTAACGTTTTGGTTGGACCCTTTATATAAGTTTATCTAAACCTGAAAATATATACATAAGTGAATTGTTATCATCGAAACTTCATATTGCTGACGTTAGATTTGCACAATGGAATACGAGTAAGATTACGACGGCCTGCTGATAAAATACTATGCATTATATTGAACGGACAAGGTGGACACATCCTTAGGACCTTTATACAAAATCGATGGGATTTATGAAAAGTAATTTTTTCTCTGTTTAAATTTCGATTTATTAATTATTATAACCAACAAGTCTTATTTAATTAGTAATTAATAATTTAATAATTTACTTAAAATGTACTTAATTATCCTCAAAATTGTGCCCCATAAATTTATACAAGTATCATTATTAGATTATATATTAAGAATTTATTCTCAATAGAATTTCTTCTTCCTCCACTATTGTTGCAATTCTACAATTTTAATTTAAAAAAATAATAAAACTCAAAGGTAACTTTACAACATACAGTGTTATGTCAAGATATTTGTTATAAAAAATATTTCAAAACGTTTTTCATAATAAGAACTCATGTCAATAAAATTTGTTACATTTTCGGTTCAGTAAGATTAACATTAAATAAGTAAATAAGAAATTATTGATCGTTCCTATTTCCTATCGAGCACCACTGGGTACTGCTAAATTTAAGCTTAACAAATAAACAGAAAGTGTGAAATAAAAACAAGTATTGCTCTTTGATTCTTAAGTTTGTTCCACCCTATTATTATTATATAGGGTTATCCATTTCGTGGTTTCAAAAGTAAACGTAAATAAAACACATATAAAATATTTTTTTAATGATATTTCTCTTTTATTGTAAAGTTTGAACGGTGACATTATGTGTGAAACACTACATCATTTAAATGACCTCCACGCGAAGTGTTGCAAGCATTGATTCTTTTGTGGTAATTTTCGACCACTTTTTGACACATATTGGGCGGTATCTCAGCCAGTAAGGTCCAATCACACCTTCGGACCAAAGAGCGCACCACACAGTGACTTTTTCTGGATGTAATGGCCTGTCTTCAATTACTTGAGGATTCTCAGAACCCCAAATACGACAATTTTGTTTATTAACATATACACCGAGTGTGAAATGTGCTTCATCGCTGAAGAAAATTTTGTTCGAAAAATTGCCGTCCACCGCCAATGACTATTTTTGTAGTAGGTTTTGATAATTTGTATGCGTTGAGTGATAGTTAAGCAATTCATTTTCGTCAATGTTAGACTTCCAACTAAAAAGAAAAAAATTGGTTTCACAACTTAGTTTGACAGATGTCGAATTCCAGTCCCATACTTTTGAAACCACGAAATGGACAGCCCAAAAGCGATAAGAAGCAAATGACCTCTTGCTCAGTAGACTTAAATCCCGAGATGAGAGTCCAGAAGAAGTTATTCGCAAAAAGGAAAAGTTTAGTTGAGAGTATAAGTCGTGGAATTGAAAGTTTATGGCATCGGAAATTAAATTAACGTATTCATACGTTCTAACGTGCTGTAAAATGGATTTGCAATGTTACTTATTTTCAGGAACAAAGTTTATTTTATTACATAAACCCAACCAGTCCTCAGCCCAAAAAGTCTGCTTAGCAATTATGATTTCTGCGAGGCAATCTGTTGTTAGGCATATTGAGAACCTTATTGATATAATTAAAGTGTAATTTTAATGTATTCAGATATAGTGATTTTAAATCCGTTTGCAAAAAAGTATATAGTTTGGAGTGTTTTTAGGTCATAGTAACATCTTCTTATTGAAAAATCTAAATAATTTTTCCACTACATCATACTTTTTATATCCACATCTTTGTGCAACATAACTGAACGAGATACGGCAGTAAAGATTTTGAGTTTATTTTTATTCAATATTTTAGGGTGGTTTATAAATTTAGACCAAAACGAAGATACTGTAATTTTCGACGTAGTTAGTTTATTTTCCAAATGCTTACTAAATGAAAAATTATAACATAATTCCCAAGTATTTAGACGAGTTTACAATTTCGATTTCATTTGGTCCATACATACAAGAACACCAGTATTCATAATTTGATTTTAAAGCAACTAAATGAAAAATATTATAGAAAAAAGTATATTAATTATTTCTCTGTGCGAACAATATAATTTTGATACATTAATTGTTAACTCAAGTCACATAGGAAATACGTTGTATTTTTATTCTTCTTCTTAATTATGTGCTGTAATTTACATAAACTGACGGCACGAAGACAATACAACTTTTAAAAACAAATAAAGAAAATGTGTATAAGTGTATCGGATTTTTATATGAAAATGATCAACAACAACATGCACCGTTTTATATTCATCCAACAATTCCCTCAATACAACGACACAAGGGCTTGTGTGAATTGCCCAAATGTTTTTGAAAATATTTGTGTTGCTCTGATTAATTTTGTTTTGACGTGTTTGTGGTAAAACGCATGATTGCTTATACAAAGTTATGCCTATAAGACCTAAAATGTAAACATAAAAAATTTTTTAATTTAAACTTCATAAAAAAATACTGAAAGAATATTTTTCCCCACACCGTTTTAAGTTTCTTTCGTTAAAACTTTAAGTGATTTATGTTGAATTCTATGTGTGGCTATAACTTTGAATACAATAATAATATTTCAAAAGATAGTGAGAGTATAAAGTAAAAAGATTAGTGAGACTGTTATAAAAACTTCTTTTAGTTGAACGTTTTATTATTCTTTAATATTCATAAGTTTTTTAATATTTAAAAGGTTTTTATCACACTTTCTTTTTAGTTTATCCGAAAGTGGAAAAAAATATGGTATAATTTATTATTGCGAAAATTTCTAGTGGGACAATGAAATGTTTTTAAAATTTTTCTTTTAAGATACATAAAGAAACTTTATGTAAAAAACTTTATATAAGACCAATTGCGTGAAATATATCGCAATGTAATGCAATTTACGACTGTAATTTCCACACACTTTTCTTTTCTTTAGAATTCTCCATCTGCAAGGCTAACTTAAATTTAGTTAACATAATTTTTGCTTTTTTTTGAAACATATATATACAGGATCCGCCAAATAACTTTTTTTTTTGAAAATGCTGTAAAAAAAAAGCTACTGAACATTTTCTCAAATTCCTATTTTTATTTGAAAGTACAATCCTTCCGGTTAATAATGGAAAATAATTTCATTGAAATGGCTGCCTCGGCTGGCCATGCAGTAGCCTACACGATCGGTCCAATTTTTAAGCACATTATCGATTGTGTGCAGTTGTATTTCACCAATGGCTTCACGAATATTGTCCTTTAAAGCGTCAGTTGCCTCAGGCTTGTCGGCGTAACACTTATCTTTGACGGCATCCCACAAATAATAGTCCAACGATGTCAAATCGCAGCTCCGATGAGGCCAAACAACATCAGTTCTTCAAAACCAGGGCTTCATCGAGTGTAGCTTCGGCTGTGTGGCACGTAGCGCCGTCCTGTTGAAACCAAATGTTGCCAATATCCTCCTCTTCAATTTTTGTGAACAAAAATTCGTTCAACATGGCCCGATAACGATCGCCATTGACTGTAACGGCCACTCCTTGCTCATTTTCGAAGAAAAATGGCCCAATTATGCCTCTGGACCAAAATCCGCACCAAACAGTGACTCGTTTTGGGCGCGTCGGCTTTTCCTTGTATGCGTGCGGGTTTTCTGTGCCCCAAATGCGACAATTTTGCTTGTTTACATACCCGCCAAGATCAAAATGAGCTTCATCTGAAAAGATGATTCTTTTTACCAAAATCGGCATCTTCTGTAAGTCGATCGTAAGTCGATTTCCCAACGTTGTTCAAGCGTATTCACAACCATATTCGTTCAGCGGAAGGATAAAACTAATTATCTGTCAAATCAGACATGAGCTAAGTGTTACCATTCACGAAATAAGCACTAGTTGAAAAAAAACGTTTGATGGCAGACCCAATATAATTAACTTAATCATTATAACTTTGTTTAAACAGTACTGTTAATATTACATTACTACTAGGAATATTACTACAATAAATGCAAAATTATTTATTTCTTTACATAGAAGTTGTATGCGATTTGTCCGATTAAATAAGGATAGTAAATGGTTTTCATATGAGCCATAATTGTTTTCGGGTTGTGTGCGATGAATATTAATTGGGGAATTCGATTAATTCAACAAATTATTAAGGTACTGTAACAGTAGGTATTAAATTTGATCTATAAGGCAGTGACTTTGACTCCAAAGATATCGATTTTAACAAATTTTATATTTTGTTCTTGTAGGGGTTAAAGCTTGGGAGATTATTTCTGTAAAACAAATTGTTGAGAGTACAAAGGACACCATTCAAAAATTACATTTTTATCCAAGTTATTATCTATATTTGAAAATGTATTTGCTCTATTGTTCTCACATTGCGTAATTGTTTATTTTAAGATTTTTTTACCTAACACTTAATTCATTTCATAAGGCAAATTCAATTCACGAACTGTTGTAGCTACATACATACATGTACGGCTTTGAAATGTTGAATTATTCATATTTTCCTCAATATACCTTTATTACATGAAAGCATGTCGCCTTATTAGTATTTATAAAAGACACGGTATAATTTCTAGTCTATTGTTAAATGAATTTAATAGCAATATTATTTACTTTATTAAAGCAGTCTCTGAGTCAGAGAATTTTGTATGAGTGCAGGCCCAAGTCATGAAGCAGAATCCTTCAAGTATAAGTCCGCAAAAGGCCGAGTGTTTATTGGCTTTACTAAATCGACTGCCTTAGATTTTATTTTACACTCTCATGGACAGTGGGGCTATTTAACCCAATTTTTGTCATCTAGGAATTAAAAGTAAACAAAAATTAAGCGGCAATATAAAACCAGGCCATATATTTCTAATGTACCTGACCGATTTTTAACGAAAATACAATTTACGTTAAGTATTCTTTTACATTATGTTCACATTTAATATGTAAAATTCATAGCAACAAGCATGTGGCGTATGAGTGATATAAAATTTCATTAGTTTCATACACGACAAAATCAAATATTTTTTATGGCATACTTTTCAGAGTAATCATTTCAATACATGTATGTACTGTGATGCGTATAAGTAATATATTTTAAATTCAATTAAATATAAAGTTCATATATGACAATTCTAGGCGACTTTTAAAATTTAAAATTTTTAGGTTTGATGTTCTATATATATTAGAGCGACTCACCCAAAAAGTGCTCGATGTACCCTCCTAAAAATAAACCTTGGACTATTTTAAGATGTCTATATTTACATGTTTTCTATTTTTCAACGTTCAAAATTTTATTTTCCAATTATTGCTTTTATTTTTAAAATTGCTTCACAACCAATTTATTTAGAACAATAAAAAGTTTATTGATTTTCAAATTCAATTTACTGGCCACAATCAAAACCTGTATTTATAGTTCGCTTTCGATTGTTTATAAACCCAAACTAACCATTTTTGCCTGGAGTAGAGAGGAGGAGAGCTTTAGTGAAATATAAAACTATAAACTTTTGTTTTAAATTTTACAATTTGGTTTGATTTTAACACTTGCAAATTTAATATTTCCGCCCATCAACCATTCATATACGTGAATAAAATATAGTTTTGCAATATTGCCAACTGCATATGTCCTAAAGCGTTTTTTTTAAGAACAAAGAAGGAGAAAGAATTGTAGAGCAATTTGAATACGCACAGGCACATGTGGTGCTCCTGCTACTGTTGAAGGGACGAGTTCTGTAGTGTTTAGTCCTATTATTGTTACTATTATGGCTGCTGCGAACAATGGTAAGACCAGAATGATGCGCTGTTCCATATTATGGCTCTGTATCGGATGTTGTTGTCTGCTGTAGATTGATTTGGATTTTATTTGAATTGACAGATGTTAGACTTTATGCTGTTGACAGTTGAATGACAGTGGTCATTTCCATTTCCAACTTATCATAAAAATTACGGTATTTTAGATATTGTAAAGTCATAAATTTACAAGGTATAGGTGATGCAACCGTTACCGTACTGTAAATGTCATGGGGTGACTTTATTTTCAATGTTTATATTTTTATGATCAGCTATTCATTTGCTTAAGTATGGCAAATATAAACTACGGTTTTGAGTGTAGGATATTTGCCAAACCATGGCAAGAGTATTTCTGTGTATTTTGTTAGTGTATGGTAAAAAAAAATACCCAACATTTGCAAATGCCATGATGCCAGACCATTTGCCAAAAATTGTGATCTGCACTATAGATTAAGATTTTGTACGACCGTGATATTTCCTACATACATATATTGATGTAATTGATATCACATCAAACTCAAACATTTGTTCGTACAGCACGCGACTGAAAATATATCACATTGTATTTCAAACAATACCAAAACCAATGAAAAAAAAATCCAAACGACTGAGAAAATAAAAGCTTGGAACGAGTATTACAAAAACAAATAAGCCCAAAGAAGTCAAGAAATAAGTTCAAAGAATCGTCCGTACAGATTAGATAGAGACAAACGTACCCCTCACTAACACTTTTGAAATTGTATTGTTTTTAATAACACTACTAAGAGATCCACCAAAAATAAAGCTGTTTCTTCGGAATGGCAAATCAAAGGGAATGCTATAAAAAAATAGTATAACAAAACAAACAAAATTTTAATATATTGATGTTACGAAGTTATGTCATAAAATGTATTAATCAGTCAAATGATAAACAGTTATGTTTATAGTAAAAGTAAATTTAACACATATATATATTAAATCAGAAGACATTGCATTGCTAATAAAGAAAGAAAAGTGAAATATGGAGGTGTTGTAGAAATTATGAGAGGTGCAATGACCGCTGCAGGTGCCTCAATCGGCAAACTAAGCAGCACGTGTAATAGTGCAAAATTCGTATGTGTTTGCAAAACCGACCTGATGAATATCAAAAATGTTTGAAATTTTCTCCTTTTAATAAGGCCGTTCAACTCATGTTATAGCACTGTGTACACGCAGAGTACGCATACAAACACCGCATACATATCATAATGTTTGACAAACCTGACTGAATAGTGTAATAGGAAAACACTCTCAAGAATCTGTCCATAATCACCCGATTGTCCCATTTTTCTAGATTGAAAATTCTTCGAACTTTGCAAGCGGTCTCAAAATATTTTTAATAACCCTTACATACTTACGTAATTGGCCATTACGTCCCTTAAGTCAGGATTACGGCCTTGCACCACTCATGTTGCGTGTGTTAATTTTATACATGAGTGGCGGTACCTACAGTTTAAAGTCTACTACGAAATCTGCTGAGAGGAAGTCGGCTCCGAAATCTGCTGAGAGAAAGCCGCCGAAGAAATATATTTTCAAATTTCATTTTAATGTCTGACCTAGGGTTTGAACCGTCTAATAAGCCAACTCGCGGTCTACTTGACTACGACGACTTCTATCCTTAATGATTGGAATAAATATGCACACAAATTTTCACAAATTTTAAAAAGAGTACTTTTATTGGGATAGCCTTTATGCACATACATATGTATGTGTACAAAGTTTGTTAGTTGAACAACCCTAACCACTATTAATTCGTACACCACACATTTTTGTTTGATATACATACATAATTGGCCATTACAACCCTTCGTCAGGATTACGGCCTAGCTTCTCAACACCACTCATGTTGTGTGCGTTAATTTTATACATGAGTGGCGGGACCTACAGTTTAAAGTCGACTCCGAACGACAGATTTTTTGAGAAGCTTTTCATGGCAATTTTTACTTTCAGAGTTTTTGCCAGAAATCTGCTGAGAGGAAGTCGCCGAAGAAATACTTTTTGTATTTTGTTTTTGATGTCTGGCCAACACACTACCTACTAGACCACGGCGACTTTTGTTTGATATACGAATATTTAAATATTCATGTTTCGGGTACGGTGCGAGCATTCAATACGAACGGTTGTGTCGAATTGTTGTGAAATAAATAAAAGATCGTGTATCAGCTGATAATACACGTGGTTTACTTACTTACTCTAAAAAAACAAAAAAAAAATCACTCTTCTGAAAAATAAAAGTACCATCTAATTACACTTATGGCTGAATTAATTCGTTCAAATGAAAAGAAAAAAGATTTTCGGTAATAATCCGAAATTTAAATTATACAAACCTATGGATGAACGATATATTAGCCAAGCTTCTTCGTGTAACCGCTTTAGTTTACTAGATGAGGCAGATGACATGTACACACATGATGAGTGTAGAAGAGATATTAAAGTCTCTAACATTAAGATTCCTCCAATAATAATAGATAAAACAACTGGTTTTTCTATCATAAATAAATTGATGGGATCTCAATATAAATTATAAAGAATGTCGGTGGGAACTAAAGTACTATCTAGCACTGTTTCTTTATATGAAGTAGCCTTAAAAACCTTAAAGATGCCAAAATTAAATTTTTAACACACCAAGTGAAGGACCAGAAAAAATTTAAAATAGTGTTGTTTGGTCTCCCTCAAATGGACGCCAAAATTATTACAGATGTTGTGTTTTTTGATAAAGAAAAAGCAAACAAAATCAGATTTCTGCTATACCTACAAAAAATAATTAAACATTTCCTATTAGATAGATCTTTTATAGTATGCATAGAAAACAACTACTCAACACCATGTAAACTTGTAGCAGGTCTCCCTCAAGGATCTATTCTATCACCAACGCTATATTCAAGATTTACTGCAGATATACCTATTAAAAGAAAAAATGTTTTTTTAACTCCTAATTTTTTATATCTAAACTGTGATAACAGAACATTATATTTGTATATTATAAGGTATTGCTGTAATACTATTGTAAATTCTCATAAAATGTTATATACTTCTTAAGAATTAAATTGAATAAAGGGATTTGTATCAAAAAAAAAAAATACATATTTTGGATAATAATAATGATAACGCCTTGAATCATTCTCTGAAAGGTAATTTTATAAAATTTAATTTAATTTAATTTAATAATAATAAATTTAAGATAATAATAATGAGAAGAGAATGTAACTCTCAAGGCGTTGTCATTATAATTATCTAAAATATGGATCTTTATATATTCGCATATCAAACAAAAATGCGTGGTGTAAGACTTAATAGTGTTTAGTGTTGTACAAATGAATAAAAAGTTTTCTGAAATTATACTCCTAGCAATTTCTAAAGAAAGAACTTATTCTTATTGAGTTGTAAATTGTAAGATCTTTTCCTTACGTGTTCGAATACAATTTTACTGTTACTCATAACTTGCGTCCAAACTTTTATAACTTTTAGATAATAATGCAATGGATTTTATCAGTTTCATATTTGTAAAGTTGTATACTAAACTGGTTTTGCTTTGTATGACTGAATGACTGAATAAATGACAACTAATTTGGCAGGTGTGGATTCAATAAGATGTCCAAAATTTGAAAGACCATATTGGAGGTCTCGATAGTTGCAGTAAATAAAACCTATTCCAACTTTTTTCCGTTTTTCAAAATGTATTATTACTAACACACCAGCTAACTTCAGACAAAGGACGAAAATTATGAGAACATTTATTAGATCAGATTTACCACAGATTTAAAAAATATATCAGTTTCTCATTGATCATTAACAGCCTGTTTCTGTAAAAGAAACTATTACAGCAAAAATCTATTTGTACGAAAATAACCCAAAAATTGTAATTGAATGTGATGCCATACAAATAAACATTCGTCTAAAATAGTTCGAATTTCTGAATCAGATGGTTAATAATCGTTTCAGGACTGATGTATATTTGAGCAGTGTAAAACAAGAAGAAAACTTATAAAATGTTAAAATTCTTCTAGATTTTATGAATAAAAGAACGATTGAAGAATCCAATATAATGTCCATTTCAAACTGGAGAACACAGATCTTTTTAAGTGCTTTAAGTTATTTGTCTTTATGTCCTTTATAGAATAGTAAACTATGCATTTGATCATGTTATGATCTATAGCACATTTGTTACACATGAGCCGACGTTGGTTTCGGACATTTTAGGATTTATCACTTATGATTTTAATAACATTTAGTATAACTCATTCCCATAAAATGTCAATCACAAATTTAAAACCTTTTAATTCTGGAAATTTTTTAAAAATAAATACTATAAATATTTACGGTCTAAAATTAAATCAAAATATTTCAAAACAAACAAACAATCGTTTTGATTTTCCTTCTTTTATTATACATATATATAAGTTTACATTGGGAGGGATGGGATGCATGCAAACAAGGTAAAGTTTCTGACTGTGGCCAGCGTGGCGACCACCAGGACGATCCTTGTCTTGCTGTATTCAAGTTGACACGCAGCCTCCTAGTGGCCCCTCCTGGATGGCATTCTTGCACCCGCTAGATGTTAACTAATGCGTGCAGCGAAGTCCAATCCCCTGGACGTTAAATTTGGGTTGTGCGTAGGGCTTGGAACCCACCACGTAAAAACATTCTCCAATGAAAACCACAACAATAGCCTCTATAAAGATCCCCTCAAAAGTTGACGACCACGGCAAACGTTTAAAGGACTATGATTTTTCACATGGAACGTCCGAACCCTTTACAGGGCAGGCGCTTCCGCCCAGCTGGCGGATGCCCTCATAAAATGTAGGACGGACATCACTGCCATCCAGGAAATGCGATGGATAGGGCAAGGATGCAAAAGGCTAGCATATTGCGATGTGTATTACAGCTAGAGATGAGCGATATTTTCAAAACTGTGATTTAATCACGGTGATTGATAATTCACTGGTAACTACAGTGATTGAAATTGCCAAATAACAGTGACTAATAATGTCGTTCTTTCAAAATTGTTACATATTCAAATTTATTTCATTTTATTTTGAGCGAGGCAGAATTACTATTAGATGATACTGATTATTTACTTTTGTCTTTTATACATGAACTTTCTGTGAAACTTAATTGTCAAACTTCATATGAAAAAAAATTACATTAAAAATAATAACATTGGTGACCCCACTTTGATTTTGTTTAGTAGTCTTTTCGTAGTATATATCTAGTTGTCTCTTTCTTACGACTTAATAAAATACGTTATTGTCATTATTGTTTTCTTTTGGAATACTGTGATCACAATCACTATTTTAAAGAACAGTGATTAACAAATCACGTTCACTGAGAACAACGTTCTTCAAAAATCACTGGATCGCTCATCTCTAATTACAGCTGCCAGGTTGATAAGCACGAATTCGGATGCGGATTTGTGGTTAATAAGAGACTTCGCCACCTTGTCTCTGGATTCACCCTTTGAACGAAAGGATAGCCACAATCCGCATCAGGGCAAAATTTTACAACATTAGCCTTATTTGTGCTCATGCCCCGACTGAAGAAAAGGACGATGTGACTAAAGATGCCTTCTATGCTAAACTCGAGGACGTATACGATAAGTGCCCGGCCCATGACGCCAAAATCGTCCTCGGGGATTTTAATGCGAGGTTCGGGCGGGAAGGAATCTTTGGCCCCACTGTCGGACAGTTCAGCCTCAACGAGAACACTACCCCCAATGGTATGAGGTTAATCAATTTCGCCGCGGCACGTAACATGGTAGTATGTAGCACCAAGTTCCAACACCTCCATATCCACAAGGCCACTTGGATGTCCCCTGATCGATCTACGTCCAACCAAATCGATCATATTGTGATTGACGGAAGGCACGTATCCAGTGTACTAGATGTGCGTACGTTCAGAGGTCCAAACATCGACTCTGACCACTACCTTGTCGCAGCCAAGTTTCGATTGCGCACTAGCGCATCGAGGTCTGCGCGCTCTAGTACATTGCGAAAGCTGGACGTCAAGAAGCTGCGATCACAAAGGACAGCTGTGGCGTTCTCCGCTCAACTCTCCGATAAGCTCCGTCATTCCCTCTCTAATCTCAACGACATTGGAGGACTGTGGGCCAACATCTCCCACTCTTTGCGCACTACTGCGGAAACAGTCCTTGGTTTCGAGCGCCCACCCCAACGAAATCAATGGTACGATGAGGAGTGTCGCGAGGCAGCTGCAGCGAAAAACGCCGCATACAGAAAAACTTTGCAGTCTGCCGCTACGCGAGCCATTGTCGAGGACTATAGAGAGAGGAGAAGGGAAGAGAGACGCCTTTTCAGACGCAAGAAGAGGGAGCAAGAAAGGCGTGAGCGTGAGGAAATCGAGGTGTATAAATGCAGGAATGACGCTCGAAAATTCTATCAAAAGGTTAAGCATCTAACCGAGGGTTATAAGCCCGGAGCGTCTTCCTGCAAAGACGAAAACGGAAACTTGGTAACAGATCCGCAAGGGGTGCAGAGGTTATGGAGGAAGCACTTCTCTTCTCTGCTACAAGGCGATGACGACACCAATTCCGCCTTTAGAGATGATGTTCCGAACCCGATCGATGATGACGGCGTGGAGATTCCGCCGCCTAGCCATGAAGAGGTCAAAGACGCGATAATGCGTCTTAAAAACAATAAAGCGGCGGGTCCTGATGGCCTCTCTGCTGAATTGTTTAAGACCGGATGTAATGAGTTGGTAGGGCGCATACACCAGCTTATTTACAAAATATGACAAGTCCACCATCGACCAGATCTTCACACTACGCCAAATCCTGGAAAAGACCCATTAACAACAAGTCGACACACACCATCTTTTTGTCGACTATAAGGCAGCCTTTGATAGCCCCATAAGGGATCGTGTTTTTGCCGCAATGTCTGAGCTCGGTATACCTGCGAAGCTGATAAGGCTATGCAGAATGACGTTGAGCAATTCCTGCAGCTCCGTCAAGGTAGGAATGGACCTCTCCGAACCTTTTGATACCGTGCGAGGTTTCAAGCAAGGCGACCCCTTATCATGCGACCTCTTCAACTTCGTCATGGAGAGCGTTCTGCGAAAGGCGGGAGTGCATCGCAATGGCACTATTTTTTAAAAGAGTGTCCAGCTGCCTGCGTACGCTGACGACATTGACAACATAGGGCGTACTAAGCGAGATGTTACTGCTGCCTTTAGTGCTATTGAACGGGAGTCTACCAAGATGGGTATGGCAGTAAATGAGGGCAAAAAAAGTATATGTTATCGACAAGTAGAGACGTGCGGCGTATTGATTCTCAAATTACGGCCAATAACTATACTTTTGAAACAGTCAAGGAATTTATTTATCTTGGCTCCGCCGCTACCACCAAAAATGATGTCAGTCTGGAGATCAAGCGTGGGATCACTCTTGCCAACAGGTGTTACTATGGTCTCAACAGACAATTGAGTAGCAGAGACCTCGTGCGACAAAACTAATACTCTACAAGACACTCATCCTACCCGTGCTTCTTTATGGCGCTGAGGCATGGACTATTAAGTATTGATGAGAGGCCTTGAGAGTGTTCGAGAGAAAAGTCCTACGTAAGATCTTCGGTCCAGTGCGTGTTGGCGATGAGTTCCGTATCCGATTCAACAGTGAGCTGTCTGAGCTCCTCAACGACATTGACGTTGTACAGCGTATTAACATCCAGCGGCTGCGCTGGCTCGGCGTGTCGTTCGAATGGATGAGGATGCTCCGGCGAGACGAGTATTTGATGCGGGTATCTGCGGAAGTCGGCGAAGAGGACGACCTTGTATCCGTTGGAAGGACCAAATCGAGGAAGCCCTGTCATCGATTGGTGTGACCAACTGGCGTAGGTGCGCAAGAAGCAGAGGCGCCTGGAAGGATGTGTTGCAGCAGGCCGAAATCCGTAAAACGGGTTGTTATGGCCAATTAAGTAAGTAAGTATAAGTTTACATTGTGTGGAAGAGATATAAGGTAAATAGGTATCACAAAAATATATGCTTAAAATTCTTGGTACAATTAAAAGAATATGTTTCACTCTATCCGTACCTTTTAATAATTCTGTTGTATGTGGAATAAATTATTCTTTGGACAAGCAGCATGTGCGATGATGCAACCAATCTAAATGTGCTATACGGGAATTTTTCTGTTCAGAAGTAGTTTGCTTGCATATGTTGAAAAACTCGAGACTTGCAATTCATTTACGGTAGAAATAGCAGTTGGCGGTGTTTATGTTTTCGCTTGGGGATATAATTATGGTATTGCCGCATACCTCACTGCATGTAAGGGGTGATTTTTTAAGAGCTATAGAAAAATTAAAAAAAAACACATACAATTCAGAAATAAGCATGAAATCTTTATTTGAATCGATAGTACGGTCCATATAATTTAATGTTTGAAGATTATTTCATGCAAATGTTGACCGCGACTGCGCCTCAAATGGTCCATCCGCTTAGTCCAATTTTGGCATACTCTTTCCAACATTTCGGCCGGTATCCCACGAATAAATGCTTCAAATTGTCTTCCAATGCGTCAATTGAAGCGGGCTTGTCTGTATAGACATGCGCTTTAACATAGCCCCCAAAAAATAGTCTAAAGGCATTAAATCTCACGATCTAGACGGCCAATTGACCGGTCCCGAACGTGAAGTAACATTTTCACCGAACTCGCCTCTCAACAAGACCATTGTTACGCGTGCTGTGTGGCATGTGGCACCGTCTTGTTGAAACCACATGTCATGCAAGTCCAGCTCTTGCATTTTGGGCAAAACAAAGTTGGATATCATCTCACGGTAGCGCTCACCATTCACTGTTACGTTACGATTCGCAGCATCTTTGAAGAAGTACGGTCTAATGATGCCACCAGCCCATAAACCGCACCAGACTGTGACTTTTTCAGGATGCATTGATAGCTTTTGCAATGCTTCTGGCTGATCATCACTCCAAAATCGACCGCTTCCGTGGGTCCATTAACACACATACATAATTGGCCATTACAACCCTTCAGTCAGGATTACGGCCTAGCTTCTCAACACCACTCATGTTGTGTGCGTTAATTTTATACATGAGTGGCGTGACCTACAGTTTAAAATCGACTCCGAACGACAGATTTTTTGAGAAGCTTTTTATGGCAATTTTTACTCTCAGAGTTTTTGCCAGAAATCTGCTGAGAGGAAGTCGCCGAAGAAATATTTTTCATAATTGCGTTTTGATGTCTGACCTGGGATTCGAACTCGGGCCGATTAACTGACCATAAAATGGCAGAAGAGCGCAATGAACTTTCTTAACAGAGCACGCATTTTGATAATAAAATTCAATGATTTGCAAGCGTTGTTCGTTTGTAAGATGATTCATGGTTAAATTATAGAGCAAACTGAAGATGTTTGACAGTGAAAAGAAACACGAAACGTGCGTGAGCTGTTTAAACCAGTGTTGCCAAAAAGATAATAGCTAAATAATCACCCTTTACATATCAATAAACACATACATAATTGCACAATGTCATGTTCCACGAATAACCCACTCATTTGAGTTCTTTCTCAGTAATGAAGGTTTGCTGTGCTGCAAAATAATAATTTCAAACTCTACGCTGTAAAAATATGGGCAAGAAAATTACTGTTGTTCAAGCAGAACTTGACAACACCACACAAGACAGTGTATTTTTTTAGTACAAGCGATTTAATGTACAATTCTGCCATGAAGAAGAAATAAATTTTTGTTTACTGCCTAGAAGACATGATGGCAGAAACCGAATTGATTGCATTTTAATAACTTAAAGTTTAGCTCAGCTGTACAAAAAATCCTTTCATTATAACAAAGCAGTTGTTACGAGGTATTTGTGATGCACAATACTTATACACCAATTTAAAAAACATGTAACTTATCGATACATCGAAACAGTTCGCCTACTAGACTACGGCGACTTCAACTAATTCTACTTAATACATAATTGGCCATTATAACCCTTCAGTCAGGATTACGGCCTAGCTTCTCAACACCACTCATGTTGTGTGCGTTAATTTTATACATGAGTGGCGTGACCTACAGTTTAAAATCGACTCCGAACGACAGATTTTTTGAGAAGCTTTTTATGGCAATTTTATTTATTCTCAGAGTTTCTGCAAAAAATCTGCTGAGGGGAAGTCGTGTAAGAAATATTTCTTTTCATATTTCGTTTTGTTGTCTGACCTGGGGTATGGACTCGAACCTTACGTCTAATAAGCCAACACACTGCCTACTAAACTACGACAAGTTCTAATGCTTTTAAAAAACATCCTCAAAAATGACCTGTCCTATACTCCGTTGTATTCAAATGAGGCTGTTAGATCCTAGAGTGAAGTATTCATAACCCATAGAGAATCTCGAATTCTTTCCAAGTCAACTTAGGTAGAAAGTACAGAGGACGTGACGTAACAGTACTTTCTGCCAGTAATACTACCATTTAGCTTCTCAGAGGAGGGCTCGAAATTAAAATAAAAAACTTAAGCTAGGCAGTGCAAATAGGTTCGATGCAACGCAGCGCAAAGAATCATATCTATAGATGTTTTCTTTTAATTTCCATCACTACGACGTATTATATGTGTAAATAATTGGAATGCTTTATGGAAATGCTAAAATATCCACATTTATTCTAACAGCCATGGAACGTTCCCAATTTGGTTATAAACAAAGAATGAGTACTCCCGAAGTAATATTTGGTTTTCAAGTTCTATTTCAAAATTACAGATTCACCAAAAAGATGTCTGTATTGTAATTAATTTTCGCTTCGGAATGTATTCCTATTTTCTATAATTACAATACTAAATAATTTTGCCACCAATCTGTTTTTCTCTTTTCTAATCATTCAGTGGGGAATGAGTTTACATTTATGTACTTATAGTAAATAGGTTTTCTCTCGAAATAATTTCATATTTCAGATTTGATCCGCTTGGGGAACTCGTTTATCGTGTATGTGGTGTTTATATCTTGTTTTTTGGTAAGTTTAGGTCTAGAGGTATGTTAAAATGCTAAAGGAGTTATTGGTTGATAGGTCAGACGAGTAAATAATATCAAAAACAGACACAAATAGGAATAACTAGAGACACAGAATTTGTTGGCCTTTGCTAACACAACTCCATTCACGGGCAATTAATTTTGATTTCGCCTGATTAAATAACCTTCTCCCGGTCATTTTCTGTTGGTAAAACATATTTCTGTGCACTTCTGCCCAAACGGAGAAATTTTGAAGGCCAAGTATGCGAGATCAGCTGTAAAGCTTGGCGGTTGGTCACCCTTGAAGGTATGGCATTGCGACATACGTCAATAGGCGCGAGGCCACGATACAAACTCTTGGGCCACTTAAGCTAAAGTTACCTTTAACTAAACCCAACTTTAACGGCAAGTTGTAATGTAATGGCCCTAAGATTTATGCCGAATTAATCTTACTTAGCTATCTATGGGAATTTTAATATGATATACTAATATATTATATTTTTGTTATCGTATTGAACAAATAAAATTAATTTTAAATTGTTTTTAAACCATTATTTTTTGTACACTTTTTACTGAGCAACACTTAAATATACAGCACGTTTTAATCTATTCATTTGCTGGCTACACTTAAGCACTTAAAAGTTTGTCATGGTAAAATTTGTATATACCTGAACTATAAGCAACACTACGTAAAAATCGCTAATGTAGTGCATGTTTATACCAACACTATTCCTCAACATACGTATGTATATACATAAATAATGATTAAACTTTCAGCTTATATCGTGAGTAATGTTTACGTAGAAATTAATGTTTGCTGATAAAATAAATATAAATATTATAAAACTTTGCATATTCTAATTAAAAAGTTTAAATATACTAATTAAACATTTGGTCAATTCACACAAGGTGTTAAACCGTGGACTGTATGGGTGGGTCGAAGGGCAAAAAAAAGGAGTATCGCCTTCGACTGTTGAGCACAATTGGAACACTATGAAAAAAAAGGAACCAAAAATTAGAGAAGTGTTAAATTCAGTGATAAACCACAAAAACACATTCCTTTTGTTTGGTAGATATTTTCCTTGAATTTTTTGGTTTTTCCCAATTTATGAATAACCACACGATTTTCGTTTCGGTTTCCTTTTGCTTATCAGCACTTTAAAAATCTCTAGCTGTTGTTTATTCACAACCATCACAATTTATTGTTACTAGAAATTATAATTACAAATCTCTTTTTCATCGAATTTTTCCGGCTGAATGCCTTCAAATTCAAATATATTCAAAAATTCAAATTTCTTTTTAACACACTGTGTTCTTTTGATTAACCAAAATAGAATTATAATTACAATGCAATGTTAAAAAATACCAAAACTTTACTTAAATTACAGTATAATGTTATAAAAACAATAAAAGCTTAAATTAATACTATAGCCCCTTCTATTGGTTGTCAGGCCTCTTCTAGTTGATCACCGGGATAGAATTTTTCAATCTCCGGACATAAAAACAAGGCGTTGTATCATATATCCACTTCCGAATATGGAATAAAAATCATTGGGCAATTGTCACAAGCCTTCGTATCGTTGTATTGAGTGTATTCTTGGACGAATATACAACAGTGTATGCTTGTTGTTGATCATTTTCATGTAAAAATCCGATTTTTTATATGTTTTTAAAAGTTGTATTGGTGTCGTGCTAGCAGCTTATGTAAATGCCAATAATTAAGAAGAAGAATAAAAATACAAAATATTTTCTATAGAACTTGAGCCCACAATTAATATTTCAAAATTATATTGTTTGCTCAGATAATTCATTCATTTACTTTTTTCCGTAATATTTTTAATTTTTTTGCTTGAAAATCCAATTATGAATACTGGTCTTCTTCTTCTTTTTGACATTTGGAATACGAAATACACAATACAGCATAGCATTGAGCAGTCAGGATAACGACTTAACTTCTTACATCACCCATGTTATGTGTGTTAATTTTTTGTAATACCTGAGTATTTAAAGTCGACTCGGAACGACAACTTTCAATGAAAATTTTTATTTACTTACAGACATTTTTCGAGGAGACTGCTGAGAAGAGTTCGCCGAACTTTGAATGACCTTCTTCCAAAGACTACAATCACGGTACAACCAGAAATGGAACTGGCTAATGCTCATAACCTACCGCGGTATCTACATATGTGCATAGCAAGATGGGATTTAAATGTCGATATTCGACATGTTTTTTACACTTCCATAATATTTGCTTAAAATGCTATATGTATTTAAGTACCTTTGAAGATATTTGCCTCTTATTTACAACTCGAGGTATAGTTCTATTACTTATGAATGTTTTTTACTGTGGGCTGAAGTTTCACAAAAGTTGAAAGGTCTTTACATCTACCACTGAGCAGTAAATCCTGAAATGTGAGTTTTATGTCGGGTGATCAAATAAGATTGTGCGAAAATAATTTTAAGTAATTGGAAATTAATCATTTGGAAGATTTAGCTGATATGAAACCCATTTGGCAAAAACTTAGGAGTTTAAAATGCATTATGTTGTCAAAATTAACACAATTTTTTCTTTCTTTAATCATCACAAACGTCTCTTTGTTTTAAAGAAAAATAAAAAAGTAATAAGAATACAATTAAATGCCAGGATCTTAAAATGGATTTTTCATTATAATTATTATTTAATTACAGAATACTGTGGATGCCGGATATCAGTAAAATCAACCAGAATATTTTCTCTTAACTCGTTGCGTATACAATCCTGCATGATAATTAAAGCAATATGTAATCAAGTTGAATTGTGCATTCTAATAGTCCTGTATTTTACGGAAAATAATTCTTCGGTTTTAATGTGAAATTTTTTCTCTAATTTGCATAACTCCCCCCGAATTAGCTGCTTTATTATTATTACAACCATCTTTTAAATCAACGCCGAAACATTGCAAAGCGGTAGCAGAGAAACAACATGACAACATAAGAAATAAGATGAAAGAACCAACCATCTCAACATTCTTCAATTTAAAAATGTTATCAATTGAATATTACGTATGTGCCACATTTAATTTATATTTTGCATTCTATTTACATTTACATATTTACATTTAAATTTCTATTTTACATCTTATCTTGTCGACAGATCTTCAGAAGACTGTTCACGATAATCCTTGCTTACTTAATTGGCCATTGCAACCCTTCAGTCAGGATTACGGCCCAGCTTCTCACACCACTCATGTTGTGTGCCTTAATTTTATACTTGAGTGGCAGAACCTACAGTTTAACGTCGATTCCGAACGACAGATTTTGAGAAACTTTTTCATGGCAGGTTTATTGACTCTCAAAGTTTTTGCCAGAAGTCTGCTGAGAGGAAGTCGCCGAAGAAATATTTTTTTTTTTCATATTTCGTTTTGATGTCTGGCCTGGGGCCGTTTTGATGTCGATCCCGGGCTTTACGTCTAAAAAGCGAACACATTACCTACTAGACTACAGCGACTTCACGATAATCCGTGATATTTAATAAACGCCAGTCCGGTCATAACATGTCCTAATCACAGAAAAGCCAATTTTTGTTGTATAAACATGATTATTGTTTGAACCAAAGATCAGAAATGAATCATTTTTTCGCTACAGATAAGTAGACATGAAATTTCGAGTAAGAGTGAGTCAGCAGTATTGAAATTTAACTACTCTGATTCATTCATACTCACTACAACAAGTACAGGTTGCAATGAGTATGAGTACAACGTTGACATCAAACTCATAATATTCGAAATATGTTTGATTGATACTTGCAATACTCATAAATGATAGGAGTGATTAGAATCATTCATCAAAATTTACAGTCTTAGTTGTTGTTGCATTTACAACAAAAAAGAAGAAAGAAAGAGATTAAGACAGCAAGCCAAGCAAACACACAACCTTCTAGTGAGTATTGTAGTGTTCGTGCACGAATCATACATATTTTGTGATTCTTGTAAATGTTGAATAAAGGAGAGTCGAAATCAATAACATCATGCGTATTGTTAAGTATGAGCACTATGAGTACTTCAAACTTTGAATATAAGTACATATTAAAAAATATGAATGCGTATAATTATCAGAAATTTAGAGTATAATTCGAATTTACTCATCTTTTTGAATACTCATTGTTGATCTCTGATACGTACCTATGACATACATATCTACATACTTAATTTCAGATTCTAAATCAGAAGCCTCAAAAAATTCACCGTAAAATTTTCAGAATTGTATCTCAACTATTTTCATTTAAGGTCTAAAAGGATTAATAATGTTTTCATTATCTGCAAAACAATTATCGCTATTGAAAAGAAAATTTATTAAAATTTCTGGTATTTTAATTGATATCCACAGATTTAAACTACAATCTAGTGTATCAGTAATTTAAACGAATATCCATAAAAATCATTAACAACTAATTGTTGGCAATTACGCATTTGATTTTTATCGTCGATGGTTTTTATGGTTTTGTATTCTCAATGTATGTTTTTCACATTTTTTTTTTTGCCGGATATGCAGTTTGTATATCCTATAAAAGTATAATTCAACTTTATAAATGAATTAAAAGTTAAAAAGTCAGTTTATAGGACACATTCATAGTTAAACACAATAATTGTCTTGTAATGCTCACCATATAAATGGTAATTTCTCACCTCTACAATCCATAATATTTTTGATCTTCGATACAACAAGGCGGAAATAAGAATTATAATAACAAAAAAAAATTATATTGAAACAATAAACAATTAATTACGGCCCTATGCTCCCTAGAGGGTAAAGAGGAACATGTATATAAACAATTAATAATTACTGAGACACTGAAGACACACCCGAGAAGCTACATAAGGGCAATTCACACAACTCATTGTATCGTTGTATTGAGTTGGACGAATATACAACAGTGTATGCTTATTCTTGATAATTTTCATATAAAAATACGATACACTTATATACACTTTTTCATATGTTTTTAAAAATTGTATTGGTTTCGTGCAATGACTTTATGTAAATGCTAGTAATCAAGAAGAAGAAAAAATACTAAATATCTTCTATGTTACTTGAGTCAACAATTAATATTTCTAAATTATATTGTTCGCGGGGCACCTGGCGGGTTAACCTAATTCGGGTACGCTGAATCCTGTGGTGCTAATCATTTGTTTAGGTTAGCCAGCGTTGCCAGAATTTTTTTGAAAAAATCTTTTTATTTCTGGGGAAAAAACTTTTTTTTTACCAAAAAAAACTTGTTTTCTACAAAAGTTCCAAAATGTTTAAAGGAAACACGGGAGACCGGTACCCTCTATTGGTGTTTTTTGCTACTTTTGCCCAGGACTAATAAAATACATAACATTTCCTTAAAAAATGTAATTATTGCGTGTTATTATCATTAAATTTATTGAAAAAAATTTAAAATTAATTTTGTCGAAAAAACTTGTTTTGTTAGAAAACAAATTTAATGAAAACTTTTTCGCATCCTAAAAAACTTGGAAAAAAATGGAAAACTTGGCAAATGGCAACGCTGAGGTTAGCTCTTGTTTTCCAAATATACCATTAATTCGAAAATGGAGGAGTTTGCACAACATATATTCGCGTAACTCAAAAACGGTTTAGTTTATTATAATAAACTAAAAAAACCGAAATTCCGCAATGAAATTTTCTTTAAGTAAGGTTAAACTTTTTCCAATATGCGCAGTCGTTGTAGAAACATAATCTTTTTTTGAACAAAAAAATAGTTTTTTTTAGCAAAATTTCGAAAATTTTGTTTTTTAAAAAGGCATAAAAAATTGGACAACGTAGCTGTGCTTCTTTTTATTTATTTATTTTTATTGCTGATAGGTTTAGATAATTTTTATGCGTTGCGTGTTAGTTAAGCGATCCATTTTCGTCAATGTCAGACTTTCAACTGAAAAGAAAAAAATTGGTTTCACAACTTAGTTTGACAGATGTCGAATTCCAGTCCCATACTTTTGAAACCACGAAATTGATAGCCCTTTATATTTATCCTTTACACTGTCACTTATCATAACTGTCATTCGAAGAAGATTTAGCCTCACTTTGTGAAATAGAACAAAATAACATTAAAAGAATAATAATAATACCTTAAATGTAAAAATACAAAAAAAAATACAAAGAATTGGTTTATTGAAAACATGACAAGCTGACGATTATTACATTTTCAAAAGAAATTAAAAACATGACAATAAATTAAGACGTAATTCAGTAGATGGTGCAGATATTTATATTTAGAAATGAACTATAATTTTCTAACACAAACAATATTAAAAATAATGGAGCATGTGAGAACTTGCATGACAGGTTTTTGTATGTTTTTTTTTCAGTTATGAATTCATATGCTTTATTTTGTGGGTGTCTGTCTAAATTAGTCAAGCCATATATTTTTTTTTTTGATTACATACATACCAGAGATCAGCAATGAGTATTCAAAAAGATGAATAGATTCGAATCATACTCATAATTTCTGATACTTATACGTATTAATACTTATTTTAATGTCATACTCATACTACTCATATTCAAAGTTTAAGGTACTAATCGTACTCATACTTAACAATACTCAATATTTACAAGAATCACAAAGTAAGTATGATTCGCGTACGAGCACTACAATACTCACTAGAAGGTTATGTGTTTGCTTTGCTTGCTGTCTTTGTCTTTTCCCCTCTCCTTTTTTTATAAATGCAACAACAGTTAAGACTGTAAATTTTGATGAATGATTCGAATCACTCGAATCATTTATGATTATTATGATGTGAACGTTGTACTCATACTAATTGCAACTTGTACTTATAAATCAATGTTGTAGTCAGTACGAATGAATTAGAGTAGTTGAATTTCAATACTGTTGACTCACTCATACGTAAAATTTCATGAGCACTTATGAGTAGCGAAAAAACAATTCATTGCTGATCTCTGATACCTACATAAGTAGTCACTACAACCACACCGAACTTTAATCTAGAAATGGATCTACATATTTTAATAATAGCTATACGGTCATCAATATATTCCATTGCTACTAAACAATATTATTTAATTTGAGTTACAGCCATGCTAATGGAAATCGTTTAGCACGTTAACGATAGTTTTAAGGTTTGAAGAAAGTAATTGCACCAAGGTCCGAAATTGTCTGTTAAACGTAAACTAAAGCCCTTATGTGATGGGATGTAACGCTAAGAATGTCTTATCATTTAATAAATATTTTTAAAAACAAAAAAAATTTATATAAAAAGTATTTATGGGTTACAACTACAAATGACTATTATAACCATGAATCCGATAGCGGAAGGTTTGTGTAGCGTAAACCAAATGTTGTTGTTTTACGATTCTTAGGACCATTATTACAACTTAAAGTTAAAGTTGGGTTTAGTTAAAGGTAACTTTAGCTAAAGTGTTAAAGTTAAAGTCACCTTTAACTTATTTTCGTTATTACAATCTACAGATAAAATAAAGTTAACTTTTTTAAAAATATGGCAATGCCTTATTATCCACTTATAATAATGGAACACAATTTATCTGCCCGTTAAAATCCTCCCTTTAGTTAACGGCAAGTTGTAATAATGGCCCTTATAATGTTATTATTTATTTTATTTATTCATTAATTGTAGTGTAGTGTAACAGACCCAAGGCTATGATAGGAATCGAACCCACGAACCTCATTAGCAGTAGCCAACTGCGATTCTCAAATAAAACAAAAATTAATCATAGAGTTGTATGGTATTTACCATCCAATGTGTTTTTATATTTTACTATCAAGCATGCTGTCGTTAAAAGATTGTTTGCAATAACTGTTCGGTTATTAGTAATCTGAAATCTGTGGCATTATGTACCAAAGTGTTACTAAAATAAAAACAACAAAAATTACGTTGAAAACTGAAATTGGTTTGCAAACATGCATAATAAAGCATATAATGTAGCCATGAAATCTTCTATATAAATGGATTTATACAGAACGCATACATACGCTGGCGAGCAAAAATGGATACATAATATCAAAAAAAATATGAACTTTATATTTGTACTTTATTTATTAAAATAAAAAAAAAACAATCCATATGTTAAACATTTATTTAGACTATCCTCTAATTAAAACAAAAACCATTCAGTAATATTATTTCCTTTTCAATATAAAATATAGCTTAAGATTATTTAGTGGCATTTATCCAATTTTTCTCGTTCGATTTCAAATGAAAAATTCTGTGTTTTGTCCATAATCCTGCATTCTTTATTACTGATTTAATGCGTTTTGGTAAGCTTACTACCAGTTTTTTGATGGTTTCGCTGTTTATACTTTGCCACTCTGCCTCAATTCTTAGCCACAATTCGTTAAGGTTATTTAGAGGGTTTTCATACTGTGCCAATTTTCGATTTACAATTGCCCACAAATTCTCGATCGGATTTAAATCCGGACTTTGTGTTGGCAATTTTAATGTCTGAAATTTTTGCTCCTCCAACCTCCACTTTTGTTTCGTCCGACCATATGCTTAATCATAAAAGCACGTGAAATGAAGGTAATAAATTGCAAGCTAAACGATTTTAACATTTGAGCAATGAATTTTGAATGAATATTCTTTCCTTTAAGCTCATACCTTCATCTTATTTAAATTACTATTACAATAATTTTACAATTAGACTTTTAATATATGAATTCACTTCCCATGTGAATACACAGTGCTGGTCAAAACATTTCCAACTGAGAACAAATTTGATTTGTTCTATTTTTTTAATTATTCATTTTCACAAAAATTTTTGTTTATATTTTAATTCTATTCACTGTTTTATTGATCTTGCTAAATTAAAATTTACTCCGAGACTTTACAATAATAACTGTTGCCTTTTACTGTTACTACAACACTCCTATAGTACTCTCTTCTTATCAGCATTCTTCAAGCATTCAGATAAAGTTAGCATGGAGGCCTAATATATATATATATATATATTTAATACATACTCAGGTCGTGCTGTTAAGCGATTACACTCACACCAGGAAATGCTGCTTTCGGTATTCACAGAAATGGATAATTCTATTGCTGTTCGATTTTATCACTTGCTGTATAACAAATTTCTGTCTATTGAAATATTTATCTTCAGCGTCAGAGCTTAATTTTGATAATATGTTGCTTTTCTAAGAGTACATGTAAAACGACTCGACATATTTTGTATCAAAATTCCAATATACACTAGTGGCGGAACCTATAGTTTAAAGTCCACTCCGAACGACAGATTTTGTTAAAGACTTTTTATGGCAATTTTATTTACTCTCAGATTTTTTGCCAGAAACCTGCTGAGAGGTAGTTGCCGAAGTAGTATTCGTAGTAGCAGATTTTAGTTGTTGGATCAGTTTTCGCTCGGCATCGGAACTCCAAGTACATCTGGCCATTTCTAATTAAATATTTCGATGTATTTCAACATAAAATAATAAAAACATTCGTTACTCACCGTTTAGCTTCAAAAAACACAACAAAATAAATAAAATTAAATAATTTATATTTAATTGAATTTAAAATATATTACTTATACGCACCATAGTACATGTGCTTGAATAATTACTCTAAAAAGTATGCAATAAAAAATATTTGATTTTTTCGTGTATGAAACTAATTTACTTAAATATCACTCATACGCCACATGCTTGTCATTATGAATTTTACACAAAATATGTATGTATGTATGAGCATAATTAGAAAAATCGATCAGGTACATTGAGAAATATATGGCTTGGTACTTTTCCATTGCAGCTTACTTTTATACCATGTTCACATATAAGCAGGTTAGCTAGGTTATCGTGGTTATCGAGGTTATCTCGTAACCAAGCCACAAATGTATGAGGTTAGCCATACAATTTGTATGAAAAGATAACCAAGTTCAGCTGTAGGTTACCTCATAACCTAGTAAAATACGCATTGTTGCATTGCAAAGTATTCAATAAAATACTCAAAAATGCAACGCTTTATATCTATTGTGAATAGTCTATTGACTAAAATTTGACAGCAATAGAAAAAAAAAACATTTGCTATGGAGAAGATACATACAAAGATACATACATACAATACATTACAAATGCATACAGCTGTCAATTTCTGTCATTCTCGCATATGTTTAGGTTATATTTGTCATATGTGAACGCCACAAGGTTATCTCCAAGGTTAATTTTAGATAACCATAACCTTCTTATATGTGAACGTGCTATTAGATTACTTTTAATTCTTGAAAATCCTAAATTGGAAATAGTCGCACTGCCCATGAGAGTGTAGAGGAAAATCGAATGCAGTCGATCTAAACTTGAAGGCTTCCGCTTCGTGACTTCGGGATGCACTCACAAAATTCTCTGACGCAGAGACTGCATAGCCGTGAACAGGTATTGTTGGTGTTACAAGTATAGATGTACATAAGCACACAAACGTATATCGGGTGGTGCATTTATCGGTTTAAAATGGAACGAATCTGGCAATACAAAGGCAATTGGTCGGAAATTGCACGAAAATGTTGCACAAAATTTGTAGCAACAGTGCCCGGTATACGCAAGTATATTACTTAAGTTCGTGAAACTGGTTTCATTGTTGATGCGACAAGAAGTGAGCGTGGTCGCACAGAGCATACATTCGAAGATATTGAACCTGTGGCAATATCAGCTCACCAATATCCTCTCAGCAGATTTCTGGGAAAAAAAATCTGAAAGTAAATAAAATTACAATGAAAAGTTTCTCAAGAAATTTGTCGTTCGACTTTAAACTGGGTCCTACTGTCACTTATGAATAAAATTATAGTAATTGGTTTTTTTATAATATGTCATAATCCTGACTGATTGCTATAATGACTAATTCAGTAAATAAGTTATATCCACACTGCCACATTTAAGTGAATGCTAGCTGAATCGTCTAACATTATTACAAATGTATTAGAAATACCCTGACTAATGCAGAGATAAGAAATTATTACATTTTGCTCATGCTGAAATCGTAAATATAAAAGGATAGATATTATCGTTGGCTTCCATAATTTGCAAAGGTCTCTTACCAAAGCAAAAGTGCAGTATTTATTAATAATGAAATATGAGCTAGTAGATTGCAAATAAAATAAAAATAAATTTATGTTCAGTTTTAATTAAATTCTTTATTGCTCGCACAATTCATTTTTCCATCCATCCATCATCAATTGTTCACAACTTGATGTAAACAACAACAAATTTGCTTTGTTTGTTATTCTGCTTTACACTCTTTTGCATAAACACTAACAATTGTTCAATAGATCTTTATAAAGGAGATCTTCAAACCACGATTATTCTCTTCACACGCAACGCGCCTTCACAAAAGACTGACTGAATACTTTTTGAATTCTTTGCCTGCTTGTCTTGCATTTTATATCGCAGGATAAACAGTCTGATGAAAGCTCTTGTAGCACTTCACTTTCGCGAAATCTCTTTAAATGTAAACATGTTGTTGACGTTATTGTTGTTTGTCCTTGCAGTGTTGTTGCTGCCTGTTTGTTTACTTGTTTATACCTTTTTTTAACTGATGTTGTTACTAAATTTGTGTTTATTTGTTGATCATGCAAACAAGTCCATTGTTTTTGCTTTTGTAGCTCTTGTTTATCATTTTATTGTTAAAGGATGTAACACCATTTCCATTTTCGTAAAAATATTGTCAACAATCAAACAATTACAAAACGCTCAAATTCTCCGGTTGGAATCGAACACACGGCCACAGTAAACATTAAAAGAGTTTAAGTATTAAGAGATACTGGCTCCAGTGGAATTTGAACAACTAAACCGAACTGGCATGCCTCTAACAAGCTTCAATTGACGTACATTTTGGCCCTATACTTGTAGGCATTCTATCCAAATAAGCACATGATCATATCTTATGCGTTCAAAAAACGGATATACATAATTATGTAATATACAAAAGTAAAAATCACTTTGTGTGATTCATTATGGTTCTAATTTGACCAAATAAATGAATTTACGATTTTAACCTTCACTTAGAAAGTTTCATTATCGATGATCAAATTAATCAGACTGACGGTTAATCCCAGTACTTATTAATGCATACATATATTTTAGAATACATAACTGTCAATACTTCTTCTATACAATCGAAATAGCAAAGTGTTACCAAATATGCAAGGCTACGTAAATGGATTAATGTTCAAGCCAACATGTAAAGTTTTTATTACACACACTGTTGGCTTTTAATTTAAAATATTGTTTTAAAAAATGTTCTTATATAACACACTGAATTTAAATTGAATTTAAAAATTCTCATCTTTTGATAAAAAAAATTGCCAAATATGAGAGTGCTAGCATTGTTTTTTTTTGTTAACTTCAAGCACACATGTATCTGAAAGAGTGCTGAAGAAAATCAGTTGGTGTAAGTGAATAAAAAAGATGCGTTTGTCTAGTCGCATTATACACTCGTATTAAAATTTTATATTCAGCTTAAATTTTTTATATGTATATATATTAAAATATTGTTACGTTTCTACCCTTTTAAAAAAGTTTAAAATATGAGTTCGTAGAGTGCAAATAAAAATAAATTTGTGTTTAGTTTTAAATCAGTTCTTAATTGTTTGCACAGTTCCGTGCGCCGCTGTTCGCGACTTGATTTAAACAACAACAATTTACGTTAACTGTTATTCTTCTTTACACTCTTCCGTGTACACAATAACAATTGTTCGTTAGATGTTTACACCGGAGATCTTCAAACCACGATTGTTCTCTTCACACGCAACGCGTCTTCATACTGACTGAATTCTTTCTTATCCCGTTGCCGGCTTTGACTTGCCTTTTATATCGCAGTGTAAAGAGTTTAATAAATGCTCTCGAAGGAGAATGACTTCGCCTTCGCGAAATCTTTATAAATGTAAACATATTGTTTACGTTATTGTAATTTGTGAATTTTGTTTATGTTTGTCCTTGCAGTGTTGTTGTTGTCTCTTTGCTTACTTGTTTATTCCTCTTTTATACTGATGTTGTTACTATATTCTTGTTTATTCGTTGATCATGTAACAAGTACAAGTTTTTGTAGCTTTTGTTTATCATTTTAGGGTTAAACGATGTAACACCATTTCCACTTTCGTAATGTTCATATAAAAAAAATAACTGAATATAAAATTTTATTACGAGTGTATAATGCGACAAGACGAACGCTTTTATTTTCTTTTTTCACTTGCACCTGACTTTCTTCAGCACTCTATAAGGTACATGTTTGCCTGACGTTAACAGGAAAATAAAATGATATAAATAGCAAGTGCTTGTTTCATTAATACTTTTTTTTAATTACATTTCAACCAGATTTTTTTTGCGGTCCAGGGGTTTTTTTAACAAAGTCGTTGTTACTGCAATAATAGTTTCTAAGTTCTATGTATTTAAGTATTTTTTTGTTTCTTTTCTGTGTTATTGTTCCATTTAGTTCACTTGCATGAATGGAAATTATTACAACAAGTCTTGTGCTATATTACGTTATAAATCACTAAGTTTTGTTTAGTTTGTGTTCGTATCCGTCGCCTTTTGGAGTTTGTGTTGTTATCAGCCTTCTTGCGAGTACCTTTTACTCCGTGTGTTTGACTGAGAGTTGTGCACAAGTAATGGGAAACTAATTAAAGTTTAGAGTGCGAAACATATAGGGTTTTCCATTTCGTAAATAAAATACATATAAAATGTATTTTTCATGATATTTCTTTTTCATTGTAAAGTTTAAACGTTGACATTATGTGTGAAACACTACATAATTTAAATGACATCCACGCGAAGTGTTGCAAGCATTGATTCTTTTGAGATAATTTTCGACCACTTTTTGACACATATTGGGCGGTATCTCAGCCAGTAAGGTCCAAGCGCACCGAACAGTGACTTTTTCTGGATGTAAGGGCCTCTCTTCAATTACTTGAGGATTCTCAGAACCCCAAATACGACAATTTTGTTTATTAACATTCCCACCGAGTGTGGAATGTGCTTCATCGCTGAAGAAAATTTTGTTCGAAAAATTGCCGTCCACCGCCAATCACCATTTTTGTAGTAGGTTTTGATCATTTCTATGCGTTGTGTACTAGTTAAGCGATCCATTTTCGTCAAGGTCAGACTTTCAACTGAAAGGAAAAAATTGGTTTTACAACTTAGAATTCCAGTCTCATGCTTTCGAAACCACGAAATGGATAGCCCTTTATTTAGTTATAAACATAATCTATATCGCTGTAAGCATTTACTACCAACCAAAACAGGAGGTTAACTGAACAAAAACACACAAAAAAAACTTTGTTAAAATTATCAAAAGACTTCAATCTGTTTTGTTTGTAAATTTAAATTTTCAGTAAAATGTAGAAAATGCATACATAAAGCTGACCTACATACAAGGATTGTATGTTTAATTCCATAAACTTTAGATCTAAACAAATATAATTTGCTGACACCTTGCTTTTCCATAGCCATAATTTTTTTTTTTGAAACGAACGCTGTTTTGTGGCGTGTTAATGGACTCGAATGGTATATAATTTCTTATCGGGTTCTTTACAGCATACTTTTTTAATTATAAAGTAGTAATCTCTGTGAATTTCTTGTATAGAAGAGAAAAAAGCTTCTAAATGATGATTCCACATAAAAAATTATTATAGCATTAATGCCTTTAATCTTGGAATGTTTTCATTTCGCTGATTTATTTAATTAACTCAACAACGCAACTTAAGATTCAGATTTAAGTCCTCAATGGCAAGTGAAACAATTTTGCTGTTATCCACCATATGTATGCAAATAAAACTTAAAAATATACTCCTATTAATATTAGATGAAAACATATTGTTGCGAAAATGGAAATGGTGTAACATCGTTTAAAATTAAAACAAAAACAATGAACTTGTTCAGTATGAAAAGAAAAAGGATAGACAAATAAGCAAGAAATCAACAACAAACAATGTAAACAAGATACACAAACAACAATGAAACAACGATAGAAATCACGAGAAGGCGAAGCCACGAACATTCGACTTCAAGAATATTCATCAGACTGTTTACGTGGGCAGATAAAAAGGCATGACAAAAAGCAGGCAACGAGTAGTAAGAATTCAGTCAGTCTTGTGAGAAGACGCGTTGCGTGTGAAGAGAATAATCATGGGGTGAAGATCTTCATTATACAGATCGATCGAGCAATTATTGCTGTTGTTTACGCAAAGAGTGTAAGCAAAGAAGAACAACGAACAAAACAGTTATTGTTGTATGCATCAAGTTGTGAACAGTGGCACACAAAATAGTGCGAACAATGTAGAATTCAATTGAAACTAAACACAAATTTATTTTTATTTTGTTTGCAATCTGCGAACTCATATCCTAAACGTTTTTTTAAAAAGCTAAAAACGCAACAATATATTTTACATGATTATTTTACTATAATCCCAACCAGTATTTTATACAATTTTAAATAATACTTGAGAAAAGGACAAGCGCATAATTCTATTGTTGGCAATATATATTTATAATCCTTGGTTCTTTTGCATTAAATAGGTGAGACGTTTTTAAATACAAATTCTAAACACTTTATGGCTTTATGAATGAAACCAAGCCGTACTTGAGTGAAATGAATGATAAAAATTAATGACATGAAGGACCTTAAAATAGTTTGAAGTGTTCATCCATATGTTCAGTCACAAGTTATTATATATCCATTTCGTAGTTTCAAAACTATGGGACTGGAATTCGACATCTGTCAAACTAAGTTGTGAAACCAATTTTTTTCTTTTCAGTTGCAACTTCTGACATTGACGAAAATGGATCGCTTAACTATCAAGCAACGCATAAAAATTATCAAAACCTACTACAAAAATGGTGCTTGAACAACAGGCGGTGGACGGCAATTTTTCAAACAAAATTTTCTTCAGCGATGAAGCACATTTCACACTCGGTGGGTATGTTAATAAACAAAATTGTCGTATTTGGGGTTCTGATAATCCTCAAGTAATTGAAGAGAGACCATCACATCCAGAAAAAGTCACTGTTTGGTGCGCTCTTTGGTCCGAATGTGTGATTGGACCTTACTTCTTCGAAAACGACGATGGAACGACTGTCACCGTCAATTCGGAGCGTTATGGTCATATGATAACCGACTTTTTTTGCCTGCTATTGCAGAATACGACTTAGAGAATATGTGGTTTCAACAAGACGGTGCCACATGCCACACAACTCGAGCGAATATGGCTTTATTGCAAGAGACATTTCCTGGCCGCGTAATTTCTCGTCGTGGCTATATCAACTGGCCACCAAGATCATGCTATTTGACATCATTAGACTTTTTTGTGGGGCTACGCGAAAGACCGTGTTTATGCAAATAAAAGCACTTAAAAACCAACATTCGTCAAGTTACGGCTGAGATTCCCCCCAATATGTGTCAAAAAGTGGTCGAAAATTACCTCAAAAGAATCAATGCTTGCAACACTGCGCGTGGAGGTCATTTAAATGATGTAGTGTTTCACACATAATGTCAACGTTCAAACTTTACAATAAAAAAGAAATATAATGAATGAAATATTTTATGTGTGTTTTATTTACGTTTACTTTTGAAACCACGAAATGGATACATATAAGCTATATTATTAAAAGGATAAACAGTTTTCTGTTCGAAAAAAATTTTATAACTTTATAATATGTATATGGAAAACGTTCAACAAATGTGGAACTTTTTGAAACACAACGGAAACTATGGAGACATACCAAATAATGCTCATAACATTAAATCTTAAAGTTTTTCTTTGCCAATAACTTATTAATATTTCTATAACTTTCTTAATGCTCTTTGAAAACGCTTTTACTGGCAAGTAAGCATAGATATTCCTGTAATATTATGTTTCTTAAAAATCTATCATTCGGAGACGACTTCAAACTGTAGGTAGGTGTAGGTTGAGTCGGGTTGTTCCGGAGCGTAGATCCGATTGTTGTGGGAACGCAAACTAGGTAGTGATCCTGACTGAAGAGCATCAAAATAAAAATGTTTTACACCGCTCCCAAAAAAAAAAAATAAGCAATGTTTTAAAATTAAAATTTGTGGCCCCCACTTTCCTTTCTCCTATAACTATTTTTCCCTTACTCTAACACAATGCACTGCATGAGTTCTACTCATCTGCTGAGTGTTGGTCACAATGTGATTTTATTGTGTATACAAAGTGTGCATTACTGTGTACTTTTAACTCTTGTAGAGCTCTAGGTATCGTTGCTACGTGTCTCATAAAGTCAACTCAGGATGTATCGATTTAAACGTTTTCTTACAAAAAACTTGAAATACATTTTCATGAACAACGAACATGTATGTACTTACGCAAGAATATTGCACTAACAGTATTATTTGTGATGGTATCAGTAAAATATATATTTAGGACACATGTTTCATGTCTACATATAGAAAAGTACAGTATAAAATGCAGAAGAGAAAGTCTGAACAATTGAAAGAAAAGGAAGAATATAAAAAGGTTATTCTAGCTAGTGGGATGCAAACAAATTCTTACTACCACTTGCTTATATGTATATTACATACAATGTATGAAATGAAATGAGAATTAGGTCAGCTCTTAGCATGTTTAAGTACTTAAATGTAATTCTGCTGATAATTCTCACACGTTGTAATTAAAAGTAAAATATCACGCAATGTAGTCCAGTTATTCATGCAAAGTAAAGAGTGTAAAGCAATGATAATACGAATATATTTGCTTTTGAGGCTAATAACTAATGAAAAAGAATTTCTTTAGTACTAAAAATAACACAGGCAATTTGCCACGTTTTGTTTTATCACTAAATTCCAAGTCTGATAGATA